>OZ018382.1:25725535-26967988 GCA_963969555.1 Polydrusus pterygomalis
CGAATTTGAACGACTACGACTGGTTAAATTTAAATTATCAAATTAATGCAGAATTGCAGAACATGACATACGCAAGCTATTATGCCGCTCTCGTATTTTACGACGAGATCTTTATGATCATAGACCCGCTCTGACAAGTAATATATATATAAATATACTTGAATTTGTACCAGAATTCGAATGCTTGAAATATTAATATGAAAAATTCATTACATTAAATGTATATTATAAAAATAGGTTAGTTCTAAAATTAGCCTATATATTGTAAATTTTTTTTGGGGGTGCTAATTTAGATTTCGGGGGTGCTTAGCATCCCTAAGTACCCCCCTAACTACGCCTATGCATATACTCTCAACACACACATACAATTTCCCGATCCTTTTTGTACTTTCCTTGCCGAGAATAATATTTTTCATAACAAGTGTGGAAAATGAACTTTTCCGCACGATACTGCCGTGATGTAACATTTCCAATAATTTTTACAATAAAATTAATTGCGTCTACATTACCGAAATACAAAAGTAAATAGTGGGTCGTATTTCCTTATGCCCTTTCCAACGAGCATACATACACAATACAAAGGTTATTAAATTATATAAAGTTATTATATGAAGGGTGGAATATAATATGCAAAATGCATATATATGCATTTTTTTGCATATTTTGTCAATTTTATAATAAAATGTATATTTTTCATAAATTATTATTTTAAGAACAAACACAAATATTTTTATTTTGAAGAAACAGTCCATGTTTAAAGTGGAGTTGAAAGTATGGAACAGAAAGATAAATTAAAAGTCTTCCTCCTCAAAATTTAATAGAATAAATAGTATATTAAAGTACACGTTTCATAAGAAGCGGTTTTAGCGCACGCGTCTATTTTAAAAAACGAGCCACAAAGTGGCGAATTTTTTTGACATGTGCGCTAAAACGCCTTATGAAACATGTGCTTTATACATTTTTTTCTATTTCACCTTTTATAATCAAGAAAAATACATTTTAAAAAGAAAATAAATCCTTCAAATTTTGTAAATTTTATGTTGGTAATACTATTTTTTATCATAGTAGCCTATGCACAACAAAAATTATTTTGCAAACTGTAATTTTTTGATTTATTAACAAATTTTCACTACGAGATTCTAAAGTTATTTTAGCGATATGAGATTTGAAATTGGATGGAATACGTTGTATGATCCTTGTACATTCGGTACATATACAGAGCGTTCGGAAATTCGGGAGACTTTGCTACTTTTTTTCGAATTTCAAAAGACGTGATTTTACGTCACGGCATGGCAATTTAGTATAGGGAAGATGGAAAATTCAAATAAAGTTGAAGTTAAAATCGACATTAGAAGGTTAGTAGATTGAATTTTGGATAGGATTTGGCAGAAAATGATAACTTGAAGCATCTACGAAAGATTGATTTATAGATTTATGCAACCAACATACATAACTGTTATCCACACAGAATTAAAAAGTAAGTTATCAAGCTATTTTTCCTCTGCGAAAAATGGGTTTTCTCGTAAATCACAAAGGCCGCGCAAGTCAATGAAATAAAACATTAAAATGTTACCAACATCAAATAAAGAAAAAACGCGTATCGAAATAGCTTTATTACGATACGCAAATGCGTATCGTACTGAGCTTATTATGAACGTGAAATAGAAAAAATTCTTTAGGGGTCTCTACATGTTTCGAACGTAGAAAAGTTCATCATCAGTGAGAGATCTAATTCACTTTTGTCTCAACACGTGGACGTAAGCAACAATTTTACCTTTATTTTATAAAAATGTGTGATTTTATAATTTATTTCATTTTATTTAAATTAACCGCTTGTGGGGTTACTGGGCTTTAACAGTCAGTACCCCAAAAACCACTTGTTAGACAGTATTTTCATTGTGATATCTTCGTAATACTTTCACAAAATGACAAATTTTATCTTTATAATGTCTTACAGATATACTTAAAAAGTTTTATGGACATTTTTTTAAAAATAACCCTCGACACCTTCTTTTAAGAAGGGTTTTTCTTCTTCCCCAGTTTATTTGGTTGGTTTAGACCCCCTTCACTGACTTTTTCACATACTCAGTATGTTTTAATTTTTCTCAATTTTCTTCATATTATGTCACTTCTACACATCAATTTTTAATTCCATAAAAGCTCCATTAAGGTTCTACACCATTTTCTCTTCTGCTAAAACCATCATTATTAAATAAATTTTCTATCCCCTGATGATGAACGTTTCTAACTACGTTCGAAACATATAGAGTCCCCTAAAAAATTTGTATTCTATTAAATTGTGCCGAGAAAGACTTTTAGTTTTTTCTTTGTTTTACATATTTTTATGTTTTCGGCTTTATCAAAAAATTTAAAACTTTAAAGGTTTAATTTTCTGTTCGGTACTTATTTCGGGGATTTTCCAATCTGAAGATTATAATAATTATATTTTTCTAATTTTGTCTCGAAACAGATCTATTTCGAACGCGCTAGCGAGTTCGTAATAGATCTATTTCGAACTGCGAATTTTATTATTTAAAGGTTGGCCCTACATGACATGTTTTTTTTCACCGTTTAGCATAGCATTCTAGATAACTAATATTTTTTAGTTCAAATATGCAAAATACTACACGAACCCACGTATGTATGTTTGGTTGCCTAGATCTACAAATCTGCATGTATTGTTTTAGTTAATTAAAAAACACATATTAAATAATAACTTTATTGACGGAGAACTATTTTGCTTTTGTAGATGCTTCAAGCTATCATTTTCTGCCAACTCCTATCCAAAATTCAATCTACTAACCTTCCAATGTCGATTTTAACTACAACTTTATTTGAATTTTCCATCTTCCCTATACTAAATTGCAATGCCGTGACGAAAAATCACGTCTTAAGAAAAAAAGTAGCAAAATCGCCCGAATTTCCGAATGCTCTGTATATGTACCAAATGTATAAGGATCACACAATATATTCCGTCCAATTTTAAATCTCATATCGCTAAAATAACTTTGGAATCTCGTGGTGAAAATGGGTGAATAAATCAAAAAATGACAGTTCGCAAAATAATTGTTATTGTCCATGTCCATGATAAAAAATAGTATTACCAACATAACATTTAGACATAAAAATTTACAAAATTTGAAGGATTTATTTTCTTTTTAAATATGTGTTTTTTATTGAAAAAACTACAAATTAGAAAAAATAGTATAAAGTACGTGTTATATAAAGCAGTTTTAAGCACTTGTCCCGTTATAAAACTCGCCGCAAGCGGCTCGTTTTTTAACATGGACGCGTGCTATAAAATAATGCTTTATAAAACGTGTACTTTAATATACTATTATATTTTGATTATACACAAGGTATTGATTGGAGGTTTCCGGGGTTTGCAGGTATATGTTAGGGGTTGTTTATTGTCGCTCAATAATGCGTTCGTTATTATTACCTGCTGATGCTGAAATTTAAGTTTAAGGGAGTCGATTAGTATTGTTGAAACTTTTTCCGCTAAATGTAACAACATTCCCGGTAAAGTAGGAGGTCAATTAAGAAACAAATTGGATGTAACTATAAAAAATAATGAAGGATTTAAATACTTAATTGCAGTAAAAAGCATTTTTGAGGGTGAACCATCCAACGAGTTGTATCTTGGTCTTATATTTTGCGACCTAAGTTGCAGTATTGTCCGCTTACATTAGTAGATGTTGAAAGAAGCGTCTCTTTGTATAAACACATTTTTACTAATAGAAGACAATCATTTTCAGTTGAAAATTTTGAAAAATATTTAGTAATAAATGCCTTTTATACAATTTGAGGTTAAAAAAAATGTTTACTTTTATTTTTCTTTGTTTTTTTTTGCATTTTTTAAAAAATAAACATATTTTTTAGAACAAGATTGTGTTTTTTTACCTCCTTTTACTATAATAGATTAAGAAATATTGCATAACAGTATGCAAATTTGGTATAAAAAATGCAAATAACTGCATATTTTAAAGGCAAACAAGGCATATATATGCGCATATTTTGACTGAATTTAAGTGCACCCTTTATATATTCACGGTGGATGGAACGTTAGACGTTTCTGACGAACCAGTAAAGGAATCGTTCTGAAAATTTGGTTCCGTACATAAACGGACATGCTCTACCAACCTAAAATATTTTTAACAATACAGTGTTGCCGCTTCTACACAAAAATAATAGTAACTTCGATTTTTTAAATGTAACACCATATATTTTATTTTATTTTCGAATCCCCCATTACTTTCCTTACAATTTTTATTAACTCTACTCTATACTTATCTCCTACCGTTTCTAAGATATAAATTAATTTCCGTTTTTTTTGTCCGAAAACGTCACTTTTAAAAATGCTGATAATTTTGAACTCTAAAACAGTGAAATCCTCAAATTTGGTAAATAGTTTACTAATACCATATGGCTCTTTGTCCTAGTCTCAAATCTTAGTTGCAATATACAGGGTGCTTGAAAAATACACTTATTCTGGTAACTTGAAAAAGTGACCATAAGTCCTTTTTTTCAAATGTAACACCCTGTATATTATTACGGATTTGAAAAGCTGTTAAAATTTCACTTTATTCTTGTATATAATACCTGTACCTAACTAACTGGTTTAACCATTTTTTTGACGTATTAAGCATAATTTGTTAAATTTTCTATACAATTCAATTTTTATTCGGTTATTAGTAAGTTAGCCATGACAGAAACTGATGTTTACGTATGTTATTATGGTTATCGTTTTGACATTTCATTAAGTTTAGATACAAGATAGAAATACACTTTAAAGTCATGGAAGAAAACTATACAAATGCAGTTCTTATGAATTTATTTATTTTATTTGGACAATGTGTGTTTGCATTGACATGCAAAAACCATTAAAATTAAATTTTTCTTGAAATCCATGAAGTCAACACCCGCATATTAAAGTGTTTGGATGTAAACGGCCAGCCTTTTGAACATCTGTTAAAATAGTATTTTATTAGTTATAATTTTAGTAGTCTTTTATTATATGACTACCTAGTTAACATTTAATAAAATTGTTCTGGATCCTTATGAATTTTCTAAGATTCATTAGCGGTAAATTAAAGTACATTTCGTTAAACTTTATACATGTCCTGGCGATAATTCCATCACATTGTCCAAATAAAATAAATAAATTCATAAAAACTGCATTTGTATAGTTTTCTTCCATGACTTTAAAGTGTATTTCTATCTTGTATCTAAACTTAATGAAATGTCAAAACGATAACCATAGTAACATACGTAAACATCAGTTTTTGTCATGGCTAACTTACTAATAACCGAATTAAAATTGAATTGTATAGAAAATTTTACAAATCATGCTTAATACGTCAAAAAAATGGTTAAACTAGTTAGTTAGGTACAGGTATGATATACAAGAATGAAGTGAAATTTTAGCGGCTTTTCAAATCCGTAATAATATACAGGGTATTACATTTGAAAAAAAGGACTTATGGTCACTTTTTCAAGTTACCAGAATAAGTGTATTTTTCAACCACCCTGTATATTGCAACTAAGATTTGGAACTATGGCAAAGGGCCCTATGGTATTAGTTAACTATTTACCAAATTTCAGGATTTCACTGTTTTAGAGTTCAAAATTATCAGCATTTTTAAAAGTGACGTTTTCGGACAAAAAAAAACGGAAATTAATTTATATCTTAGAAAGGGTAAGAGATAAGTATAGAGTAGAGTTAATAAAAATTGTAAGGAAAGTAATGGGGGATTCGAAAATAAAATAAATTATATGGTGTTGCATTTAAAAAATCGAAGTTACTATTATTTTTGTGTGGAAGCGGCAACATTGTATTGTTAAAAATATTTTAGGTAGGTAGAGCATGTCCGTTTATGTACGCGACCAAATTTTCAGAACGATTCCTTTACTGGTTCGTCAGAAACGTCTAACGTTCCATCCACCGTGAATCACCCTGTATATGTATATACATTAGAAGAAAAAAAGTTGGAGTCGGTTTTTTACCCCAAAATTAGGGGTAAATTTTATGAAGACACGAAAAAAGTATGCCAAACTAAAAATAAACGCAGCCGTAGTTCTGTATTTTTTTCAGCAATTAAAGAGTCTTCCTCATAGGTACTGAATTTATTTCAGTCAAAATTTCATCCCTGTATGGTTAGAGTGTGAAAATCGTGATATTTATAAACAATTTTAATAAGATATTTGACGTGGTTTTTTTAACCTATTTTTATATTTTGTGACCAATATTATGTAGTTTTTACGGTTTAATAATAATTCTTGAGAGTTGACAACGTGTTTGTTTTTCAGATTTACTGCGATTCGGTTCTGCCATCTGGCAATATCCTGGCATGGTGGCTTGAAGAATTAAGTACCGGAATTTGATTGGTCTGCACGTCTGATTGGATGCTGGACGTTAAATAAAATTGTGCTAATGGTAAGTTTATCGTAGGTAAATGTGTTATTCATAATTTTACAGATTTAAAACGTGAGCACTACAAGCGATTAATTTAATAGATTTCCTAATTAAAATGTTTACCTTTATGTAGAGTTGGGCATGGTCAATTGACCATGACGTGTTTGACCGGTCAAATTCGGTCAAAATATATCAATTTTAGTTTATTATTTATGCATTTTTGTGATCTGTCCAGATTACCTCCTACCACCCAGGATAATGTTTAGTGTATCGTTATAGCGCCGTTATTTAAGAAATCAATAACACCTGATTCTGGGAATCCCATGCAATAGTCGGCCTCGTTTATTAGTGGTTCCCGGAACGGATTCAATCACAATGAAGGAAAGGAATAGAGAAGTTATTGTTATTCTCTTTTTATACCATTTTCATAGACATTTCCTTCTCAGTCTATTTATTTTCATTTCGTATTTGCCAGAGTTAGGGTTTGCACTTGCATTGCATTTTTGTGAACTAACGACGCGACGTCGCATTTACGATGAGTTTGGGGAAGTCCAAAACCAAAATTTGGAATTGTTTTACCGAAATAAGAGAAGAAAATAAAGTAAAACCCGACTTAAATTTATCTTCATCTTCCGAAGCTGATGTCTCTTCGTCTTCCGAAGCCGAGCAGCTAGAATCTGACTCCGAAGATAAAAATTTACCATTGGCTACATACTTTACTGCTCGTAATAATTCAGCTATCTAATTACCCGAGTCTGATATTTTATTTTAAGTGTTCATGTTTTTATGTTTTCATGGTTATATAAAAATAAACTATTGAGATATACACTTATAGAATGTGTACCTGGATGGACCTAACTATATCATCCATTTGACCACCCTGCTGTATAAAATTTAGGTATGGCAATAGACTTTTCAGAACAAGCAAAACTTGTTATAAAAAATTAATTTTTTCCAAAATACGAAATAAGAAATTTGGCAAGTATAGTTAGGTTAATCCACTGCATTTTTAAATTTCAATTTATTTCAGTCAATTGACTGGTCAAATCCTGACCAAAAACAAATTGACCGGTCAAATCCACAACCTTACCTTTATGACATTATAAAGTAGGTACAGTGGGCTAAGGGCGCAACCAGCAGGTCTAAGCTCGGTCCCTTATGAAGTTGAGTCCGAGAAAAAACGAGAAACTCTCCAACTCTCTGAGAAACCTAAGACATGTCGAAAAGTTATCTATTTAGTAGGTATATAAATTTAAAATAAAATAATTTTCATTCACCCGATGTATGTGTCTTGTACGTGCACGTACTTTGCCATCATCTCAAGTTAATTGACACCCAATGCCCTAATACAGTGGTTCCCAAATTTTTGAAATCCTGGACTCCCTGACCTGTTAATCATAAAAAGTAGGGTAGAGCGGGGCTAGTTAAGCCAGTTTTGGGTAATAACCTGCTTGTTCCGTAGTTGCTTAACATTTAGTACAAATATATTTATCAAATATTTCTTTGGTTATTTGCTGATCTAATTATACAAGAATACACTTACTATAGTAGGGTTCTACTGGCTCAACTATCCCCACACTCGGGGCAAGTTGTGCCAATATATGGGGTAAGTTGTGTCAGTAGACTTACCAGACGATATAGTCCAAACATAGTATTGGGAAATTAAAATAACTAGAAAGCCATATTTAAATAAAAACAAAATTATATTCTTTATTAAGTAAACAAGAACGATTAACTATTACTCTAATCACTTTCACAATTTATACAAACATAATAAAAACTACCATTGGGAGTGCATTTTGAATGAGCCCAGTTTTTGCAATAAGAACATTGTACCCACTCTTCACCCGGAATGCTATCTGAGAATTTTTCTAAACACACGAGACAGAAATACTCATCTTCTTCTGATTCTGAATCAGAAGTCTCTGATGTAGAGCGGTTATTACTTTTCTTCCTTTCCTTTAAGGCATTCTTCTCCAATGCTTGTTATTTTCGTGCTATGGCGTCTAAAGTATTTTCATCGTCTGAATCCGATGATGAACATTTTTGTTGTTCTTTTTGATTCTTGTAAGAAGGTTCGACCAAAAAAACTTGTCGAGGACGCACATACCCCATATTAACTTCTTTTTGATGAGGTTGGGCTTTCAGTTTATCCAAATATCTGGATAAAGTCATTCTATCAATTTTGAATTCCTTTGCTGCAATTCTCTTGATTTTGCCATATTTCTCCACGGCTTCCGCTGCTTTTTCAAATTGGTTTTGTGTGGCGTTGCCACGTTCAGTTTTTCTTTTGTATGTACGCATCCTAAAACAAAGAAAGAAATAATGACTAAGCTTATCTAACTTAGACGGGGCTAGTTGAGCCATTGTTCAACTGACCCCGTAAAGTTTGGCTCAATTAACCCCACCACGGATTTCAGATGTTCTTATTTAATATCAAAATTGTCGTATAAAGTTCATCTCTCAAACTAGGAAACCACGAGAACAATTGTGTAATAATTAGCTTACCTTTTGTCTGTATTCCTTAAAATGTCGATCTACGACCACAAATGCCTTAAAAAAGAATATTTTACTTTTGACGCGAAATACCAAATAGAACGACCGCCCTCTCGCAGCGAATGCCGGCTAAAATTTGAATGTACGGCTCCCAAGACGTACTGCATCCCGCGCAATGCTCGTTTTAATCTTACACTGCTCCACTCATGTGGTAGTCCCGGTAGCTCAAATAGCCCCGCGGCTCAACTAACCCCGCTCTACCCTACTGGAAAAACCTTTTGGTAATTAATTTAAACATACTTTTATTTTTATCAATGAAACGTCTTTCCCTTAAAAACAAAAGTATTTTCTCTATTTTAGTACTAGAAGTAGGTACAAAGTAAATTTTAAACACACAAATAATGTGATAGATATACCGGGTTTCCCGGATAAAAATGCACTCTACAGGAATCTCTTCAACCGTGGAAGATACAGAGGTGGGTAAATTAGAAAAAAGTTGAGCCCTACTAAATTATGCAACGTTGTGTTTTCAAGTTCAATTCAATTATTTTTCTGACTCTATTTGAAGAGATATGTCAAAATAAAGGTTACAATCTTATTGCCATTTTTTCTCCTTTACAAGTTTGTGTAATTAGATTTTCAATCCGGCGTTTCGTTTTCTCACAACCACCATCAAATTTGGTTTTTAAATAGTCGGAAAATTTTATTTTATTATTTTTAAATTCCCCTTCTTATGCGACATTTGACGACGTATCACACTTAATATTAATAATAACACATTGCATTTAAAAAACTCATCATCAATACGAATAAGTGCCAATTTATCTTGTATAAACATTCCTTTGTTTTCAAAGCCAACTAGAAATGAGTTGCCTTTGGAAAACAAGAAATTTTTATTAAATATACCGGTTTTAAAACCAAATTTGTACTTTGAATTTATTTTCCTATTTAAATAAAATGCCATTTTATTCGTAGCTACCCCTAAAAAAGTTCAACAATTACCTACCACTCAAACAACAGATTTACTAAATAGCTAACAGTGTTTTCAGCAATCAGGTTTATTTAATTTAATTTTTCAAAAAGACCCCCGTCTTTCTCTAAACATAAGTAGCAACGATATACAATTTCATCCATTACGTTCTCCATTATTCTTGGACTTATTCTTCTAATGGCGCTCCAGCTTGAAGTTGGTCAGTATTTTCAGAAGTTTTCCAGTAGACTTCATTTTTAAGATTAAGCCCCAGAAAAAATCAAGGGTGTTAGGTCGGGAGAACGCGCAGGCACCGTATCTGGTCGTTAGCGGCAATGAATCTGTTGGTAAAGCGTTCCGTTAAATATTCCATATTATAGCGACCATTATGCTGAAACCACATCTTGAATAATGTTCCATAATTTTTATACAAAAAAGTAAAAAGTAATTTTTACTAGCTATGTTATTGTTAGTAGTTGTTTGTTGTTATTATCGTTGTCGATACTATTAGGTACATTATGTCTACCAACCTTCCTTTTCACATTATTTGAAACCTTTTTAAATGGAAATAGATTGGATTTTTTTAGAGTTAGAGTTGCAACTAAGTAATTAACTTTTTTCCCATAGAACTATTTAAGATAAAAATTTTATACTATCACGAAATGGTAATGTTGATGGGAGGAATCGAATTCAATAAGAAAAGAGTAGTGTTACATTTGAAAAAAAACATTCCTTGAGTTACAGAAAAAACTAAAAATCTGGCAACGTCGCAATTGTCAATTTTCAATTCAATTTTTTAAGTTATCCACCTGTAACAAAATTCATTGATTTAGTCTTGGTTGTTTTGAAGAAAATTAGCCGTTCCGGTTATTTAATCTAACCCTGTATATCTGTAGTTTTCTATTTTTTAAATTGTTATACTGAACCAATCTGTTAGTGACACCTATGAATGTTTTTTCTCCCACTTTTTCAAACGCTAAATTGATAAAGTATGACAACCTTGTAAAGGGTTTTCCAATAAGAACGATATGATTTTAAAATGAAGTAAAATTAAAATAATTTCAGATACAACAAAACGTTTTATATTATCTTAAAGTATAGTCGATAACATTTATGTTTTGAATAACACATCGTTTAAATATCCTCCGCGACTTCGTGTACACGAGCGAATTCGACGAACCCAATTTTCGATGACTTTAGCAATAAATCGGGCGTGATCTGGCGAATGCAGGGTTCAATGTTCAACCTTAATGCATCAAGTGTTTGTGGTATGTTTTCATAAACCCTAGATTTCAAATAGCCCCACAAGAAGTAATCTAAAGGAGTTAAATCACAGCTTCTTGGAGGCCACTGAACAGTAGCATTCCTTGAAATTATCCTTTCGTCAAACTTTTCTTGCAGGATATCGATAGTTTCATGAGCAGTGAGCAGTGTGACATGTGGCACCGTCTTGCTGGAACCACATATCCTCCAAATCAAGTGCATCTAAATTTGGCCACAAAAAATTTCTTAACATCTGTCGATATCGTTCACCATTCACTGTAACTGCATCTCCTGCCTTATTTTGGAAAAAAAATGGTCCGATGATGCCACCATACCATAAACGACACCAGACAGTTACCTTTAGCGGATACAAAGGCTTCTCATGAATCTGTTGTGGATTGTTTTCACACCAAAAACGGCAATTTTGCTTGTTAACGTATCCACTTAACCAAAAATGAGCTTCATCTGAAAAGATAATTTTTTTGGCAAAATTAGGATCCTTTTCAAGTTGTTCTAAACTCCAAGCAGAAAATTCTCTGCGCCGACGATGGTCCAGTGGCTTAAGTTCTTGGGTCAAAACAATCTTATACTGGTGTAAATTCAAGTCTTTTTTCAAAATACGCCAAGTTGTCGTTTTTTAATCCTTAACTCTTGAGCACGACGAGGAATTGATAAATTTGGATCCACTGCAACACTAGCTCTTACAGCAGCAATATTCTCAACAGTTCTTGCGTTTCGATGTCTTCTTGGTGTTTTTACATCGTGAAGAGTAAACTCATTTTCAAATTTCTCAACGATGCGACGAATGGCAAGCAAAGGAGGACGATTATTTACACCAAAGTTTTCGCGAAGTGCGCGATAAGTGTTCGCAAACGATCGTCTATTTTCGTAAAATTTTTGGTTAATAACCAAACGTTCTTGAAGCGCGTATTTAGCCATAATAAATTGTTATAGTTTACTGACAATAACTGACAACTGGTGACAGGTATAACTTTATTACCATGGTTACAATATCGTTTCAAAATCATATCGTTCTTATTGGAAAACCCTTTACATTCCAAAGTAGATATAAAAATTTTCGTTTAGAAATATATGTACATTTTCAGGATGGCTCAGCCCTCCCTGGGTACGGGCCTGTTCCACATCCTGGGCCATTTTTTGTACCTATGAAATCACAAAGTGTTGGTAATACATCTCCACGTCTATAAATAATATTCGTAACGACCCATTCCGTGTAATTTATGGAAAAGTTAACAATGCCCAATAACTTTTGTTAAAAAATGCAAAACTGCTTCTCAAAAAAAGACTAGGTGGAGAAATGGGCGGGCACGAATTGCAGGTCTGACGTCACGCGCAAAAAAGAACCACGAGCGGGATGTATATGCGACTGGTTTTTTTTAAAACGAATCAAAATAACATTTTTTGCATCGACACAAAAGTCGTATATATTCCGCATTTTTCCATCGCCACATGCAATAAATCACCAAACAAACTTATTTGAAAAATAAAAATGAATTTTTAGTTCTCAATTTCCATTTAGAATGTCGGCCCGTACATATTGTAATTAAAAATGGGAAATGTTTTTCCGTTTTTTATGCGGGTATATCGGCTCGACGTGAAACAAAGCAACGAAAAAATTAATCGGAAAGTACGTGCAAAAAGACGCACGAGAACCTACCAGAACTGGGCTCGATTTGCAGGAGGATAAGTATGGAGTTTTGCCTGGATACTCCAGTGATTATAGGTACACTTTTTCTTAAAAGAAATTCACAGATCTTGCATCTTACGCAAGTATCATAGGCGTATTGAAAATACCTACCACATACAGTGGCGAGAAGGAAACCATTATGTCACAGCACAGATTACTCCTATCTGTGAGTATGTAACGTACCGCTATCACGCGTTATTATGACGGCATGGATGCTCCGATTTAGTTTGAAATAATAATTACGTTATTATACTTAGAAATGTGTAAATTATACTTAGAAATGTGTAAATTATACTTAGAAATGTGTAAATTTGACTGTTTTGTTAAAATAAAAAATATAGGATAATCTGTATATTAGTACATATTGAATAGAGCTCAAAACCACCTTTTCAAAAATAGCGACAAAATTATTTCTTTAGCTATACACAGCCATTTACATGCTGGTCCTTGTACTCTTTGTTCATGAAATGTCTAAATCTTAAGGCGGCTATGAAATGTTTTGGATTAGTATATCCATTCTCCCCCGACTTTCTGTGTAATACGCCAAGACCGCCGCGCTATTTCGCTTTGTTTCAGCGACATTTACTGTTTATTTTTTTCCAATTTTATCGAAATTGAAACAATCAAAAATGCGGTTACCATGATATCGACTAATATGGATACCTGAAATTTTTAAAAAATTACGAAAACGTTATCTGATATCAATGAAATTTAGACGAATGAAATCTATTTGCACTGTCGTAGATTACATTTTGAATGATACACGTTCGATATGAACTTTGTTAATGAAACTTGTGCAATTAAACGTTGCACACGTTTCATTATAGTGTTCATCGAACTAGTGTCATTAATAACTATCTACTAACTGTTCTCTCTCCCGGCCATATTATCTTAATATCAACAAATATAATAATAAATGCCGAAACCCAAAACAAAACAATATTAATACTCAGCAGATGATGTAATCGATCCTGTGCTGCTCGGATGTGGCTTCACCGCCGTGTTATTTAAAGTTGCCACAGTGGATCTTTGCCCGTGCGTCATCAATCAACGATCAGGACTCGACGTGGTTAATAACTCTGCATCCTTGTTTATTACAGTAACAAGTTTGAATAAAAGCATAAAAGAACGTCTCCAAAATTCCGCAATAATATAACGTGCTAGACAAGGATAAAACTATAAACGTCAGTTAATTACTTTCTTTATTTGTTTAGTTGACAACCGTTGTATTTTAGAACGTCATTGTCAACCTTATTTTGATCTGCCAATCTAATTCGTATTTTGTAAATCTGTGTGCCTAAGAACTGTTCCTGTTTCTAAAAATAGTTCTTTTTAGAGGTAATTATACCCACCCTCTGTTTTGGCGGTATAAGTATTTATGGATTTTTATAATAACTAATTTATTTATTTTAAATATTCTAACCGTAAAAGTTCTTTCAAACGTTTACGGCAGTGGCTAAATTCCCTTAAATGAAAGGATGTTAAAAATTTGACTTTTGCGATTTTAATAGTCAATAAAACACCAAACTTTTGTAGATTTTAAGCTTTAAAAATAGTATTAAATGTATAAACATTTGTTTGTCAATTTCTTTTAGATAATAGAGAATGCCGGGCAAAACTTAAAATAAATAATAATTTTTCGTGATATTATGTAGGTACGTCAAACGGTAGGCAGGCACGTCCATTTTATGAACTTAACTTAGTTTTGACTTTTTTCGTCTCGTAATTTTGATTTGATTTATACGATTTTGATGACGTAAAAGTGATGACGCACGGGAAAAGAACCACTGTGGCGACTTTATATGCATGTCGCATGTTGCGTTCATTTTTCATGAAATATACCCGTATATACGCACCCAGTAGTATTTTCAATACTAAAATATAGAAAATAGAAAACGGAGGATTCTTACTTGTTTTTAGTCGTCGCATTTCCAATATTAAATGATAGTTAGAAGCTCGGTTAAAGAGTTTCTCACTATAATATAGTATTTAGTCGGCTGCCATCGCGTTGTCGCCAAGAAAAAAATACTTTTATTCATAAAACATGTGAAAAAAAGGTTCTCTTTCTTTATTTTTTGATAATTTGTAAAGATGAAACATCTTATATCCTATATCTTTTGTTTTATTACACTGAGAAAAAGAAATACTTCTATTCCTTATAAGAATTCACATACTCTTTCTACAACTGTTTAATATTATATGTGACAGCGACGCGCTTTCCTACTCTAAGACAACGAAAATTGCTAGGCCGTTGTGTAGTGATAATATCACGGTAATTTAGCCAATACGAAATGGGAGTTATTGCTTACTAGAATGGTTTATAGCCATTATTGCTCTGAATGCTCACAGTAATTACCAAGTTCTATTGGGGGTGTAATCTGTTTTTATATACTGTATTGGTTCTAACTGGCAGTTGTAATGAAACTTCACCTTAATCATTAAAATATTTACTTGCTACGGTTAATAAAGCATATACTTACCACTAAAAATCAGTACGGTAGTTCTCAAAAATTTAAATAGCTTCTAGTGTGAGTGTGATATTGTTCTTGTCGTTTAACATTGCATATTATTATACCGGGTGTAACAGGATCATGGTACACCCCCCGTATCTCCGTTAGTTTTAAAGGTAATTGATTGAAATTTGGGATATCCCATATACATAATAAGCGGCACTTTTTGACCTACAAATAATTTTTTTTTCACTTCCGGTTTCGCCGGAAGTGACACCAACTTTCGATTTTTAAATGGAACACCCTATATATTATTACATTTTTGAATTCTGCATAATTTTCTGAATCCAATGATACCACAAAAGTTACATTTCAAGCGTAAAAAATATTTATTATTTAATTTTTAATTTTCCATTTAAGTGTGCCATGACGGTTCCGATTTATTCCAATTGATCCGTCTAATGCTAGAAAAATCGAAGTCCCGTCAAAAATACGAAATTGCGCTTTTTATAAGCAAATAAAATTCATCGTAATCGTTTTTGGGGTAAAACTCAATTTTTCTAAATGGAACCATATTGGTACCGTGGTACCATTTCTTAGTACTATTAATAAGGAATTTATTCATACCTGGCAATAACATGTGCGATAAATACAATCAAAATTACAGCTAAAAGAAAATACAATTCTAATTTAATGCTAAGAAGTTACTAAGGTGGCTTTGAAAACAATGAAATTATTCAGATTGTCAAATAAGTATTCGGTGGTTTATCGGTGTTTTTATTTTGTATTGGAAAAGTCTTTACGTTTGTAGCCACCTTTTAGTAACTTCTTAGCATTAAATTAGAACAAAATAATTGTATTTTCTTTTAGCTGTAATTTTGATTGTTTTTATCGTACATGTTATTGCCAGGTATGAATAAATTCCTTATTAATAGTACTAAGAAATGGTACCACGGTACCAATATGGTTCCATTTGGAAAAATTGAGTTTTACCCCAAAAACGATTACGATGAATTTTATCTGCTTATAAAAAACGCAATTTAGTATTTTTGAGGGGACTTCGATTTTTCTAGCATTAGACGAATCAATTGGAATAAATCGGAACCGTTATGGCACACTTAAATGGAAAATTAAAAATTAAATAATAAATATTTGTTACGCATGAAATGTCACTTTTGTGGTATCATTGGATTCAGAAAATTATGCAGAATTCAAATATGTAATAATATACAGGGCGAAAGCGGAAGTGAAAAAAAAATCATTTGTAGGTCAAAAAGTGCCGCTTATTATGTATATGGGATATCCCAAATTTCAATAAATTACCTTTAAAACTAACGGAGATACGGGGGGTGTACCATGATCTTGTTACACCCGGTATATTATGCTACATGGTTTACCGAGATAGTAAAATTCGTCCATAAAATATAAAGTCCAATACTAAAGATGGGTTGTGCGAAATAAGAATCTTTTATTTCTTTATATGACATGCAAAGTTTAATAAAACTTAAATTCAAAGTAAAAATAAATTAATTGAAGCCGGTATTGGTTACGATCAATAAAATTCAAATTCAAACAGGACAGCAAGAAGACTCCGAACAACGACGTGACCAGCGCAACAAATACGTTTAAACTAATACTAAGACGCGCCTTTGCCGATCGCTACGAACCCCCACCAACGTCTTGGTGGATTATAGGTTCTAACGGATACAATTTGTTTTTGGGGACGCTGTTCTACTTTCTTAGTTGTAGAGAAAGCGCTTTACTAGGAACAAAATTCGTCGCATTGAGAAAATACAATTTATTTCTTAACGAAATTGATGTATTAAAAGTAGTTTATTATTCAACAAGACTGTGCTGCTAATGAAACTGATTACTACCAATAAAAACACTATTCTTCTGCAAATTTGGAATTGGTATAACACTAAAGCGGATTTGATGCACTAGCAATTTATTTAATATGGGTTAATGAAAAATAAGCTATCAATGCAAACTATGTCTTAGCAAACCTGTTGTATCAAATAATTTTCCTCAGAGTATTAATTTCAATGTTACTAAACTTTTTTGTCTATGTTTGTTACATAAAACGATAATTAAAACAAAACATTGTGGCATATCGGACAAGTTTAGTGTGGAACTATTTTTTATATTAGCTGCCCGTAGAGTCCTTAGACAGGGTATTCTATTTAAAATATCAAAGTTCGCCCTAACTTTCTATATATTATGTATGTATGTATGTATGTATGTATGTAAAAAAATATTTTTTTAAAAGTTTAAAGTTAATTATGTCCATTTCCAAAATTTGAGAAAGACAGCTTTACTTGTTTCCGAGATCATCTAATAGACCCTTCAAGGTGAATCACCCTGTATATTATTTTACCTTATAAGTTTTTTTTTAATTAGGACTTTTTACTTTAATGTAAAATTATATTATACAGGGTGTTATTTAAGTACGGGGCCAAACTCCAAGGGGTGCTTCTTTAAGTGATTTTAAGAAGAAAAGTTCATATAAACATGGGTACGAAAATGCATAGTTTTTACGATACAGGGTGTCAAACTTTTAAGAAAAAATTGGATGTTCGTAAATATCTCAATACTCTTTTATTCGATTTTGTTGAAATTTGGCAATTCTGTTTGTAATAACAAGAGGATAATGTAGCCTCATATATTATATTAAAATTATTAAGTCCAGTGGCTTCACGGAAGACAGTCTAACTAATATTTTTGACAAAAAAATGCGCGCCACTGACTTTTTTAAAATTATTTATTTTTCTAGAATTAAGCAACTACAAATACAACTCTTTTATTTCTTGAGTTTTTTTCATATCTGGCTTTGTTTTCGAGAAAAAAAATAAAAACCACTTGATTGCTTGTCCCCGGGAAAATAAGCGTAAAAAATTTAACCAAAAAACTACTTACCAAACTATTAAGCAATTAAAATTACACGAGTCCTCTTTTGAAATTTTTTTGCACAGAATAAAACTGGGTTCGATAAAAGAAATAAACATAAACAACTGCCTAACGGTATTTATTACTGCGATGTTTACTTATGTATTTAACAGAAAATAAGACGAAACCTATAATAGTTGCTGAAAATGCCCTCCTTCAACTTCAATGCAAGCATTGGCTCGTCTTAACATTGATTTCCGAACTCGTCGAAATATTCGCGGCGTATGTCTTATCTGATCACATGAATCCCGTATCCTTTGGGTTAGTTCTTCTTTAGTGTTGACTGGAGTTTTGTAAACGAGAGACTTTAAATGCCCCCAAAGGAAAAAATCTAAAGGATTTAAATCCGGTGATCTGGGTGGCCATGCCTGTGGACCTGCGCGACCTATCCAGTTTTCTCCATAAGTTGCATCAAGAAATTGTCTTGCTACTATGCTAAAGTGGGGTGGAGCCCCATCGTGCATAAACCACATTGCTCTTCTTACTACCAGTGGGACATATTGTAAAAGTCCAGGTAAAATAAATTCCAAAAAAATACGATACTCTTGACCATTTAATCTCGGGGGTAAAAAATGAGGTCCAATGAGAAAATCACCTACAATACCAACCCAAACATTCACGGAAAACTGGTGTTGATAATTAGTTTCTGTAACCGCATGGGGATTTTCTTCTGCCCAGACATGATTATTATGAAAGTTCATAATGGAATTTCGGGAAAAACACGCTTCATCGGTAAACAAAATACACGATAGAAATCTCGGAGATGCTACACGTTGTTGCAAAAGCCAAGTACAATAAACAACTCGTTGGAGATAATCGGCAGGTAATAACGCTTGAACACGTTGTATGTGATGAGGATACAGTTGATTTTCCCTTAAAATCTGCCATACAGTAAAGTGGGAAATGTTTAATTGTTCTGCAATTTTGCGTGTACTTGTATCAGGGCTACGTTCAACTTCATGTAGAACTGCTTCCTCCATCTCCACTGTTCTTATTGTGGCAGGTCTCCCAATTACAGCAGTCGACCTTTGAAAGGTGCCTGATTCGCAGAGCCTTTCATGTATTCTCACAAATGTTTTTCTATTTGGTACAATACGATGTGGATATCTTTCTTGATAAATGCGCACAGCCTCTGTGGAATTGCCTTGGGCCATTCCATAAACAAAATGCATATCGGCCATTTCTGAGTTGGTAAATTGGACCATTTTACAATAATTAATAATTTTATAATCTTAAAACTGTTAAAAATACTTCAAATAATTACTTGTCACTCTTTTAAGTTATGACATTTATGTAAAAATCAAATTAGCTTATTTTCCCGGGGACAAGCAATCAAGTGGTTTTTATTTTTTTTCTCGAAAACAAAGCCAGATATGAAAAAAACTCAAGAGATAAAAGAGTTGTATTTGTAGTTGCTTAATTCTAGAAAAATACATAATTTTAAAAAAAGTCAGTGGCGCGCATTTTTTTTGTCAAAAATATTAGTTAGACTGTCTTCCGTGACGCCACTGGACTTAATAATTTTAATATAATTGAGGCTACATTATCCTCTTGTTATTACAAACAGAATTGCCAAATTTCAACAAAATCGAATAAAAGAGTATTGAGATATTTACGAACATCCAATTTTTTCTTAAAAGTTTGACACCCTGTATCGTAAAAACTATGCATTTTCGTACCCATGTTTATATGTACTTTTCTTCTTAAAATCACTTAAAGAAGCACCCCTTGGAGTTTGGCCCCGTACTTAAATAACACCCTGTATAGTTTTTTATATAAAATTTAAAAAGTTTGTAATGTTTTTGTCTGAAAATTCGAATAATTTTTTAAACTTCACTGTCATTTCCCCACTTTTCCAATAAATTTTCTTATAGAAAAATAATGTGATATTTTTTCAAATATTTAAAATTCTTCTTTAATTAGGCTTGTTTCTACCTCAAATCCGAAAAATAAATAAGAGCATTTAAAATGATGTCCCCTCGTTCCTATTAAAACCAATCCGGCATTACAAATGGGGCAAAATATAAAACATATATATTTCAACCGTAACCCAATGTGCAACATGCAACTAAATTTACCAATATTGATTTTTAATAACAGAATTTTTTTACTTCGTTTCTGTTTGAGGTACGCTCGATGTATTTTACTTTATAAACATTTTTCTGTGCAAAGCAGCGAGAATTGATGTCCATCTCTCTGTAAAAAAGGGCCGTTTGTCCGGGTTTGATTTAGAATTTACGAAGGTATATCAAATATGGGCCCTGGTTATCGTTAATGGGAAGTGTTTTTTTTTTAATTTGCGGTATTGATTTTGTAATCGTAGAAGCTCCGCCTGTATAGTATTTGTAGAATTATACCGTTGATCTTTTGGCTGCAATAAACCCTCATTATCCCTTAAAATACCCACCATAAAATAAATAATGAAATCCCAAATTTTAAAACCTTTTCGAGCAGAGCCGAACCAGGTACAAATTCAATTTATACCTATGCCTGATTCATATTATATAAATACAAACTGATTTTTAATAATTTTAGTCTTTAGTGGTTTTCCGGCGAGTAATTTTTAGTTAGGCTTATTAGTGGTAGAATGTGGCGTCCTTGGAATTGTGCTGATAGGGGGGCATCTTCAAGTGTCATTTTTAAAAGAAAGCATTTATCTACCGATGCCAAACTAATAATTAAAAATGTGTATCAATCTTTGTTGAGTAGAAATTTTAATTTGATGGATGCTTTAGTAGAGACGTCTACTTTGACAAAAACTCCTTTATCTTCGGTAAGAGACATAGTACTTAAACCTGTTAATCCTAGAAAAAATCGGAGTGATTCTGGCATATTTAAAAGCATTGACGAAAATGACATGGATTTATTAAGAAGAAAGATTTACCAAATGTATGAGGCACAAACTGTACCCACTTTGATTTTCCTCAAAGAGCGGCTGATTAAAGACGAAACAAATATCTCTTGTTGCCTTTCAAGCCTTAGGAAAATATTGCGTAAAATGGGTTTTTTAAATACCGAAGCATTAATAAAAGACAAACATTAATGGAATCTCAACGTTTACGGGAATGGAGACTTAAATATTTAACAGCTGTTAAACAATTTAGAGAATAAAATCATCCAATTATTTACCTTGACGAAACATGGTTCGATACCCATGACACTCCAAGAAAAGGTTGGGATGATTCTTCCAAAAAATGTCAAACCAAGGCATCATCAAATAAAGGCAAGATAATCAAAATATTACATGCTGGTTCAGAGAACGGGTTTGTTCCAAATTGTCTGTTGCTTTCAGCTAAAAACATAGCAGATTCTTCTTTAGATTACCATCAAGATACCGTCGCACAACTTTTTGAAGATTGGTTTAAACATAAACTCCTTAAAAATATACCTGAAAATAGCGTCATTGTAATGGGCAATGCTAGTTATCATAGTCGGCAAGCAAAAATCATTCCTAATTCTAATAATACAAAAGCAGAAATTCAAAATTTTATGATTGAATATGATTTCTATTTTGAAGAAACTTACAAAAAACGAGAACTGCTAGAAGTATTAAAAGCTTTTAAAATAAATAAGGAATACGAGTGTGACAAACTTGCCGCAGAAAATGGACATACAGTGTTGCGTCTTCCTCCGTACTATTGTATATTCAATCCTATTGAGCTAATATGGCACCATTAAATGCATCTGTAGTAGAAATAATTAAAAACGAAGTAAGAAACATTTCTGCAGACAGCTGGAAAAACTGTGTACAGCATGTACTTAAGGTGGAAAATTCTTACAATTGTATGATTACAAATGTTCAACCCTTAATTATAAGTTTAGGCTTAGATGAAGATAGTGATAGTGATACAGAGTTAAATTTTAAATAAATTTTCAATAGTTTTTTAGAATTTAATTAATTTTTATTGTACTAATAGTTATAGTTTTAAATTATATTATTTTCAATTATCATTAATTGTTATCATTATTTTACATTTATTATAGGTACCTACCTAAAACTAAAAATACCTATCTATTTATTTTAAATTATAAAATTAAATCATGTGGTGTAGGTACATTTTCAAGCCGACCCTGATCCCATTTAATCCCCTTTGAAGAGGTTGACGCGTATACAAGAGGGTTTAATCAGGTAGTTTATTTTTGGCAGTAAGAATCAACGGTATAATTCTGTAAATACTATACGAATAATTTTGTTACCATAATATAATCCAGAGAAACCGGTCCTTTCTAAGCATATTGTTTCAAAAATAACTATATCTATAACTGTAACTATGGGTCAGATACAGTACAAAAAAGCTCCATTTTAAATTCTAACAAATAAAAATGTTGAGAACTTGATCCGATTAAAATTTAATTAATATTAACAACACCATTTAATGTTCTTAAACATTAAGATGTTTACTTTTAATTAAAGACAAAATAAACTGAAAGAAAAAGTTTCATAATAAGACTTTAAAAAAATTAGGACCGCAAAACAGATTAAAAATAATTTATGCGATTTAATATAATGTCGACCATTAAAAAATAATTTTCTAGACAAATTTGCATCTTTATTGGATATTTACAGGCCAAGGAACGGAAGAAACACTTTTATTATCCTTAAAATATCTTTATTGCGATTTTATTTATTTTGTGTTTTTCAGCATTACAGCCGTATTTTTATTTAATACTAATGATACAAAGTAACCCTACATTGATAAACAATTTAGAGTCCACCATTGCAAAACAAATTGAATACGGCTCTGATTCATTCCTCAATTAAACCACTAGTAATACTTAAATAATTATTTAGAAGATAATATAGTGTCCGCGAAAATAATTAAAAGCGAATATTGGGGCATATTGGGACAAGTGTGTAATTATTTTTTATATTGGAATACACGGGGATCCCAACACAATGGATACCCTGGGGCGGGTAGACCATGACGGCTGTTTCGTCCTTGTTAGGACTCAACGGGCGCCATAACCCAAACAATCCCGTCAACGGCGGTAAGATGTATTAATAGCCTTCTGCAAACTCAAAGCGGTCTTTGATACACGGTAGCGCCATCCCAGCGGAATTAACTCCAATATAAAAGGCAGTCACAACACTTTTAATGCTTAGTCGAAAGGTAGACAACTAAATAAACCACGAAGTGCATCACAATCCAGTATAGGGAACGCTATTTGCGTTTTCAATCGCTGTTCTTCGGTAAGAATTTTTTTTTCGCAGCTGAGCGACATTTTCGTTCAGATTCCTTGACTCTCCTACTGGCGGTAGGTTGGGAGGCAGGAAATGCTGTATCAATAACAGCATTCCTTGCAGTTGCAAATGAAGTATTTCTTAAATATCCCAAAAAAGCAGAATCCTGTTCACGGTTGGAACGTTTGGGACGACCTGAACCAATTTTCCTCTTGTTCGGGTTTGTTGTGTTTATTTCTATTATACAACTGCGCTAGAGCACGGATTGACCATCCTTCTTCAATTCTTGATACATTTTGAGCCTTTTCAACTTCAGACAACTGACGAGGCATTTTTATGTTCTTCTGTCAAAGTTTATCAAACGTTACCACAATGCAGTTTCAAAATTAACTACACCGACTCCAATGTTTACATTTTTGATAATCTATGACGTGGGATAACCTCCCATAAACAATCATTTAGACAAGCAGGTTTTACGCAAATATGACAAGACTTACCTCTCATTCTAATTCTTGTACGCTTTTTTTTATAAAAACAACTGTACTTGCGTATATTAAATTAGTTTAATCATTATTTTTTCTTGAATACTGTAAAACATGTTGAAACTAATTAAAATATAACGTTTATGTTGACATATATATATCATAATTATTAATGCATGGTGGTTTCCTTGAGGTATGAATGTATCACAGCCTTAACTTTTTAGTGGCTTATTAGAAAATATTAACTTTTGGTGTGCGCGTTCATCATACATGCAAGAACCGTCAAAATAACAAAAATTGCTCAAACAATCATTAGTCATCATAATTGTGTTAAAGAACCACAGTCTCTTAATTTAGCCCTATAACTTTTCAGATGAAATATCGTAAATAAAACCACAAATTTTACATATTATTATATTTCCCTTGAAGCATGGGTTGTAGTAAGCCGCCGGTGATGTAGAAGTCTGAAGCCAAAGGCCCCCGTAATCCAAGGCAAGTGCTAGGTAAATGTATATTTTATCGGCAAAAGCAATCTAGCAAATTCAATTAGTTCAAGATTAGTTGTAGATGGCGCAGCGAGCGCGAGGCATTAGTTGTGCGGATACGAGCCAGATCCAGTCCTAATGCTTTATTTGCGCTTCCTATTAAGTTTTAGGTCTAATATAATATATCTGTATTATAGAAATGTCTGCTGTGCAAGAAATTGTACGTTGCCGGCGAGATTACGACCTTAGGCTTATCATATTATTTTATGAAAGTAAACTCAAAAAAATTAAAGTCTACCTTTGTAATTTTTTGCTTTTTACCTAAATAAATGTCATTTAAAGGTAAGATTTTATATACGCTGAGAAAAAGGCATTATAATCCTTATAAGAAAATAATTCTTCTGACCTTTACCTATAGGATTATTTAATACTATTGGGGTGACAGCAATACGTGCTAGAGGCAAATTTTTCTAAAAAACAAAGCTTTTCGAAAACTGACACCCACGTGTGACATTAACACCTGATACTGGTTTCTTCCTAAAAGTTTCCAGTTAAGTAGTGGGCCGTAGCAAGCTCACGCGTCATGTTTCAGAGACTAAATTTTCTTGGTGTTTATTATTTAAGTTGAACGGTGAGTAGAAGAAACCAGTTTCGATTAATTAATTCTCCTATTTCCAATAACAGAGCTATTATAAATTTAGTATTATTAGTTTATCCATTTTAATTACGGTACAATAGGTTGTCAAACCTTGCGCTCACTGAGAACTAATTTAGCTGTTTGTATTTAAAAACACATGACATTTTGGCGACTTTGTGCTACGCCGCGAACGTAAACTATCATATGGCAACGCAGCATTAAACGCGAAGTCTGCGCACTGCTTGCCGCTTGATTGGCTCGTAGCTACAATATTTGGGCGGCGAAACTCTTGTATGTTGCCAGGGTTGTTTATACCGTTTTCCATTGGTAAGTTTAGTGCATGTTAAATGTATTTCTATGTTTTCCCAATAAATAACGCCATAACTTTTAATCTACCGCACGTCGAGTTCGATGTTTCAATTGTAAATAAAATTAACGCTGTATTTTTGCAAGCCATTATGTTAATAAGCCACTGAGAACCACTTACATGTTTAAAATAATATGGTGAATGCGATGGTAAAAGAATTAAGCCCAGTCCTGCCTCTGTCGCCAATATCTTAACGTAAAATAGATTAGACTTCAAGAGTGACAATGACAGGCGACTTGTCCTTGGTTAACAGTTCAGTTGTGTGGTGACCTGTGAAAAAACCGTTAATAACTCAAAAACGACAAAAACTAATAAATTTACTCATATGATATGCTATACCAAATGTTCTTAAAATTAATTGAGCAATCCACAAATACCATAATATACAGGGTGTTCCATTTAAAAAAACAAGGTATGTTTGATATACCCTGACTATTTGGGATACCCTGTATAATTCAAAAGAATTTTAAATTGTAGACCTAAAGCCAATAATCTATAACTCTGTTTTTTTTTAATATTTAAATGGTTAGTAGCCTAGATTATACAGGGTGATTCAAAAGTACTTTGACAAACTTCGGGAGGTAATTGCTGGCAATATTTTAACACGAAAAGTTCTTATAAACAGTGGTCCTTGGCGACTTCGTTACGGAGATACAGGGTGTTGAAAAGTTAAAAGAAATAGTAATAATTTTTAAATAACTCCTTAACGAGTTATTTTTTTTTTATGAAATTTTGTTAACTAAATAAGCATCTAAGGACACTTATTTTCAAAGTACAACACGTTCGTAAATTTAACCAGTGGCGTCGGTACAAAATGTAACTATCATATTTTTTGTGAAAACTGCTACACCACTGACTTATTTTATTTTAACTTTTTTCTTATAAATCCCCCCTTTATTTAGAACAAAAAAGATCACGTGTGTTTTTTTGATACAAGGGACGGTTTAAGCGTAAATGATTATTTTATTTGAATATACACAAATATTAAAAAATGTGTTTGTTTAACGAATACCTACATACATACTTATTAATAAACAAATATGTATATGCCTAAGGAAGGTATCTGAGGATGCCTATTTTCTAAGTATAATACGTTTTCAGTGGCATACATATTTATTTATTAGTATGTTATTTTTTAATATCTTGTATTTTGACAAGGCGGCTTTGGAAATGCTTTTTTTGTCGATAAATTAAAATATATTTGACAGTTAGGTAGTTACCATTAAAAATAACAAAAATGAAGAAATAAAACTCAGTGGTAACTAACTGTCAAATATATTTTAATTTATCGACAAAAAAAGCATTTCCAAAGCTGCCTTGTCAAAATACAAAATATTAAAAAATAACATACTAATAAATAAATATGTATGCCACTGAAACCGTGTTATACTTAGAAAATAGGCATCCTCAGATACCTTCCTTAGGCATATACATATTTGATTATTAGTAAGTATGTATGTAGGTATTCGTTAAAATACTGTAATAAATATTTGAGTGGTTGATCAGTTTAAAACACATTTTTTAGTATTTGTGTATATTCAAATAAAATAATAATTTACGCTTAAACCGTCCCTCGTATCAAAAAAACACACGTGATCTTTTTTGTTCTAAATAAAGGGGGGATTTATAAGAAAAAAGTTAAAATAAAATAAGTCAATGGTGTAGCATAGTTTTCACAAAAAATATGATAGTTAATAGAAAAAGTTTTTACGTTTTCAAAAATACTTATTTTATGAAGTTACCTTATACAGGGTCAAAAACAAATAAACTTTGCATCACATGCGACCAAATTTTAATAGCCCAATTTTTATTTTGTAGAAAAACACACGTTTGATATGACTCTACTTTAAAGAAAATGTATCTGAAATAAAGCATTGTCAAAACTAAGAAGCTTTATGTATTTTGCGTTGAGTCTTATTTTGCAAAAGTGGTGCAATTCACAAAATATAGGTAAAAAATCAAAATTATCTTATGCAGCTGAAATTTTGCACGTGGGCTAGAAACTACATTTAAAATACTTTTTATAATAACTTTTCGATATTTTCAGAAATAACCCCACTTCTGAATTATTTTTTGGAAACAATTAAAATTTGACAGATAATGCGAATCACGTGACTACTGTTTTTTTTTTTTGCTTAATTAAACTTGATGCCAAAGTCAAATTTCGAATAAAGCTATTAATAAAAAAAAATCCCATGTGATGCGGACTTTACTGGCCACACTGTATATGGAATCCTACGCTGAGGGTGGGCTACCCTGTATATTGCTTTGCCATTGTATTTTTTAGTAAATGTTAGGGCCTGCGACCTATAAAAGATAATCCTTCTATACAGTTATATTTTTTTTATTGTCTTACATATTATGGTCCTCAACTTAAATGACTTATCTAACACTGAAGAAGAAAAAAAAAGAAGAAAAAAGAAGAAAAAAGAAAAAACACTGAAGAAATAATTAATAAAACCTGATGCGAATACATCACAGAAAGCTTGAACTGTAAAAATGGTTGAAAATGGCCTACTTTATTACGGATACAGCCTTTTATGCTGTTGGTTGTTGTTTTTCGCAACAAAGGCGTGCTATATCTGGACACTCGCTCGCGAAATAAAACATTCATGCGAGGGATCTATTTTACACCCTGCAAGATGAATAGTTAATGTAAGGAATCAAAGTTTAGAACAAGACAACACAGGCAATCCTTCCTAAAGAACGGAGATCATAAATATTTCCTTGTGCATTGTAAATAACCCTAAACGTGGCAGACTACAAACTTATGAATTATTTCGCTTCATTTATGCAATATTTAAGGTGCAATTTGAATAGAGTTCGCTCTTCTATGCCAATCCGTTTGGTAAATAATTCAATTGTTTGAGAATGGCCTGAGAAATGGTGCCTTGAATGTATTGTTCAATATTAACATTTCTGTTTAAAGTACTTTGCTCGCAGTAGTACAGACGCTAATTTTATATTAAGCCGGCAAGTGTTAAATTTTAGCCTTTCTTAAGACATTCTTGCACTTAAGTCGCGAAATATTTATTTAGTTTCTAGTTTAATTGTATTGGACTGCATTTTATGGCCCTAAATATTTAAAACTGTGCCTTCATAAAGCTTACAAAGCACACTGAGAAAAAGTATTCTGTTCCTTATTAGAATTCACGTACCCTTTATAGAACTGTTTAATACTATATGTGACAGCAATTCGCTTTCCTACTGTAAGACAACCAAAATTGCTAGATCATTGTGTAGTGATAATGTCACGGTAATATAGCCAATAGGAAATAGGAGTTAGTGATACCATAGAATAGTTTATAGGCATTATTGCTCTAAATACTCACAGTAATTATCAATTTTTATTGGGAATGTAATCTGGTTTTATATACTGTATTAGTTCCGACTGGCAGTTGTAATGAAACGACATTAATCATAATAATAATTGCTTGCTGCTGTTAATAAAGCATATACTTACCACTTAAAATCTGTACTGTAATTCTCAAAAATTTAAATAGCTTCTAATGTGATATTGCATATTATGATTATCTATTAAGCGACATGGTTTACTGAGATGGTAAAATCCGTCCATAGATTATAAAGTCCAATACTAATGATGGGTTTTGCAAAATAAGAATCTATTGCTTTATCTGACATGCAAAGTTTGAAAAACTTAAATACAAAGTAAAAATTAATTAATTGAAAAAGGTATTGGTACGATCAATAAAATTCAAATTCAGACAGGATAGCTAGAAGACTCCGAACAACGATGTTACCTGCGCAACAAATAATTACATAAGTAATACAACGGCGCGCGACGATTGCCGATCGCTACGAACCCCCCACCAACGTCTTGTGGATTATAGGTTCTAACGGATACAATTCGTTTTTAGGGACGCTGTTCTATTTTCTTAATTGTAAAGGAAGCGGTTCATTGGGAATAAAATGCGTCGCATTGAGATGATTAAAAGTAGTTCATTATTCATCAACAAGACTGTGCTGCTACTGCTAATGGAACTGATTACTACCAATAAAAACACTGTTCTAGCAAATCTGGAATTGATATGACACTAAAGCGGGTTTGACAATTTATTTAAAATGGTTTAACAAAAAATAAGCTATCAATGTCTTAGCAAACCTGTTGTATAGTCAGATCTGGTCTTAACGTGCGGGTCCAAAGGTCACTGATCATATGCGTCAAATCAGACAACACAGAGGCTGTTGTGAGATTATTTACAAATATACCGAAGGAAGGAAAAATAGTTTCAATATTTTAGCTATCGCGAAGATAGCAACATATACCTAATATTATTAGTTTTGTAAAAATTATATACAGGGGAGTTGAAAAAATTACAAAAAAATTATATAATCGTTTATTATATACCTACTGTACCCTTTAATTAAAAAGGACAATAATAAACAGTGCAATTTATTTTAACAATTTTACTACTAAAACCTAAAAATACAATGGCATTTAGTCTGATAAACTATTTCGATAATGAAAGAAAAAGTGGAAATTCGCAAACCAATATGCAGGAAACCGTAATGAAAACACTGGGAATTAGTTTAAGGACTATGCAGAATAATGTGCATGAAAAAAAAGCATAATATAATACCCAAGAATACTAAAAAATGTAAACGAAAAACACCGTTTATAATTATAGCCTAAAAACTCTCATCGTCACTTATAAAATCTGAAAAGTCCTCGACGTCTGAGTCGTCTTCGAATGGAGCAATTATCATTGGCGCTACTTCGACATCTAGTACTTGTTCTCGATCCCACCAATCCCTTATTAATATTTCTGTATGTTCCACCGATTTCTTCCAGTACTCTTGTGTAATATGATCTAACGAATATTGCCAAACTATTTGTACTTGGTCGGATTTAAGACCATCACCTACATGTTTTTCATAATAAGACTTTGCACCAGCCCATATTAATTCTATTGCGTTAAACTGGCAATGATATGGCGGCAGTCGTAGAACCTCATGACCATATTCACGCAGTATTTCATCTACCGCGTATATTTTGGGTTTTTTAAGAGACTTTGCTATTGATAGGAGTTCTGATTTAAGGTGGGAGTATCAACATGCTTGCCAACCTATAACCTATTTCGCGTAGATTTATTTATGTTTTCTAGCTTTCATACAAAATTTAAAGAAAATCAGTATGGACTTGATATTCTATGGGTAATAATTGACATATTTAATAAATATCAAGGAATTTCATAACTTATTTTAGGAGAATTGTATAGCGAAAAATATCGGGTAAGATTTTTTTTAACATTATTATGTCATTGTCACTCATTGTTCTTTCACTATACAATTCTCCCAAAATTAGCAATGAAATAAATTGATATTTTTGTAATATATCAGATACTACCTAAATAATGTACCGACGATATTGATTTTCTTTAGATGTTAGTTATTAAAATAATAAACTCAAAAAATCAACGCGAAATAGGTTATAGGTTGGCAATAGATTGAATGACGTTGAGAATTCAACCTTAAGCATATTTGGTAAAGGATTTTGGTTGTGTTTTTCCAGCCATTCATAAATATCACTTTTCCTCCAAGATGAAGTAGGCTGTTTATTTAAAATTCTTGAATGATATGATGCATTATCTAATACAATTAAAGACGGAGCATCCAAATTGGGTATCAATTGAACTTTTAACCATTTTTCAAACATTTCGCAATTCATATTATCATGATAGTCAGCACTTTTTGATGTTGAAGAAAAAATTAAACTCGCACCTGCAACATATCCTGTTGCAGAACCGGCATGCAAAATAATAAAACGCTTTCCCGTACCGCACCCCTTTTTCCTTTTAACACTTTTTACAGACTCATCTTGCCAAGATTTTGAACCACTTCCATTCGAAAATATCCACGTTTCGTCTAAAAATACCACTTTTCTAAATTTCGATTTGTAATTGTCCGTATATTTTTTTAAAAACTGAACACGCTGACTCATCTGTGGCTGCTCACATAAAAATCTTCGGTTACAGTCTTTTTTATAGCGAAAACCTAAATTTTTTATTAATTTTAATAACGCTTCAAGTCCAATTTCCAAAACACCCCGAATTTTTAATGTTTTTTGTAAAACTGGAAGAGTTACATTGGTTTTTGATTTGTATAAATATAAATCGTAAATCACATTTCGAACTCCCATTTTAATATTTTCGCTTAAATCCTCAGTCTTTGGCTTTCTTCGTTTACACTTTTTAGTATTCTTGGGTATTATGTTATGTTTTGTTTCATGCACAATTTTCTGCACAGTCCTTAAACTAATTCCCAGTGCTTTGGCTACTGTTTCCTGAATATTGGTTGGCAAATTTCCACTTTTTCTTTCATTTTCTAAATAGTTTATCAGATGAAGTACCATTTTTTTTGATTGGGGATGCAAAAACCCAGAAAATTGTTTCATTTTGTCACAAACTGTCAAAGTCACAAAACTGGCATATTTAAAAAAAACGTAGCTGGTGCTATTATAAGCTTTTTTAGAATCGCTGGAAAGTAAATACATATCCTTTTTTTTTCATGTCAAAATGGAATAAGTCTGTCTCATTATCTTACGTATTTTATTTAGAGGGTAAAATTAAACGCAAGTAAAGAAAACAAAAACTGAGAGTATGTCTTTCTTGAATCGTATGACCCGCACGATAAGACCAGATCCGACTATATCAGATCATTTTCGTCAGTGTAATATATTGTAGTTTAATTTTTTTTTAAATGGATATATAATCTTATAATATGTAAATATTTCCATAAATCTTCTTCCAAACCGTTGATTATTAAAAATGTGAATTTAGAGGGAGGAACATTTAAAAGTTTAAAACGCACAATACACAAAAACACTTAAAAACACCAAACGAAAAAAAATAATACGACGCAACCTGACCTGTGAGCTTGCTGCAACCCACTACTGCACTGGGAACTTTTTAAAGGAAGTAGTATCAATTGTTTATGTCATCTGTGGTTATCATTTGTCGAAACGCTGAGTTTTATCGTAAATAGGACTATAACAGTCCATTAGTTTTGTCCAAATTTCTTAAAGCTAAAAGAGTGTTGTAGCTTCTATCTTTATCTCTTACTACTACATGTTACAAAGACTATCCTTGATAAAATCCTCATTTTTAAAATTGCTGATACCTGTAACCATGGTGAAGTCGTGATTCTTACTTGATCCTAAACCTTTTAATTTTACTAACGAGATAACAAGATCACAATATTGGGCACTACTATACATATGTTACACGGCTCTAATTGTATATCGTAATTTATTTTGGAAGATTTGTATACATGCTTTTAATAAGGGTCTTTTTCGGCGCACTCTCTTATTGGAATACCATAAACCCAGTGACTGTATTAAAGACTCTGGACTTCATAATATTTACGATTATCCTCAGTTATTTTGGGCAGTGCTTTTATAACGGATCATGATTCCAGTAATATGTGTAGGCTATCCTAATCTCTTCTTAGTGACATTGATATGGATATAATTTTGTTCATTAGGCTTAATTCTTTAATCTGTCTTACTTCTGATTTTATAGTTATATCAAAGCAGTATCATTTGCTATTGTAACTCCCGTTGAGTTCGCGATCACGTGTAAAATAAAGAAGAGATCCGCCCTGTATCAACTCCTGTAGGCACACCTGCGTCCTGCAAGGACATGAAATACAGAAAGTTGTGAACTGTTATATTATTTTGGAAATATTTTACTTACTTTATAACTAGCCCTTTTGGGTCAATTTATATCTAGCGGTTAACGAAGAAAATTGAATAGTTTCGGTTTTCTTCCATTGTCTTGCCATTGCTGATCCTGGCTGCGTCTGGAGCGGTAAACTTGGTCCTGATTTTACCGTGCGAGCAAAAATTATTTGCATCAAAGAGGACTTGGATTAAAAAACGTAGGGCTTGGTTTAGATCACAATGATATGCGGACGATATATCTAACCAAATCTGGGTTAAAATTTTGTCAAATTCATATTATGACATGATATGCCAAACTAATGAGTAATAAAATAAGTAGACAAATACAAATTTATTTTTGTTGTTTACAAAATTAACAAAGTAAGAATATACAGAAAGAAAAAGAAAAATAATTATATAAATTGCTGAAATTGGCCACCGCCATGCTCCAAGCATAAATTCTTCCCAGTTCTTGGGATAGGCGTCTTATACAATTTGTTGACGTATTTTGCATTATTTCACGAACGTTTGCAACAAGTTCTTCTATTCTTACAAATGGTCTTCCTGCTCCTTTTTTGTGTTGTATAGAACCTGTTTCCCTAAACACAGCCACGGTTCTTTTCAGGCAATGATAAAAATCCCCAGCAATAAAAGCTACGTTAGGAAAATGTTCGCGAAAATCGTCCATGCACAAACCCGGATTGTATTGCCACTCACCATTTACTCTAACCCCGTTTCGAAAATACGCTTCAACCATGAATGTTTTGTGCTGTTCCATAAAGCCCATTGTGTCAGTTGTTCAAGAAATTGGAAAAGTTCGCGATGAATCAAATTACTTGTAACGACTGTCAAAGATGACGGAATAACTGATTGATTGTTAATTCAGGTACTGACACCCAACAGGTATTAAGCTCTACGGCTAAGCATTACGTCCTTAGATGCAAGGCCCTTTTTGATGCAAATAATTTTTGCTCGCACGGTATCTAGCGGTTAACAAAAAAAATTGAAAAGATTCAGTTTTCTTCCATTGTCTTGCCATTGCTGATCTTGGCTGCGTCTGCAGCGGTAAACTTGGTCCTGATATTATTATTTCGACAAGGGATTATAAAAAATGTCGGTTGGGAATGCCTTTTCTCCGCTCTATTCTTGTAGCATCGCCTTGAACCATCACTTGAAATTCCAACCTAAAAGTTACAAGAACAAATAATTGATAAAACCTTATTAAGTGTGAACGAAATGTTATGCATACGTTGATTTCTGGTCTAATTTTCTTACGTGCTTTCTTAGACCCGTATAGTGTCAAATTGCATGCTAATTACATCACGCATCACACACACAAAAGCGTTAATTAAACGGTAAACCCTGTAAAACAATATATTATTTCATTTCTATGTTATTCGATCGAAAAGAAATAGGAAAGAACAAAAAGTTAATATCACGGTTGCAACTAAATTGTTCAAAATAACAAAAGAATTCCTTTTATTGCCCCATTGTATGCTAATAAAATTTTAAATAATGGACGTATAAGGATTCGAGATTGCCTGCTGATATATACGTTAAAATGTTGTATGTAAAGGTATAAAGAAAGTAGTCATATATAAAATGGACTTTTGTTAAATTTACAAGTAAAAACGTGTTAATTTTGCCACAGTTTACTGGTTTATTTAGATTGGTTTAATTATAATGTTGGTCACAATTTCGATAGGTCATTGGCATTAGAGACTCAATACGACCATTTTTTTTTCGGAATATTTACATGCCGCCTTAAAAACCTTCGGATTAAATTTAACTGGAGGTCACTTTATAGTTCATTGTTAATTCGTTATAATATACAGTATTCTATAGAACTGTATTTCTGTATTTGGTAGACCAAACATGGAAAATGAAGCGTTTTAATGCTATACTGACTCCTCTAAACACTTACTATAATATTTTTCTATTTAATTACTGTGTCTTTGGAACCGATTGCGAACTATATCTAAAAGTTTTCCTTTACCGTCCTGATGCTGGTGTATTTTTTTCTGCTACAATAATTTTCAAGTCTCATCACGGAGACTTCTTGAGCCTAATGAATAAAAATGTAGCAATTGCTTTCTCTTATAAAATCGAAGTAAGTTCTTGAAAGCCAATGAATAAAAACTAAAGTAATTGCTTTTGCGTCCAGCTATTGCCTAAAAGTGCAGGAATTGCTTCTATAGTCAATGATTTTTCTTTAAAAATAGAAGCTATTGCTATCGTTTCCTTAAAATGTGATAAATTAAGGACTTGCTTTTTCTAGTGTAGCAATTGCTTTCAACTCTTTAAGGTAGGTCGACCCCTGCATCATTTGCTTGGTAGCAGTCAACTTTAGTTCTCCGCTGCATACACGTGCGTTGCTCTTAATTTGTGTCTTTAATTATGGCTGAATATAAAAAGAAAAATCTACAGTGTACGTAAAAATTACAGATATGATGATTTCAGAAAGTTATATCAATTTAACTGCGAAAATGTTGAGCGGTTGTGGTCAGAGAGATTAAATTATGTTCCTTCAATTTGTGACCGTCAATTGATTGTCTTTAATTTCTTCATCACTACTATCACTTTCCTCATTTTCACTGAAATCTGCCATATCACAAATATAAGTTTCCTATTTTCCACAAAAACGTAACAGATTACTATTGTACTAAATAAGTAGACCAACGTGGTTGTATTTACGTCAACTCTTTTGAAAATTAGGCACCAAACTGAACATGAAATCTATAATCTGAACATGTGTATAAGAGACGTCTGAACTTGTGTTGAACAAGCTACAGAGGTGTAAGAAAAACAGCAATTGCTTCAAAATTTTATTCATATCCAGATCTAGCAATTGCTTTTACTTATAGCATTTGCTAGTCAAGCAATTGCTTTTACTAAAAAGTAATTGCTTTAGGTAATTGCTTAATTTTTATTCATTAGGCTCAATAGGCTGCCCCCGTCGAGGTCTGTAGTGGACAGGAGGTAGCAGCAATAGTAGTAGTAACAAGATTTATTTAGCAATGTGCTACAATTTCACAAGTATTATCAAATATTTAAACTAATTTAACAATGTCATCTTTGAAGTTTTAAAAAAACTTTATCAGTCAATAGTTTGCTTTTTAAATAAATAATTTTTTAATGATTTTTTAAAATTTTTCAAAAAGCTCTGAGATTTAATTGAAAAATTTAAGTTGTTATATTTACTTAATCCTTTATGGAAAACCGATTTATATATCAAATGTTTTGATACCCTACCCAGACAAAAATCTTTGTTATACCTGGTTGAATAGTTATGATTTTCAAAATTTTGAGTTATAAAATATTTTAAGTGTAAGTTATGTTGTATTTTAAACATAAAAGTACAAATCAAAAGAAATATTAAATTTTTAACATTTAACCACTGAAGTTTCTCTAACATTAAATTTATTTTCGTATATTTATCCACATTTAAAATTATACACATAGCTTTATTTTGCAAAACTTGGAGTCTATTAAATACCCCATCATTTGCTGTGTATAAAATAGTTGAACAATATAAAAAATGAGGTAAAATTATAGTGTTATAAATTGTTTTTCGTGAAAATAAACTTACATTTTGACTAATTCTTTTTAAATAATTAATTTTTTTTCCAATTTTAGATACAAGATTTTTAAAATTTAATTCAAATTTTAATTTAGAATCTAAAATTACTCCCAAATATTTAAAAGAGTGTATAATTTCTAATTTTTCATCATCAACAAAAATATTTATATCTGTATTATTCACGTTATTTCCAATAACCATAAATTTGGTTTTAGAAACATTTAATTTTAATATATTTATCCTTAACCAGTTTGATATACTAGTTTTTAATTCAAAATTTAAAATTTCTATTCAATCAAGAATATTTTTATCCTATAATAAAGTATCATCAGCAAACATTTAAATAAAACTTTGTTTCAAGACAATCGGCAAATCCTTTATGTAAAGAATAAATAATAATGGACCTAAAATGCTACCTTGTGGTACCCCAATATTATTATATTTCTTTTTAGAAAAAATCTTATCAATTTTTGTTTTTGCTGCCTATTACTTAAATAATTCTGAAACCATTTATAAACAACTCCCCTTAATCCATACTGATATAATTTATTTAATAATTTATCCCTATCAATTGTTGCGAATGCACGTTTAAAATCCAAAAATACTGCCAATACAACTTTTTTGTCAACGCTTCGTTTCCAATTATAACAATTAACTACATACTGGACTGCCGTTTCTGTTGAATATCCTTTTCTAAAACCTGCTTGCATATTTACTAAAATTTTGTTTTCTTCAATAAATTCTAGTATCTGCTCATAAACTGTCATTTCTAATAATTTTTCAATATCCCATAATATATTTATTGGCCTCATTTCTCAGCTATTTTTTGTATTTTTAATTTTTGTAACTGACGTTATAAAAGAACATTTTAGATCTTCGGGTATTTCTCCATATTACAACAAGACCTAATAAAAACTGTGCCGAGAATAACATTGCCGGTAAATTAATTGTGGTTCGGAACCCATGTAAAAATGTAGGTCCAGTCTGACTGACATTACCCAGGCGTAAAATAGGGTTAGCAAAAAAGGTCGCATTGGCCTATTTGCTTAGCTCTAAGCATCCCCTCAACTACCGCTACTACGTATACAGGGTGTTCCTAAATATCATTTAAATACGAAAAGGGATAATTCTTTGGCTTATTTAACTTTCAAAATGTCTTTATTCCAAACTAACTTTTACAGTTCATTACATGGAAAGTGACAACATAATATAGAAAATTATAACCATTAAAAAAAAAAAAATAATAAGTAATAAAAAAAAAATGGAAATTAATCCAATTTAAATCTTTAATAAAATCAATTTAAAAAAAATAATATAAATAATTTAATTTAGTAAATATCTCTTTAATTGTTTTTTAAAAGTTGCCAATTTTTTAATTTTTCTGATATTTTTTGGAAGATTGTTATATTTTATTATTCCGTCATATAAAAGCGATTTTTTTCCGAAATTACTTTTTACTGGTACAGTTTGATAATTTATACAATGTCTGGTGTTATAATCATGTACTGTCTTATTCTCCTGAAGTGTTATGTTTGATTTTTTTTCTTTTAAAATAATAGAGTGAATTAGAATACAAATTTTTAATTTATAAATGTTTTGAATGTGTAAATACCCTTTCGGTCTATATAGATTTACAGTTGGTTCTAAATGTGGTAATTTGTGTATATTATGCATTTAATAACTTTATTTTGCAATTTTTGTAATGGTTTTAAGTTTGATAAACAAGCAGATCCCCATGCAGAAGCTAAGTATTGTAATTTTGAATATATTAATGAAAAATATATATTTTTTAAGTATTTCAAAGGAATGAAATATCTAGCTCTGTACAAAACAGATACCAAAGGAGATATCGAGTTGATAATATACTGGATATGGCATTTTATTAATTTAAATTTTATTTAATGACTAAAAATTCATATAAAAAAAAAGAAAAAAGAGAAAAGGGGGCATGACCGCTGAAAAAATATCTCCCTGTAGATTCTTAAAACCATTTGGTATGCCCAATGATGTAAGGCCTACAGCGTAACCTATATTCCAAATTAGAGCTAAATATCTCAAAAACTACAAGAGCTATAAAGAAAAAACTAAAAAAATCTTGAAATTTTAACAACTTGTAGATCGGCAACGAAGCGTTTATATGCATTTTTAGTCATTAAATAAGCCAAATAATTGCCCCTTTTCGTATTTACATGATATTTATTAATAACAGCCTACCCTGTATATCGTAGACCATTCTTGGATTTTTTTCTTCTTCCCTTACCGTATACACTACAGCTGGATCACATTATCAAAAACTGGTCAAATAGCTTCGATGATCGATCGGTGCCTCGGTTATTCAAGATATTTTCTTTAATTTTTTTAATACGTCCATGATGAATTATTTCTGGAATGTGTACGGACCATTTCTTGGACCACTTTTTGTATTGCCTAACCCGAAATAGACGCAATAATCACTTCCTTGATCCTTGATTCCTCGTGAAACCTTCTTGGTTTGGTTTATTGCATCTTTGACAAACTATCTCTATTTTGTGCCAGCTTTAACTTCTTTTTGACTCTCTGCAACCACTGTATCTTTTCCTTGTTTATCGCTTTTATCTGCTTTTATGAATAATGATTTTTAGACACTAGAATATAAATAAAAGTTATAAAAAGTACACACCTTTTTCTCCGCTCGGTCTTTCGAAGCGCAAACAATCGCGAGAAATTATTAAAGGAAAAAAGCGGGCGAAATAACTTTTCTTAATTAAATTAAAACCGAGATATTTCAGTCTGCCGGACTTTCAGTGCAAAAAGAAAAAAACGAATTAATTAAAGGAAAACGCTTTTCCGTCTGAGTAATATATTATAATCGTTAATAACAAAAATTTAATTTATCGATTGGGCCCTTCTTTATGGGCAAAGTTTATGCACGAAGCGCTGAAAGTTTCGCCAGTTCCTTCGTATACTTTTGAGGCATTCGATGCCTAATGCTCTGTCCAGGACCGGACTCGGTGATTTTCTTTATGGGATTGTTCCGGCAACGGCAGAACCACATTTGGCGCCCGCGTATATATTTTTAAAATTGTAAAATAAATATAAAATACAAATATTCAAATTAATATGCAGGGTATCTCACGGTAAACATGCATTTGAATATTTCGAATAGTAATGTGATTTGAATCCTACAAATTTTGATAACGTCGGAAACGTTATCTTCCAATGAAATAACAGGACCACATGCGGCTTCCAGTTACACCCGAGGTTGTCTCAAACTTGCTTATTTGAAATACATCACTCTGTATAATATTTTTTGTCTTTCTTTCTTCATTTCTAACTAACTTTTATTAAACGTTTTTGTATTCTAATTTTTTTTTCAAATTTTAAACCTTTAACAGGGTGTCGAATAAAATTAAATATCCTTTAATTTGAAGAACGAAAATTCGTTCAGAGGTCTCTACATGTTTCGAATGCAGAAACGTTCATCATCAGGAGACAGAAAAATGTATTTATGATGGTTTTAGCAAAAGAGAAAATAATAAGTGGTATAAAACCTTAATGTAGCTTTTATGAAAATACAAATTTGTGTGTCGAAATGACATAATGTGAAGAAAAATAGAAAAAGTTAAAACATACTGAGTATGTGAAAAAGTCAATTAAAAGGGTCTAAAACAACCAAATAAACCGGGGAAGAAGATAAAATCACTTCTAAAAAGATGTCAAAAAGGGTTTTTTTATGTAAGTATGTCTTGTAAAACATTGTAAAAATTTAAAACTTGCCATTTATATGAAACAGGTATCAAGAAAGTATCATGCATTCAAAATATGTAACATTAAAAAGGAGAGTAAAATAAAAAAAAAATATCTTTTCAAAAATAAAAAAGTGAAACTCGAAATTCCGGTTGTGAAATTAGATATTAGGATACAGGGAAGTGGATGAGTAACAATTAAAAAAAAACACTAAGAAAAAAATTTTCAAAAAATTAAAAAAAAACATTTTTTAATATGATGCTACGTTACTGGTTCATTAAATAAATAAGCGAGAACATCTGTTCACACAGGGTGTCCCGATACCTAACAGAAGAATTTTAAACTTATTAACTATTTTTCGCAAAATCTATCCAAGTTATTATTTAAAATTATATACAGTGTCACCAGTAAAGTCCGCATCGTATGGGATTTTTTTTTAATTAATAGCTTTATTCGAAATTTGACTGTGGCATTAAGTTCCGCTTCGATCAAGATAAAAATTAAGCAAAAAAATAGTAGTCACGTGATTCGCATTATCTGTCAAATTTTAATTTTTTCCAAAAGATAATTCAAAAGTGGGGTTATTTCTGAAAATAATAATATAAATAAAGTTTTTTTAAATGCAGTTTCTAGCCCACATGCAAAATTTCAGCTGCATAAGATAATTTTGATTTTCTACCTATATTTTGTAAATTGCACCACTTTTGCAAAATAAGACTCATCGCAACCTACTTATTAAATGTGTGTTTTTCTACAAAATCAAAATTGGGCTATTAAAATTTGGTCACATGTGATGCAAAGTTTATTTGTTTTTGACCCTGTATAAGGTAACTTCATAAAATAAGTATTTTTGAAAAGTTTGTGTCTGAAAGTAATACACCTTAATATTAAGACAAAAAATAACACAGTGTCTTCAGTAAAGTGTTTTTTAAGTGGAAAATAAACTTTAGTTTAACAACGTAAAGTTTATCTATTTTCAACGATTTAATTAAAAACCCCTACAGTATAATTTATTATTAAGCTATGTCATAGTAACGTTAACGTGTATTACTTTCAGACACAAACTACGTTTTCAAAAATACTTATTTTATGAAGTTACGTTATACAGGGTCAAAAACAAATAAACTTTGCATCACATGCGACCAAATTTTAATAGCCCAATTTTGATTTTGTAGAAAAACACACATTTAATATGGCGCTACTTTAAAGAAAATGTATCTGAAATAAAGCATTGTTAAAACTAAGCAATTTACAAAATATAGGTAAAAAATCAAAATTATCTTATGCAGCTGAAATTTTCCATGTGGGCTAGAAACTGCATTTAAAAAACCTTTTTCCAATAACCTTTTTCGATATTTTTAGAAATAATCCCACTTTTGAATTATTTTTTGGAAAAAATTAAAATTTGACAGATAACGCGAATCACGTGACTACTATTTTTTTGCTTAATTTTCATCTCGATCGAAACAGAACTTGATGCCAAACTCAAATTTCGAATAAAGCTATTAATAAAAAAGAATCCCATATGATGCGGACTTTACTGGTGACACTGTATATAATTTTAAATAATAACTTAGTTTTTCTACGACTTTTTGGCTCATCCTGTATACCATATGTTTTTCTTAAATCTAATAGACTTTTAAAAACCCTGAAACTCTTATGTTTAAAATTTTTCGGTAACTATCTTACTTTAAGAAATAATCGACCGTCTCCATAGATACATATCACCGACCCTATATTTGAAGAAGACTAGCCGATACAGGGGAACCACAAAAAAAATATATATTAGTTAGGCAAGTGCCGGGCAAAGGAATTTACCGACACTTTCGTAACCCCTCGAGCCTGCCCTGATATGACGGCACCTTATTGGCATCCGAAAGAAAAACTTTTAAATCGGAATCGCTAATGGAAACACACAAAAATACATTTGCACTTTTCGGTTCGGTTCTGAGGCGAGCCGGACATAAAACAAGGGCCCCGGCTTTAAGTGGAATTTATTGAAAGGCGTTTTTGCGGATTAGGAACTTTAAATTTGTTAATTTGTTTTCTCGAGCTCTGCCGGCAAAACATTGTTCTTTTCCGCACGGCCTAAGTTTTGTCACAACACTTTTTATCTTGCGAGGTTTGTTTTGGGGGTTTATTTGATTTAAGAGATTCGAAATGCCAGATTTTCTACTCCCACATGCGTATTTTGTGTTTTCATTGCAATTTACTGCATCCAGCGACGTAGCAGGGTACCATGCCAAGGGGGTGCCAGTTTTTAGGCTTGAGCTGGTGCCTACAGGACCCCATGCCAATGATCCAATGGCAATGTCAGTTTTTTCCTATTTAAATATGTGATGTCGAGTTGCGGCTATACAGTGTGGTTGTTTAAGTGCAACATATGGGCATTTTTTTTATTACCGATAGAAAATTTTATTCTTGATAAAAGTTGGTGCAGGTTCGATAATCATATTAGATGCACTTGGAATGGTTGCAAGTCAAACGGCGTACAGGGTAGGCCAAAAAATATAAAACTGGTACAAGAATAAAGTACCTCTATTTCAGAAAATTCATCAAAATGTTATTAAAAAAAGTTGTATAGAATTAAAAGTTATGCATAGATTCAAAAACGTGACCTCCTAGATTAAAAAAATATATTTTTTTAAAAAATAATAATAATATCCCAAAAAAGTTTTTATATATATTCACCATAAAAACCTTCATAAATTAATCAAAATCAAATCAATTTCACATATCTTTGTTCAAATTCAAGCATATTTGTAAAATTTACTTGAATTTTTAATTTATTAAGGAATCACAAACTTCATGTTTGTTGCAACGATATTAAACACAACTTTAAAATATCCTAAAAATTCTTTTTAACAAGATAAAACATTAGTAATGATAATATGCTAATTAAAAAACTATCATTTAAAGTGCAAAATTTGTATTTTAAATGTTTATTAAAAAACTTTATTCTTGTAAAAGTTTTATATTTTTTGGCCTACCCTGTACGCCGTTTGACTTGCAACCATTCCAAGTGCACCTAATATGATTATCAAACATTCACCAACTTTTATCAAGAATAAAATTTTCTGAGAAATCGTTAATAAAAAAATGCCCATATGTTGCACACTTAAACAACCACGCTGTATACATTGGCAGAAATGATTTTATAGCCAGGATAGCTCAACTTTTGTTTTACTAATCAGGCTACTTTGATTGTTAGTAAATAATATTTGCCAAATGTCATTTACGTCACAGTCCAAGTTGCCACCCAATATCGAGAACCGGAGGGGCTGATGGACGAATTCTGGATATTTTATCATTAGAAATGAAGCGTAAATGACCTATTTTGAGACTACTATCTCCCGTTCCTGTATGGCCCCTCAGTTATGGGACGCCCTGTATATATATTAAATATACAAAAACTACTATATTTCTTATTTTACAAATGTATCTTAAAATAAATTTGATAGAGTTGGTCGTTTTTCAATAAACGGTATAAATGCCAGGCATGAGTGGAAAATGCCTCTGCCAGGCGATGGTATAAGACCTTTAGATCAGGAAACAATAATCACCAAGGTGGCAAATTTATGGCCTTGCGCATGTAAACAAAGTCAATTACACGTGGACATGCGCATTGCAAAATTCTCATTTAACGAATGGTAAGATAGTCAGGGCCGGGCTTTAAAATTTAACTTATAATATACCCACAACTCTATAAATAAAACCTGGTTTGATGAGGCGAAAATAAATAATATAGGAGTTCCTCAATGAAGTATACTTGGTCCATTATTATTTATACATCAACAATTAGTGGAGTCAATCTACGGAAAAATGAGGTGAGGTCCGTAAAAATTTGATAGAGGTTGGGGACGTGGAAAAAGTTGTTTCTTGTGATAAGAGTAAAGATATTCCAAAATTTCGACAAAAAATATTGATCGGAACCATCCCAAAAATCCAAAAAACTGGTTTTTTGGGTTTTTTTTAGGTCATTTTTGAAGTTTAATTTTTTTTTGGACCCCTTAGACTTCTAACTAAGATTTGGGAGTTGAACCCTTTTATTGTCAATGTTCAAGGAAGCTTTAGTTCAAATTTGGAATCTTTGCGATCATTACTTCCCCTAAAAGATATATATATATATACGTTTTTCGGATTAAAACTTGAAATTAGGCTATATTGGTTAAATCTTCACCAAATTGGATGAAATTTGGTGCAAAGGTGGGTCATGGTGACCACAATAAGTGATCCAAAGATGAAGTCAAAATAAGAAATATTTTCGATAAAAATCCAAAATTTTGAGTTTTTTCCCAAATTTTGAAACTGACCTCCATCCTGTCAAATAATTCGCAGAGTACTCTACTAAGGCTCAAATTAAAGGCTATTTTATATAGTTTAACGTGGTATAACTTGTTTTCTAAGATTCGCTCATTTGTTGGCCATTTACGCCATATATACATATATGCCACTTTTATTATATTATAATGTTATTTTTTTACTATAATATTGTATTTAGCGTTTTATATATAAATATTATTATATTATATTATATTATATTATATTATATTATATTATATTATATTATATTATATTATATTATATTATATTATATTATTGTATTATATGTTCATTATATATGTGTTTGCTCAATAATAATATCGAATATACACTAGAGTATAATGCAATCACACGATTTCAATACGATTTTGTACAAATAATAAAAAACTAAGCATGCCATGAACGTCAAGTCCCAGCGCTGGTTACCGTGGCAACAACATGATATCTTTTTTTTATCTGTTCTGACCCCTTCGATTATTGAGTTTTAATAACAGTCACCATTAAATGCTTGATATATAATATATTATTATTTGAATTATAAGTGGTTAATAATCATGGAAAGTAACATTTGTGTAATATGTTCTGACGAACTGAAACCATTGGATGAAATCATCAATGTTAAAGAAGATGGTTTTAAAAAAATGCGTCATTCCAGTCGGCATCAGAGGTGTGATAACATATATAGATCATTGATCAATATGAAAGAAAAAGAATTTCATTCTAAATGCTATAAAATATACATGTCTGCTAACAGCATTGCTGCAGCAGTTAAAAAATTCGAAAGAAAAAAGAAACATAAGATACACAATTTTTTTACCTGTTATTGATTTAAAAATAATTTTTATCTCAATATTAGTAGGCATCATGAGAAGAAAATTTTTGTCGCGTCTTGAATTAGAAAAACAGCAAATGATTTTTTTTTTAATTAAAAAAAAAGTTGTATACAGTATACCTAGTATATAATATACCATAATAACGGAGGTGTAGTAAAAAAAAAATATTATTTTGTCACGAACGAACCCCAAATAAATAATGTATATGTTGTAACGTTAAAAGTTATTGTTATATTTTTTATTTATTTTTTTGTGATTTCACGTTACTTTGGTGCTCCGAGAACTCAGTTTGATTCGCTTAGAGAGCCATAGGTCGTGAGGTTCTTTTATTTTTATTTTAATCTATTTTCCAGACTTTATTTTGGGCGCCAATCGAGAGGAGATCTCGATAAAGAAAAAGTAGAGAGATAGAAAAAGAATACTGTATTATGAGTGAGACCAATCTAAACAGTACACGAAGCACTTCAATAAAACTCAGTAAAATTTGTTTACTAAATAAACTCTATTAAAAGTCTAATATATATCTTTTTTTTTTTTTTTTTAATAAAACATTTGTTTAAAAAACACAACAATACTCCATAAAGAGTTTATAAAGAATGGGGAAACTACCCTAAGGAAGCTAAGTATAATAAAGCGGGTTATCACAATTTAAACTAGGCTACAGCATAAAATGGTTAGGTATCATTCAAGAGTACTTGCAAATGTATGCTCATGATATCATTCAAAAATGGTACAACACCTTTCATAAATTAAATACTATACAGTACACCATAAAGCAATCTAAATCTAAACTTAGTGAATAAGTGAAAGGTTAATAAATGAGTTTATGCCAACCTATGCTTAAAGGCTTGATGAGAAATGGGAAATATTTTATAAAAATTCAATAGGGTTAAGGTGCTTATGTCATGAATTAAGATACTTTAAAGCTCAAAGCTTTTAGGCATGGTCTCAACCGAAAGAAAAACAGTGTATCTTAACTCATGTATATAAACTTAATGAAAAGGAGAAAAATTTAAATGCAAACAAGTATGTCATGAATTAAGATACTTTAAAGCTCGAAGCTTTTAGGCATGGTCTAAACCGAAAGAAAAACAGTGTATCTTAACTCATGTATATAAACTTAATGAAAAGGAGAAAAATTTAAATGCAGACAAGTATACTAGAACTTGAACTCTATCAAAGCTCAAAGCTCCTCGGTGAGAATGCTTAATAATGTTAAATGGTGAAATAAATGCGATACAATTTATCATAAATTAAATGACTTTATAAATTAGAGCCTCAATGCATAGATCGTAAGGTGAGTTAGGAAGATAGTTACTGCAAGGTAAATACTATAGAGTATATAGGAAACTAAGTTATATTAAAGCTTATAGCTTTTAATACACAAGCAAGTTTACTTTAATAAGAGGGAAGTGGTAGGTATTGCGAGCTAAATACTAGAAAGCATATCATAAAATATAGTACACTAAAGCCTATGATGCACTAATAATACAGTTAGGTAGTAAGAAAGAAAGAGGGTTATTGCAATTTCACACTCGTGACATAAACTGTAGTAAGACAAGCTAAAAGACATCTACATTACTAACAACAAATTAAAATTGCCAGCGAGATCAACTGATCCAGGTGAAAGTACTAATTTAAAGTTACCTACTCCTACGAGTACTGGATAACTTGGTTACAATATTCACAATAATATAAAAAATAAATGAGTCTATACTCAGGGTTTTTATCGATACCACCTCTGAGTAATGCTCTAGTTAAGTAAAATTCAATAACGGGTTAACATCTTGAAGAGAAACAAGCAAAAATATATATAGCAAAGGTTATGCAGATAGTAAAATGTTAATGAGTAAGAAATGTTCAGGAAAATCACCAAAAGATATAGGCCAAAAGCTAATGTTAAAGAAAAATACTCATCTTTTACAATTCAGATGTTCGGGTGCTTCACTATTCACTGCGGTTTCTCCCTGTAGAAGTCTTCTAGTCACACCACACGGCAAGCGACCCAGACTCTACAAAATTCCAGGCAGGATCAGGACGGTAGCTAAACTACCAATGGCTAAGGGAATGGCATCGAACAGCAGGCCCCGTCAAACCATGTAAACGCTGACTCCTCTCTGGCAAAATTGGACTCACCGACAGCAAATTTAGCAAGCAAATTAAAGCATATATGCTAGGGTTGAGATTTAGACTTTACATTAAACTTAAGGTTGAATTTTGAAATGGGAATTTAAATATATCAAACTGAATTTTAGGCTTAGGTGAAGCTGGAAAACTGTGTTCGGAGTAAAATTTATCCTTGCATCGTCGTTTCTTGACTAACAAGTTTTAGGGTGAAATTTGTGACACTGCACTGAAGATTACAGATGTAACGTGGCACAGAAACTGGAATTTGAACTTCAGATCGACATCGTAGTTGTAGAACTAATCTTCAGAGTAGGACTTACAAGTGCATGGTCACATAAAAATTGAAATTAAATGGTGGATAGAAAATTCATTATAAAAAGATCAGAATGAAAGTTTATAAATTTTAAAACATTATGAAGTGATTGAGTTCAAAGTAGAATTTAGCTTGAGGTTGAACTAGGAAAAAAAAAAAAAACCTGTAACAAAATGGAGGCCGTTAGCGTGCCATGGTCAAAATACATCTTTGGTTTTACCATTTACCTGGTGTTCTGGTTTTCATCAGCCCTGGTAGACGAATTTAGACTCCATTGCGGACACGAAAGAATCGTTTCACTGTTTTAACTTTAATCCAGAAATTCTGCAGCATAAAATGCCTCTCCAGCCAAAATCAGTACATATTCTTCACTTGGATCGCCTTTCTGGGCCGGCAGCTGATATGAGAAGGAGCGAGTGGGCTCTCCGTTATCAGTTTTATCGAATCGACCGCACAAAAAAATGACGGATTGTCTCCAATACACAATCAAACTCAAATCACATGATCTCCGATAAACTATGACGTAGGGGGAGCAGAATGAAGAAAATTCATACTTTAACCGGAAAATCACAAAGTTAACCCCATTTTCACGATTATTCTGAAAACATAAACCTTCAAAATCAAACCGATTAACCCACTAAATCAAACAAGGTGAATATCGATCGAAAAATTCCAGCTGTTCACTGCGAGGACTGCTACCAATCATGCATGTACGTATATCCAGTTGCCTACAAGTCATCTCCAAAGTCCGTTTACCTCAATGGGCGTCCACCTACGTGAATAATCAGGGGTGTAGTAGGGAATTTAATCATGATGCCTGATATAAATTCTTGACATTTTTAAAGTATGTAAATTTTTAGGAAATTACCAAAATCAGTTGTAAGAAGCAAGAATTGCTTGTTACAATGTTTTCTTACATATATAATTATGTAAGAAAAAGCATATACGCTAAATACAATATTATAGTAAAAAAATAACATTATAATATAATAAAAGTGGCATATATGTATATATGGCGTAAATGGCCAACAAATGAGCGAATCTTAGAAAACAAGTTATACCACGTTAAACTATATAAAATAGCCTTTAATTTGAGCCTTAGTAGAGTACTCTGCGATTTATTTGACAGGATGGGGGTCAGTTTCAAAATTTGGGAAAAAACTCAAAATTTTGGATTTTTATCGAAAATATTTGTTATTTTGACTTCATCTTTGGATCATTTATTGTGGTCGCCATGACCCACCTTTACACCAAATTTCATCCAATTTGGTGAAGATTTAACCAATATAGCCTAATTTCAAGTTTTAGTCCGAAAAACGTATATATATATATATATATATATCCCGCTATCAATTCGACGACCATACATTGTCATTTTACATTCAATTTGACGGCCAGGTGCACTCGACGGCCATATATGGCCGTCAAATAGTAAACCATGTAAAATTGATGCTGATGACGTCATTTGACGAATGCCAAATTTTTGGTCGGCCGTCATTTAGTCGGTCGTATGAAAGTTTCGTATAGTTTTAGTTACGCGTCATTTCCCGCGAGAAGAGGTCGCTGCAAGCGCCGTATATTTTAACGTATATTTGTCTTTTATATCATCGCTTAATTAACGGCCCATGTATAGGCAACATCGGAATGTGTATATAACTTGTGTCCTTTTAGATAGCCGATTATTTGACGACCTCTTGATGGGGGTTAATATTATAATTATTGCGCTTTTTAAGATTGTGATGATTTCTGTGGCTTGGTGCAAGAAGGGCCAATGTCAAAATTGATCGTTTTAAAATAAAGAGTTTTTAAATTTTTTGTATGGAGTTGATCTCAAAAACTATTTGTTTTACAGCATTTTACAAGTTCTTCTTTAAACGTGATACTTAATATCGTTTATGTTATTAAGGAAAAAAAAATTTTTACACCAAAATTTACAAAAAAAAATACGACATTGGCCCTCTCAAAATTGACTAAGTTTTGACTTTGACCCTTTAAATGAAACAAAATTACATGAATGTAACTGTTTAATTTTTTTTTAATTTTTAACATGAAAACACATTTTGTTTTAACTATTAATTTTCTTCGTCTCCTTCTTCCACGGACAGCGTGTCATCAATATTTGGAGCAGAATTTAATACATTTAGGAATTGTTCATAATACACTTGGCTTAATTTGCTTATAAGTGGTAACAGTGACTTCAAATCCTTTAATTTCTCCTCGGAAATTGAAAGGAGGTTTTGGTTTAAGGGTTGCAGAATAAAAGTATTTTCTTTTGCGGAACGTCTCTTTATATTAAAAATTTTAAATTCCTCAGTGCAGCAGAAACGTTTCTTGTAAAAAATGCCTCCTTCCTAATTTTTATAACTAAAGCTAAGCCATTTTATTTTTAGCCATTATTGTACCGGGTCGCATCTAGACATTCCGCTATAGGATTCGGCACCCGTCTCTATTCTGATTGGATGATTTCAAATTCCGTCTAAAAGGTATATTGGCAACCGGTTTGTTCATTGTTACCCAGAGCATTTTTTTTTTAATTTTATTTTTGTTCGTTGTTACCCAGAGCATTTTTTTTTATTCAATTTTTTCAACTAATATTGTTTTATAAAAATAAAATTTAAAAAAAATGCTCTGGGTAACAACGAACAAACCGGTTGCCAATATACCTATTAGACGGAATTTGAAATTTTAGATTTAAGTCTCATTTCCAGACAGACATATTTCGCTTTCTGAGTTGCGTCTTTTTTTAACAATAACGCGTATTTTCTTCAAAGATACTGCCAAAGTGTTCATAAACATGACTTGACAAACTTCAACCTTTCTTTCATTGTTATTTCCTTGCGAATTTACTTACTTTTTGAGTCTTTCTTCTTAACCTTTCAATTGATTGCTTGTAGTAAAACTGACAACACTGTCGGCCGTCTTGTTAGCGTTGCTGTGTAATATACGGCCGTACAAATAATACGAGAGTGAGAAATACATATATTTCGACCGTCAAATTCACTGATTGTAAAAGGTCTTTCTATTGATAGTAATGTAAAAAATCAACAAAAAAAAAAGTTGTAATTTGAAGTCAGTTTGCTGTTAACAACTGCTAAATTGGTTAGTATACGCAGTCAAAACCTATATATATCCATTGGTTCTAGTGGATGCCAAATTACGCTTCTGTGAAAGGTTGTCCAATTGATAGCGTGATGTAAATACATATATCTTTTAGGGGAAGTAATGATCGCAAAGATTCCAAATTTGAACTAAAGCTTCCTTGAACATGGACAATAAAAGGGTTCAACTCCCAACTCTTAGTAGAAGTCTAAGGGGTCCAAAAAAAATTAAACTTCAAAAATGACCTAAAAAAAACCCAAAAAAACAGTTTTTTGGATTTTTGGGATGGTTCCGATCAATATTTTTTGTCGAAATTTTGGAATATTTTTACTCTTATCACAAGAAACAACTTTTTCCACGTCCCCAACCTCTATCAAATTTTTACGGACCTCACCTCATTTTTCCGTAGATTGACTCCACTAAATATGCCTTTAGTTTTAAAAATGTTTAAGTTACAAATGTTTGCTAATGACATCTTAATTTATATTATTGTTTTAAATATTTTTGATGGTCTAAATACTCTTAATTCTGGGATGAATATATTAGTAAATTGGCTAAAATTAAATATTTCAAAAACTAATGGCATGGTTATGGGTAATAATTTAAATTGTCAAAATATAAATGTTGTAATTGATGATGAAAAAATGAAATTAGTAAACAGTTTTAAATATTTAGGGATAATTATTGATTTAAAATTTAAAATTTTTAATTATTTTGGAAGTATCATATCGAAGATTGCCGGAAAAGTAGGTTATTTTAAAAGAATCAGTTCCAATTTAAGTTTGTTTTCTAAAAAAACTGTATTTAATACTATTATATTACCACATTTTCTTTATTTTTCTTCCATTTTATATTGTGCTAGTGAGGAAATATTTGATAAATTATAAATTTTACAAAATAATTGGATTATTTTAAATTGTGACAAATATACAAAAATAAATTTTATGTTAAAAATTTTGATTGGTTGAATGTCAGAAATTTAATTTTTTATTTAGTATGTATCTTTATACATAAAATTAAAAATAATTTATTGCCTGATTGTTTAAAAAAAAAATGTTCTTTTAACGATGACCATCATAATTATAAAACAAGAACTAATCAAAATTTGTATGTGGGTAGAGGGTCTAAAACATTAGCTTATAAGTATATTTTTCATAAAGGTTTGATAGAATATAATAATTTGGAAAATTCTATTAAATCTCAAATATCATTAAGACTATTTAAAAAAACTTTAAAATTACATTTAATTAAGAAACAGAATGATACACATTATGTGATACAATTTGCCAAATGTTTAACTTTTCTGTCTGTTTTTGTTAAAAGAAGGTTGCGTCTTAAAATTTAAAAATAAATCTATAAAAATGTATTAAAAAATATTTAATTGTAGCTTTTTGCGAAATAAAACGTGCTACTACTACTACTACTACTACTATATAATTATCCATTTGTTTTATAAGCCTAAACAGTACGAGTATAAAAATTACTTGCAAAATTATATTATGTTATTTTTTCACCGTGTGTATTAGCACTCGCCCCCACCCTCCATCGCCCAATTAAAAATGTTCATACCCCCTGTACATTTATTTACATTTAAAAAGCAAATGAGGCAAACGCCAAACGAAATCTCACCCCAAACTCTCTCAATCCAATAAAAACTTTTATATTTTAAAAAGTTTTTCGGCAGCGCTTCCATAGCCTGCTATGTTTCCCTTATTTGCTCCTCTCTACCCGCTTTTATAAATATTACTATAATTAAATATACTGGGCCTTTGAAACTTGGTGAAAAATAATGTTAAGGTTTCGTTGCAAGCTTTTTTGTTAATATTGGAAAAAAGGATGGTATAATATTACGAATCAGGTAGGGCTGCACCGAGCCCTGTTTTTTAACTTGACCGAGTACCGAGTACTCGGCTGAAGGTATTGACCGAGTACCTAGTACTCGGCTGCCGAGTAATGATATTTTTCAAAAGGTCAACATCTCGGAAACCCTCTGAACTCTCACAATGCACGGAGTAAAAAAAAGATGAAGTCAGACATTTCCATAAGTAAGATCTTATCAAAAAGAAAAATACTACAAACTGAAATTGATACTTACTTGAAATTACCTATAATTGATAGAACGCTATCACCATTTGACTGGTGGCGAGTCAATCAAAATAGCTTTCCCCATTTACTCAAGGCAATGAAATAGTACTTGTCTGCTCCAGCTTCCACCATTTTCAGTGAAAGGTTATTTTCAGAGGCGGGAAACGTCTTCGAAACAAAAAGAAATGCGTTGAAACCGGAAAATGGGGAGAGACTGTACTTTGCATATAAGTATGTTATTGAAAATTAAAATTATATGTCTCATGTCTTACTGTTTTTGACATGCCGAAAAGTATTGCTTCTAATATTCTACTATACTGGGCCGAGTAATAAATATAAGACCGAGCACCGAGTACTCATTACTCGATGAAAATTCTGGCCGAGCACCGAACTACTCGGTACTCGGTGCAGCCCTAAAATCAGGGAATGAATATTGTTCCATTAGACATAGGAATTTTTTTTTGGGGGTTCCTCAGCTACAGTAAATTTAATCGAAAAAAGTTATTAGAAAAAGTGTTTTTAAATGCAGTTTCTAGCCCACATGCAAAAATTCAGCTGCATAAGATAATTTTGATTTTTTACCATATTTTGTAAATTGCACCCCTTTTGCAAAATAAGGCTCAACGCAACCTACATAAAACTTCTTAGTTTTGACAATGCTTTCTTTCAGATACATTTTCTTTAAAGTAGCCCATATTAAATGTGTCTTTTTCTACAAAATCAAAATTGGGCTATTAAAATTTGGTCGCATGTGATGCAAAGTTTATTTGTTTTTGACCCTGTATAAGGTGACATCATAAAATAAGTATTTTTGAACACGACGTTTGTATCTCAAAGTAATTCACCTTAATATTAAGACAAAAAATAACACATTGTCATCAGTAAAGTGTTCATTAAGTGGAAAATAAATTTTAGTGGTAGGTAAGAAATCAAAATTATCTTATGCAGCTGAAATTTTGCATGTGGGCTAGAAACTGCATTTAAAAACACTTTTTCTAATAACTTTTTTCGATATTTTCAAAATCAACCCCACTTTTGAATTATTTTTTGGGAAAGATTAAAATTTGACAGATAATGTGAATCACGTGACTAGGGGAGGCCAGGGCAAGAAGATCCCCCTAATAGTTTTGGCCTTAGATGTCCCATCCACAGAGTTAGGCGTTTGTCTTTTGGCAAGCATGTAGTTTTATATGTTGTTTATGTTTTTATATCTTTTGGTTAAGTTGATTTTAAAATTTCAGCCAGTAAAGTATACATATGCAAAGTAATCATTTTGCCCCGCTACTTGGGGCAAAATGATTCCCTATGCAAATTAAATTAAATTTTCTTGTTTTTGCTAAATTTGTGGATATAAAATTAACAAGCCGTTTTCTAAGCATTTTTATTAAAGAAAAGAACCAAATGAACCGAAAAAAAATATAAAACTAACAAAATCCTAAAAGTTATCATTTTGCCCCATTGTTTTAGGGGATCATTTTGCCCCATTGTTAACGGGATCCTTTTGCTCCATTTGTAAGCGGTATAATAAAGTTAACCTAACTTTTTTTAAACGTACTAAAATTTGCAAAACTATCGACCAGTTTGTTCACTACACTATACTTTCTCATAGCTACCATCGAATATTTTTATACCTAACTGTTTTTTAGTAACGAACATGGATAATATGAAATGCTTTCCTATTATCAAGTCGGCAAAAATCATAAAATGCTTTACACTGCCAAAACGCTTGCACACTGATCGCTGTCATTTATTGTACTAACCCGCCGTACTTCAAAGCCACTGTTGCCAAGTCTACGGATGCTCTTGTGCATACAGGAGCGACAAAAAGATGTGGGATCGTTTGACCCCAGGGGATCTTCTTGCCCCGGTCTCCCCTACTATTTTTTTGCTTAATTTTCATCTCGATCGAAGCAGAACTTCATGCCAAAGTCAAATTTCGAATAAAGCTATTAATTTAAAAAAATCCCATATGATGCTGACTTTACTGGTCACACTGTATATAGCTTTTCTCCGTAGCTATATTATATTCTGTGATAATACGTTCCAATTTCATCTAAATTATTTTCTTTATTATTAACATCAATTGGCATTGAATCGTATTCACTATGCATTATTTAATAGAATTTAAATTTCAAAAGCCCGGTTCCGTCGGTCTCCTTGGTAATAAGGTAATATTAAGTATATGTTTCTGATGGAAAGTATAATATGGCTCCAATGTGGATAAATAATATATGATTCGAGGTTTAAAGTTTACACAAATAAAGGAACGACATGAGTATCGATCAAGACCAAATAATATTAATCCGGGGTTCCGGCTCGCGGCGCTCGGCTCATTTCTTATTTATTTCCAGAGAAAATAACAATTTACCCCATTCATTCCGGCGGACTTCCAAGAAAACGCCAAAGCGTAGTCTAAGTGTATTAACATGGTGTGGTGGGTTTGGGCTTGAATGTCATTTAATATTTATAGTTATTATTTCCTTGCTTTCGTTATTTAATAAATAATTTCGACTAAGAGCAAGTTACGTACTTTGTTCCCGAGTGAGACGCTTAAAGAGTCTTAGGGTGATGACACACACGGCGTTTTTGTGGCGGTTTATAAGTAGGCGTTGGCCGATGGCCGCGTGGCCAATGGCAAGACCCACATCACATAGCGGTTTCAGCGCAGTTTTTATTGAGGAGGCGTCATTAACAAAACTAATCTCGATCAATTTTCACTATTATTAATGAATCAATTTTTTTTTTATGATCGAGCACAAGCACTATAGGAAAAATCATTTAAGGCGCTCTGGGAGCGGTGCGTGTGCGAAGAAAGCGATTCACGTTTTTCTTGAATCGTTGGAGGTTATATTCGGTTGGAAACACGGTCTCAGAAACGCCGTTCCACAAAGATGACGTCCTCCAAATGAAAGAGTTCTGAAACAATGATGTTCGGGGTGTACTAAGTTGAACCACATAGGGATGGGCGGCAGTGGTTCATCGTGTGTTTCTGCTATGCATTACTCTAGGTGGAATCGAGCGGGCAATATCATGAAAATATCTGTAGAAGAGAGTCAAATCACCAACCTGTCTTCGATGTTCTAAGCTGTCGAGGTTCTTAGTCAGCTCGTGGTCGCCGATTAGACGAACGGCTCTCCTTTGGATGGAATCCAACAACCGAAGGGTATGCTTCGGTGCAGAACTCCAGATATGAGAGCAGTATTCCAGTGATGGTCGAATCTGGGCTTTATAGAGTGTCAAAAGTTGTTGAGATGTATACAACTTTTTGGTACGGAAAAGTATACCGAGCTTCTGAGAAGCTGCCCTGGCGATTGCCACAACGTGATTATGCCAAGACATATTTCCTCCCAGGTTGACACCCAGCAATTTAATAGACGAAGTCAGTGGAATTGCGTGTCCTGCCATAACGATATCGGGTTCTGCAATGTTAACCTTCTTAGAGAAAACTGCTGCCTGGGTTTTTTGAGCGTTAAATTCGACTTGGTTACTGTCATCCCAAGACAAAAAATTTTCCAGGTCTTTATTGAGGCGTGATACCTCATGTTGTCTGCGAGGATGTGCGTCAGCAGCCGATGTTTGAGATTTCAAAGTAAAAGATGAGATAAGTGTGCTGTCGTCAGCAAAGCTATATAATGGATTTTCTGTTTTCGCTAAAAGGTCGTTAATGTACAGTAAGAAGAGAGTGGGGGATAATATGGACCCTTGAGGAACACCAGCATTGATGGTGAAGGTGTCTGAGAGAAACCCGTCAATCGCCACTTGTAGAGAACGGTCCTTGAGGAAGCTAGACAACCATGAACAAAATCGACCGGGCATACCATAAGAACGCAGTTTACTTAGGAGCCCCTCGTGCCAGACACGGTCAAAGGCTTTAGAGATGTCCAGTGCAATAGCCCGGGACTCCCCATGATGTTCGATTGCGTTGCTCCAAAGATAAGTGACATAGGCTAGAAGGTCTCCTGTTGATCTGGACTTACGAAAACCATACTGATGGTCGCTGATAATTTTAAGGCCTTCTAGGTATTTTAGAAGTTGTTGGTTAGTAGCTTTCTCCATCACCTTTGATATAACTGAAAGCAATGCGACTGGTCGATAGTTGTTTGGCAGGGTTTTCTTGCCTTTCTTTGGTATAAGCTGGACTCGCGCCTTTTTCCAGCAAGATGGAAATATTCCTTTTTTGTAGGATAAGTTAAAAAGTCTACAAAATACTGGTGTGAGTTCATCGGCGCATTTCTTGAGCACTATAATAGGAATTTCATCTGGACCAGAAGCTTTTTTGGCATCGAGCCCCTTCAGAATTCGTTTGACAGGACGCTGACGGAATACGATATCAGTCATTTCCGATCGAACTGCTGGAATGTTCGGGGATGTTTTTCCCTGAAAGTCCACCGTGGAGTGTGAAGCAAATAGTTCTGCGAGTAAGTTCGCTTTATCAGCCGTGGTTGCTATTGTGCCGTCAGAACGTGTTAGCGGTGGAATATTTGATTTGGTAAAATGTTGACTGACGGGCCTTAGCGACTGACCAAAAGGACCTAGATCCGTTGAGACTGGCGAGAAGTTTATTTTTGATCCTCCTGTTGTGAGCCTCTTTGTTTTGATCTATCGTTTGCTTACACAGGTTTCGAGCGGTAACAAAGATGGTGCGATTCGCATCGGTAGGATTTTTACGCCATTGTCGGTAAGCTAGATTTTTAACTTTGACAGCACGCTCGCAGTTCTTGCTAAACCAGGGCTTGCCATTAGAAGGGCGCTTCTTGGAGAAAGGAATAAAGGCTTCCATGCCAGTAAGAATGACATCGGAGACCTCTTAAGCACAAGCGGATGGATCATCTGAAGAGAAGCATACTTCCAGCCAAGGAAAAGTGCGAAAATGGTCCCTTAGGTCTTCCCAACTAGCTGATGTGTAGTGCCAAATTTTACGAGGTTTAGGAGGTTGTTCAGAACAAATTGGCAGCTCGCTTAGAGTTGAAATAAGTTTGTGATCGGAAGATCCTAAAGGAGGATGAACGGTGACTGTGTATAGGTCAGGGTTGGATGTCAAAAAGAGATCTAAAAGACTAGCAAAATCTCCATCTCGGTTTGGAATTCGCGTTGGTTCTTCCACGAGTTGAGTTAGACCAGAACTGATCGCAAAAGATTCCGCCTCACGACCCTATTCATCGTTGGTATTTGAGTATTTGAGCCAGTTGATATTGTGGACGTTAATGTCACCAAAGATAGCGACTTCGGCATTAGGATGGTTGGTTTGCAAAAAGTCAATTGTGTTTGCTAGTGACGAGAAGAGTGCTCTGTAATGGGTGTCACTTGGAGGACGGTAAAGGCAGCAGATAAACTTGGTGAGTTTCTGCGTTGATATTTTAAACCACATTACATCAAACTCTGCTGGTTCAAGTATGTCCTCTCGTTGGCAGCAAAGATCATCTCGGATAAAGAGACAGACCCCAAAGTTGCGTCTAAATCGGAAATGAAAATCGTATCCAGGATATAAATAGCCGACGGTGTTCGTTGACGATCTGACCTTTGTCTCGGTCAGTGCTAGCACATGGGGCTTGGATGATTGTAAGTGCTGGTGGACTGAATTAATGTTGGTATTAAGCCCTCTGATATTGCAGAAATCAATTTTGAAGCTGCTGTTTTGGGGTGTGTCAGCAACTGTAGGTGCCACACTATTTCTCCGTTGAGTGTTGTTAGGGGAACCCAGTATATTCTCGGAGACAGTGGATGTTCGGTTAATATCGCTTGATGAGGCCACAGGATCAGCACCCACCCAAAGATCCGATCGGGGGGCGAGTTTACCTCCCGTTCTTCCCACCCTAGAAACCGGAAACATCGGCACAGCGACGAAACGTTGACTCAAAGAATAACTCAAGAGCAACTTCACGCCGCCTAAGCCGATGCAATGGTATCTCACCGGGCGATGCCAAGTGAGCCAGCATCTACCATTTCCATACCATTCCATAAAAATTATTCGCTTTGTGTCTTAGGGACACTCTAAAAAGGTATTCTAGAACCGTTTTAAGAAAGAAAACAGCTAGCGGCGGATATAGTAGACGCTGCGCCGAGGCGGTTTAAAAATCGCGCGATGTGGCCACATATATACAGGGTGGGTCGGGAGAAAATGGACAAACTCTAAGAGTGTAATCTATGCATCAAAATAATAAGAAAAACTCAAATGTTATCCAATATTCATTTGTTTTCAATATACTGCGTTAAATAAAATAATAATATTGTTAAACCAAAATATGCAACATCCCAAGAAACACAAGATGGTTAAATAAAAGTTTAATTTTCGTTTATACCGCAAGTATAATTATGGTTGTTAATAAACCTTTAATATAGGATAAAATGTCCGCCTCGTCAATGTTTATATATAGTGTATAAAGGGAAGATATCAACGTTTACAATTTACGTTTAATACTCTTTGATACGGAATGAAAATGCCAGGTATCCATTCGACGCTTAAATATAGTATACCAAACATCAGTTATTAACGTTTACGAAATACTTTAATTAACATTTGACGAAAAATGGCTATTATTAGTATAAAAAGTAAGAATTAGAAACGTCTTTGTGATACGTTTTTTCAATATTAATTGAAAATGGTTATTAATCGTTCTTACTTAATTTTAGAATATATACACTAATATACAGTATATACAGCGACCTGCAGAATTCTGGTCCAAATGAAAAACTTTTTTTTTATCGATTTTCCAGAAAATTTTATTCTTGCTAAAAGTTTCTGCGTCCCCTTAAACTAAAAAGGCCGTCATTAAAATTGAAAAAAATTGTAGTGTATACGAGAGAGATTAAATTTTTTAAAAGATGCTTAAGAGTAAAGTACTCTTATTTTCCGTTCGTTTTCTTGGACAACCTTTAAAAAATTAAATTCCCCTCGTATGCACCACAAATTTTCCAATTTAAAGAGGGCTTTTTAAGTTTAAGGGAACGCAGAAACTTTAATCAAGAATAAAATTTTCTGACAAATCAATAAGAAAAAGTGTTCCATATAGAACCAAAATTCTGCCGGTCACTATTTACTATATTACCGTAGACCTGTACTGTATACACAGTAAATAAATACAATGAAAATTTAAATGCAAATAAATTGCTAATGAAAATGGATAGAGGTTAATATAGGTAAAAAAACGTATGAATGTAAAATATAAAAGTATAAAAAACATTTATTTTTAGGTAAGTACAGTAAAGTGCTGTAATAGTAGCCCCAGCTAACTTTTTACTTGACTGTTTTGGTACCTATGTTTCGCTTGTTTAAGCCAATCTTGGCACGCTTGATTTATTGCTGTATCAGTCGTTTCCCCAAAAAGTGCTTTTCCGTGGTCTTTGCCCTGAAAGGCTATCTTGACAGCTTCTGTAAAAAAAAAATGACTACAACACAGCCTGCTAAAAAAAGTTATCATACACTGTCATTTTTGTCAAATTCACAAGGGACAAATTGATTTAGATTCATGTTAATTATAGAAGTAAAGTATAATTCATGACTTACCATTAATTGCTTTGTATGCATTTGTTTCTTTGAATGGGTATTTCTTATGTTGATTAGCAGATTTCGGGGCACTACCGGCCCAATTAAATGCCATACCCAATTTATTAGTTATGAGATATTTCATCATAATCATTACACAAGCTCTTACAGTGGTTCCTCCAATGGAGGCTAGACGGGTTCTCTAAAAAAGGTTCAATCGTTGAAAACAGCTTTAATTAATAACCAACTACAGTATGGTTTGGGAAAGGAAAAGATAGTATGGTGGGATAATGAATCTGAATTGTTTATATATCTTTATATGGATTTATCACTGTTGTACTGTTTTAGAGATATAATTGATATGAAAAACGACTTGCAAGTCCCTGTACAAATTTTTTATTTTCTATTCGACAACTTCCAGTTTAATCAGAACTAAAAATTAAATTAAATTTCAGCCAATTTCGGAAGTAAGCATTTTTAGGTAACAATACAATGGCTATTTATTAGACAAAATAAATATTAAACGTTTATTCAACTATTATTTTCCCTTTATCAACATGGCGTGGTTGGTATAACCAGTAGGTATTTTAGGTGTATTAAACGTTTATTAAACTAAAAACATAAGAATTAGTTAGTATCGTCGTACCTATAATACCGGATATCGATATCGAGATAAATATACCCACCAAACGTAGAATTTTTAAGGGCTTTTATACCTAGACCCTATAAAAACCATATACTACCCTCAATAATAACCTAATCATTTGTTCAACGGTTTGTCCAGCAAAATGGCCCACAATTCCTTCGTTCATAAATTTAACCAGGGCATTATGTTTAAAAAAATTGGGATTAGAACTAAAAAACAGATATTCTTACCTTATATTGAGAATTATTTCACGCAATTCAACAAAACTCACAACAATAAAAACACAGTCACGTCCGCCATTACTCGCTGCTATTTCGTAACGAATTCAAGCAGTGTTGTCACATCCAAACACTTAAATTCTTCGGATGGATACAAAAGTCCCAAATTTATTTTCATCAATCTTAGCCGTGCCGTGAGAGTTATACCGTGCCATGAGGAACTAAATATATCTTGTCATTAAACTTAACGACCTTAAGGCACTTATTAAAATTTAAAAAGTAAGCATTAAAAGAAAAAAAAAATTATAAATAAAAATGGCAGGTCCTACCTACATTAAGTATTGGTAAAGTTCTTTTTTTATATGGCATTATAAGAAATTCTCGAGAATATGCGTAAATAATGATGGCCTCCAGTCGACGACAATGTCTGCAAGGGTGATTTTCCCAATACCTGGCAACGTCGGACGCAAGACGTGACGTAGGCTGGCAAGTTCTCGAAAATCACGCACATAGCTGCGTGGCGCTTGCAAGCGTCGCAGGTGCTGGTAATTTTATATGAACACTGTGAACGTTTATTGGAGGTTTAACAACTTATTGAATATTATCGTTAATTAATCCTAAAATTATAGTTCTATAAAACAATGAAAATATTTTAATTTCCGAAACCAATAATGATTTTTCCTTTTCTTTTGTTGTCATCACTAAAAAGTTTGGCAAATTTTATAAAAACAGCAACCTTTGAATATTTTACTTCCGAATAATATGGACTTTACCCGTATTTTCATTGCCGTTTAATAACAGTTGTTGACTTTGGGATAAAAGGCGAAAAACGTATACGACAAAAACACTTAATTTTTTTCACATAAGACTTTGAATAATAATAATTTGGTAAACAAGTTATAATAACAAAAGTAAACAATAATGTTGTAAGATATCCAGAAAAAATCACAATATTTATAATGTAACCTCAGAAAATGGTATACCGTCCACCTGTATTACACGGTTTAAAACATAGACGTTGACAAGAAACGTTTTATTAGTACACCATAACCAAAAAAATACCAAAATATTGTTGAATACAAGTATATTAAACTATAATTAAAATTTATGTGTTTCTTGGGATTAACATTGTTCTAAATAAATCAAAAATCATTGGTTTAATAAATTTTCAGAAATACCGCGTGACTGGAACTTTTCCTACTTCGTTTACGAAGGGCGCGCGTAGCTCTTCTAATTGATTCGTGCTCTTCTTTAATATTGAGTGCAGCATTTCTAATGCGGCTAATTAATGCATCCCTAGTATCTACTTTTACTTTGTATACCTCATTTTTTTACCAACCCCATAAATTCTAGTCCAACAGGTCTGGCGATCTAGGAGACGCTTCCAAATTTCACACCCCTCCCTTGCGATGATCGGTTATAGGCCTAGGACTCTTGATTATTGCAGAACATTTTTAATATTTTAATTAATTGGAAATGTTATAAAATTACTCATATTTAATAAAAACCAATTATACTATTTACTTGCAGCTCGTGTGACAAATTTCATTCTTATAACCTCTCATTACTGCTCATGATATATTTACCTGCACTAAGTTTTTAACGAGTAAAAAGCTAGTTTTATCATCAAATACCTTGATATCCTGCTTGTTGCCACAGTTATCTGTGCTATTGCACGTTTAAAGCAAGAAGCCGTTTAAAAGAATTTTCTGTCAAATAACAAATGTAAAGACATTCCAACAAAGGCTAAGTATGAGAAAAACAAACGGTTTTATTATCAAGCCTACACTATTTTAGGGTTCATAAAACTTGCTGCGCCGCGCCACCTGGAGGAACGCGACCGTATAAAATAGAGATGTGCTGATTTAATCGATACTCGTCGAATAACTTGAGAAATATTATACAGAATGAGCCTAATTAATAAAAATGTACCAATTGCTTTTTCTTATAAAATCGAAGTAATTTCTTCAATGAATTCAATGAATAAAAACTAAAGTAATTGCGTTTGCGTCCAGCAATTGCTTAAAAGTGCAGGAATTGCTTCTAGTTAATGCTTTTTCTTAAAAAATGGAAGCAATTGCTATCTTCTGCTTAAAATGTGATGAATAAATTAAGGAATTGCTTTTTCTAGTGTAGCGATCGCTTTCAACTTTTTAAGGTAGGTCGACCCCTGCATCATTTGCTTGGTAGCAGTCAACTTAAGTTCTCCGCGGCATACACGTGCGTTGCTCTTAATTTGTGTCTTCAATTATGGCTGAATATATGAACGTCCGTAAAAGAAAATTCTACAGTGTACGTAAAAATTGCAGATATGATGATTTCAGAAAGTTATATCGATTTGACTGCGAAAATGTTAAGCGGTTGGCAAATTATTTTTTAACTGATACTGGTAAAAGACGAGGAGTGCACTGTCGCCTTTAAATAAGATTAAAGTATTTCTGCGGAAATTGTCGGATCCGGGCTTTCAAAATTCTGTAGGTGAAGAACTCGGTGTTCACCAAACTACTGTCTGTAAGAAATACACTTCTGTAATGGATGCAGTTTTGGAGAACACCAATATTTTTATTAAATTTCCTACAAGTGCTGAAGCTGTTGTGGAAGCTAAAAGGTTGTGGTCAGAGAGATTTATTTATGTTTCTTCAATTTACGAACGAAAATCAATTGCTTGTCTTTAATTTCTTCATCACTACTATCACTTTCCTCATTCATTTTCACTGAAATCTGCCATATCACAAATATAAGTTTCCTATTTTCCACAAAAACGTAACAGATTACCATTGTACTAAATGAGTAGACCAACATTGTTGTATTTACGTCAACTCTTTTGCAAATTGGCACCAAACTGAACATGAAATCTATAATCTGAACAAGTGGATAAGACACGTCTGAACTTGTGTTAAATAAGCATTTGCTACAGAGGTGTAAGAAAAACAGCAATTGCTTTAAAATTTTATTCATATCCAGATCTAGCGATTGCTTTTACTTATAGCATTTGCTAGTCAAGTAATTGCATTTACTAAAAAGTAATTGCTTCAAGTAATTGCTTAATTTTTATTCATTAGGCTCAATAACGGGGGCATAACTGTTACATGGATTATGGATTGTTATTTTTAATTCTAACAAATTTCTGTCGTTGCAAAAAGGATCCGTATGAGTGGAAGTGAGAGAAATATTTAACCAAAAAGACACAACAAACAATCAACATTTTTTATTAAGATTAGTTGATTAAATAAAAAAGAAGCGAATCAAAAATACTAATATTAAATAATATTTAAAACTTTTAACGAGTTTAATATCTGATAGCTTTATTGTTTATAATTAAAGTGCAGATTATGTGCACTTAAATTCAGCCAAAATATGCGCCTTCTTTGCCTTTAAAATATGCAGTTATTTGCATTTTTTTACCAAGTATACATACTGGTATGCAATATTTCTGAATTTATTACAGTAAAATGAGGTAAAGAAGCACATTGGATTCTAAAAAAAGTTTATTTTTAAAGAAATGCAAAGAGAAATAAAAGTAAACAATTTTTTCAACTAAAATTGTATAAAAGGCATTTATTACTAAATATTTTTCAAAATTTTCAACTAAAAAGGATTGTCTTCAATTAGTAAAAATATGTTTATACAAAGAGAAGTCAACATCTACTGATGTAATCGAACAATACTGCAACTAAGGTAGCAATATATAAGGCCAAAATACAACTTCGTTGAATGGTTTACCCTCATAGATGCTTTTTACTGCAGTTAAGTATTTAAATCCTTAATTCTTTTTTACAGTTATATTCTGAATACAAATTTGAAATTACTAGTTTCACACTGAAAATACTAAAATCTTTCGACGAACTAAAACAGAAGTATGTATTACAAATCGATATAAATACAGGTTTTTAAGCAGGTAATAATAACGCACTATTAATTGACAATAAACAACCCCTAACAATATACCTGCAACCTGCAAACCCCGGAAACCCCCAATAAATACCTTGTGTATAACCAAAATGTAAATATAATTATTGTAGTCTTCAGATTGGAAAATCCCTGAAATAAGTACCAAACTGGAGATTAAACCTTTAACGTTTTAAATTTTTTGATAAACCGAAAACATAAAAATATGCTTCTAAAATAATAATTTATAAAAAATATGCATTTTATTATAAAATTGACAAAATATGCACACACAAAAAATTGCATATATATGCGTTTTGCATATATTCCGCCCTTTAGTTATAACTTTGGCACATGACATGGAGTTTATTAAATAATTATGTAAGATACGAAGTGGCATGTTCCTCTAAATCTCTGTAATTTTATTTATTAGAGCTCGTTTGTTCTGGTTCCCGTGGGTGTTTTACGTAGGTTGAGGTCGGGAGATTACGCAAGCCTATAATATCGTTGCCTGAACAAAGTAGTAATATGCATCTACAGACGCGTGTCATTGTCAGTTGCAATTAATACTTTGTTATTATAGCTTTCTTGCCAAAAATCAATAAGACTGTTTGATAGTTGGAGGATATTGCGAAAAACTGTAAATAAGTTTAAAACTATTCTTGTTAGGTATAGGGACACCGTATGAGGACAGATAGGAAATATTCTCGCCTATCCATTGAATGAACCATCAACGTAGCATTATATTTAGGAAAATAATGTTGAACATTTTTGGTTTACATCAAGAATTATTGCTTTTTTACTTCCCTGTATACAATGTGACCAGTAAAGTCAGCATCATATGGGATTTTATTTTTATTAATAGCTTTATTCTAAATTTGATTTTGGCATCAAGTTCTGCTTCCATTGAGATGAAAATTAAGCAAAAAAATAGTAGCCACGTGATTCGCATTATCTGTCAAATTTGAATTTTTTCCAAGAAATAATTCAAAGTGGGGTTATTTCTAAAAATATGGAAAAAAGTTATTAGAAAAAGTTTTTTTTTAATGCAATTTCTAGCCCACATACAAAATTTCAGCTGCATAAGATAATTTTGATTTTTTACCCACCACTAAAATCTATTTTCCACTTAATGAACACTTTACTGATGACACTGTGTTCTTTTTTGTCTTAGTATTAACGTGTATTACTTTCAGACACATACTACGTTTTCAAAAATACTTATTTTATGAAGTTACCTGATACATGGTCAAAAACAGATAAACTTTGCATCACATGCGACCAAATTTGAATAGCCCAATTTTGATTTTGTTGAAAAACACACATTTAATATGGCGCTACTTTAAAAAAAATGTATCTGAAAAAAAGCATTGTCAAAACTAAGAAGTTTTATGTAGGTTGCGTTGAGTCTTACTTTGCAAAAGTGGTGCAATTTACAAAATATGTATGGTTAAAAAATCAAAATTATCTTATGCAGCTAAAATTTTGCATGTGGGCTAGAAACTGCATTTAAAAAAAACTTTTTCTAATAACTTTTTTCGATAGTTTCAGAAATAACCCCACTTTTGAATTATTTTTTGGAAAAAATTAATATTTGACAGATAATGCGAATCACGTGACTACTATTTTTTTGCTTAATTTTTATCTCGATCAAAGCAGAACTTGATGCCAAAGTCAAATTTCGAATAAAGTTGTGATGCGGACTTTACTGGTCACACTGTATAAAATTCCATTTTCCGTCAATTCATTATTAAGCAAAATAATATGTAATTCCACAACAGGAATTTTGAGGTGTCCTCTTTTATCTTTCAAAAGATATTCAATTTTAGGCGACACCCTATTAAAGATCAAAATTCGAGAAAAACATTTGTTTTTTTTTTGGAAACAGTAAGTTATAAAAATAAAAACTTTTAATAAAGTTATTGGAAATAAAGAAAGACATACTTTCACTGGGTGCTCTATTTAAAAAAAGGCAAGTTTAAGACTACTTCCGGTGTAACCGGAAGTCGCATACGGTCGCTGTTTTTTTCATTTGAATTGAGCGTCTCCGAAAACCCCATTATCCAAATTTGCAAGATTCCAAGTCGCATTATTTTCCGAAATATTTCAATGAACGATCACCGTGAGACACTTTGTATAACTTACCAGTAGTAAGATTTCGATATTTGAATTATCGATCCAGTATAAGACATCCTCAATTGAGAGGAAATGTGTTAATCTTTAAAATATACAAAGCAGAGTAATGAAATCGAGATAAGTTTATTTAAAAACTAATTAAAATAATACAAATGATGGATAACTTAAAACTTTATGGGGTAAATAAAACGCGGCTATAAATTCTATATTTATTTTTTATATTGGTTGTAACATTTTAAATATTTATGTATACAACATTGTTTAACGGCTTTCGATGCATTAAGATTAAAAGGCGTGGTTCCGTGCACGGTTTCGGTGAATTAATAAAAGTGTTTGTTTTAACTCTACATACGAATATATATTTGTTAAACATCCGGATAAACTGGAAATTTGTACCGAACTATGGTTCTGGGATTGTTTTTAAACAAAGTAACAGGTCAAAAGCCTTTAGTGACTCATTTTTACATATTTTTGACTCGATTTAAAAAATATATCTATAAGTAACGTTATGGCATTTCAGCGGCATAGCAAGGGGGGGGGGAGGTCCACCCCGGGTATCATACCACGGGGTGCCACTAGCATTAGGCTTGAGCTCGTGCCAATAGGGTCAAAGTCGTAGCAAGCTCATGCGTCAGATTTCAGAGACTAAATTTTCTTGGTGTTTATTATTTAAGTTGAACGGTGAGTAGAATAAACCAGTTTAGGTTAATTAACTCTCCTATTTCGAATAAAAACATTTTATTTATCATCATTTGCTATGATAAATGTAATATTATTAGTTCATCTTTTTTAATTACTGTACAATAGGTTGCCAAACCTTGCGCTCACAGAGAACTAATTCAGCTGTTTGTATTTAAAAACACAGGGCATTTTGGCGGCTTTGTACTATGCCGCGCACTTTAATTATAATATGGCAACGCAACATTGAACGCGAAACATGAGCAGGCTCACCGCATGCCGCATGATTAGCTCGTAGCTACAATATTTGGGCGGCGAAACTCTTGTACCGTGCGAGCAAAAATTATTCGCATCAAGGAGGGCCTTGCATCTAAGGACGTAATGCTTAGCCGTAGAGCTTAATACCTGTTGGGTGTCAGTAACTACCTGAATTAACAATCAATCAGTTATTCCGTCATCTTTGACAGTCGTTACAAGTAATTTGATTCATCGCTAATTTTTCCAATTTCTTGAAAAATTCACACAATGGGCTTTACGGAACAGCACAAAACATTCATGGTTGAAACGTATTTTCGAAACGGGGTTAGAGTAAATGGTGAGTGGCAATACAATCCGGGGTTGTGCATGGACGATTTTCAGGAACATTTTCCTAAGGTTGCTTTTATTGCTGGGGATTTTTATCATTGCCTGAAAAGAACCGTAGCTGTGTTTAGGGAAACAGGTTCTATACAACACAAAAAAGGAGCAGGAAGACCATCTGTAAGAACAGAAGAACTTGTTGCAAACGTTCTTGAAATGCAAAATACGCCAACAAATTGTATAAGACGCATGACCCAAGAAGTAGGAAGATCTTATGGAACATGCAGGACTATTCTTAAGAAGCAGCTAAATTTATTTCCTTATAAAGTGCAAGTAGTCCAAGAAATACAAGCCGCAGATTTTGAAAGACGCAGGAATTACTCTCAATGGTTTACCCAAAATTTATTGGAAATAAATGATTTATTAGACCTGACATTTTTTTCGGATGAAGCCTGGTTCCACCTCTCCGGTTATGTGAATTCGCAGAATACAGGCATGTGTGAAAATCTCCATTTTTTTGTAGAGTCCACATTGCACGCTCAAAAAATTGATGTCTGGTTAGCTGTTTCCCGAAGAAGAATTGTTGGTCCTATTTTTTTTCATGACCCAGTTACAGCACAGCGGTATCTCTATACCTAGAGACAATATTTTGAATCCTTTTGTGGAGCAATTACTTGACGACGAACTACGTTTTGGATATTTTCAACAGGACGATGCAACCGCCCATACAGCCGCCGAAACTATTAACTACTTACGCCATTTTTTCGACGACAGATTGATCAGTTTTCGATCAGACATTGAATTCCCACCTAGATCACCTTGTATAACGGTTATGGATTACTTCGTTTTTCCTCATTTAAATAACACTATTTTTAAAATACCAGTTGCAAATTTAGAACAATTACAAGAAAGGATTATCCAAGAATGTGGTAACATTTCTTCAGAGATGCTGGTCAACACTTTCGAAAATATGGAGAGACGTGTGAATTTATGCTTGGAGTATTGCGGTGGCCAATTTCAGCAATTTATGTTATTATTTTTCTTTTTCTTTCTGTATATTCTTACTTTGTTAATTTTGTAATCAACAAAAATAAATTTGTATTTGTCTACTTATTTTATTACTCATTAGTTTGGCATATCATGTCATAATATGAATTTGACAAAATTTTAACCTAGATTTGGTTAGATATATCGTCCCCATATCATTGTGATCTAAAGCAAGCCCTACGTTTTTTAATCTAAGCCCCCTTTGATGCAAATAATTTTTGCTCGCACGGTATACTAAATATCACGAATAGTCTCGTTTTAAAACAGATGACAGCGGTTATTTGTCATCGATCAGCTGATATTGGGACATAATAATATCCCTAGATTTGTAGCGGACCGTAATGAGCCCAAACACCGAGTTATAAATTGCGTTTTTGTTACATTTAATTACATTTTAAAAATTTTAATTTAATTACTTTTGTGTAAGTATACCTACAATTATTATTCATTTGACCAAAAATTTAGATAGGTACAGGTTAAAATTTTTTAATTCTTTTTCATTAGGGATTATAATAATAATTATTAATGTGTGCCTTGCTCGTTAAGTTGATTTCATCGATAAGTAATAAGTTTTATTTCATCTAAACGCCGTTTTTGTCGAAAAGTTAGTTTGTAAAATTTTTGTTCTTAAAATGTTTGTTCGTTAAGGTTAGGTTTCTAATGTAAGTATAATTTTCGCATTTTACATTATCTAGGTATCCTTTTCTGTTTCAAGAAAAATAAGTAGAAATTAAGTATTTCCCTGACTTAGGTAGGTAGGAGAGAGTTGGACAAAACCGGGTAGGTTGATAAAACCGGGTATCGCCTAGTTCTACCATATTATGCCAAAACAGCTTTCCATATTATTAACCTTTAAAAAGCAGCTATTTGATTTTGAAGGAATTATTTTTATTATTGTTATTAGTAAATATTATTATTGTTTGGCAATAGTAAGGTAATAGTAAGTAACATTGTGTTACTATAGTAGTTAAAATAGCTTACCATATTAGTATGTAATAGGATAGCGAACAAATATATAATTCTATTTTCTGTGTCTATGTACCTTACATAAGTGAAATTATTATTTGATATTACTATTATTATTGTTTGTATGACAATAAAATAAAGTTTTTAACATAAAGTTAGCCTACATACCTACAAGTTTAGAAATGTAACTGTATCAATAAATTGCATTTTAACAAACAAATTCCATAAAAACCACTTTTGGGTCTACGTACCTTACGTAAGTCAAAAACTGTTAAAGTAGGGTTTCCACTGACAGAAAAATTTAATCCCTGGCTAAACTAAAGCTTTTAACTTTATGTTGGCCTACATACAAGTTTAGGAATGTAACTGTATTATAACCAACAAATTCTATAAAAACCGTATTTGGGTCTTCGTACCTTACGTTAAGTAAAAAACTGTTAAATTAGAGTTTCCATTGACAGAAAAATTAAATCCCTAGCTATATTGAAGATTTTAACTTTATGTTAGCCCACATACAAGTTTAGAATTGTAACCGTACCATAGCCAACAAATTCTATAAAAACCATATTTGGGTCTACGTACCTTACGTAAGTCATATATGGTTATTTTCTTGACAGTGAATGTAATAACTTAAATTTAATTAGTTTATGTTGAACTGTAGGTATTTTACCTATAGGTATAATCTGAACAAATAAAACAAAAAAATTCTATTTTAAATATGAGTGACAGAATCCTATTTTAAGTTGTGTTTCAGTTAGTTTAGTATTTTTAAGGTTTGGATATTTATAATATTATAAACTTTTTAAATCTATTTTGACACTTTATCTTTAAACCATATAGAAATCCTTGCTTATTACCTATTACCTACCTTAAATTATAATATTTATAAAACATAACTTTCAAAAGAAAATATTACCTATTACTTATTATTTGGCAATATTAAAGCGGTAGAACCGATGAGGCTATTGCATAAATTGTTTTAGAAGGTATCACATGTATAATTTTCAAGTCCGGTCCTGTAATTCATGCCAACTTATAAAAATTTAATAGACCAAAATTGACAGAGTGTCACGTGACTTTGCCCCCATCTTGCGAGAGTATTCAAGATTTTTACTATATGTTGCCGGGGTTGTTCATAGCGTTTTCCATTAGTAAGTGTAGTGCGCCACTGTCACTGTACAGTGCTGTAGCTTTTCAACGCTTGCCTCGCCGCGCGCCCATTTCCGTAGCCATCAATCTTCATCTTAGCGTTACCTCAAAAACAAACACCTCATCAAAAATGTAGGTTTTTTCTTTTCATAAAACGGATCCCATTTACCCCCGGATTCGTGATTCCTGGATATTGTATTAGATCTTAAGCGCTCCCATTTTATCATCTTATAAATCTTCTAAATAATTCAGGCTCCTAAACAATATCCAGTACACCGGTCCAAGTTAGAGCGAATTCAAGGATCTACTCTAAGGGTTAAGAAATTAATTATTGAAAGCTCTACTAGTAGATTGAATTTAATATTTGATTGCCTTGAACGGACTAGAACATACATTATGCATGTCTTACATTAAATATATTTGCTGTACCTACTTACTAACTATACCTGTATGGCTTGTTTGAATTTAATACAACCAAGTAATTTATATCGCGCAGACAATTCAAAATTGCTGCTAATAAAAAAATATATGTGCCCGTTGTACTACTTTGGTTTTGATACCAATAACACTGTTACCTGTGGTAAATGGGCAAAATTACTGGGAATCACACTGGATGATCGATTAAACTGGTCTGCATAATATTAATACTTTTACAAAAAAACTTGCATCCTCTACCTTTGTCCTGCGCAGATTCAAAAAATGTAGTTAATCTATCTACCCTCTTAACTGTTTATTTCGCTCTTTTTCATTGTCATTTGAGTTATGGTGTCGTATTGTGGGGTAATTCTTCATCGGCCATTAAAACTTTTAGACAACAGAGGAAAGCTGTTCGTGTGATTGCCGATGCTGGTTACTTTGACCACTGTCAGTCCCTTTTTAAGAGATTTGGAATTATGCCTCTACCTTCTCTGTTTATATTCTATCAACTGCTCGAAATGCATATAAACAAGAATAGTTTTTACTTAAATTCTAATTTTCATAACTACTCTACTAGAGGTTCTGACTCTATCAATCCTAAACAATTTTGCTACAAGAAGGACAAGGATAATTCTATTAATATATCATTGTATAATGCACTGCCTGAAAATGTAGAGATGCTTAGTAATTCAAAATTCAAATCTATGATTTAAAAATAATTTCGCCGTCACTGATTTTATTCAGTTCGGGAGTATATGCGGACACAGCCATAGCGGATGGGTTGTTTTAACCATTTTTTCCTGTTGTAGTGTGAGAAATATTAGAATATATTAAAGAAAGAAAATATTGTGGCATATCGGACAAGTGTGTAACTACCTTTTATATTGGAATACACTGGACATTATATCATCTTCTAAACATTTTTATGGCTCAAAACTCAAGCGGATTGCGCGCATTCTGGTGGGTGCCAGCGTTGATCTGTTTTCTGGTCTGCAAAATGGCAGATGTTTTCGGTGAAAACGCAAATAGCGTTCCCTATACTGGATTGTGATGCACTTCGTAGTTTATTTAGTTGTCTACCTTTCGTTATTACCAGTGTAACTATCTTTTATATTGGAGTTGGTTCCGTGGGATGGCGCTAAGGTGTATTAAGGGCCGCCTTGATTCTACAGGTAGGCTTTTAGTACATTTTTCCGTCGTTCTTGGAATTGCTTGGGTTATGGCTGCCCGTCGAGTCCTAACAAGGACGAAACGGCCGTCGTGGTCTACCCGCCCCAGGGTATCCATTGAACTTGGATCCCTGTGTATTCCAATATAAAAGGTAGTTACACACTTGTCCGATATGCCACAATATTTTCTTTCTTTAATTATTTTCGCGGACATTATATCATCTTCTAAACATGAGAATATATTAAAAAATTAAAAGATGTAATTAAGAAATTTCTTGATTCCCATGTTTTCTGCTCAAAGGTAGAATACTTGATGTTATTAATTCACGAACATCGACATTCAAATTCTAATTTATTTTTTGTTATTACTGTTTGTTTATAACGTTTGTGTATGTTATGTTCTTATACAATAATTGTTTTATTATATATATTTTAATTTAGTTAAATGCATGCGTCCAGGAATGCGTTATATTTGATATGACTTGCTACAATTTGTAATTTACAAAAATGTGGTTAAATAAATATGTCTATGTCTACTGATATTGTGAATATTTTCCTAAACTAGTTTCAACATGTTTTACAGTAGTCAAGTTAATTCAAATTTCGACTGCTCAAACAGTCCTCCGTTTACTGTAAAGCAATATCCTAAACGATCAGACATTATTAAGTGCATACTCAGAGTTTCGGTTGCATACCCCCGATATGGCAATTTTTAGTTATTCCAAATTTTCATAACGCGCATTTTTATAAATAACACACTTTTTAATGTGAGCCCGCAGAAAAAAGTCGATTGGTAAAACGTCAGGAGACCTTGCTGTCCAATTGATGATGTAATTTAATCCTTTTGTGCGTTCGTCGAGAACATATTCCCTTATTTCTCGTGCATTGTGCACAGGACAACCGTTCATTAGAAACCAAATATCGTAATTCTCAGGAGCTATGATTTTGTAAAATTCCGGAAAATATTTTCCCCCAAATTTTGGTTCCAAAAAAAAAGGTCCAATAATCCGATGCCCAAATATGCCCGCTCAAACATTTACCTTCTGTTCATTGTTTAATATGCAGGTGCATTCGTCGGTAAAACACACATTTCGTGAGAATTCCCTATCGTTATTCACCCTTTCCGTAACGTCAAAACATAAGTTTACTCTTCGTATTTCATCACCCTTCCCTCAATTCCTGATGTTTTTATACAGTTGTGCCAAGAACCCTGGTATTCATTCCATTATTTTCTCGTTCATGGAGTCCAATCTACAGTGTCACCAGTAAAGTCCGCATCATATGGGATTTTTTTTTATTAATGGCTTTATTCAAAATTTGACTTTGGCATCAAGCTCTGCTTCAATCGAGATGAAAATTAAGCAAAAAAATAGTAGTCACGTGATTCGCATTATCTGTCAAATTTTAATTTTTTCAAAAAAATAATTTAAAAATGGGGTTATTTTTGAAAATATCGAAAAAAGTTATTAGAAAAAGTTTTTTTAAATGCAGTTTCTAGCCCACATACAAAATTTCAGCCGCATAAGATAATTTTCATTTTTTACCTATATTTTGTAAATTGCACCACTTTTGCAAAATAAGACTCAACGCAACTTACATAAAACTTCTTAGTTTTGACAATGCTTTATTTCAGATACATTTTCTTTAAAGAAGCGCCACAATAAATGTGTGTTTTTCTACAAAATCAAAATTGGGCTATTAAAATTTGGTTCTATGTGATGCAAAGTTTATTTGTTTTGGGCCCTGTATAAGGTAACTTCATAAAATAAGTATTTTTGAAAACGTAGTTTGTGGTTGATAGTAATACACGTTAACGTTATTATGACATAGCTTAATAATAAATTATAATATAGGGGTTTTAAATTAAATCGTTGAAAATAGATAAACTTTACGTTGTTAAACTAAAATTTATTTTCCACTTAAAAAACACTTTACTGAAGACACTGTGTTTTTTTTGTCTTAATATTAAGGTGTATTACTTTCAGATACAAACTACTTTTTCAAAAATACTTATTTTTTGGAGTTACCTTATACAGGGCCCAAAACAAATAAACTTTGCATCACATACGACCAAATTTTAATAGCCCAATTTTGATTTTGTAAAAAAACACACATTTATTGTGGCGCTACTTTAAAGAAAATGTATCTGAAATAAAGCATTGTCAAAACTAGGAAGTCTTATGTAGGGTGCGTTGAGTCTTATTTTGCAAAAGCGGTGCAATTTACAAAATATAGGTAAAAAATCAAAATTATCTTATGCGGCTGAAATTTTGCATGCGGGCTAGAAACTACATTTAGAAAAACTTTTTCTAATAACTTTTTTCCATATTTTCAAAAATAACCCCACTTTTGAATAATTTTTTTGAAAAAATTAAAATTTGACATATAATGCGAATCACGTGACTACTATTTTTTTGCTTAATTTTAATTTCGATCGAAGCAGAGCTTGATGCCAAAGTCAAATTTCGAATAAAGCTATTAATAAAAAAAATCCCATATGATGCGGACTTTACTGGTGACACTGTATATTATTTTTCTGTCCTTTGCATGAATTGCAGAGTTCAATACGCTCGTTCTACAAACTTTCGTGCGAGAGCCTAAAAATGCATTTATCGCACTTGTATCATACATAGCTAATATGGCACCTCTTTTACCGACCACCCTGTATATTTTGAGTGAAAAAGAAAACCGTTTGATATTTATTTTATTGTTTTTAATTTTTTTTACTTTCTATCAGAAGTATATACGTTAGGATGGATCCACCACGTATAGGTACGTTAAAATTTACCACCGCTTTATCGGTACCCAACATATTAGTTTTTCTTCGTGGCAACACGTATTAAAACCTGTTACGAACAATAATTATTTAGATATTACTTACACCAGATCAAATTCTTATTAATTAAGTTGCGAAAATGCTGTTTATGAAGTAATTGAAGCTTATTTACCTAAAACATTTAACAAGCCACCTGCAATTGGCAGAAGAAAAATTCTGCGTACAGAGGAAAATTGAAATTTCACTTTAGAATATAACAAGCGTCTCGATTCTCGACTAGTGAACATGTACGATAGGCTTCAATAAAGAACCTTTATTAACAGAACAAAATAACCTGCATAAGCGCATAAGGTCGCGAATGTTTTGGAAAATTAATTTTATTTATTTTGAAACGCGATAACGGATTAAAACCAATTGATCAACTTAACCCTGGATAACACACCGACGTAACCTAACATCCAGCCTACCGATAACTAAATTTTAATAGATATATTTTAAAGTTAATATTTCGACAGGGAAAACCGTAACCACAGCTGCCATCTGGTTTCTGGTAGCGGTAGCAAAGACGAAGGACTAATCCGATTATTACTAGTCAGCTAGACAGAATAAAACACGTGAAAATCCGCCAATCGCGGCATGATTTGGGGATCTGGCCAAGGCACAAAAACCCTATGAGCCAATAAGAAGATATACAGGGTGATTCAAAAGTACTTTGACAAACTTCGGGAGGTAATTGCTGGCAATATTTTAACATGAAAAGTTCTTATAAACAGTGGTCCTTGGCGACTTCGTTACGGAGATACAGGGTGTTGAAATGTTAAAAGAAATAGTAATAATTTTTAACTAACTCCTTAACGAGTTATTTTTTTTTTATGAAATTTTGTGAATTAAATAAGCAACTAAGGACACTTATTTTCAAAGTACAACACGTTCGTAAATTTAACCAGTGGCGTCGGTACAAAATGTTACTATCATATTTTTTGTGAAAACTATGCTACACCACTGACTTATTTTATTTTAACTTTTTTTTTATAAATCCCCCCTTTATTTAGAACAAAAAAGTTCACGTGTGTTTTTTTGATACGAGGGACGGTTTAAGCGTAAATTATTATTTTATTTGAATATACACAAATATTAAAAAATGTGTTTTAAACTGATCAACCACTCAAATATGTATTACAATATTTTAACGAATACCTACATACATACTTACTAATAAACAAATATGTATATGCCTAAGGAAGGTATCTGAGGATGCCTATTTTCTAAGTATAACACGTTTTCAGTGGCATACATATTTATTTATTAGTATGTTATTTTTTAATATTTTGTATTTTGACAAGGCGGATTTGGAAATGCTTTTTTTGTCGATAAATTAAAATATATTTGACAGTTAGTTACCATTAAAAATAACAAAACTGAAGAAATAAAACTCAGTGGTAACTAACTGTCAAATATATTTTAATTTATCGACAAAAAAAAGCATTTCCAAAGCCGCCTTGTCAAAATACAAAATATTAAAAAATAACATACTAATAAATAAATATGTATGCCACTGAAAACGTGTTATACTTAGAAAATAGGCATCGTCAGATACCTTCCTTAGGCATATACATATTTGTTTATTAGTAAGTATGTATGTCGGTATTCGTTAAAATACTGCAATAAATATTTGAGTGGTTGATCAGTTTAAAACACATTTTTTAATATTTGTGTATATTCGAATAAAATAATCATTTACGCTTAAACCGTCCCTCGTATCAAAAAAACACACGTGATCTTTTTTGTTCTAAATAAAGGGGGGATTTATAAAAAAAAAGTTAAAATAAAATAAGTCAGTGGTGTAGCATAGTTTTCACAAAAAATATGATAGTAACATTTTGTACCGACGCCACTGGTTAAATTTACGAACGTGTTGTACTTTAAAAATAAGTGTCCTTAAATGCTTATTTAGTTCACAAAATTTCATAAAGAAAAATAACTCGTTAAGGAGTTATTTAAAAATTATTACTATTTCTTTTAACATTTCAACACCCTGTATCTCCGTAACGAAGTCGCCAAGGACCACTGTTTATAAGAACTTTTCGTGTTAGAATATTGCCAGCAATTACCTCCCGAAGTTTGTCAAAGTACTTTTGAATCACCCTGTATATTTATCTCGCTCTCTCTCTCTCTCTCTCTCTCTCTCTCTCTCTCTCTGTGTTTTATGCGACAGCTTGACGAGGCCTAGGCGTATGGAATTTTTTCGGCACGGCGAGGCTCCAGGGAGTTTTTGCGGAAATTTTTTTAAGACCCCGCCCAAATTTAATCAATAATTTTTAGTAAATATGTTAAAAATTTATGATTAGGTACTTACTTATTTTATTGAAAATGAGATAAGATAGTGGGTACATTGTTTAAAAGTAAAGTCCATTCTTCTGTTTTTGTTTGCAGCAAACTTATCAATAACAGATTCATTAAAGTTTGGAATACCTGTATAGTATTGTTTCTCAAATATTCCACATTCATATTCGTTTTGGCATTAAAACTGTTCATTTTTATTAAAATAAGTCTTTACTTCCCCAAAATAATAACAAAAATATAAAGGAAAACTCCAGATAATAAATTCATACAGCAATTAACACGCAATGAACTCAACGGCGCACATTTAAATTGTGCGAGTTTTCCTATTAGAATGGCGCTTTCCCCCACCACACCTGCTAGTACAAGATGCATAGAGAAACAGCAGAAACCCCGCCTACTTGACCGCACGTGCGACTTATGAATTCCTACGCGCTACATCGTCGCTCTTGACAACCGGCTTGGCGAGAGCTATTACACCATGTTTCGTTCGATTGTTTGACGGTACGTTAAAATAGGAGAGTGCTAACTTATATTACGGTATCATATATAAGAAGATAAATTTCAATGAACATTATTTTTTCTTTATGGGGGAATTCTTTATGAAGTCTGGGGGTGCACGTGCTCCTGTGGAGAAACCGCCACTGGCTAGGATTGTGACTTGGGGGCAAGGCCGCCCGCAAAAAGGGTCAAGGTGGGTCACTTCTTGAACCCCTTGAATTTATGTAGTAAAATTACCAAACATAGAATAACATTTTGTTTTTTCCAGCGGAAGAGCTAGAAAATGAAAAAATACTGTGAATGCGGGGGAGGAATGGAATCCTCTTAAAGTACAATAGTTGCCGAAATATGCTAAACACTAAAGTTTTAGGGGTTTTTAATGTCTATTGGAATAAAGAGAAATTAAGTATATAGGACGCCAAAGAGTCGTAGAAAAACAAAGTCTCATTTCACCCATTGTGTACCTACCCATAGAAAAATATCCGGAATTTTTTCGTTGTCAAGTTTACGTTTTAGAATCGCAGCATTTGATTGGTTACAAAATACCGTACACCAAAAAATGCATTTTTTGGTTACCTTTGCATTTGCAACAATGGCAAAGTAAATGCGAATAACCAAACGATCAGCTCATAGTGTTGACTATAATTATTAATTCCTTATGCATTAGTAACGGAAGGTGTTTCCCACACTTACGCCCGGCTTTTTACCATAATAAAAATAATTTCTCAGCTTTTAAAATTAAAGAATCAAATAGTAATTGCCGGTTCGTGCTTCTATGCGAAAATATTGCGACGAATTAAACCATTACTATATTTTAATTTTTGTTCATTTCATTTGACCATTCGATCAGGAGCGGATTAGTTAGTTAGTATAATATTAACAACAAACACTTTTATGTTATTGGGTCAGTCCAAGAAACTTTACCCTAAATTTTTCGAGGACTATAGAAAAGTTTTTTCCAATAATGAAGCAAACGGTCTTTGTTGGCGAACTCATGTTCTGAACCCATTGCATAAAATACAATTTTGTTTCTAAATCTCTGTGGTGGTGTAACCAAGTGTCGTCGCCCGTCACTATCTTACGAGTATGGCAGCCTTTGTGCGAATGTCAACAATATTATTAAAACTCACCTTGCCGAAATTTTATGTTTGCATGCCTACTTTATCATGTGAAATTACCAAAACGCTTGGTTCAGGTAAGGGAAGGTTGCCTATAAATATTGGACCAGTTTTAAGCGATTTCAGAATTACACCTAAGATACTCTGATACCTATGTCGTCCACGTACAGTTTGAACAATTTGCAATACGACCTTTTTACCAAGAAGAAACCGGTTGCTTAAATTGGACCAATGTCTTTCTTTATTGGTCCACCTGCTTTTTACAGTAGTAGTAATAGTATCTAGTAGTAGCAGTTGAAGAGAGTTTTCGAAACCTGGCAAGTAGAGTAAAAGCGATCCTCTTTGCCTGCCCGAGAGTCTTCCCCCAACCACTCTTAATCACCTTGGTCCTCGCCGAAGCTTCCCAACCTTCTTGTGAAGGCAAGTATACTGCTCCCGTCCAGGACCGTAATTTCTTCCTTTTAGAGAACCTCCGATCCCAACGCCTAATGCCTAATTCCTAGGGCCTCGCAGGTGCCCAGGAAGGGTAGCGGAGTCTCCACCTCCTCTAGGCATCCAGCGCAGACATCGATCAGAGCTAGATGCTTCCTGAATTTGCAGTGTTCAGTCAGTATCCCTATTAAAGGTTCAGGCACATCGCCATCTGTTTCAGTTCCATTCTAGCCTCGTTTCAGTTCCACTCTAGCCTCGTCTTATTTGGCCAGGCTGTGCAATCCTTAGCTTGTCGGCAACTCTGAGCTATTTGTCATTGCTCTATGGGGTCACCCATTTACCCACTCGTGTTGCTACCTTCAACTACTTTTTACAAGTAAAATTTAAAAAAAGGGATATAAAATTAAACAACTAAAACAAGGACAAATTTTTATTGTAAGAAAAAAATAATTAAGAAACAAATAAAATAAGGAAAAGTTGTATTCGGTTAAAGGAAAACTAAGTGCAGAAACATCAAATATATATATTTCTCTTGATTGATTGATTGAATTGTTTATATGTATAATATTGAATCTTACGTAAGTTGCCTAAATTGGACTAGTTCAATATAGGCAACCACATACATACCGATTGTTGTTGAGGAGGGAGAAGGTACAGTAATGCCAACTGGTGCCATCTGTGCTTAGTCTAAGGAATTACCACGTTGGTCTAATTTAGGAAGTGGTGCAATAGTCAACCTCCCGCTACTCTAAATGATTTAGTTAGCAATAGTTTCATTGTTTCCACTTTATTGCAAACATCAGGATTGGTTGCATCTAAATGCCTTTCACTTCTTGGGTCCTTTAATGAAAGTTCAACTCCACCTGCACCAATAATTTACTTTAAGGTTGAATTCTCAACGTCGTTTAATTTATTGCCAACCTATAACCTATTTCGCTTTGTTTTTTCAAGTTTATTATTTTTTAAACTAACATTTAAATAAAATTAGTATCGTCGGCACATTACTTAGGTAATATCTGATATATTACAAAAATATTAATTTATTTCATTGCTAATTTTGGGAGAATTGTATAGTGAAAGAACAATGGGTGACAATGACATAATAATGTTAAAAAAAATCTTACCCGATATTTTTCCCTATACAATTCTCCTAAAATAAGTTATGAAATTCCTTGATATTTATTAAATATGTCAATTATTACCTATAGAATATCAAGTCCAAACTGATTTTCTTTAAATTTTGTATAAAAGCTAGAAAACATAAATAAATCTACGCGAAATAGGTTATAGGTTGGCAAGAATGTTGATACTCCCACCTTAAAATACAATGTGCCGATTTCACCAAACTCATGTGTCAACAAACTCATAAAACCCAAAATTATTAACGAATTTTAATCAAATTTGACACACCAGCAGTGAAAGTTTTTCACTATTAAGTTACTAATACAATACGGTCAGTTTTGTTCTATCAGTGTAGTTAGTTTTATTCTTTTCCCTTGTACCAAGAGCGGTAGTGCCAAAGTCGTTAACATTTTCATATTTTTTTTAATCGCAAAAACAAGATGTACCTGTATTTGTCACGTATACGTTGAATATATCTTTAGCATTACTAATTATACTTAAGAAAAAAGTTCAGAGGGCAAATTTTATTTGAGGTAATTATCTGTGTTACGGCATTTTCTTTCATTTTCAGAAAGTAAGCGCTTTGAGTGATACCTTTGTTGGTTTAGGTATCTCGCATTAACAAGATTTTGGCTGAACTATTCATATTTTATTTAGTAACAATATTATTTGTCACGAAATAGAAAATATCATTGATTTTGATATAAGAACATTTTGTATCGTATTATGTCAGTTAATTTTTATAATGTTTTTTGGCGTAACAACAATCCAATTGATTTCGTCTATTTGTAATCACTTGTGCAAGAGCAATCAATGACAATAACATAACACTAACAACAACCCATAGATAGTTATTACTTATACCTTGCGAGCAAAAATTATTTGCATCAAAGAGGGATTGGATTAAAAAACGTAGGGCTTGGTTTAGATCACAATGATATGGGAGCGATATATCTAACCAAATCTAGGTTAAAAATTTGTCAAATTCATATTATGACATGATATGCCAAACTAATGAGTAATAAAATAAGTAGACAAATACAAATTTATTTTCGTTGTTTACAAAATTAACAAAGTAAGAATATACAGAAAGAAAAAGAAAAATAATTACATAAATTGCTTAAATTGTCCACCGCCATGCTCCAAGCATAAATTCACACGTCTCTTCATATTTTCGAAAGTGTTGGAGAAATGTTACCACATTTCTTGGAATACTTGCACTTTATAAGGAAATAAATTTAGCTGCTTTTTAAGAATAGTCCTGCATGTTTCATAAGATCATCCCACTTCTTGGAACAGGCGTCTTATAAAATTTGTTGGCGTATTTTGCATTATTTCACGAACGTTTGCAACAAGTTCTTCTGTACTTACAGATGGTCTTCCTGCTCCTTTTTTGTTTTGTATAGAATCTGTTTCCCTAAACACAGCCATGGTTCTTTTCAGGCAATAATAAAAATCCCCAGCTTTGCATGTTCCATAAGATCATCCCACTTCTTGGGACAGGCGTCTTATAAAATTTGTTGGCGTATTTTGCATTATTTCACGAACGTTTGCAACACGTTCTTCTGTTCTTGCAGATGGTCTTCCTGCTCCTTTTTTGTTTTGTATAGAATCTGTTTCCCTCAACACAGCCATGGTTCTTTTCAGGCAATGATAAAAATCCCCAGCAATAAAAGCAACGTTAGGAAAATGTTCGTGAAAATCGTCCCTGCACAAACCCGGATTGTATTGCCACTCACCATTTACTCTAACCATGTTTCGAAAATACGCTTCAACCATGAATGTTTTGTGCTGTTCCGTAAAGCCCATTGTGTAAATTGTTCAAGAAATTGGAAAAATTAGCGATGAATCAAATTACTTGTAACGACTGTCAAAGATGACGGAATAACTGATTGATTGTTAATTCAGGTAGTTACTGACACTCAAGAGGTATTAAGCTCTACGGCTAAGCATTACGTCCTTAGATGTAGATAAGGCCCTCTTTGATGCTAATATTTTTTGCTCGCACGGTACCACAAAGGTAGTATTAAAGTAACAATAAGCCTAAGTTAATTATTTATTTATTGAATTTCGTTTAATACCTTTAATGATTTTCCAATAATTTAATTATTATTATTACTAAGGATAGGTAAATATATTCAATTCTAGAATTGTGGTTACCTTTTCACCAGAATAATTTGTTCTACAGGACTAAATATTTTATTAAGTTTATACTTTTAAATTCTCCTATGTATATATACCTACTATGTGTTTGATTTTAATGTATCTAGATTTATTACCTAGAACACACTCTCGATTGTGTCCCGCATTCTCTGTAAATTTGGCTTCACCGATTCTATTCCTGTCGTATCCTTCTATAAAAAACTGGATGTACAACTATGTATTCTGACGTCTATTGCGTTTACTGCAGCCCGAATTCATACATTTTTTTACGTCATTTACGGTCCTGGTTTTAGATAATTTTTCCATAATTTTGCTTTTGGTATTTCATTTACCGATTTCCAATTTTCTCTGCGCATGCGTGGTTTTTAACTGGTTGGAAATTTTTTGCTTTGCGTTAACGTTACAATTTGGCTTCTGCGAACGTCGGATTTTCTGTCAGCGGTTTGGGATTTGTCGTGTGCGAACGCTTTTACAACATGTTCGCATGCGTCTTTAATTTGCTGACGGTTTTTGACCGCTGTACGAACGAAGCCTATATAGAATACCGCCCGCATAATCAAGAATCGATCGTTTTTTAGAAAAATATATTATACAGGGTGGTAAAATAAAATAGACAAGCGCCAAAGTGTGAAAAAAAAAACTATTTTATAAGATGTCGAAAATGTCCTTCACCAAAATATTCTGTAGTGGATCAATCGATCTAGAAAGTCCTGTTGTCCATTTTGTAATACTTGTGGAGAAATTTCTCCTATTACTCGTCGAATGGACTCTTTAGGCGTATCTATCGAGTTGGGTTTAGATTGATAAACTAAAATTTGACGTAGCCCCACAAAAAAAGGGACGGTGGGTTTAGATCGGGCGATCTGTGTGGCCACTCCTATTTACCTATCCATCGCCCCGGAAAATTTGTATTTACATTAGCAGCATTATACGGGGGAGCACCATCCTGTTAATACCATAAGGTTATATTTGGTTAATCATAATCATTACCATTTGTAAATAAGGTGGCAAGATGGCACCTGATCATTTCGAAGGAAATTTAGATATCTTTCTCCAGTGAGGTTCTCATCAAAGAAAAAGGCCGATTACCCCAATTTCAACAATGCCTGTGCAGACAGTAACCGTTTCATTATATTGGACGTGATATTCTATAAACATGGGAGGATTTTCCTCTGCCCAGTATCTGTAGTGTTGTCAATTAACCTGACCGTTTAAAGAAAACGTTACTTGATCTGAGAAACAAATTCTCTTAACAGTTCAATCATTACTTCTCCTTTACGGATCATCGTCCAATAACTTTTGTACAATTAGGTACTGGTTTGTAGAGTCATTTTTTTTTTAAATTTAGGTACAGTGGTTTGCGGTGAGCATGGTAGTCACGCCTAAGTTGTGTGCTTGAGCTATAAGAATCTTCCTGTAGGGATAATATGTCCGACCACTTTCAACACTATATTTAACAGTACGGGAAGTTCTCCACTTAATTGCTACCCTAGACACTGTCGATTGGCTAATAGGTGGGCGATTTGGGTATTTTTCATTGAACGTATCACGGACTTCCCCATATGACTTCTACTTTTATCTCCACAACTCAACATAATCAAAATTTCTATGCGTTCATCTTCAGCGAGTCGCAGTTTGGATATAATATCGGTAGAGCAAAATGCAAATTTATGATGAATTAACATTCAGAACGTTGTCGTCGTGAAACATGGTGCATACCAGCATTAAAGTGTTAATATTTCGTAAACGGTCAAAGATAGGTACCGTGCGAGCAAAAGTTATTTGCATCAAAGGGGGCCTTGCATCTAAGGACGTAATGCTTAGCCGTAGAGCTTAATACCGGTTGGGTGTCAGTAACTACCTGAATCAACAATCAATCAGTTATTCCGTCATCTTTGACAGTCGTTACAAGTCATTTGATTCATCGCTAATTTTTCCAATTTCTTGAACAATTCACACATTGGGCTTTACGGAACAGCACAAAACGTTAATGGTTGAAGCGTATTTTCGAAACGGGGTTAGAGTAAATTGTGAGTGGCAATACAATCCGGGTTTGTGCATGGGCGATTTTCACTAACATTTTCCTAACGTTGCTTTTATTGCTGGGGATTTTTATCATTGCCTGAAAAGAACCGTGGCTGTGTTTAGGGAAACGGGTTCTAAACAACACAAAGAAGGAGCAGAAAGACCATTTGTAAGAACAGAAGAACTTGTTGCAAACGTTCGTAAAATAATGCAAAATACGCCAACAATTTGTATAAGACCCCTGTCCCAAGAAGTGGGAAGATCTTATGGAACATGCAGGACTCTTCTTAAAAAGCAGCTAAATTTATTTCCTTATAAAGTGCAAGTATTTCCAAGAAATACAAGCCGCAGATTTTGATAGGCGCAGGAATTACTCTCAATGGTTGCAAATTTAGAACAATTACAAGAAAGGATTATCCAGGAATGTGGTAACATTTCTCCAGAGACGCTGGTCAACACTTTCGAAAATATGAAGAGACGTGTGAATTTATGCTTGGAGCACCGCGATGGCCAATTTCAGCAATTTATGTAAGGTACTGTCGGGTAATAAGGCCGGGTTGACGTTATTTATTTTTTATTTAAAAACACATAAACAATTTCGACTTTGTGCATATAAAAAACGTAACTAAACTCTTTATTTTTCAAAAATATTGAGGAGCAGGAACTTAAAAAAAATATATTAACGCCTAAAAACTAGAACAAGAAAAAAATGAATTTTGGCCTTATTACCAACCTAGGCAGGTTATAAGGCCAAACTAAACATTTGATATTTAACGTATAAAAAAGTTAAAAAAAAATGTGTAAGTATTCCTAAAAATGTTAAAAATGATAAACTTAAAAATATTATACGAACGTTTAGATGATAAAATTTAAAAAAATTAATTTTGGCCTTATTACCAACCTAGGTAGGATATCAGGCCAAACATGGATAAACAACAGGCCAAGACCAAGGCCTTATTACCTGTTTGGTACGTATATACTTTTTGAGGTTATATAAATTTACAAAATAGACAAATAATTTAAATAAACAGTCTGCAAGTGTTGTTGACATCCTCACAAACATATGCTTCAAAATATAGACACAACTATATTGAACTAATGAAATTATCACATATCTTTTATCCAGAAATTTTACACCACAGCACTTAAAATTCAACGAATTTTGTTGGCAGCGCACTGTTGCCAAGCGGAGTGACTGTCGCTCTCCAGCCATGTGTTATTTGGCTCAGTTGAAGTCATTCCAAGTATAAATGGCGCTAAGCGTATAAAATAATTCATTTTTGTGTGATTTTTGATGACATGGCCTTATAACCTGCCCGGCCTTACGACCCGACAGTACCTTAATTCTTTTTCTTTCTGTATATTTTTACTTTGTTAATTTTGTAAACAACAAAAATAAATTTGTATTTGTCTACTTATTGTATTACTCATTAGTTTGGCATATCATGTCATAATATGAATTTGACAAAATGTTAACCTAAGTTTGGTTAGATATATCGCCCCATCTCATTGTGATCTTTGATGCAATTAATTTTTGCTCGCACGGTATACAGATCATGATTTATGAAAAAATCTAGAATATATTGTAGACCTTAAAAATATACAATATGTTTTATTAAAAAAATTATAGTTGATACACTTGGCATTTTTACGATCCACCATATGTAATACGTTTTTTCTAAAAAAAAATTATTTTACGGTCCCGAACGATTTTTGATAAAGTGGCTATTCTATATAAAAGGCCAGCTTCTTTATCCTAACGCTGTATATTACATTCATCAGAGGGCGAAAACTAACGAAAATAAATCAAGTTGTATTTGCTCCCTTTCCCGAACCTATTCCTGGATACGCCACTGATCATGTGATTCTAACTCTATGTCTAAAACTGCAGTTTTTCCATTGTATGAGATGAAATTACTTCATAGGAATTTCCTTGGGACTGTTTTATCGGGAACTTTCTTAACACGGTTCTGTTTTCTTCAATAATACACTTGAAACCTTTACGATTCACAACCACAATAAATCTATAACTATAACATGGTTTCTCTCACACGTGTGTGCTACACATAAACCAGATCCGAAGTAAAAAATATTGTTTATACTACAATAAATAGCGAACGGGCCCGGTGATATGCAGGTTCGCTCCGGGATCATTATATTACATTACCATGGGTATATTATGACTTTTGTATGGGTTCAATGTGTTCCATGTTGGTTTAAGCACACTCTATGCAAATCGGCTAGTTCCATTTCTAATCGATTGAAAGTTCAGTTTCGATAACCTGCGTTAATTACGATGCACGTGTCGGTTCGTGGAAAGCATTTTGATTATAATAATGTCTTCTGATATAGAAAGAACGGAAAAACTCGGCAATACCGTAGCTAGACGTTAACCATTGAGGGGGGAAGGAAAATTGTAGGGTTCAGAGGTGAGTTGCATCTTTGAAATGTGGGGGTTGTACCGTGCGAGCAAACATTATTTGCATCAAAGAGGGCTTGGATTAAAAAGCATAGGGCTTGGTTTAGATCACAATGATATGCCGGGACGATGTATCTAACCAAATCTAGGTTAAAATTTTGTCAAATTCATATTATGACATAACATGCCAAACTAATGAGTAATAATATAAGTAGACAATACAAATTTATTTTTGTTGTTTACAAAATTAACAAAGTAGGAATATACAGAAAGATAAAGAAAAATAATTACATAAATTGCTGAAAGTGACCACCGCCATGCTCCAAGCATAAATTTACACGTCTCTTCATATTTTCGAGAGTGTTGACCAGCATCTCTGGAGAAATGTTACCAGATTATTGGATAATCCTTTCTAGTAATTGTTCTAAATTTGCAACAGGTGTTTTAAAAATAGTGTTCTTTAAATGAGGAAAAACGAAGTAATCCATAACCGTTAAACAAGGTGATCTAGGTGGGAATTTAATGTCTGATCGAAAACTTATCAATCGTCAAAAAAATTTGCAAAAGTAGTTAATGGTTTCGGCGGCTGTATGGGCAGTTACACCGTCCTATTGAAAATATTCAATCGTATAGAAATATAAAAATAAAAGTATAAAATATCCAAATCGTCCATGCACAAACCCGGATTATATTGCCACTCACCATTTACTCTAACCCCGTTTCAAAAATACGCTTCAACCATAAATGTTTTGTGCTGTTCAGTAAAGCTCTTTATGTGAATTGTTCAAGAAATTGGAAAAATTAGCGATGAATCAAATTACTTGTAACGAATGTCAAAGATGACGGAATAACTGATTGATTATTAATTCAGGTAGTTACTGACACCCAACAGGTATTAAGCTCTACGGCTAAGCTATACGTACTTAGATGCAAGGCCCTCTTTGATGCAAATAATTTTTGCTCGCACGGCACTAAGACTAGTGATGGGAAAAATCGAGTTATTTTAATAATCGACTACCGAGAATTTGAGTGATCTAAAAAACCGAATGATAATCGATTTTTCACTCGAATTCTATATTAGGGAAATAAGGTCGCCAAAGTAGTAAAAACCCGGTTTTTTTTAATTACTTCAATAATCAACCACATATTTTTTAGACTAGAGAAAAAAAAAAAAAGGTCGCCACTTCCGTAGTTTGTGTAGCCGCAATGAGTGATTGGTGATTTATGAATGGCATGCGGGGCGTTTGAAAATAAAATAATTCGAATTTTCGTCACTCGAATAATTACCGATGATAACCGAATAATTCAAGTGATTGAAAAAATCGAGTGATCGGTTATTTTTCACTCGAGTGATCCCATCACTAACTAAGACCCACCCATCATTAGTATTGGACTTTATAATCTATCGACGAATTTTACCATCTCAGTTAACCATGCTGTTGCATAATAGATAATCATAATATGCAATGTTAAACGACAAGAACAATATCACACTAGAAGCTATTTAAATTTTTGAGAACTACAGTACTGACATTTAGTGATAACTATATGCTGTATATTATTAACCGTATCAAGCAATTATTATTATGGTTAATGTCATGTTTTATTATAACTGCCAGTCGGAACTAATACAGTATATAAAAGCAGATTACACCCCCAATAGAACTTGGTAATTACTGTGAGAATTCAGAGCAATAATGGCTGTAAACCATTCTATGGTAGCATTAATTTATATCTCCTATTGGCTAAATTACCGATATATTACCACTACACAACGGTCTAGCAATTTTCGGTGTCTTACAGTAGGAAAGCGCGTTGCTGTCACATATAGTATCAAACAGTTGTATAAAGAATATGTGATTTCTTATAAGGAATAGAAGGTTTTTTTCTCAAAGTGAATCCCCTATTAATGGCCTAACAACTTTCTTTAAAATTATCCTATAACTATTGTAGCGGACATACATACAAAATATAATTTTATCAACAAATTTTTTTTGAGGTATTAACTGGTCATTACGTGCCCAAAAAAGGGCAATAAAATGTGCCTTGCATTTTGACCATCCGACAGCTGTAACCCTCCGACCAGGGGTCGCGAGTAATATAAAATAATAAAAATTAACAATTCGGTACAGGCAATAAAGCACGCCTCTAATTCCAGGGCATCTCTTAAAAATATTGCCGACGCTTTTTGGGATTTTCCAAAAAGGCAAAAATAAAGAGTCAGTTAATCTCAGCTAGCCATACGATTCGCTCGGCACTCTGAGACCGCTCACAACCCGCTTTGTTTGTAAATATTGTAATGTTTATGTAAATATACCGTTTAAGTGTAGGTACATAAACTTATATCTTCTCATTTCACTAAACACCCTATACACGACCAACGCACCCCCAAACCTATCTCTTACCGTTTGTAAAATCAAATTAGATTCCAATTTTTTTAATAGCAAACGCGTTAACTTAAAATAAATGTTGATATTTTTTAACTAAATTAAATATTGAGATTCTGAAATTTGGTGAACAGTTAAATAATACTAGAGGGGCTTTTAACCCTACGCCCAAATCTTAGTTGCGACATACAGAGTGGTTTAAAACTACAGTTAAATTGGGTACTTAAAAAGGGGATTATAAGTATTTTTTTAATGTAACTAATTGTAATTGTCTTTCATCTTTCTCTACATAAAATGGACAGACCATAGAACCGACTAAACGTTTTTTCGATTTCTTGACAGTCTTTTATTAGACAATAACCTTAATCTTAAGTAGGTAAATTATAATATTTAGATGTAAAAATGATGATTGATGGAAAGCGCCGTAGGCGAAACATTTTCAAGACTCCGCCTCAAATTCGTTAAGAATTCATCCTAATGCTGTCTAATTTCTTGAGCGATTACTTATAATTATTTATTTTTGTTTTCAGTTTATTTTATTACCGAGCATTAGCAGAATATTTCTCTTCTTTACTGAAACGGTGGAAAAGAGTTTTTTGCTTCGTCGTGGGGGAGGGGGGGTTGACCCCCCTAAACCACCTTGTTTCAACGCCCCTGCAACTCTGACAACTCCCATTTCATACAACGTCATCTAGAACACAACGGGTGTTATACAGTAAATATTTATGAAATCAAATAAAACTGTAAGCAAGATAATATAGATCATATTATTATTACATAATATGAAGGTAGTCTCAAGAATACTCTATATGACAAGATTGTAATAAAAGGAAACAAAACATTTCATTCATCAAAAATCATTTGTTCACAATCGGACATATTTCCAAACTTTTAGATAAGTTAGAAGGAGATGGCATGAAAAAATGACAACACTGTAAGATGTAAAAACTCGCGCATGTGTTTTTCTAGGATCAAAAACAATCCATATATTTGGCAATATTTACTTAAAATATATCTACACCATTGCTTTTAAGCTAAAAAAATATAGCCTGAATAACCTCACTTACCGCCGAAATGGCAATCCAGAGTTAGAATACACTGGCGAACCATTATAAATAATAATAAATAGCGATATGTAAATAGTTCTAGGGGAAGGAGGGGCACAGTGTTACACAGGGTACAGTGTTATATTCGGAATTATAAACTTACGCGAAGCAACACGGCGTTGGAATAATTGCAACTTCCAGGTAAGACTATTACCTTTAATTATCCGAACGCGTGGTGAAATGTGAATTGTTTATACTACCCAAGTAAGTTTTTTATATTTTTTTAGTCAAAAAGTAAAATTTTTATTCCGTTTTACAATTGTCTTGTGTTTATTGACAATAATATATCGTAAACTTTATGGTATCATGTTTAAAGAACATGTTTGTAGATTAGCATGCCATGTAAAACATAACCTAGAAAAATTTTGTTTCCTTGAAGCTAGCATATTTTTGGTAAAAATGCGATTGGTGCACAGAGCTACACTATACTGGGGGAACGGCAATCAGATCAGAAATGTTAATTTTCCTGTTGATTTGCACATATAATATAATGAATTAAAATAGTGTTTAATGTGTACACTTCTTTGTTATTTGATACTCATTTAAATATTCTGAATTGAAACATTTGAGTTTTTATTTTTTAAATCATTACATTTTGAGATTCTGTCTGAGTTTTGACTTGTTTTTTATTGTTTAGACTGATGTTTATTTTTTACTTGTTATTTTTTTGTATTTGTAAATATTCTGAATAAAAAGAGCACTATTAGTAAAGGTAATATAAATTTATTTGAAACGCATTGTTCTCCCCCTTGTGTAACAGAGTGCCCCGCTAGTGGGGTACAGTGTTACATTCGGCACGTGTAGAGATAATTATTTTTTTTTATAAAAAAACCTATGTATTTAGGGCAACAGACGCTCCGAAAATCAGTTGCTAAACATCACCAAACCTATGCAAAATTAAATTGCTATTTTAATTTGACAAATAAAAAAATTATTAATCTAAATGTTTTTTGTGTAACTCTGTGCCCCACCTTCCCCTATTTCAAAAAAATACTAAAAACTAAAATGCAATTGATCACAAACACAGCTCACCAACACTGTAACGATAGGTAATGAATGAATATTAAAAATTCTGCGTCACTCCTAGTAAAAACGTCCGTACAACGTTGCCGTTCTGCAATTGACACGGCGGATATTATTTATGCAAGGAATTGAGATGCGGTAGTGTATTATTTCCTTACGATAAGGTAGATTTTTTTTGTTGAAACAATAAAGTAGATGGGCGCGTGCCCTTGTGCCCTTTAGCCACCACTGTTGTTATAGTGTTGTCCTTAAATCTAAATCGATTTTATAATTAAAATTCTCGATCACGAGTCCGTTCATTCGCTTTGACAAACATAATAAACAGTATTTTAATTATTATAATTTTTAAGCGGGAATTTAGGCAAATTGCTAAAAAAATATGGTGCTTTAATTTTGGTTGAAGATCGAGCTGTTAATTAAGCTTTTTTTAATTAAAAGTGTACCTAATACATTTCTTAACAACTTTGTTATCGATGCAAAGACGGGCGTAAATAATTTAAAACCTTGAGCATATTATATAATATATAGTTACGCGTAGCTATAGCTATATATTTTGTGCCTTCAGTCTTCAGTCAGTGAGCCTAATGAATAAAAATTAAGCAATTACTTGAAGCAATTACTTTTTAGTAAAAGCAATTGCTTGACTAGCAAATGCTATAAGTAAAAGCAATTGTTAGATCTGGATATAAATAAAATTTTGAAGCAATTGCTGTTTTTCTTACACCTCTGTAGCAAATGCTTATTCAACACAAGTTCAAACGTGTCTTATCCACTTGTTCAGATTATAGATTTCAAGTTCAGTTTGGTGCCTAATTTGCAAAAGGGTTGACGTAATTACAACAACGTTGGTCTATCTATTTAGTACAATAGTAATCGGTTACGTTTTTGTGGAAAATAGGAAACTTATATTTGTGATATGGCAGATTTCAGTGAAAATGAGGAAAATGATAGTAGTGATGAAGAAATTAAAGACAAGCAATTGATATTCGCTCACAAATTGAAGGAACATAAATAAATCTCTCTGACCACAACCGTTTAGCTTCCACAACAGGTTCAGTACTTGTAGGAAATTTAATAAAAATATTGGCCTTCTCCAAAACTGCATCCATTACAGAAGTGTATGTCTTACAGACAGTAATTTGGTAAACACCGAGGTCTTCACCTACAGAATTTTGAAAGCCTGGATCCGACAATTTCCGTAGAAAGAATTTAATCTCATTTAACGACAGTGCACCCCGTCAAATCGATATAACTTTCTGAAATCATCATATCTGCAATTTTTACGTACACTGTAGATTTTTCATTTACGGACGTTCATATTCAGCCATAATTGAAGACACAAATTAAGAACAACGCACGTGTATGCCGCGGAGAACTAAAGTTGACTGCTACCAAGCAAATGATGCAGGGGTCGACCTACCTTTAAAAGTTGAAAGCAATTGCTACACTATAGAAAAAGCAATTCCTTAATTTATTCATCACATTTTAAGCAAACGATAGCGATGCTTCTATTTTTTAAGAAAAAGCATTGACTAGAAGCAATTCCTACACTTTTAAGCAATTATTGCTGGAGGCAAAAGCAATGACTTTGGTTTTTATTCATTGGCTTTCAAGAAATTACTTCGATTTTATAAGAAAAAGCAATAGCTACATTTTTATTCATTAGGCTGGTGGCAGTGGTATATGTTGGGTATCGCCTGTTTATGCTGTGCTGGTTAAATTTAAAAAGAAATTGTTACCTGCTTTAAAGGCGAAAGTAATTATGGACTCTTACTGCTCACCTTTGGATAGTTTTTTTTTCGTGGGGTATAGCGCGGAAAAACTTTCCACACGAATTCCTTTAATAATTTAGGTTAAACTAGAGTTTTGCAATAGACATTTGACTTCAAACTTAAGTAGTTCCAGGTATTGAAATGCACCAAACGTATTGCCCATGAGTCAGACCATGCCCTCTTAAGTCATTCGTCAGAAGAGCATGGTCGAAAACCAAGGTATTAACAAAAGCAAATCAAATATTTAAGTACCCACAATCGATATTAATTTTATAACAAATATTTCTAAGTATTTCGGCGGAAGTTACTGTCAACATTTTGAGTAACTTATGGCGAATGCGCTAGACCAAATATCTCACCCTAATATGACAATATTTTAATGTTCAGCATAAGGGTTATGTCAGTATGTCAATAGGGGCTAGGCTGAACTCTTATTTATTTTATCGGTTATACACCTGTGAAATAACTTCTAGAGGGCGGAAGGCTAGTGGGCTGCATCCCCCCCCCCCCCCCTACGAGAATAAAATATTGAGTCTAGAAAATATAAGCCCCCCCCCCCCGAACATATTTTCTGGCTGCGCCATTGATGGTCCCAATAGCAGGCATATAATATAAGGAGACAAAACATTTCGTTCATCGAAAACCATTTATTTATAGTGTTTCTTAGGTCAATTTAATGACATAAAACAGTTTAAAAATTATATTAGAATAATAAATATAAGGTAACTCAAAGATTCTATACACAAAACTAAAACCAGAAAAATAAACCTGACCCGGCACGACACTGCTCAGAAAATGCTTTAATTTTTTTACCAGAACTCCATTCTCGGAGTCCGAGTCGGACCATTCCGCGGCCCGTCCATAAGTTCCAAATCACGTATATTTTATCTTCGTCTCTTCCACGCCATCCGCGGTCACTGGCCTATCTCTGTCTGACAGAATCGATCGTTGAACGGGTCGGGGACCGCTTCTGCTATACCAGCTGCAAGTAGCTGGCGCTTATCACCCCTGACAACGCGTATAAATTGTGAACGGTTGCCAGTTCTACCAAATTTTCTGGTTTGTTAATATATTATGTATAAGTATACGAGATACAAGGGTTTGTTAATTAGTTGTTTTTAAACACTGAAAACACTTTTTGTCTTGATTTCAGTTATATTGTTTCTTAAGGACTAAAGAATGTATTATTATAACAATGAATGGCTTGTTATTTTTTTCTGTCACACTCAAAACTCATCGGTTTAAAGTATATTTGCAAACTAAACTCAAAGAAAGTTACTGACTAACAATTGAATACTGATATAAATGAAACATCTTTAATAAAAAAAACTTAAAGAATTGAAGAAGAAAGATCTGACAACCCTGGTTGTGAGGTCGGTCTCTTTGAGACTGTTTACCGCCGTATGGAATGATTGGAATGTCCTCAAACTGAGTTTGGATAAATTATACAATCGGACATACTTCCAAAGTTTCAGATGAGTTAAAAGGGCATGGCTTGGAAAAATTGCAACACTGTAAGCTGTGAAAACTCTCTATTGCCCTTACAGTGCATTGTATAACTAAATAACCTCAGTTACCGCCGAAATATTAATTCAGGGTGAGAATAGTGGGGTCCTTTACAAACCGCGCACTGTCAAACCATTGTAAATAATAAACAGCACTACGTAGTTGTGCGTCGAAAAAATACTAAAAATTAATCGAATAACGCAATTGATCACAAACCAGCTCACCAACACTGTAAGGTTACATAATGAATGAATATCAAAAATTATGCGTCACTCGTAGTAAAAATGTCCGTACGTTTCCGTTGTGATTTCCATAAAGCATTATAATTTGACTAGTAGAATTTTTCAAAAACACACTCTTATATTTAGTATATTATTTTAACCTAATAGGTTCAGATATATCTGTCATCATTGACTTCTGTTATAAACGATTGCTGATCGGGACAAAATGTAAACAATTTGGTCCCCTTATATATTGTACATGTCTGTGATAAATACCTATACCTCCTACTACTAGTCCAAAATTTCTGTCAGTGACTCTTTTTAGCTATCGTCCGATACAGAGCAGCGAGTTGTCCGACTTGAGAGAAAACAATTCCAGTGGCGTGTATATTTAAAATTCTAATGAGAGCAGAATACAACTCTCTGCTCTCTGATAGAAATTTTGGACTTATAGTATCTTTATATTGTTATATTATCTTTTCAGATATCGTTTTAACCAATCGTCTACTGTATCTGTCATATTATAGCACTTATCTACTTACTAGAGTATCTTGCAATGGACCATCGTATGCATACATATAACAAAATAATAAAATATTTAGTGTTTGTGGCCCTTGTTTTCTTATTTATTACTTGTATTTTATTTTTTAAAAGTGCTCCTAAAAGAACTTTGTAGCGATTTACTTTAAAATTACCTTACAATTATTATACCCTTTAGTTTAATTTTAGTCTACGACAACATAGCACAGAACACTTGTAAAACTTTCCACCCGCGAAATTAAACCCGGTGGCACTGTCTGTCCTAATTTCTAACGTGCAGCTTAGAAATCGCCGACGCCGCCGCCGCGACGTCTTAATTATGAGCCTACTATAGTATTTCAATCACCATTAAAGAGTCTATGTTCTGCGTTTTCCTGCAGTGTTCTGATTTTTCAATATATCAATAGGCTAGTTACAATTTTAGCCTAAACTCGTTTTAAACATTTTTTAGAGATCCGTCTTACGGAAACGATTATATAAAAGGTGTTGTAAAAATAAATAACTATATTTTTCATAATTTACCGAAAAACTCATCCTATAAAGTTATTTGATGCAAAAAGACATCTTCGCTACTGTCCATGGTATACTTCATACGAAGTCAGTTGAGACAACGTAAATATTGGGGGTACGATCAATTTACTGCATCTCACACTGAAACTACAATACAAAATTACAAATATAACAAAATTTGTATTGATCGCTCCCTATACAGATGTTCGAAGATAGTCCACGTGGACTTGACATGTCTCATCAAATTTTTTTTATTTTTTTTTGTCTCAACTAAGACCGTATACACTTTATCAGTATGCCACCACGAATAGTAGCAATACTTCTTTATTTTAAATTACGCTTTACCAAGTAGGATAAAATGAAATGACGTCACATAGATACACGTGATATGGAAATAATGTATTGCATTTAATTTGATACCCGTAAATCCTGATACGAAAACACATTCCAAAAAAATATTTTTAAATGTCGCTTTGCTATATATAACCGATAAAATGCACCATTTGTCTTTCTAAAACTTATGGCCCACCGCTACTGTATTAACAGTATTACGTCGGCAGCGGGGCGGCTGGCTGAAACTATCTTAATTCTAGAGCAGGTCACGGGCGGCGCATTTGGTATAATTTTAGGGGTTCTTACCCAACCTTTTAAACTGTCGATTAAAAAACAAAAAGAAAAGTATGGAGTGTTTCTCTGGGACACCCAAGGAGTTAATTTAAATAAAATAAGTCATTTTCAGAACACCGACCCTTATCTGTAAACTGTGTAAACCAAGATATTTATTTGCAGAAAACGATCTATTTAATTTATACTGTAATTTTATAGCTTAAATTTATATTGGTCAAAGTTTTACCTTGTCAGTGTAAAATGAATCAGGGACGTCGTGGGTGGTGGGTGGTCTGGTTTTGTGGTATTAGTAAATTTGTAAATTTAGTAAACATTTTAAAATGTTTGATTTAAGGAAAAAAATTATTCTAGGAAGACTCTTGAACGGCCCAAAATTATCAGCGATTTTATTATAATAAACCGAATCAGGGATGGCGTGGGTGGTGGGTGGTCTGGTTGTGGTGTATTTAGTAAACATTTTAAAATGTTTGATTTAAGGAAAAAATGATTCTAGGAAGACTCTTGAACGGCCCAAATTATCAGCGATTTTAATATACCTAATAGACCGAATCAAGGACGGCGTGGGTGGTGGGTGGTCTGGTTGTGGTGTATTTAGTAAACATTTTAAAATGTTTAATTTAAGGAAAAAAATGATTGTAGGAAGACTCTTGAACGGCCTAAAATTATCAGCGATTTTATTATAATAAACCAACTCAGGGATGGCGTGGGTGGTCTGGTTTTGGTGTATTTAGTAAGTAAACATTTTAAAATGTTTGGTTTAAGGAGAAAAAATGATTCTAGGATGACTCTTGAACGGCACAAATTATCATCGATTTTAATATAATAAACCGAATCAGGGACGGCGTGGGTGGTCTGGTTGTGGTGTATTTAGTAAACATTTTGAAATGTTTAATTTAAGGAAAAAAATGATTGTAGGAAGACTCTTGAACGGCCCAAAATTATCAGCGATTTTATTATAATAAACCGACTCAGGGATGGCGTGGGTGGTGGGTGGTCTGGTTTTGGTGTATTTAGTAAACATTTTAAAATGTTTGGTTCAAGAAGAAAAAATGATTCTAGGATGACTCTTGAACGGCACAAATTATCTAATAAACCGAATCAGGGACGGCGTGGGTGGTGGGTGGTCTGGTTGTGGTGTATTTAGTAAACATTTTGAACTGTTTAATTTAAGGAAAAAAATGATTGTAGGAAGACTCTTGAACGGCCCAAAATTATCAGCGATTTTATTATAATAAACCGACTCAGGGATGGCGTGGGTGGTGGGTGGTCTGGTTTTAGTGTATCTAGTAAACATTTTAAAATGTTTTGTTTAAGGAAAAAAATGATTCTAGGATGACTCTTGAACGGCCCAGATAGTCAGCGATTTTAATATAATAAATCAGTTTTATAACACAAAGCTTCTAGGAAACATGCATCTGACCAGTTCACAAAATAAATATCAATTACGTTGTCTCCGTCCTAAATCTGCGGGGAATCTCAGAAATCGTCGATGATGACAGCTTAATTTCGTCAGTTTGGGCCTACTACGGTGTCTCGGCCACCTTCTAAAGGCTCAGGTGTCGGTGCATCTCAGGCCGGCTCGCATAATTAGGCCCGCCGCGCGGCGACCACCACGCGGCCTCGTGGGTGGATGGGTGGGGTGAGGGCGGGCCGCCCGCCTGGAGGGGGCAGGGGCGTGCGCCAGGGCGGCCGGCCCTCCCGTGGACGACAAGCGCTCAGTCGGGCCGAGTACGCGTTAGTTAACGTTCGCGCGAGCCGTATTCGCTCTTACTTCTCGCTTCGTGCTCACGTGCTCTTGTTATTTACAATTATTGCGGTGTCTGGCGATGAACGCCAAAACGCTACACTAAAAAACTGTTAGTGACATTTCGGTGTGTTTTTGAACTTTCAGGTGACCAGAGGAGCCGCCGAAATGCAGCACGCTACAGGGTCTCCGCAGCAGTTCTGCCTGCGATGGAACAACTACCAGACCAACCTAACTAACGTTTTTGACCAGCTGCTTCAGAGTGAATCATTTGTGGATGTGACTTTAGCCTGTGATGGACACTCGGTCAAAGCACACAAGATGGTCCTCTCCGCGTGCAGCCCCTACTTCCAGTCCTTGTTCTTCGAGAACCCTTGCCAGCACCCCATTGTAATAATGCGGGATATCAAATGGCCAGAACTGAAAGCCGCAGTCGAGTTCATGTACAAAGGCGAAATTAACGTCTCGCAGGAACAGATCGGACCATTACTCAAAGTTGCCGAAACTCTCAAGATCCGCGGCTTGGCCGATGTTAACGGGGAGCAGGACATCGCTGCTGCCACTTCCGGAGAAGTAACCGCTAGACCTGCTTCTAAACCAGCCCCGCCAACCCCAACAGCTACTCCTGAATGGGGTAGAGATTCTAGATTAGATCATCAATCCCAACAACCACTAAACTCGCACGATTCTTTAGAAGCTCAGCGCGCCAAAAAGAGGCGCCGTTCTGGCGAAAGAAGCAGCATCAGCAGCCCCGCTGAAAGCGCTAGCACAGAGATCCAAGAACCTCCACCTTCGGTAGAGATGTCTCCTGCTCCCCCTCAAACTCCGTTGACAACTTCTGCATCTATCGAACCGTTGCCGTTACCGTTGACTCTGCAAGCACAACAAGTCTCTCATTCTTCTGTCCCTTCCGATGAAATGGAGATCAAACCAGGCATCGCTGAGATGATTCGCGAGGAGGAAAGGGTAAGTCAAAATATTTCCTAGAATATACATATAAATATTTTCGGATTTTAAAGGCCTAGTAAGAGATATGTACTTTAAACTGTACTTCCTACTTAGGTGATAAAACGCAAATGCGTAATTGATTAATACATTTGTCAGCTGTGACGTTCTCGTTCATTCCTCAACATCGTTTCCACGGTGAGACCTCTGGGATTTTTTTTGCGATCCCAATACAATTAATAGGTACATTAATAATACAAATTAACATATAGTCAATAATTGCCATTAAGCCTTAACGAAAGCTAAAGAAAATGAAAATACGATTTATCTTGCTATTGTGGTTCACCAAAATTGAGACCCATTTTTCATGTTTGCAATATGTTTTTGTCATCTACTATTGGGAAAGAATCATAATTCAGTGTCGTACTACCATCGGTAGTTTTTTCTTATTTGCATGTATTAAGTCAGTTGATGAAGAAAAGCGAAATGAGTCTTACAAGATGATTTTTCAGTATAGACGGATTTAAAGTATAGATATTTACATACTAATGATCAGAGCTAAATCAGGATTCCATAATGGTTAGACTTATTGGAATACGTATTTTAAGTTTTAAGTAAGCATAATAAGTCAAAGCCGATCCGAATTGAGTCGGTTCCTAATGTCGGATATAATATTAATATCTATTGTCAAATAATATTCACTTTAAATCTCAATTTAGCTGTCCAACTTACGAAAAGATGATTTATTGACTATGGGGCTTAAAATTATACTGATCTTAATCTATTTCTCCTCTATTTACACGTTTCGTCCCATTGGCATCTTGCAGATATAGAATACCTATAAGACGGCAGTTATTTTAATAAAAATAGCAATGTACTTATATAAGTAGTCTGTAAAAGAATTTGAGAAAAAAACTAATTTGTCGAATAAAGTGGTCAATAAGATATGGGATATGTCGATATGAATACAAAAAAATATCGAAGTTGCTTGAGTTAGAATCAATTTAAGGAAACTTTCCACGCCGCTAAACATTTTTTTTTTTATTTCATAATGTTTTTTGAACGTTTTGTTACATTAAAGAATTTGTGATTTGGGCTAACACAAATGTAAAGTCCATTAACCGATTTAGAAGGAAGATCAACATTTATCAAACGAGGTGCTAAAAAGAGATAGGATACTGACCTACACGGATACACGAAAAGATAGCGTGTCTAATGTTCCACGCGCGCCGAAATAAAGCATCAAAAAGTGCGACGCGCGCCATTGGTTTATTTACATCGAGCACACGTGCGGGGCATGTGATTCAGACCGTCCGCCGATCTTCCCATGCTGAGAATTTTTAGCGTTTACGCTTTGGGGGGATCGAAATTTTGAGAATGTTTTTCAATTTTCGGGTTTGTTCGATGCTCTTGTAAAAATAATAACTTTGGAAAAGAATCGATTGACTCGTCCGTAACTTTGTGACAATTCATTTTAACTATGTAAAATGAAACGAAAAGTATACTTTGTTATTTGTCACTAATTTTTATTTAAAAATTTTGGCGTTACGGCCGTTTCGTAGTACAACTACATCTTCAAGACGCTAATCTAAACTTAACAAACTAAGTGTATACAGGGTGGTCCTTCAGTACATCAAGAAAATCTAGGATATGATTCCTGGCATCAATTTAAGTTGAAAAGTTCATATGGACTTATGCCCTAAAATGCTTACCCTCTAAGATACAGGGTGTTAAAATATTTTTAAAAAATAATTGTTTTTTTAAAATTTCGAAACTCCTTGAAGATACGGTATTGAAAATTGATGTCGATTGATTTCGTATTAAACTGCACTTTTTGGTTAAAAAAGGGTTTGCCTACTTCCACCAGTCGCGTGCATGAAGATACCATCAATATTTTTTTTGTGAAAATATGTGATACGCCACTGTTTTTTTTAAACTCTGATGCATTTTTATGCATTACTGATATAAGCGGAACAAAAGTTGTCTCTACTATGCTTTTGAAAAAAATGGTGGTTTTAAAGGAAAATGGAAAATATTTTAACACCCTGTATCTTAGAGGGTAAGCATTTTAGGGCATAAGTCCAATGAACTTTTCAACTTAAATTGATGCCAGGAATCATATCCTAGATTTTCTTGATGTACTTAAGGACTACCCTATATATAGGTTAACAGAGTCATAAAATTATTGGATCTACCTAAAGTATAATATTGTTTGGTACACAATGTTTATAAAATCTAAATTGTAAACATGCCAGATGAAAATTATAATAATTTTAAAAGTGGGGAATTTCCGAAATCTAAATGTGTATTTAAAAGCTTGACATTATGGTCTTTTTTATGTTTGTAGTAAATTTGGATGTTTTCTAATATATCTAATTTATGACCTTTTTGTTCTGTTTGTAATATTTGTAAGTTGTTAACTTAGAGCTCTATCTATTCCACTCTCCAAAAAAAGTCTAAAGATAGAGCTTGATACCATTAGGACTATTGCTGTCAACAATGGCTACAAAATAAAATAAATAAACTCCCTTATCTCAAAAAGCAATGCCCTGACACAAATATACCCCAACGTTAAAGCACGGAATACTAAAAACTTTCATACTCTTACATATTATGAAGGCCCAACCTCCGGAAAAATAGCAAACATTTTATCCTCTGACGAAGTGACAATAGCTTTCAAATCCTCAAATAACATATCAAAACTAATATTTAACGTTAAAGATAAATGTGGAAAATATAAGAAATCAGGAGTTTATAAACTAAAATGCAATGAATGCACTAGCTGTTATATCGGACAAACGGGACAAAACTTTAAAACTAGATTTAAAGAACATAATGCATGTTTTAGACTAAAGAAAAGAACATCTAATTTTTCGAATCATTTTTTAGACACAAACCACGTTTTCCCGATATTAACAACTTACAAATATTACATACAGAACAAAAAGGTCATAAATTAGATATATTATGTATTAGAAAACATCGAAATTTACAAACATAAAAACGACCATAATGTCAAGCTTCTGGCATGTTTACCATTTAGATTTATAAACATTAGCCAGCCAGTACCTTATAATTAGGAATGTTGTAAAATACCATTGTGCACCAAACAATATTATACTTTAGGTAGATCCAATAATTTTATGACTGTGTTAACCTATACCTATATAGGTACCCTTAGTTTGTTAAGGTTGGATTAGCGCCTTGAAGATGTAGTTGTACTACGAAACGGCCGTAACGCCAAAATTTGTAAATAAAAATTAGTGACAAATAACCGAGTATACTTTTCGTTTCATTTTTCATAGTAATAATAATAATAATAAGTTTATTTAAAATTTAATAATATAATAAATATGTTTATGTTGTCTTCGATAAACTTATTCTTCAATCCCCTGAAGCTGAGCTTGTTAGGGGCAAATCTTATTTTTTGTTTTAGTATGTAAAATCATAAATCATAAATATGCATTAAAAATCAAGTTTTTTGAAGTAAAAATGTTAATTTATAGTATAAACGCAGCTTTTTTGAAGAAATATATTATCTATAATAAAATTATTAATTTATAATTTTTAAGTAAAAAATATTACTTATAGTTCCTAATAACTTTGGATTAACACGAAGGGGTTATCTATCCCAGCGTTTATTTTTAATTTTTAAATCTTATAATAATAGCTTTATTGCCCAATAAGTATCCATTTACAGAGCAATCAATATACCTAGAGAAAAGAAAATTAAAACAGCAATTAATTAATATCAAGTTTTATAGCACATATAGTCAGTTTGGAACAAGAGAGTCATATCTCAAAATTTTTCATTTTTGAGATTTATTGTTATATCAAATCCAAATGTTGTATATTTTTATGTGTAAAACCGTTATAACCCAACTCTGCTTGGTTACCGCTAGAGCGCGCTGCGTCGAACTGTCATATCTTGAATATCTGATTCTCTCTTTAAGAAAGACTGTTACAAGTCATTCGAGTTTTGACACTTATAGAGGTTATAGGTGCACAAAGTTTCTAAAAGAGTGTCACAACTCAAAATAGTTAAGTAATATACAAGGGAGTTGGTTTTTGTTTATGTGCAATACGGTTACAATCCTAATTGGACCAGCAGGGGATGTACTTTTTTATTCTTATTCTACAAGATAAACTGTTATATTTTGAGACATGACTCTCTTGAACAAAACGATCTAACGAACTAAACTTAAAAACTTATTAAAAAATATGAAAGTGTCACAACTCAAAATTATTTATAAAAATTAGCAATAACAAAAACCCAAAAAGCAAGACAGACAATAAATGCTATTATACATACTAAATACTGTAAGAGAAACCGCTTTATACAAACCCAAACTTGTTAAGAGTTATTTTTCCACTAATATTTTCACCATTATTATTTATAAAACTTTAACTAGCTCTCCTGAAAATGTAAGTTTTTTGAGATATGACACTCTTGTTCCAAACTGACGATATAGCCCTACCGCTTAGAGAAAACGTAAAAAACTTGGAATTGGTTTTTGATACATCACATAGTAAATAGGAATATGAAGGATAAGAAACAGGACTTAAAGAAATGGTTCTAAATGGTTTTTGCCACAGCTTTCAATTCGTGCAGGCTGCACATTTTATTAAAGTTATTAGCGATTTAAGCATCGCATTTGTCGCATAAGAATGTTACACTCTGTCCACTGTTGATTCTGGAATTGAAAAGTTAATTCGAAATAGCATTAATCATTATTACTTGTGAACTACCATAAATATATGTCAAACAGACAAAACATTACATACATAATTATAGATATATTATAATTTGTAAAATCCAAAATGTACTTTAATCTTTATCTTCACCTTGCATTCACTATGAAGTAACTTAGCCTTCTCTTGCATCATTAAACCAGTTCCAGGAAGATGTTTCTCTATTTTCTTTAAAACAGCTTTTTCCATTCTAGGACACTCTAAATGTCTCAAGGTTTTAATTTTTTCTGGTTCTGTAAGACTGTTGTTGGCCCTTTTCTCTTACCCTTCTGCTTCGAATTGCGGTATGGTGTATTTAGCAACACCACATTCTTTAAATAAAACGGTCATTCCGACACCTTTCCTTAAGTCTTCCAATATTTTAAGTTTATCACTTAGAGTTCAAAGTTTCCTTTTTGGTGTCATACCTACTCGTAGCGCGACCTAATGCAACCGATTACTGCAGAAAACTGGGTTGATCAATTGCACAAAAGAAAACAAAACGTTTTCCTGTTTTAACGTGTTTCTTACACTAAAGAACCTATTGGGTGCACTATTTCGAGAGTCAACTTGTTCACTCTACAGAATACATTAAGATTAATATATGCGTTCACTATTTAGAGTAGTGCATTAGACAGTAGATATGTTCACTATAACGCAATTCTACTGTTATCAGCAGCAAGTTGTGGAATATTTTTTTTAAAATAAAATTCGACGCAATAAATCTTAAAATCTACATTATTAAGAAAAGTTGTAGAAAAAAAAACACCCAAACCTCTATAATATACGAGGATTCCCGTTTTATACAGGGCATCTAAGTACAAACTATTTTTTTGGATGTAAAATTTCAGTTGAGCTTAACTTTTATATTAAGGTAACTTTTATTATTGGGATGTACTTTTAATAGGTCATAATTAAAGATGCTGAATATGTTATATTCCCACATCTGCTAGAATAAAAACCCTAGTGATAGCTCAAAAACAACTGAATTAATGAATATTTTTTCATTTGACTAATATATTTTAATTCTAATACTTACGTATACGTATTTCCCTATGACATTCATATATGTATAGGGATTGCTATAAGCAATCTTCCAAAAATTTATTTATAGTTACCAACGAACATTGTAAATAAGTATGTCTAAGTTAATTATTGTTCGTTAATAATTAATCGGTGTGAATCAGCCTTACTGGAAAATTGGTCGATTGTGTCCCTGTCTTTAATATTAAAAAAATATATATATTCTTCATAAACTTCAGAGCAAAAATTTGTTTCAGTCAGGCGCGTCATAATTTTAGTATTAAAATATTTTTACAGTCAAACTACGTTATTAAATATAAATTATTAATGCAACAATCATCCTCTCTCGCCTTTTCCTTAAAATTCGATATCTGCCGCATTTATTATTTATAAAAACTGTTCTAAATTGCGCAGCGTTCAATTTTTGTGTTGCCTTTTTCTAAGTAAAATTTTATTGGAGTAATTTACCCTGAACGAATTTTTATCTGGATATTTTAATTTTTTTTTTTTGGGAAAATTAAAAACGCCTTACACACGATTACACAAGTTTTTTAACAAAAAGAAAAGTATAGCTTTATGGGGCGATTCTGTACCTTTCTGTGTATATGTATAAGCTATGTGAAGCATTTTTTTCAACTTAGGTACCGACAATGTAACATAATAAATTTGCGATTCTGTATTGTAACTGTTTCGTAAATCCGTCTTTCGTGCTCTGTACATGTATGTCAACAAAAAAGTAGAAGGTACGTTATCTTTTTGCTCCCTAACCTTGTTTGAACGTCAAAAGCGAATTCATTTGAACAAAATAAAAGTACCAAGGTAAAATTATTATAGGCCTACACTAACAATAAATAAACGGTAATACAATGAACAAACCTCAGGTTTACATCAAGCAGCAGACTTCTATCAATACAAGGGTCGAACAAGATAAGGTTTGACTATCAAGATCAACGCGAAGTAGGTCTTGACTGCTCCCTGCTCTGAGCACGTCCGAACAGAAGAATCTGTCATTTTTTGGATTCAGTTTGAGGCCGCGATGCCTAGAGATTCTTAGCAGTTGATCGAGTTCAGCCTGGTCAGCTGCTAGTCTGTCAATAGCCTCAAAATTGTTTTTAGGACGATAGGAATTGTATAATTGGGCATCATCCACATACAGGGCCGTCGAGAGCCAAGTCAGGCCTGGGGGCTGTGCGGCATCCCGGGCCCACTCCTACGGCTGCCAGATTTAAAATATTAAAAAGCGGGAGGTAGAGTCCTAGCCAGTGGCGGTTTGTAACTTATTAACTTGGAGGCACACTGAAAGCCCGCGGCAGGCAAAATGTGGTCAATTATTTTTAATAAATATTTTTAAAACTTATGATTACCTACTTATTTTATTGAAAATGAAATAAGATTAAAAAAATAAAAAAGGCCAATTTATTTTTCATTAGGAGGTACATTGTTTAAAAGTAAAGCTCATTCTTCTGTTTTTATTTGCAGCCAACTTATCAATAACGATAAAGTCCCTAGATTTACACTTTGCGGTCTGTGTCGAGTTAATTTCGAGTTTAGGTCGTCCCTCAATTTTTTGCTCAATACTTAATGAGCTACAATTGTTTCTCTATCTAACAGAGTATTAAACACACTGATTTTGAATTTTTCCTTTGGATTTAAATCTACAAAAACATCGTTTGGATTATTTTCGTCAAAAAAAGTTGTTCTTTTTCGTTTGCGTTTTTCAGACAATGAAGACAAGTCCCCTGTTAAACCCAAGTTTTCAGCAACTAACTTTCATTCATTGTGTATGGACTGCAAGTTACTTCTAATTAAACTTAAATCATCCATCGGGCTGGAAAGATTTTTAACTTCCACATCGATCGTACCCCATTTGCAACGTTTTCATTTCAAAATATAACAATTTACATTAGGGGTGTTACAGTGGAACTGGACCTGTTCTTTTGGAATAGGTATTATCTGCCTATTCCGCGTACCTATTACCTATTACCAGGTACCTATTCCAGGTCCGTTGGCACTGTCACATGTTTGATTCTCTGGTTTCATTGTTATTCCTTTTTTAAGTTGTCAGGTACAGGTACGATATAGGGAATGGAACGGCTACAGGTTTTGCTTTAAATTCATATAATATGTTTATAATATGGCGAATTTCCAGTTGAGAATTTTAAACGTTGCCATTACAAGCGCCTCCAGAATATCATCAATGACCCTAGCTGTGGCACATCTATGATCTTAATGAAAGCCAAACTGGACCGTCGGTAATAGTTTGTATATGTTTTAATATGCTCATCACGAATCTTTCGACAGCGTAGGAATTGGCTTATTGGTCCTTTAACTCATTTGGAGAAGAGGAATAGAACTTTTCCAGATCTTCGGGAATCAGAATGTTTCTATGATGGAATTGAATGCAGTGACGGCTCGTGCCATTTTAGTGAAGTAGGGCCAGGTAAACCCTTAGCGCCGCAGGCAAAAAAATTTTGGGTGCCACGCCCTTTTTTGTTAATAGTTCTTGCTTTTGAAGTAGGAAAAATAAGCAAAAAGGCACCTAATTTAATTTATGAATTTACAATCATATCTTGAATTTTAAAAAAATACTGTAGGTAGAGTGTACTATATAGACCGAAAGAACCACAAACCGAACGCAGTTTATAATTTGGTTTAATATGTATCTGTTTTTATCAATTTGTTCGTTTTTCTTCATTATTTCATTGTGATATGCAGAATATAATTGAGTTTTAATGTTAATTTTACCAAGCATACTGAAATTAAATATATTGTTTAAATGTACCTTCGATTTTTCATGTGTCTTCATTTTTTCCCAGATATGGACCAAATCATCTGTACCTTTTTGGGACCAAGTTTGCTCCCCCATCAAATAAAACACACATAAAACAAAATAGTCTATTAGATTTATCACAACACCGCACACCCAAGTATTTTTTCCATAAATATTTCTATTAAATCTCCGGCCGAACGAAAATTATTTAGTTTACAAACAACCTTACACGACACGACGCGGACAAACAACTGTTTGAATTTGAAACGTCTAACGTCAAACGGTCAAACGGGGTCAAAGAGCCTGGCTACACGGAGATGTTTTCCTGCTCGCATTCAAGGTAATTTTCAAATGTTTTTTATTGGTTTGTTATGGCAATTACGTCATAACTTCGGGCCTCCCGTGTGCCTCGTCGCTTTGGCGCGAAAGCTACGTTACCATTTTACGCATAATCGCTTCCTCAATAGACGGAAATTTGCACCCGACTGTGTTCCATTTTTAAATTATTTTGCTAATTGCTTTAAAAAGGAAAATATTAATTTTAATAGGTTTTGGTAATTTGTAAAGGGCAGGTAGTGCCATGGCACTGTGGCTCTACCCCACGAGCCGCCACTGATTGAATGTGTAGAATAAACGGGAGAATATGCGGACATTACCGCTTGAGACTTAATAGAGAAGGGAGCTGTGCGAACCTCCTTAGGAGTTGCAAGTCTGAATTGGAAAAGGCCAGTATTTTGCTTGCGTGCTATTGCGAATCGTGAATCAGTGATTGCATGCATTAGTAAAGAAGTGAATAATCTCATCCACATCACTAATGTATTCAGGAATGGGTTTTGTTCTCAAGTTTGTTTGTACCCAAAGTAAACATCAAATTTCCTAAGTAGCTTCCAGTGCTTTTTGTGTATTTCTAATTAAATTAGACTCAAGGCAAGCTCTTTCTTTATTTAGAATCGCGCTAGTACTTTGATTGAAATAGTAACTGTCGATAGCGTTCCCAATTTTCTGGAGTTTTTCTCTCTTAAACTTAGATAGAGCCCTATCACGAAGTTTCATAATGCGAGCATTCGTGTTTGTCCCGTTATTGGCTGCAAAATACCCATCATACAAAGTTTAGCAAGATAGGATCTTTAAAGGCTGTGACCTCATGTGGTGATAACCATAGAAACAGTTAATAATTTTCATTGTATTTCCATGGTTACGAGTATAAATTTTAATCGCCACATGAGGTCAGCCTCCGAATATTATATATGTCTCTGTATCTGTCTGTATCATTCAAAATACCTATGACATATTTGTACACTATATTTTGTCGTTGTTTTCAATTATTTGATATAAATAAAATCGGATCAAGAATAGGATTCATCCGGATTTTGCATGTAAGCTCCTGACATATACATAAGTAGTTATAGTAATTTTTCGCAGGCACATACGCAGAACATTTCCAATGAAATGTACACACACACTCGAGCCTAAAAATAATATACAATTATCCGCATTACATATTTGTTTTCTTGTAATTATCTTGTTTTTGTTTTATTATAACGTGTACCTTGGTTCTCAGCTAATTGTATACTTTCATAAGGAACCGTATAACCATACACATTTTTACTTTTAATGGCGGTTCTCCTTTTCTTAAAGATTATATACATATTCGTTAATTAATGATATTAAAATAACTAGGGACATGTGACTTCAATAAAAACTACATAAAAAGATATAAGAATAAGAATTTGCTTGAAATGATAAAACGTGTACCTTGTACGATCGAGAAAAAAATTTACCATGGTTATTCTATTAATAAGTAGTTGTTTTTGAGTAATTGATTAGGTCTTGCATTGTAGTCGGATTCGTTAAAGATACACCATGTTGCAATAGTGCGATAACGTAAAATAATTCCTTTGTGGTTAGGTAAGAAAAGATTAAAAAACCATTAAATTAAATTATTTTATATACGGAACTCTGAGCTCCCAACTTTTATAAATATTTAGTTTTAATCTTTAAATGATGTCATTTTGACCGAAACTTTTTCCCGTTTCTTAAAGAATAACTCACTTTAATATTAAAACTGAATTATTTAATATTAACTATAATTTATTTTTTATAGGGATACGGCAAAGCAATTCAATATAATAAGATTCTCACTTATTATGTATAGAGTAAACGCCTATTTAGGTTAAATCTTTAGCAAATTTTCTGAAGGAATTAATATTAAATCGCTCAAACATGCATAAAATATGATTACGAGCATAAACGTTTTGGTGTATAAAGAGACGGGGTTTTTAATGCACGGGGTTAGAAAGAAATATATTTTATCTACAAACGTCTTACAAGTAGGTATACTTTTTACCGGTTTGTAGTGATAAAAGTGGATTACTTTTAGCACTAGTATTAAAAATAAATATAGGGATCGTTTTAACTTTTATTATTAACATTCACATTCATTGTACAATTTGAGGAACCAGAAACATGAATTTTCTTATCATTTTATAAGCTTGTGGGGAGGGAATGGAAACAATAGTAAGTACTGGACGTTGATGTTGTAAATAGGCTTTCAACGACTCTCTTCCTATTTTCCAGCGAGCTTTTCATATGGAATGTTTACCACTAATGTAGTATCCAAATCCTCGATGTTGTCGATTGTCAAATGGCTTAGCTCTTCTCTGCGACAAGCACCAAATATACCCAATAAAGTGTCCACTTTCATCAGGAGGTACTTACCGCTACTGAGTTTCTGCGGTATTGCTCATTGTGGTCTCTCGTCAAAGTCATGGACTTTTTAGGTGACTTTTGGCTTCAATAAAGCGACAAGTTTATGCTATACTGCAATTTACTTTCCAAAAACCAAAACCTTGGCTTCTGACCACTGTATACATGTTCCGCTATACCTGATCTCGAAGTTTTACCTCTTTGAGTATATTTCAGATGTTCTTTAACTCGTACGGGAAGAGGCCTTTTTATTTCTCCGATGTACGATTCGCCACACTCGCATAGGAAACAATTTTTTGTGTTTTCATTACGGGGGGGTTTTACTTTTGTAAGAAAGCTTCTTTTAAGGTCAGAAACCAATGTTTTGGATACGGAACAGAAATGGAGAAAACGAAAATTCAAAGAAGCAGCTTTCATGAATCAAATATATTTAGTAAAACAAGTATAGATATCCCCAATATCTGGAAGCCTCTTCTTGTCCAAAACCAACAGCTCAAACTTCACACTCCAATAAGCACGTAGGCGGAGTCATCAAGCTTCATTGCACAAGACATGGATAGTATTATGGACAGTAGCCTTAGAATTATAATTTAGTTTACACTTGAAAACGGTTAGAGATACTAACTAACCGAAACGTTGTGTTAAGTAACAAAATAAAGACAATGGCAGTTCGACATGGTATTTTTTTTCAATAATTAATTAGTTAACGACATAAAATGAAAAACACCTACGTAAAATAATTCGAAAATGCGCGGTACAACGTACAACCCAAAAGAAATTCCAAATATTACGGAATAACTGAAGTAAATACCTCATGCATTTCTGTAGCTGAAAATAAATTACCCCCTCTCAAGACTGGCCATGCGTTGTTAACGCCGCACGCCGGCAACCCTGATTCATCTTTTGTCTTTATGCGGGCATCCAAACATATCATTTACTCTCTTATACTCACATAAAATACCACTGTAACTTGAAGTTTTCCAGCAGGGACGGACAGGGTCTATATAATGTGACGGGCTATAGGATGGCAAAGGCGCCAGCATGTAATCATGATTATAAAAAAATAGCGCCGCAGGCGAAATTTTTTGGGATGCCACGCTCTTTTTTCAAGGATATGACTTGCTTTTCATAAACGAAAACTTTTTGGGTGCCACGTTTTTTTTTGTCAATGATGGTACTTTGTGCTCAAGTAGGAAAAATATAAATAGAAAGTAAGATTAAACAGCTCTGGGAGGAGGAGGGGAAGAGGGGCGTTTGTATTATAATTATATAATGTAATTTGTTTTTTAGGAATGCATATTAACAGGGAACAGTGGGTTCACAAAAAAAAAAACGTTAAACCAAAAATAACATTTTTTACGCATAGGTAAAAATTATAAATATTTATAACAAAATTAACAAACAATCCTAAAAAAAATGTTCAAAATTAAATTTTTCCACGTAGTTTTTAGGGTCCTGTTAAGTTATAGAAATTAAAATATTAAGAACCCTTTTCTTAAACCACAAAACAAATATAATCCTGTTGTAGTTGTAAAATTTAATTGCTTTCGGCATGGGATAGTTTTATGGTAGGTCCGTGCTTTCCCATGACCAGAGGGTCAGTATTTCTAGGTACAAGGAGTGACAAAAATTCACCCGAACGGTCGGAAAACCAGTGAAACCTTTTCGTTTTTGGTTTTTGTTTTTCCTATTATTTTCATTCCGTTCACGTAAACCAAAGGGGCCCCAGGTTAGGGCAAAAGGCGCAGCGGGCCCGCCGGGCCAGTCCGTCCCTATTTTCCAGTATAACGTTGTCACGTTTTCGTTACCTATGCTTAAGAATAGTTAAAAATATATAATTTCGTAAAACGATGCAAAATAAAATATGTACTGGGGGGGGGGGGGGGGGGGGGGTACCGGCAGCGACGCGCCATACGTTCGAACGTGCATACATTTAAACATTATGGTTACGACGACGCCTAATATACAGGTTAGTTCTAGTATACCGTCGGCACAATTTACTTTATGCGCGTATTAAACAGCTTAATGCATTTCGTAACCAAGTTTATATGATGCCACAGCGAGGGTGCCGCGAATATTAATGCAGCCCTTTATTTTTTATGAAAGGCCGTATAAAGCTCATTTATGTGCGGGGCCGTAACATTGTAGAAAACTGCGCTGACAAAGTATTTTAGTTTAAATGGTTTCAGTCATTCGAAATGGAAAAGTTCTCGGCTTTTTATGGACCCGAGAAAAAAGTTCCAGCTAACTCGGGAAAAATATAAACTGACTGTTTTTTAACTTTGCACCATTAAACAACGGAATGCATGTTAAAAATTTTAACTTCGTTTTTGTTTTTGGCAGTTTTTTTTTAATAAGAAATCTAGCAGGTTTTGTTGGAAGAAAACTGGCCGGAAAACCTCTAGTCTGACAGGAAAATAAAGATTGATGCGAATAATTAATCCTCCAACTAGCTACTCGAAAGAAACTCACGTTGCATTAAAGATTTCGGTTCTCTAGATTATGGAAGGTTTCAGCTTACTTGGAAAACGAAGAGGTAATCTATGCCTTAAGTGTAGCAGTGGCGGCTCGTGACTTGTTAACTTATTTACTTACTTATTATACTTAGAAATTTCTTATAATGTTACTTAACATCTCCGGCGTGACCGATCTAATCGCAAGCTATATTCGTCTCCTTAAGTCAGCTAAGTCGAGGGGTTTAGTTTTGCATACAATTTTTTTGATATTACCTTATAAGAAGAAGTCTAATGGCGCCAGATCAGGGGATTGTGCTGGCCATTCCATCGATCCACGCCTTCCTATTCACTGATTTGGAAATACTCGGTTGAGGTACTGCCGGAGATTGATTTGATAATGGGGCGGTGCTCCATCTTGCTGAAACTATGTCATATTCGCTGGAAGTTGTGGGTTTGCTGGATCAGGATATAAATTTGCCAAAGTTGGCAAGACATTATTTTGGAGTAGTGCTAAATAATTATTGCCATTAATGAAAAAGAGACCTAAGTCGTTTAGAAGTTACAGCGATTTTAATGTTTACACATTCAATAGCTTCTCCCACTCTTATCAAGTGAACGTGTAAACATTAAAATCGCTGTAACTTCTAAACGCCTTATCCGATTTTACTAAATTTAAGCTTGTTTGGAAGAGAAAGGTAAGTACCTTTAATTGTCATATCCAATGGTACACAATCGTTTGTAATAAAATTGCTAGAGGGCGCAATTTGTATTAAAAATGATTGTTTTGGCAATAACTCTGAAACAAACAAAGATATCAAACTGCGGTTTTCACGTCTTTTCTTGTAAATTTCATCTACTTTCCGATTATGATGTCATAAGTATACCGTATGATTTGAATTTTCGGGATAAAATCAAAAAAACTGTTATTATTACAAATTGCGCCCTCTAGCAATTTTATTAGAAACTATCGTGTATCATTGGATACGACGATTGAAGGTACTTACCTTTCCCTTCCAAACAAGCTTAAATTTAGTAAAATCGGATAGGGCGTTTAGAAGTTACAGCGATTTTAATGTTTACACATTCAATAGCTTCCCCCACTCTTATCAAGGTCGGTACGTCAACGAGCCTTAAACCAAAATAATGCAGAATTGTCTAAGCTTTCCAATGATGTAATCAGAGTTATACTTTAATATGGGAATTTTCGGAGAAATTTAAAATTAAAAAAAAATATTTTCAATTGTGCCCCCCTGCGGCGCAATGAGGAACTTGAAAGTAATTTCCAGAATTTTCTCATGACCGCTTTAATCATATTTTTTTTCCCAAGTTTCTATGTTTAGTAGTTTCTGAGATATAGCCGGCGGCCATTCTTAGTTGACCACCCGGTACATCTGGAAATTAACTTTCACTGGGGTTGCTGAGTGTTAGCAAAACTCAGTGCCCCAAACAGTTTTTTTTAATAATTATTTTGTCTAAATACAACTTCGTAGAGTCTGAACTGATCTGATTTTAATCTCTTATATAGCTACTGGTTTGAATACTTTCAATACTTACAGATATATGATTGAGGCCGCCACGTCATGCCGCAAAATATTATGTTGAAACATAATATAGGCGACCGTAACTCCTGAACAAAAAATTAAAATACAGTTTGGCGTTACTTAAATAGAGATAAAGACGATTGACATGAAAACGATGTGGACCGTTATTATATCTATATATATATATAAAAATGAATGTTTGTCTGTCTGTCTGTCTGTATGTCCGGTATGCGTTCCTATACCATTTATCCGATTACGATGAAAATTTGGTGAGTTGTTGTGTGCAGGCCGAAAAAAAATTTGGCATAAAAAAAAGTGGCGCAACGCATGCCGGGATGCCGGGATTTGGTGAGTTCTTGTGTGCAGGCCGAGGAAGGTTTCGGCATAAAAAAAAGTGGCGCAACGGATGTCGGGATGCCGGATATTTCTGTAATGTCTTTCCTTCGAATTTATTTTAGTAAGTAGCGTAGCAACGCGCTCGGGGTATAGCTAGTTAATGATAAAATTAATAAATAAAGTTGAATGTGACGATGTACTTCCAGATAACGTTCAAATTTTCCAATACAGCAAAACACAAATTTTTATGGTAATTATAATAAAATTCTTCAATATTCTTTTCATTATATCTTCTAGTCGCCGCCGTCCTAAAACAACAAGCCGTGTGGATTATATTTAAAACTCATACAAGGGCCCTGGTCGACCACCCCAACAAACCAGACGATCAATATAATAATAAAATATAACATCTGTTGTGTAGAGCCGCTTTAAAACTTATATTATAAAAATAATAAAAGGTCGTTCCCTTATTTTTATATGTCGGCAGTGAGTCAGCGACCTTAACAAATTATTTCTGACTCGGTATACCATATATTCCTCCTATAAATAAGTTAATATAATTTTATAACGACTGGGAACAGTGGCGGAACATGCCTTATAATATGTTGCTGCTGTTGAATTTATTGACATTTTGAACTCGGAATATCAGTTGCTTTTACTAAAAAGTAATTACTTAATTTTTATTCATTAGGCGTAATATTCTTAAACATCGTACGCTTTTTTTTGTTGTGATGATTTTCCCATACTGGATTTTTATCGTTAATATAATGAAGAGACTGGGTCGGGTGGATGAGGCAAGACATACCAATGCGCTCCTCCTATATGGTGGTCCGCCAGGCATTTTTGCCTGTGCGAGGCAAGGCAGACCAAGGTATTTTTTACCAGACAATCAATACGTTAAAATAAAATCAACGGATGATCGATGACCGAAATGAAAAATGTAAATTTTCTTATTTACAAAAATATTTAAATTAAAATATCTTTGAAGTTATGTATTTCTACTCGACCCCGTTGGCTTTAAACCCCCCAAGCAAAGGGTCCTATTGGGGCCCCTATACGGTCATTTTTCCTCCAGCTAAAGGTGCGGTGTTTTTCTTATGGAGGACTTGAGGTAGGAGGCCGATCGCAATGCATTGGATTCGATCCCAAATTAGCATCGGTAATTCAGCTTTACGAGTTGCCATAAGATGGCGCTCGTGTTCGAAGTGGGCTATCAAATAAATGGTTTCTTATGGACGCGATAACTATTTTTATTTAAATTAGTTCTTTAAGGAACAAATAAGGACTTTTATATGAATTTACACTTACTTTGATATACTTATTAGTAAACTCGGCCTGTATAAAGTTCCAACGATGCTTCGTTTTTAAAATACAGGAACATTCTAGCTAGAATGTTTTACCTTTGGAGCTAGAAAGAGACTTATTTGGCTACGTTTCATCTCTGAAGAAGATCCTGTCTTACACCCCGACACAAAGCAAGCTCTACTTTTATAAATTGTACCATTATTGATTATAAATATGGAAATTAATTACAATACAACGTTATTTGTCTTGTCTTGCCTTCAAACGTTATTTGTTATTTCGAAAAATAAAATGTCAATTGTCAAAAATAAAAGCACAGAAAAATAAAGGGTGTAAGTAAAAGTTAAAAACTATGGAGGATCTAGTTTTCCATATTAAAAACGAAGAAGAAGAAGACAACATCAGCCCACTTCGGACGCGAGAGCCATCTATCGGCCAACTAGCGAACTAACCAAAAAACCGGGACAGAATTTGAAAATGCTGCCATTGTCGATCGGCCTCCTACCCTATAGTTCTCCATAGTTTTTCTGCAAGTCACTGACTTTCCATTGGTATCTTGTTCCGGAAATTTTTGCTTTTTACAACGTTTTTAATGTGTGTTTCATTGTAGGCAAAAATTTGGCACTAAGATGCATGGGCTGTGATGCTATACAAATCATACAGCTTAATTATCGTGTATTTAAATTAGCGTGCACATTACTTTGATGCTATACGTCAGAACGCGTCAGATGACGTTACGTCAGAGTAATGTACGGTGTACACCTCATTTAAATACACGAGAAATAAGCTGTATGATTTACGTAACACACAGCACGTCAGAACAATGTGTCTCCGCCTTAAAGACTTGTCCATTAACACGCTGTTGGATATTTTGCATTCACATCGTGCATTTGTAACCTGTATTCAAAAATGATTCAATTTTTTTTTAGATATTTGTTGTTAGATACAGTTGACGACATATAAATTCGTACACTCCACCCATACATAACTCAATTACAACAAAATTGGGTAAAACGGGTTTCTCACCTTGCTGCTTATACATGGATAGAACAGTAGCTATATATACATAGTTGTAAATTATTGTATGTACGATTTTTATCATAAGTATAATGATTATTTCTAAATATTTTTGTGTTTAAATTACAGCCGCGAAATAAGAAAATTATAAAATAACACCAGGAAAACTGCAAAAGTGTAAAGCCAAAAGGAGTAAATTTATTAACAAACATCAAACAAAATACTAATATTTAATTGCTGCGCCATTGGATTCTAACACTAATCGTAATCTTCTTGCATTGACAAAATAATACATCTCGTGTAATCCGTAGTTAGTCCTTCCCAAACTTCTTCTATTTTATCAAATAACTTTATTTCATTTTGTGGTTTAAAATTTATTTTGTACATTTTTTTTACCATCAATCCCCAAACATTTTCAATTGGATTTAAATCAGAACTTTTTGAGCACCAAGGCAGACATATTACGTTGTTTTGCCTATACCAGTTTCCTATATTTCTTGCAGTTTGCACAGGGTAGTTATATACTGCTGAAATATAAAGTTATTTCCTTCAACATTTTGCCAAAAAAAATCATTTTCTGGTAAATATTGCATAGCAAACCCAATTGTTTGGTCCTTATCACTATTTTTTTTAAACGGTTTGGATGCAGCTGCTCGATTTCTTAATTCGGAACATTGTCTTACTCGGCGTTGTGCAGTTCTAGATGAAGCAGGGAATTCTGTTATGTGCATAGCGTATACTGCAGTTTCAAATGGATTTTGCCTTAAATACTCCACCAAATTTCGGTCTTCTTCATTTGATGATTTTCTTTTATTTAAACCAGACCCAACAGACCTTTCAAGTGTTTTTGTTTTACAATTCCTTAAACAGTACTTCTAGAGACCACCCTATTTCTACTAAACTTATTATTCTTGCTTTTTCAATAATACCTACTTAAATGAGGCATTTTTAAATCAAATAATATAAAGACAATACTTTGACAGATATCATGATAACAATTAACACGTTACAAAGGTAATAAAATTGTATTTACAGTGTCACAGTTTAGTGTACGAAATTATCTGTCGTCAACTGTACATGATGACAAAGATTATGTAATTTTGGTGCTATTATAAAAGAAGGATACTGTACATACTTATAAGTACATACTGGCCCAAATAGGTACTTAATACTTAAATTTGGTTAACATAACCACTTAAGTATTAAGAAAAAGTATATATTTTCGGGATACGTTAACAAATCTAAATATTTTGGTTCTATTTTGACGTCGTATTCCGAGACCTCGAGGAATTGTGATATTTCGCGAGACGGACGATAATATATCTTGCAAGCTATGTGCAAAAAACGCGTCTCGACTCGAAAGTTCGAGATTTCTCTTCCCCGGCACGATCCTTCAAGCCGCGTGTACCTCGGCGAACCAACTTGGTTCCTTTCGATAGAGAGTACAAGAAGTAGGTAGTGTACAAAATGGTCATGTCGAAAATAACATATGGTTCGGAACCCATCACTTAAGAGCAGTAACCCCTTTTACCACAATGAAAATTGCCGAACGTTTTGCTGGTCAAACGAAAAGAAAAAATAAAAATTGTTATTTAGAAAATAAATTCTACTTTAAATACCCCATCCAGAAAAGAAAATGACGATCGAAAATATTCCCAAAAATTTTTTTAGAATTTTTTTTTATTTTTAGTAATTTTGTAATATCTTAAACAATTCTTTATTGGTCAAAAGCAAAATGACTTTCCCGGGTGTAGAATGTTGTACCAAACAATTTTTCTTAAAGCCATTTTTCAATATCAGCCTTACTTTTTTCTCAAAAACGTTGGGCGCGTAAAGTGAATTTAAGCGTGTAAAGTGGATTTACGCGCCCAACGTTTTTGAGAAAAAAGTAAGGCCGATATTGAAAAATGGCTTTAAGAAAAATTGTTTGGTACAACATTCTACACCCGGGAAAGTCATTTTGCTTTTGACCAATAAAGAATTGTTTAAGATATTACAAAATTACTAAAAATAAAAAAAATTTTGGGAATATTTTCGATCGTCATTTACTTTTCTGGATGGGGTATTTAAAGTAGAATTTATTTTCTAAATACCAATTTTTATTTTTTCTTTTCGTTTGACCAGCAAAACGTTTGGCAATTTTCATTGTGGTTCCTCTTAAAACTGTAGGTCAAAATTCCATTTCTTGCTGCATATTTTCGCCTTCGATTCTAACGTACACATCTCGTTTAAAACTGAATCTCGACTCGATCCAAGCATATTTCATTGATCAATAAAATGCAAAAAGGGCTTATCTCGGGCCTCAGACAATAGGCGCATTTAGAAGTATACAAATCACCCCCTTCCTGACGCGCATTGAGTCAGACGATGACGGGGTTGTTAAAGGGTAAGTTCTGAAAAGGGCTTATTATTTCAACCGAGCCATAACTTTAAGTGGTCTCGCTATCGCCGGAGTGTATTGCCCGACGGCAATAAAGAACTCCTCGGCTGGGATGAGGAAGGTTTGTTGCCGATTTAAGAAAAAAATTGAATTATGAATATTCTTCGTTCTATGAGTTACCGTTTGGTGCCGATACAACTTCCAATAATTTGAATCTATATATCTCATTTCAATCAATTCGGTCATATATTTCAATACTTTGTCATTAACAAAATAAGTCCGCATAGTCAATGTGCATGGCTTTAGAAAGGACTTTAATACGGCTGTCGCACTTGTTAAGATTACAGACGATATAATAGTTAAGGAGCTAGCGTGCAAAAAACGCCATAGTTGGCTGCCCGTCAGTCGAGTTTGAAAAAACGTTGCCATTACTCCACTGAACACTCTGGTGCTTGAAGTTTTGCTTTTACCCATCAACTTTAAGATTTATTGGCAATAATGACATAGGGCGATTGGCCATAGTGAGGAGCCCGTCAGTCAGGTTGAAAGTTAGGTTCTGTAGGTTGCCAAGATCATGTATCTAAAATTTTGTTGCGATCTAACCACTAGATCGTGAATTAGGCCAAATGGAAGATTATAATTTGTTTTTTGACCGCCATTTTGTTGGCCATAGTAAGGAGCCCCTCCAAAACTTGTTTCTACCTCTTCGTTCGGATAAAATGACAGGAAAAATGCACTTGACTGACAAATCGAATCACGACTTTCTTCCCTGGGTGACCTACAAAATCTCGAAAAATCCAATTTTTCAGTCTTTAGCATGGCTTTTTCAGAAATTCAACCAAAATCATCAGTCAATCATTTTTCCTGATTAGACATCCAATTAAGTAGAAATCACAAACGACTGACATTTTCCTCGAATATTTTCAATTTGGCCATACTTTGAAAATTTTCTGATTTTGGACTTTTTTATAATGGCTTAATAATGCTGTTCCAAATGGACTTAAAAGTAAAACAATGTATGACGATGATGTTTGATGACCTAAAAAACGTTGATTATATTATAACTATTACTATATATATATAATATATATAATATATATAATATATATAATATATATTATATATATAATATATATAATATATATAATATATATAATATATATAATATATATAATATATATAATATATATAATATATATAATATATAATGATTATATTAAGTAAAAGTAATAGTTACAATATAATCAACAATTAAATATCTGTTTTTTTCTATATTGAAATTGAAATGTTACTAATACAATCCAGCTTGCTCAACCCAAATATGCCAACAATTTCATTCAATAAATAATAACCATTTAATTTTCGATTTTCTTCAGTAATTATTCATTTCTTACTGCTGAAATTGGTTATCGTATCTTTTTGTGGCAAAAATTCTATATTTTTTGATTACTGAATCCAATATAATATAACATAAATTCAACGAATGAATAGGGGTGGAGGGTAGCAGAGGGGTGGAGGAAGGGGTAAATAGGTGATAGTTATGTATTGAAACGTTTTTTAGGTCATCAAACATCATCGTCATACATTGTTTTACTTTTAAGTCCATTTGGAACAGCATTATTGAGCCATTATAAAAAAGTCCAAAATCAGAAAATTTTCAAAGTATGGCCAAATTGAAAATATTCGAGGAAAATGTCAGTCGTTTGTGATTTCTACGTAATTGGATGTCTAAAAATCAGGAAAAATGATTGACTGATTATTTTGGTTGAATTTCTGAAAAAGCCATGCTAAAGACTGAAAAATTGGATTTTTCGAGATTTTGTAGGTCACCCAGGGAAGAACGTCGTGATTCGATTTGTCAGTCAAGTGCATTTTTCCTGTCATTTTATCCAAACGAAGAGGTGGAAACAAGTTTTGGAGGGGCTCCTTACTATAGCCAACAAAATGGCGGTCAAAAAACAAATTATAATCTTCCATTTGGCCTAATTCACGATCTAGTGGTTAGATCGCAACGAAATTTTAGATACATGATCTTGGCAACCTACAGAACCTAATTTTCAACCTGACTGACGGGCTCCTCAGTATGGCCAATCGCCCTATATCATTATTGCCAATAGATCTTAAAGTTGATGGGTAAAAGCAAAACTTCAAGCACCAGAGTGTTCAGTGGAGTAATGGCAACGTTTTTTCAAACTCGACTGACGGGCAGCCAACTATGGCGTTTTTTGCACGCTAGCTCCTTAACTATAATGGCAGCAATTGATAAGAAATTAAATAGCGCGTTAGTTCTTCTAGATTTTTCAAAAGCCTTTGATACCCTTAATCATCCTTAAATATTATTAGATCATACTTATTCAGAACAAATTCAAATTTTGTCTGATGTACTTCAAGGGTCTATCCTGGGACCTCTTCTATTTATTATCCATGCCTCAGATATTTTAAATTCTTTAAAGCACTGTAAGGTTCAGGTATATGCAGATGATACACAAATTTACCTTCATTTCGCCTGCCAAGACTATATAAACACATCGAATTTGCTTAACGAAGATTTAAGCATGTTAAATCAACTTTCTCTAGATCACAATCTAAGGTTGAATCCATTAAAGTCACCCTTGATATTTTTTGGGAATAAGAACAAAATTGGCTTTTTAAACGATAATATCAATATAGTTATCGATGGTGTTAGGTTCCGCGTAGTTAAAACAGCTAAACATCTGGGTATGGTATAATCCTGGATACTGAACTAAGGTTTAGGGAGTATGTCAAAAAACAAATTCAAAAGTCATATAATGTCTTTAAGGGTATTATACAACAACCGTCGTATCCTAAATTTTAAATGGAGTAAAATGCTCTGTGAGAGTCTCGCTTTATCCAGCTTTAACTACTGTGATTTTATTTATGGGCCATGCTTTGATGTAGCAGATAGAAATAGGATACAAAGAGTATAGAATACATGCTTGCGCCTTATTTTTGGACTAAATTTGATCATATTTCTCATACATTTAAAAATCTCAAGTGGCTAGTAATGAACAACCGTAGAACTTTAAATTTGGGAAATTTTTGGTTAACACTCTAAATAATCCGGCTGTGCCTCTTTCTTTAAAAATTAGGTTTTTATTTCGTGAAAATATACATTCCCCCATGAGATTTCCTAATTAATAGTTTGACGGTGCCTCAACATCGGAGTGCCATGTTTCAGAGATCATTTTTCTACAACTCTGTTAAATTGTACAGCTCCTTAACTAATGAAATGGTTTTCCTTGACGGTTACAAATTTAAATTGCAATATAAAAAATATCTACATACTCAGTTTTCAAAATGAACAACTTCGTTAATTATTCTTGTTAAATTATTATTTTTATCAATTTTTTGTAGGTCGTTCTTCGAATCATGTATTTGTCGTCTTCTCCACCAGGTTAGAATGTAGCGTTTTTTTCTTTTTTCTAGAATGTTAACTATTTGAAGCATTGTTTTTTATTTCTTCTTTCTACGGTATTTATATAATATCTGTACATTCATAATTCTTTATATATTTATTATTATTATTATTATTATTATTATTATTATTATTATTATTATTATTATTATTATTATTATCATTATTATTATTTCTAAAAGGGCGAAATAAATTCAACTTATCCTGGCCAAGCACACTGAGAGAAATGCATTATAACCCTTATGAAAATTCTTATAAACATCATAAGAATATTTAATACTATTTGGGACAGCAATACGTGCTAATAGCACATATACACAAGATATAGTTAAGACCAGTGCATAAGAGTAAATAGCTATGTTATACTGTTTATATGATATGGATTGTAACCATAAAGGTTTGTTCCATAGCGAATATAAAACATGCTTATACCCATTATACATTAGTTGGAAATGAGTATAATCCAGTTTTATAATGGGTATAACTGTTTAGTTGCTAATACAAAACAGTTTTATAATAGTTATAATGTGGTAGTATATATTTGAAAGGATTACAAAAAAAATAGGTAAACATTACAAAGGTCTTTATTAAACTTGAACAAAAACAACAAACGGCCATTTCTCCTTAACGCTTACAAATACTAAGGAACAACAAAAAACCTGAAATCATAAATACAGCTTTTAGGTTACCAAAAATAGTTACACTTTATTATGTCGCTTACAAATTGCTTAATACAGACGTTACAAAACTAAGACCCAAACCAAATATAAGTGAGATAGAGTTATTATTATGAGCTAGTGTATCTCAAAATTCACAAAAATTGACTAAGACATACGTATGGAATTATTCCGTTTCGTCCAATTTTATTTTAGTTCTATTCATGTTATATATTTTGCAAAGAAAAATAAAATAAAATAGCTACTGATTTGGAATTTTAGGATCAGAATTGTTATTTGAGACTTAAAAATGCATTTATATAAACATTTAGGTTAACAATTTTACAAAATTAAAAGATCTTTTGATTCATCGTTGACTGACAATCTTTTATTTTCTATAGATATCAGTCATATTATACGAAAGCAATGCCAAAGCTAATGTTTGTGAATTTTAAGATAAACCAACCACACATAAGTAATAATAGGTACTTACCCCCTTAAAATGGGTTTGGGTTTGAATTTTGCGAACTATAACATGATTATGTACAGTTGAATATGTTATCCATATTTTATTATTTTATACATACAGAAAAAGTTCAGCCACTAAACACAGAACACACAATCCGCGGAGCCCGGGGAACAAAGCAAATGACCACCGTGTCCCGTATAAAAGTTTGAAGTTTCCCCCACTCATCGCGAAATAGAAGTGTGTTGCATACCCGTTAATAAATGTTTATTATGAACCACTATTTTAAATAATACCCTAAATAAAGCGTTTTATCGTTGGTATAATCCTAAAAACAGTTTTTTATTTCCAATAAGAATATTTTACTGAAACACATTCTTATAGTAACTGGCTTATATGTAGTATTATTCTGTCTTATTGTACGTAAAAATAACGAGGTAGCAATTCTGTATGTTGTTTGTTAGTTAATTTTTTTATTGTAGTTAGAGATGGTTGAATAGTAATTATTAAAAATGTTGCTACTGATATAAGATAATTCTTAACAATTCTGTTTAATTAGTCGATTTCCCTCTGTGCACCAGGGATTCCTTGTCTAAACCAACTCCCTCTTAAAAAAAAATGAAACGCCTCAGGAGGAAAATTTAGAAGTTTTATAACATATTACCATCGCTACAATGTTGATTTAGAGTACATATTACTATTGGTATATTAATTTAACGGATCTGGGCGATTCTTGATTGATTCGGCGATATTCTATTTAAAAGGCTGAGCTTGAGCTTTCTTTATCATATCATAACTCTGTATAGCTTGTATACGTTATACGATATCACATAATTATTTATTTATAACTAGAAGTTTATTTTTCCAAGATTTCTTGAAAGCATAAATCAAATAATGCAACAATGTAATGAAACATGGATACAAAATATTATGTCGCAATAGTTACAAACGCCAAAAGTCGGATATATCTACATTATTTATAGATTTTTATAACCGACACTAACCTTATTCAATTATTATTACAATTTATGGAATTATAAAACTATCTGCATTATCTTCCACGTTCGAACTAATCGCCCCATTGTAAAACATTCTAGCAAAATTCCTCATTACAAAATCACTTATTTTATCTTAAATTTACGAAGCCCGTTATTATAGATATTCAAGAAATAAAAAAATGTGAATAATATTGTTATTCACAGAATTGTTCCAATATCAGGATTGGAACAATGGGACCTGCATATTTATGTTCTGATGACCAGTTGTTTTGTCTGTATTTAAATTTTTGATGGATACTTAAAAAAAGGGACATAAAACATAAAAATATCTATATCATTATAAATAATATATGTATTACGAAATGACATCATTATTATATAGATATGTAATAGGACAGTGTAGTCGATTGATCCTTTAATGAATTTCAATAATTTAATAATTTCGCTCGATATTTGAAGTTTGAAGTACCAAATTTTGTATTTCTACTTTTATGTAGCTGGTTAAAAAAGAACAGTGGTGCACCAAGTGAAATTTACATTTAAATGAGTGCAAATCCTGTGTCCTTCACGTCAGCTTCAACAACCCTGAACGAACTTAAGAGAAAAATAATAAAATTTGTAAAAAGTCAAAAAGACCTAGGGTAACAATAATAAAGGACCCAAAATGGGCAGTCCACGTGGGTAACATCATTAAAAAAGCAAACTCCATCTCATACATGGAGTAACGAACTTTTAAAAACCTCTCTCCAGACCTGCTTAAAAAAATATACAAAATCTTCATGCATTAAGACCTATCTTGGATTATGCAGCCCCAGTGTGGAATCCATACTTTGCCAAAGACATTCACGCACTGGAGCAAACACAGAGACGAATCACTAGGCTCTGTCCCACTATAACACATAATATGTCATATCTAGAAAGATTAAAAATACTTAACTTAACATCACTGGAACAAAGAAGACTGAGAAGAGAAGAGGTGATCAAACAGAAAATACTTCATAGTCATTATTCGGTAGAATTAAACATCCTTACTAAAGACTGACCAAAAACTGAGAGGACATACTTACAAGTTGGTTCGAGAACGCTTTAGAAAGCTTTGTAGACAGTACTTCATACCTAACAGAGTAAACAGAGAATGCATGGAATAATCTGCCCAATGATTGTGTGACTGCCGATACAATCAACCACTTTAAAAACCGCTATGATTCGTATAAAACCCAAAATATTTATTGCAAATTACTTAAAGTGTGGTGATAAATACTTGAAATGTACTCGGTGAGTGAATAATAGTTTTAACAGCATAGCCGCCTAACTTTAACCCAATAATAATAATCTCTTTAGAGAATAGATGAACTATAACATGTTTGGTGTATCTGTATAAAGTTTTGTCGCAAAGTGTAGATAATCCAGAATTGCTTTCCCAGTTAACCTATTCGGCCAATTGCATAAATAATGGACATAAAAATACATTCTGTTTAGATTTTCCTAGAACCAACCTTTCACAGAATCTATAAAAACTGAACTACAAAACCAGACTCAGGATTTATGTCTAACATTACTTGTAAGATTTTTATTAGATTAGATTGATGTATCTGTAAATGACAACCCCTCCTGATGAAAAATAAATAAAATTTAATATTCTACAAAACAGTATTTTTGTACAGATCTCGAATTTGGTTTTGTTTTCGAGTTATTTTGAAAAAACTAAAAAAGAGGCACTCAATTTAATAGCACTTTGGGATTTTATCATTCTTAGGTGTCTAACTAACATTTATTAAACTATAAAAATCATCCAACGCAATTTTTCCTTACTTCAAGATATATTCAATAACCTAAAAGGCTACTGCGCTTAAATATATATATATATATATTTTTTGAATGAACTGAGATCGTCTGTTGTAAACAAAAACTTTTTAAGACCTCCAGTCAAAACATTCGAATTTTCGATTGCCGCATGTCTACCTTCCGTGTAACTAAATTCGAAGCAAGTTGAGTGAGGCCTGTTGAAAGGGAAACCTTTTCGACGAAAAGCTGACGCGTCACGTTTTGCCGCCGCTTTCCCTGGCTTTTCCGAGGCAGCGAGATGTGTCCGACATCGTGTAATAGCGATGGCGTCTCGGATTCCCTTTTTAAACTGTTTTGTTATCGTTTAGGCAGAATCGGATCCCGAGCTGCATTCGAAATTTTTATAAACGATTTTTTAAACAATTTTTACCACGTTTGCGATCAAACCGTTGCAGTTATGGAGTTTGTGAAACATTCTTATTGATTTTTATATAGTACTAGCTATACCCTGCGCTCGTTGCTACGCTACTTACTAAAATAAATTTGAAGGAAAGACATTACACAAATATCCGGCATCCCGACATCCCGGCATCCGTTGCGCCACTTTTTTTTATGCCGAAACCTTCCTCGGCCTGCACACAACAACTAACCAAATTTTCATCGTAATCGGATAAATGGTATAGGAACGCATACGGGACATACAGACAGACAGACATTCATTTTTATATACAGTGACCGGCAGAAAGTGCGCCGCATATGGGAAACTTTTTTATCTTTAAGTTTAGAAAATTAATTTTATTCTAGATAGGTTCTGCATGTTCTCAAACCAAAATAACACCCATTAAATCCGGTAAAAGTCTTATGGTATACGAGGTAGGATCAAAAATTTGAAATTCCGCTAAGAGTAAAGTACCTCCATCTTTCATTTTAGAATATTTTTTTACTAAGAATTATTGTTTTATTTTCAAAGTTATACCCAAATTCCAAAGTTCGCTTATTTTGGACAAAAAAATGGATTTAATCGTGTTTTCTGAATAACCCTGTATAAAAAATAAATGGCAACCGAACAGTACGCAAATAAGTTTTTCTTCAGACTTTGTTAGAGATTACCGTCGATCATAAGTCCGATTAGTTTGTTTTCATAATATTATGGCTTTTTAAAATAAAAACATAAAAATATTAAATATTTTTGCTGCACACCGTATTTTATTTTCTGAGGGAACAAGTTAATTTCATCTAACTGATATTTTTTGAGTTACATTGACTTAAAACATCTCCTAAATAGTTTTTTATACATTAAAGTATGCATAGAAAGTTTCCTTATTTTGCGTGACGAATAAAATCCGTTCAAAATTAAAAAAATTTTCTTTATAAATCAAAAGGAAACTTTCTATGCATACTTCAATGTATAAAAAACTATTTAGGAGATGCTTTAAGTCAATGTAAATCAAAACATATCAGTTAGATGAAATTAACTTGTTCCCTCAGAAAATAAAATACGGTGTGCAGGAAAAATATTTACTATTTTTATGTTTTTATTTTAAAAAGCCATAATATTATGAAAACAAACTAATCGGACTTATGATCGACGGTTATCTCTAACAAAGTCTGCAGAAAATCTTATTTGCGTACTGTTCGGTTGCCATTTATTTTTTATACAGGGTTATTCAGAAAACACGATTAAATCAATTTTTTTGTCCAAAATAAGCGAAATTTTGAAATTTGGGTATAACTTTGAAATTAAAACAAATATTCAAAAATGAAAGATGGAGGTACTTTACTCTTAGCGGAATATTTTCCCATCATCTCCAACATTATCGTTATCTTTTTTTTCTATTTTCCAAAATTGAATTCGAAAATTGTTTTTTCTAATAGAGCTTCGCCACCTTAACACCTCATTCATTTGGTGACAGCCATCATCATCTATTTTTCTTTCTTGCACATGCACATACCTACAAATCACTTCTTTTGTGACTTTATACGTTATATTAGATAGTCATATTATATAGAGGTGGATCGTTATTTAGATAAAGCGATTTTGGAGAGTAACTAGTTGCTTTGAAGCGACACCGGCAAGTTTTGATTTGTGACCTCACTATAGCCGTAACGCCGCCCTTCAAGAATGCAAGGAGAATGTACAATGACATGTTGAATTGCAACACAAAATACATCGCTGCCCAGAACCTGATTTAGTAGTGGTGGTTGTACTGGTTCTCTACCCTTGAATCCTCGGAATAGAAAATAGAACGTTTGTAGACTGTGGGTAGGTGAATTGTAATTAACGGTACCCTTTAAATGTTATAATCACGTTACCGCACACATTTACATAAAATCGCAACAGGTTGTTTTTTTGATCTCAACAGTTCACTTTGTAACGTTTAACATGTAAAATTATTGTCGCTTCAAAGTAACGCTGTTTTGGAGCGATCGCGATTGCAACGCTCCAGAGGTAAGAGACCGTTTTTCCACCTCTATTATACAATTATTTATGTTGGCTTTCTTTAACTGCACAAAAATTACTGAAGTATGGTCCTCCCTTGTATACATTATTGAAATAAGTTACCGGAAACGAGCCCGGACCTGCTCCAAGAAGTTCTGAGGTCAGAGAATAAATCGATAAGTTTAAGTGCATCAGCATCAGCGCGGTTTCGGAGTGGAGGAGCAAATTCGAGACCCATTTAAAGCACTTTTCCGACCTTTTTCAGATTTATTTTAAAATTCCGAAAAGAAAAAGTCTGGGCAATCGGACAAAAAGCTGCGAATCGTAGAATAGAAGAATGGATGCCAATGATTTATAGGGTTACTTTTTGCGAGGGACTTTAATGGTTTCAGAGTAAATATTAGGGCTTTTAAAATATGCATTTATAAAATATTTTATTGATTTTATTTATGCCGAGAACTTTGTAAATACAAATGATGGGCTTCTGGAACCGATTTTAAAGCGCTTTAAGAGTGCATCATTGCATGTAAAATAAACCCAATTTCGATCTTCGGCTGTCACCGAATTTCTCTGAAACCGCACATACGATTTACTAAGTAGCAGATTTTCCGATTACCATTTTGTTTTCAAAATATACTAGGTTAGGTTAGAGTGGCAGACCTCTGGCATTGTCCAAACAGTCACATGTAGTCCTATTAGGACCGTTGTGGTACCACACATGTTCCGCGGAACATATCCGCATATTAGCTTCCTGATGGTTAACGCGACGTAGATCGTAGAACAGACACTGTTGTTAATAAATTGGAGTTGCAGGCTACTCACTCCCTCCAGATCATTAAAGAATGGTTCGCCCAGGGCATTGAACCTTCTTCTCGCGAGGCCGGGGCATTTACACAAGAAATGCTCAATACTTTCCTCCTCTTCTACAGAAGTCGTTGGTTGGTATTTGCATAGGTTCAGCGTGTCTACCGAACAGGCAATGTCCGGTGACTACTGCAGTGATGTTTCTTAGGTCCTTCCAACTGTGCTGTAATAGCGCTGCGGTTTTCCTGCCGTCAAGTAGAGGCCACAATTGTCTGGAGATGCTACAGGTTGTCAGGCCTATCCATCTGCTTTGCGCATGTTGTTTAACTATCCGATCTATCTCCTCTTTGACTGATCCCAGTGGTCTAGCCACGGTATTATCTGCTAGTTCGACAGACATGCTGGCGCCCTCCCTATATATTATTTTACTATAACTTGTCTTGGTATAAATAGGTCAACTTTAAAACATATTTTCTCCAAAAGAAAGGCCTAAAATAAAAATAAGTTACAATACTTGAACCTAGCTATCCGGTGATACCAAATGTATATCTACCTGTTTCATTAAATTTTACCGGTGATATTTGAAAACAGCGGCAACTATTTTTGACGATCATTAATAGAATAGACTATTATTTCTAAGTAAACAAATATATTTTGAAATGAACTCGATAGATTTAGAGGGTGTCGAGTAAATGCTACAAATGCATGTCGCGAGTAAAAGCGATGGTAGAGACTCTTAAGCCGGTACTGCCTTTTTAATGACAATGGAAGGGCGTTTGAGCGTAAATAACTTGCAGCCTCGCAGGATCTAGGAAATGTTGGCCAAGACCCATTTTTCCAGCTAGAAACTTTAATGTATGAGAAAGAAAGAAAAACTCAAAGTCTTCCTCCACAAAGTTTAATAGAATAAAAATATTCAACACAAGTCTCTAAACGTTCATCATCAGGAGACAGAAATTATATTTGGTGCTGATGGTTTTAGCAAAAGAGAAAATGAAAAACTCCACTTTAAGCATGGACTATTTCTTCAAATTTAATGTATGAGATCGATAATTGAGGCACACTGAAAATAATGCATTTATATAATATTATATTTTGCAAAGAACCCAAATTCCTCCATCACCACATAAAATAATATATTATAATTCAAAGCGTAGTTTAACTTTAGATTACCTAGAGTAACAGGATGGTACTAGTTATATTTTATTTATATTAATCAACTGTAGGCGAAATTATTACTTCAATTACACACGCGGAACAAATCTAAATGAGCGAATTCTCGCTCCGTCTCTCTTGCTCCCGTCGCGCCGTTTCTGTTGCTCTGCACAATTTTCCTTATTATTAATAATTGAGAAATGCATGTATATGTGGGCACGAGTAATAAGTTTCCTGCTGATAAAATATTAAATTATTTCTATTTCGTGGCAAAAAGTGATCATGCGGTATTTACCTGCGTTCTAGTTTCTGAATTGTTGATTGGTTAAACTTGGTTATGACGCCATTAAATAGTATTTTAAAGGCCTTAATACAATTTTACAAAATATACCGGGTGATGCACCGCCAGACTGGCCATGGGAAACCCCACGTAAATTTTGCTAACCCACAAATATTGGCTTCCCGATTAATTTGACATCAAAATTGTATTAGACTTTTTTGAAGGTTCTTGTATGATGGACTTGCACACCAAATTTTATTGTTTTTTAATAAGCCAATTAAAAGTTATTTAGAAAAAATTCTTCGTAAATTACAAAATACATGGGATTTCCCATTGCCAGTCTGGCGGTGTACCGCCGAACAAACCCGGTATAGTTGTGGTCAGTGGACAAGTACATATTATAGCAGTATATCGCCATTTAAAAGCATGAGAGTATAAGTAGAGAAGGCCAAAATAATGGATATCTCTGGGCTTGGTAGACAACGACAGGAACTGTTTCGTTCTTCTTATATAAGTCCCCGTCGTCTATATCTGAGCCTTCCTTAATCACCATATTGACATGCATGAGCTTTATGGAGCGATCTTTTAACCTTTTGTTACATCGCTATAAACATGTGACGCTGTTAGAATGAATTTTAACATAACACGATTACATCAGCCAGTTGCGATAATCATATTATAGCATCTTTTAAGTACTTTTACATAATTGTGACAACAGCAAGTGCAAGGAAGGTGCTTGTAGTCTAATTTTAAAGGGTTTTACTCACAGACGTCTAATATTTAAGGATAGTCCCGATCAGAAATCGTTTTTAATAGAAACCAATGATGACAAATTTCTGCTGATTGCCCGAGATCGACTGCCACAGGCAGTGAAAACGGAGGTTACTTTAGATGCATTTGTGATGTTAAATAAAAATAATATACTAAATACAGGGTGAGTCGGGAGGAACGGACCAAACTTTAGGAGCGTAATATACACGCAAAAACAATTTGAAAAAACCCATATGTTCTTATTCGATAATCATTTGTTTTCAAGTTATAGTGTATATAATACCAAATAAAGAAAAGTTCATATATTAACGGTTTCCTAATCATAGCGTTCTTTTAATAAATGTTCAAAAATACGGCCATTAACTTCTAAACATTTTCTGCTTCGACTACGAAGATGGTCCGTTGCTCTTCTAATTGCTTCATGTCTTTCTTCTTTAAAATTGGCTGCAGTATTTCTAATACGTCGAATTAGTGCATCCCAAGTGTCCACTTTTACTTTGTATACACTTCATTTTTAAACCAGCCCCATAAACCATAATCTAGTGCTGTGAGGTCTGGAGATCTTGGAGGCCAATTAATAGGACCACCGCGACCAATCCAACGCCCTGGAAATATTTCGTCTAAATGTTGCTTGACCTGACGAGCAAAATGTGCAGGAGCTCCATCGTGCTGGTAATACATTTGCCTTCTGATATTTACAGAAACATCCTCTAGTAGTCCTTGTTGTAAAAATTTAGGTAGTCTCCTGTGAGGCGATTCTCCAAAATGAAAGGGCCAATTAAATAGCACACGTTAACTGAAAACTATGTTGAAAATTACTTTCAACCGTTGCGTTGGGATTTTCGATTGACCATGAGAGTTACGAGTATTATTAATACCGTCACGGGTGAATGTTGCTTCATCTGTAAAAAGTATACGCGATACAACACGATGATTATTTATCCACCGACAAAATTCAATACGTTAAGCATCATTTTCCGGTTTTAGGTGCTGTACTCTCTGTACATGGTATGAATATAAGCCTTGCTCGTGGAGTGTGTTTAATACTCTTTTTTGTGAAATGCCCAATTGAGTACCAATTCCTCGAGAGCTGGTCGTTGCATTTTCACTAAATCCAGAATATTTTCTACTTCTCCTAAACCTTGTCGAGTAGTTCGTTCAGATGTAATGTTGGCACTGGGAAGCTTACCATTGTCGCACAAATTGTTAAAAACTCTGATAAACACGTTTCTAGTCGGATGTCTGTGATGTGGATACCGTTGACGATATTCTTCAACAGCAGCTGTAGCACTTTCATTACAGAAACCATAAATAAACACCATATTTGCATATTCTAAATTTGAATAAGTATTTGGCATTTTGTAACACTTTAATCACTCAAACTTGAAAATAAACGTTTGATTACTGCCCCAATACACAGACACATTGTCAAGACAACATAGATGTCAAATAGTTTAGAGTCTTGAGCATGGCATACTCTAATTACGTAAAAATTTTGATAAAAGTGGAACGTAGAAAAAAATTTTATATTGCGCTATAACTTGAAAACAAATGAATATCGGATAAGAACATATGGTTTTTTTTTCATTGTTTTCGCGTATATAATACACTCCTGAAATTTGGTCCGTTCCTCCCGACTCACCCTGTATATGTGTTTTTAAAATTTTCTACTAGTCAAACGCTGTACGGACGTTTTTACTACCAGTGACGCAGAATTTTTAATTTTCATTCATTATCTAACGCTATAGTGTTGGTGAGCTGCGATTGTGATCAATGATGTTTTTCGATTAATCTTTAGTAGTTTTCCAAATCGAACATTTTAATGCTATTTATTATTATTTACAATGGTTGGCCAGTGCGTGGTGTGTATGAGACTCGATTATTATAACCCAGGATTAATATTGCGGCAATCCATGAGGTTATTCAGGCAGCAATGGTGTAGATAGTTCGGTATTTAAGTTAATGTTGCAAAATACATGGATTGTTTTTGATCTTAAAAAAACTACAGTGCATTGGACTGTAATGATAACTAAGAAAAAAAATAGGAGAGAGAGATAGTAAGTAAGTAAAATAAAAACCCGAGCTGATTCGTATAAAAAGTTTTAATAAAAGTAATCTTCAGACTAAGTAACAATAAAAATAATGTAAAATGAAAAATAACAATAAAATAAAAAGAGCGAGTGGTATGTTATTAAAATGGTTCGTTACGTTAAAATCGTTGGACACACTACACACACTGAAGTTATTTCTTTTTAAAAACCTAAAAGCTATAAAAGAATGGAGTGATGACAAACAGATGTCGGACGCTCTATTCACTCCACCACTTTTAGGTCTGGGAATCCTTTCCCAGCCCTGTTCAAATCTGAACCTAAATACTAAATAGAAAAATTTTACATTCCAAAAAAAAAGAGTTTATATACAATGCAAAATAATATGTTTTATACATTTTCAACAATAACAGCGAGTTTTTGCAGCTTACAGTGTTGCCACTTTTTAAAGCCATCTCCTTCTAACTTATCTGAAACTTTGGAAGTATGCCTGATCTTAAAATGTCTGTAGCTTTACCCAATATTTTAGACAGTCAATTTACTAAAGTAAAGTATTGTGCTTACTTAATTACGATAAGCCATATATGCATTTTCATAACACACTGCCTATTCATAAAAATATGTGGGTTTAGTGATGTTAATATTATTAAATTTATGTACCTACATAAAATATGTTAAGCTTATTTATTGGTGTGTAATGGCTAAACTAATGCCTTGTTTTATTTGCCTTTTGAGGTTTTAATGAACATGGGAGCATATTTTTAACATGGTGGTATAATTAGGTAAAGGTGGATGGTGTTTTACCATTATAACGTGTACGAATTGGACGTAATAGCTTCATGGGATATGCTTAATTGATTTTTATGCGGTAATAAATGTAATTGGTATTGGTTAATAGCTACAAATTACAGTCTAGATCAGTAAACTACAACTTTTGTTAAAGACGGGGCCATTTTTAGGTCGTGACATTTTTAAACAAGAAAATCTCGTTTTTTAATTAATCAGCTTTTTTTCTCCCATTTCATTGTGTTAGTTTACCTGAAAGCTAATGGAATAATAATACCGATAATGTAATGGCAGTAATGCTCGCGAACATTTTCTTTATATTTCTAATTTTATCACATCTGCTGAATTTTACGTTTTTCTTAAAAAAATGAATTGAAATATGTTAACTCTGCGTTAGGATTAAGATTCTTTATATTTTTGTGAAATTGGGTTGTGCCCGTGAATAAATAAACAAATAAATAAATAAATTGAAGTAAATCGTACGTTTAGTTTCGAAGCAATTCGGTGAGCTGATTCGAATAAAAATTTTTAATAAAAGTAATCTTTAGACTAAGTAACAATAAAAATAATGTAAAATGAAAAATAACAATAAAATAAAAAGAGCGAGTGGTATGTTATTAAAATGGTTCGTTACGTTAAAATCGTTGGACACACTACACACACTGAAGTTATTTCTTTTTAAAAACCTAAAAGCTATAAAAGAATGGAGTGATGACAAACAGATGTCGGACGCTCTATTCACTCCACCACTTTTAGGTCTGGGAATCCTTTCCCAGCCCTGTTCAAATCTGAACCTAAATACTAAATAGAAAAATTTTACATTCCAAAAAAAAAGAGTTTATATACAATGCAAAATAATATGTTTTATACATTTTCAACAATAACAGCGAGTTTTTGCAGCTTACAGTGTTGCCACTTTTTAAAGCCATCTCCTTCTAACTTATCTGAAGTTTTGGAAGTATGCCTGATCTTAAAATGTCTGTAGCTTTACCCAATATTTTAGACAGTCAATTTACTAAAGTAAAGTATTGTGCTTATTTAATTACGATAAGCCATATATGCATTTTCATAACACACTGCCTATTCATAAAAATATGTGGGCTTAGTGATGTTAATATTATTAAATTTATGTACCTACATAAAATATGTTAAGCTTATTTATTGGTGTGTAATGGCTAAACTAATGCCTTGTTTTATTTGCCTTTTGACGTTTTAATGAACATGGGAGCATATTTTTAACATGGTGGTATAATTAGGTAAAGGTGGATGGTGTTTTACCATTATAACGTGTACGAATTGGACGTAATAGCTTCATGGGATATGTTTAATTGATTTTTATGCGGTAATAAATGTAATTGGTATTGGTTAATAGCTACAAATTACAGTCTAGATCAGTAAACTACAAATTTTGTTAAAGACGGGGCCATTTTTAGGTCGTGACATTTTTAAACAAGAAAATCTCGTTTTTTAATTAATCAGCTTTTTTTCTCCCATTTCATTGTGTTAGTTTACCTGAAAGCTAATGGAATAATAATACCGATAATGTAATGGCAGTAATGCTCGCGAACATTTTCTTTATATTTCTAATTTTATCACATCTGCTGAATTTTACGTTTTTCTTAAAAAAATGAATTGAAATATGTTAACTATGCGTTAGGATTAAGATTCTTTATATTTTTGTGAAATTGGGTTGTGCCCGTGAATAAATAAACAAATAAATAAATAAATTGAAGTAAATCGTACGTTTAGTTTCGAAGCAATTCGGTGATAATGGAGGGCAAAAATTTGGTTTATTTTACATGGGGTAATGTACTCTAAGGTGAAAGCCACCCCGTGATTGGGGTTTAAGGGGTGGGGGGGAGGTAAAAATGCCAAATAAAGATATCCCTCTGAGAGAACTAATTTACAAAAGAAAATAAACTTGTGTGCATGGAAAATTTTCGATGTGCCACCCCGTATAATCGAAATAAAGAGCTCCATTACACTCCCAGCACTCGAAAACAGCTAGAGGGAATGCAACTGTTTCCTCTTAGATAGTTATGTCAATGTCACACCATGTGTATCTACATAATTCTAAATAATGATTTCGTCTTTTAAGTTAATATAAATAACAGCGATTGAGATAATCTTTTGCACATTTTTCTTGACATCTGGCCAATAACAACATACAAAAGGGAAACTGTTCAGGAACGTCCTAGTAGTAATAACGACCAATATGGTACCAACAAAATCTACAAATTCATAAATATAATATTTCCAAATAATAAAAGATCCTCGAATTTTAATAGTGCTTTAGCTATTTTTACAACATATATAATATATAGATTAAATAAATATATAGATTGTGAAGAAGTAGTCCATACTCAAAATGGAGTTAAATGTATAGAAAAAAGGAAAGCACAAAGTCACAATATTCCGGAGAAAGACTTTGTGCTTTTATTTTTTCTATAAATATATAGATGCTAGAATCGCAAGCCATCGGAATTTCTTTTCACTAGCAATTACTCTTAAGAGCAAACACTAGTAACGCCTTCGCCATTTTGTTTTTGATCAATATTTCGTTACTTCTTCTTCAAATACCCCTCTTTGTAGTACTATTCCCTACATATTACGTTAAGAAAGGTTGGATTTATAAATTAATAAAAGCAGAAAGAGAAATATGCGCAAATTTCACAAAATTTCATTTTATATTTTTATTAATTTTTCAATTAATTTTTTTTATCTTAAAACTGTAGGTGTACTATAAAGTGGGATATTAGGCTGAGTTTTAGATAAAACGAAAAATAAACGAAATATTTGATAAGAAAATAAAATGCATCACTAGTGTTTGCTGTTAACTAAACTTCTCCATACTCAAACGAGGCAATTGGCCCTTATTATTTTAAATTCGTGCCGCAGCATTATTTTTAAACACAGCTCAACACTCCCTTTTGTCCTATCCACGTCTACAATGGTGTTAGTTTTATATTAAATAAAAATATTGATTTTCTAGGGACCCCTTACAATAAAAACACCAGCTGTTTCTTAACATTGTTTCCGTCGATTCTATTGTTCGTCGTGTAACGCACTTGTCTGGTTACCGGTTAACCCTAAGTTAACCCCGAATTTAACAGCCCGAGTTGTCAATGTGTCGTAACGAGCAACGAAAATGTATAAAAGTTAGTTTAATGTTAACGTCGATTTGTCACGATATTGTGTGGGAATTGGATTTTTTGAAAGTCCGTTTAAACGAAGAGGCTCTTTGCCAAAAAATAACCCAACAATAGGGAATTTTTCAATTTTTTTTTCAATAATATGATTTAGTTAGGCCTAAAAAAATATTCACCAACTATTACTCCTTAAAAATCAGTAATAACTTGGTAAAAATTCTTTAAAGTTTCGCGCGTGTCAAAAGCATTTTCAAACGACCTTTTAAGCGCGCAGCTACCGAGTTTGCATTTGGATTGCCGTGTGTTATTGTTATTGTATTGTTGTTTTAAGGTGGAATTCTCAACGTCGTTCAATTTATTGCCAACCTATAACCTATTTCGTGGATGTCACACACGAATTATACTTCTTGACGTCACGACCCGTTTTTACCCGCTTGGGATAATTTGAATTTTGGGGCATTTTTAAATCTTGCTAGCGGTCTTTTGGGACGAAATATGTTGTTTTTTTTTTGCTGCCATATGTTTTATGACAATATATAGTGCGTTTTTCTTAACGCGGGCCATAGGAATTTACATCGTAAATCTTTAAGTCTATGTTAGGCACATTTCTATTGAGAACTGCGAGTTGAAATTTTACACAAATATTTCTTGTGATGTCATATCCAATTTAGGACCATGTTTGTATTACTTTACTAACGCAAAATATTGAAAAATACAATTTTAAGTTATAATATCACGCTGTTTTGCCCAACCCTGTATATTCCCTGTATATTAAGTTTACCCAGGTATATTTAAAATAAACTTGTATGTGACATTTTTATAATATTTGGCAAGTTGTACCGAATTTATGCAATGTTGATGATTAGTTAGTTTGTATTAAATATGTTTTATTTCAAGTGGTTTAAAATGTATTAATTTTCTTATTAATTGTAAAGCAGAACTTTTATTTCAATAAAGTTTAATAATTTAAACTAATTTCATGAAAGTCAGGAAAATACTGACAGCCGTGTCAATATTTTTCTTTATCTAAGGTAGTTAATTACATAAATTACAAGGGGGTAAAAAAGTGTAATTTTAAAAAAATAAAAAGAGCTTTTTTGGGTGTCTCTTGGAGATTTTTGGCACAGATTGTATGTTAACTTCTTCCTCAAGTTTTAATATTATTTGTTTCATATAAATGTGCCTAACATAGGCTTAAAGATTTACCATCTAAATCCCTATGGCCCGCGTTAAAAAAACGCAGTGTATACTTATGATTTATAAAATTTTTTCCCCATTTAAAATTTTTGTCAAGTTCCCTATTATGCAGTCCTATCACTGCCAGTGTGTGTGGTATAAGATACGTTTCCTTATTAAAGAATACTACTGATTTTATTAATTGTTGAAAATGGATCGACTTGGTTTAAATTTAGTCGATCAATGCCATCAAACTAGATTTTATTGTCTCCGAGTTGTGTGTTTACCGTGTCATTGTTTTGATATTCTATATTGTCGGATATGGATTGGTATCCTTAAGGATGGATTACTCATCTTGTAATGCGCTGTGGTGCTAAGACTCTTAATGGGTGTTGAGCTTGATAAGAAGAGGTGCAGTGGAAAGATAGTATATAGAACAAGGACATTTCTAGTTTCGTAGGAGGAGTCGGTAGACGAATGTTGATAGAGGTCGCCAAGTTATTGAAAATTTCAAGATCTTGTCTTGATCTTGTCTTGATTTCAAGACAAGAAGTAATTTTAGATTTCAAGACAAGACAAGAAATTTTATGTCAATACCAAGATTTCTTTTCGAGAAAACAAGAAATCTTAAAATATCTTGACTAACAATGAAAAGGCTAAAACGTATTTATTTGTGAAAAAGATTACATATTTTAACATAACATAACATATTTTAATTTACTGAACACATTTTGTGCTAGAACAATTCACCAAAATGTAAATTAAAAATAATAAATGATATAGTTCTGTTGAAACCGAGGTTGAAACTAAAATTATTGTAAACTAGATTTTAAAAATCAAATTTAACACATTTTTAAATCAGAATTCATAAGCCATGAATTAAGGCACATAAGACTTCTTATGTAGTCAAGGCCTAGCCGATTTCTTCGCTTTGTTATTGTCAAAGCTGCTCTTGAAAAGAGTCTTTGCTGGAGTTCCAAGAAAATCCTTTTTCGATAACGACGGGTAGACATTTTCGTGTCTTCTCCACCAGTCAAGTATAATATTCTCAGAATTTTCTGTCCTAGGGTCATTTAAGTATTTTTCAATTTCATACTTCCAAGATTCTGAGTTATCATTATTAGCTATCTTAAATAGGTAATTAATATCTTAATATCTAAATCAATAAATTGCTTATCTTTTTTTTCAAGACCGACTCATTGCTGGTGCTGGTTCTGGTATTGGATTCTGTAGATTATTTTCAACTATTTATTAAAGTAGCTAGCTTAAAATATTTCTTCAAATTTTTGAACTGCCTCTGATTGTAGAAGCTTTCCCCATGAAGAAGAGGAAAATGCTTCGACTTTATGTTGAGGATCTAAAATAAGAACTATACAGTATATCCAATTAGTTTTGTTATAGTGTTTCAGTATTTTATCTCTCGCTGCTTGAATGCAGTGAATTATTTGCTCATCGGTAGCGTCTCTATCAACTTTTTATCAAGTTCACGGGCCCATATTTCTAGTTTGTCTAAAAGTTTATTCCAATTCCACCAATGGGAGTGTGCAATATTTTTCCCCTTCGAGTATTGAAGAAAGCGTTTTGATGCTTCTGAGATACTGACACAATTTACTGATCAGAACCCTTTGTTTATCTGATATCTTACAATTATTTAGATTTTCGATGTTATCGCAAAATATAGTTAAAGCATTTTTCACACTTAAACCCCATGTTAGCATCTCGAAAGTTGAATGCCATCTTGTAGGCACATCTAATGTTGGCATAGTCATTTTACAGTTTACGGCCTTGCAAGCACTGTTAAGTTTGAGTTGCATTTGCTCTGAGTTTTTGATTTTTTTTACAAGGTATCTAATTTTACTTACGGGAGAATTAAAATCTAAACCAGTATCATTTATATCATTTTCTGCTTCTATTTCATTCTCCAAATATTCCAAATCCTCTTCGATGTCTAAACTGTTTCGATTTGGGTCAACAACTTTTATAAAATCCTGGATAGCTAAGTTTAGAATATGTGCGAAACATAAAAAATGCTTATTTTTGTAGTCAAAACCGGGAACTAAAGTTTCCAAAGAACGCATCGTTGTAAAGTTAACGGCCGCATTATCAGTAGTCACACCTTGAATGCAGTCCAGCACATCATAAGATTTTAGCACCTCAAAGAGAATGTTGGCAACAGATGCACCTGTATGGTGTCAAAAAACAAATCACCGGTTTATCAAGAAATTTCAAGATATCTTGAAATTTCTTGATAAACCGGTGATTTGTTTTTTGACACCATACAGGTGCATCTGTTGAGTGAAGTGAAGTGAAGACGAGAGTTTTTAAAATTTCTTGATTTTTTCTCAAGACAAGACAAGAAGTTGGTATCAAGACAAGAATTCTTGTCTTGTCGACCTCTAAATGTTGATAAAAAAAATACTTGTTTGTTATTGGTTGGGATAAAGGGTTCCACTTCGAATAGTACATCCAGAGAAATCCCCCCTTTTATTAACGTGCAAAATTATTGCTGACATAGCAAACCGGAACCCCTTCTTCCAGTTGATAAGGGTTGCAAAACTGTATAAAAACTCAAAGGATAACTTACTCAGAGAGTTGTACTTACCAATTATTCAAGTGCAGGTAACGGTAAGGGCTCTGCCCGTTTGTCTAGTCAGTTTGAAGTCAAGATTGAATTTAATGATTGTTGAAGTCAAGAAGAGTTCTGCACCAGAACCAGTTTATTTTGCTCCCATTACGTAAGTGTTCTTTGAGAAATTTAACTAATTGTTTATTGTATAAATTTTGTATAGTTCTCGTTTTTGTCAGAGTTATCTATTAAGTGAAAATTGTTTCTTTAAACTTACTGGAATAACACCTTTCTACAGTAAGTAAAAAGGGAAAATCTCTCCTTATTAGAGAACTATTTAAATTCACCGTTTTATACTTTGAAGTCGTTAATTTGTATTTTATTCCCACTATTTATTGTAATCTTTCCTTATTTCATTGCTTTGCTGTATTGCTGTTCATCAAATGTCCCTCTTAAAAAATCATTAGTGTTTCAGTGATAATATAGTAAATAATAAAGAATCACTCTTAGTAGAAAATAAAAACATTAATCAAAACCATCTAAGCTACACAACCCAGTCGCCTACCATTCTGATACGCGACAATGTTGTAAGACGTGATACCTAATTTAATTTTTTTCCGATTTAATCGTTTTACAGATAAATGATTTAAATGGCATGATGGAGCAAAAATAGTTTTTCTTCCATCGAAGAAAGAAAATAGGACGTACTAACATTCTATTACTTTGTAAATTTACCGGAAAACAAAATAAAATACAATACAAAACTTAACTTACTTATTCTGAAGCTTTTCATTTCAAATCCCACAGCTGTCAAGAGGGAATTATTGTATAATATTACCTTGGATAAGAAAACTGCATAAACAAAGTAATAGAAATATGGCGGTATGACTGGACTTTGACATAGATTAGACAGGATCACATAATTCTTACTTTTAAAAATAGTCTATTTGAAATATAAAAAGGTATACATTTGGAGGATTTTTAAAAGGGAATTGTAACTATAGTTATACGATACTACTTATTTATCTTAACATAGTATAAAACAAAGTCGCTGTCGCTGTCTGTCCGTCCCTACCAGCTATATATGCTTAAATCTTTAAAACTACGCAACGGATTTTGAAGCGGTTTTTTTTAATAGATAGAAGGGTTGAGCAAATGTTCCGGAACGGCTTAATTACAGGCGAACGAAAAGTGATATCGGATCCGGGTTTTGGGCAATCTATAGGACTAAAATTTTACTATTTGACTATTATACCATATGTCAGTAATGTCACCAACTGTCAAGTGTTGACGTTATTTTTTTTTTAATGGAACACCTTGTATATTTGTACATTTTTAAATTCCACATTATTTTTTATTAAATGCACTATTAGTCTATACTTCATAGTTTTCGAGATATTGACTCTCGAAAAGTGACATTTTTGAACTTTGACCGCTTATAACTTTCTAACAGTACGTCTTAGAGCAAAACGGCTTACATGTCCCTATCTTGAATTTTTATTATCTTCCCAAAAAAATCAACTTCCAGTTAAACTGGAACAACTATATTTCCTGCTTTCGAGTTACATCCGGTTTAACCGGAAGTTGATTTTTTTGGGAAGATAATAAAAATTGAAGATAGAAACATGTACGCCGTTTTGCTCTAAGACGTACTGTCAAAAAGTTATAAGCTGTCAAAGTTCAAAAATGTCACTGTTCGAGAGTCAATATCTCGGAAACTATGAAGTATAGACTAATAGTGCATTTAATAAAATATAATTATAATTTTATGTGGAATTTAAAGATGTAAAAATATACAGGGTGTTCCATTTAAAAAAAAATAATAACGTCAACACTTGACAGTTGGTGACATTACTGACATATGGTATAATAGTCAAATGGTAAAATTTTAGTCCTATAGATTGCCCAAAACCCTGATCCGATATCACTTTTCGTTCGCCTGTAATTAAGCCGTTCCGGAACATTTGCCCAACCCTGTATAATAGTATCGTGATTATCCCTTTAAGGATTATAAAAAATTAATAAATATTAAAAATTTAAACCTACTTATTATACTAATATACTAATACTTATAAAACTAATAAAATAATAAATGATCTAAATATGAGCGCGAAGTTGGTTCCCAGTTTTCAGCTCCCCAAGGTTTCGCACGACCTTCTTAACGTCTCGCGATGCAAGTGTTTCAAATTGGTGGGGGGTTTCGTTAGAGCTGGACTTTTAAAATAAAATTTTTATGGGAAACTACTAAGAATGATCTACTTTATTGAGAATATACGCCAAAATAATTTATTCTCCCAAATTAGTTAGTAATGACAGCAGTGGCGGATTCAGAAAGAATTGACAGGGGGGGCACTTACTTGTTATCTTGGGGTGCACGAAAAGCCCGTTGCGGACAAAACGCGCCGCAGGCGAAAATTTTTTAAGACCACGCCCAAATTTGGTCAATAATTTTTAGTAAATATTTTTAAAATGTATGATTACCTACTTATTTTATTGAAAATGAAATAAGATAAAAAAATTAAAAAAAGGCCAATTTATTTTTCATTAGCGGGTACATTGTTTAAAAGTAAAGTTCAATCTTCTGGTTTTATTTCCAGCAAACTTATCAATAACAATAAAGTCCCTAGATCTACACTTTGTGATCTGTGTCAAGTTAATTTCGGATTTAGGTCTTCCCTCAATTTTAATTTCAATTTTTTGCTCAATACTTAATGAGCTAAAATTGTTTCTCAAATATTCCTCATTCATAGCCGTTTTCGCATGTTTATTTTTATTAAAATAAGTCCTTACTACCCCAAAATAATACACTTTCTTTGTAAACAAAACCACAGATTACAGTTTTCTGTAACAAAACACAAATTCTAAAATCCCAAAATGTATGCTTTTTATCTAACGTGCTTTTACGCCATCTTTTCGCTAATTATCAAACCACGTTGAAAACCTGATTTTTAATATCCATTTCTAAATGCTGTAAAGTTTTGGAATCAAAAAAATATTTGGTTGTTACAGTACAATGCTTTGTCACTGTGTTTGAAATTTTGGGTGTTGCGCTTAGGTTGGTTCTTGCGAAATCATTATGACAGGGGGGGGCACGTGCCCCTGTGCCCCCCCCTCTAAATCCGCCACTGAATGGCAGGTTTAAACCTGGCCTGGCAGAATACCGATGTAAAATAAAACTATCCCGACGCGATCAGATTTTCAGGAAGGTCGGTATTGTTTATTTAAAACTTTAGTCCATGTTTGAGTACATGCACCCATTACTTAACGACGTGATGAACTTGGTGCATTTAAAATTATTTACGATGAACTAAGAATAATTATTATTACTATTGTCCAGACGCTATTAAATTGATGGTAAAATCCCAAAATTATTTAAAAGCACATTTTTGTCAAATACCTAAACAATCATTAAGACCAGATTTTCATTAAATCTACCAACGTAAATTATGAATACATATTATATAAAACAAGAAAATTTAAAGCAATGAACCCTTTTTTATTTGCAATAATGAAACTATGTCATTTATTGATCTCTTTGCTTTGGCCATGGCCACTATTAGTAAATTCGTAGAAGAAATACTAAACGGTGGCGGTGGTCCGATATATACGGGCGGGCGCGTCGCGTCGTTGCCAGCGTTTTGACAAAATAACTAATCTTAGGTATGAAATTAGTTGTTTTGCGCCGGCAGAAGGCGCTTATTTAGCAATAGCTTTCTTCCAGAATTACGTACAATCTATTTTATTTTGACTTAATTTTTTTTACCGGTAAGTAAGTCTAAATTAATAACGATCAACCTGACCCAACGTCCAAAATTTAAAATATTTGCGTTAATTCCAAAAATAAAATTTGATGTTAAAATTTTTGGCTTTATATCTTGCTCTGTTGCTTTTGTATAGAGCATTTTTTGATATTATGCATGTCTAACGAAGGAAAATTCGAAGTAAAAAAAGTTACTGGTTTACAATCCCCTGAAGAGGAACCCCTTTTACCACAATGAAAATTGCCGAACGTTTTGCTGGTCAAACGAAAAGAAAAAATAAAAATTGGTATTTAGAAAATAAATTCTACTTTTAATACCCCACCCAGAAAAGTAAATGACGATCGAAAATATTCCCAAAATTTTTTTTAGAATTTTTTTTTATTTTTAGTAATTTTGTAATATCTTAAACAATTCTTTATTGGTCAAAAGCAAAATGACTTTCCCGGGTGTAGAATGTTGTACCAAACAATTTTTCTAAAAGCCATTTTTTAATATCGGCTTTACCTTTTTCTCAAAAACGTTGGGCGCGTAAATCCACTTTACACGCTTAAATTCACTTTACGCGCCCAACGTTTTTGAGAAAAAAGTAAGGCCGATATTGAAAAATGGTTTTAAGAAAAATTGTTTGGTACAACATTCTACACTCGGGAAAGTCATTTTGCTTTTGACCAATAAGGAATTGTTTAAGATATTACAAAATTACTAAAAATAAAAAAAATTTTGGGAATATTTTCGATCGTCATTTACTTTTCTGGATGGGGTATTTAAAGTAGAATTTATTTTCTAAATACAAATTTTTATTTTTTCTTTTCGTTTGACCAGCAAAACGTTCGGCAATTTTCATTGTGGTAAAAGGAGTTACTTCCTCTTAATGGGCAGGCAAGTTATTATAAATAGTTTTTGTTTCCCAAATATGCCGGTATCTATCATTAATCAGCCATGCACAGGTTCAAAGCAATGCCATAGACATAATACCTTTAGATTTTAGATCAGCAAACACTAATCACGAAAGTGGCAAATTTATGGCCTTAATATATATAAAGACCACATGGGCATGGGCACTGCAAAATTCTTATTTAACAAAAGGCAGATAGACAGGTCTTGCTTGCTTGGGTTGTGGCTGCCCGTAGAGTCCTAACAAGGACGAAACGGCCGTCGTGGTCTACCCGCCCCATGGTATCCATTGTGCTTGGATCCCTGTGTATTCAAATATAAAAAACAGTTACACACTTGTCCGATTTGCCACAATATTCGCTTTTAAGTTATTTTCGCGGACACTATAATATTATCTTCTAAACGTTTTTATGGCTTTTCTTAAACGGATTGCGCGCATTCTAGTGGGTGCCAGCGTTGATCTGTTTCTAACCTGCAAAACGGCAGATGCTCCGGTGAAAACGCAAATAGCGTTCCCCATACTAGAATGTGATGCACTTCGTGGTTTATTTAGTTGTCTACCTTTCGATATTACCAGTGTGACTGTCTTTTATATTGGAGTTAATTCCACTTTGATGTTGCAAAAAGGCTTTAAATATATCTTACCGCCGTTGTCGGGATTGCTTGGGTTATGGCTGCCCGTCGAGTCCTAACAAGGACGAAACGGCTGTCGTGGTCTACCCGCCCCAGGGTATCCATTGTGCTTGGATCCCTGTGTATTCCAATATAAAAAAACAGTTACACACTTGTCCGATATGCCACAATATTCGCTTTTTAATAACAAATTATGTTGGGTTGCCGAAAAATGTTAAACCGTTTTGTATCATTTTAGTCATTTATGTCACAGTCAAATTTGCCGGTTAAGGTTAATTATTATTTAACGTCTTTGTGCAACCCGACATTAATGTTTTAGGGGTAGTTTGGATAAAAGGCATTTCAAATTATTAGTTAGTGCTAATTAATAATGTTTGCTACCGTATCGTTAGTTTGTGAACATGAGATTATTTGAGTATATAATTCTAATTTCAGAAGCTAGAGAAGTTTAATCGCTGTTAAACGGCATTGTGCTTTTTACTCAGTAATAAACTTTCCGATCGGTTAATATTTATAAAATACAAGAAACCCTCGACGAAACCTTGTTACGTTACAGTCACGTGTTAAAGAGGAAAATCATAGGTTAACAACTTTAAGTTTTACCGGACATATTGCACGTGTCTGGGTGGTTTTTCCGCACCTTTTGCTCCTAAAATGTTAATAATTTGATGAAAAAGTCCGAGGCCAAGCGGGAAGGCCTATATTCCAAATTATTTAATTGATTCCATTATGGTAACGCAAAAGTTTAAGAAAAATTTACTTAATTAAACATATTTAGCTCAAACTTAAAGCTCGAGTGGTTTCTATTCAGATCATTGCCTGATATAAAGCATCTGCTAAATTACTGAAACTTTTTAATTTAAATTCATTTTATAATATAAGAATTTATATTTTGAATTTGAATACACACACTGAAGAAAATGATCTAATACCACAGGTTGGCTAAGACATAGTTTGTATTGATATATAGCCTTTTTTTTATTAACCTATATTAAATAAATTGCTAGTGTATCAAACCCGCTTTAGTGTTATATCAATTCCAGATTTGCTAGAACAGTTTTTATTGGTATTAATCAGTTCCACTAGCGAAAACAGAAAATCCAATATATAGATTTGCTGACGACAGCACACTTATCTCATCTTTTACATTGAAATCTCAAACATCGGCTGCTGACGCACATCTTCGCAGACAACATGAGGCATCACGCCTCAATAAAGACCTGGAAGAAATTTTGTCTTGGGGTGACAGTAACCAAGTCGAATTTAACGCTCAAAAAACCCAGGCAGCAGTTTTCTCTAAGAAGGTTAACATTGCAGAACCCGATATCGTTATGGCAGGACACGCAATTCCACTGACTTCGTCTAATAATTTGCTGGGTGTTAACCTGGGAGGAAATAAGTCTTGGCATAATCACGTTGTGGCAATCGGCAGGGCAGCTTCTCAGAAGCTCGGTATACTTTTCCGTACCAAAAAGTTGTATACACCTCAACAACTTTTGACACTCTATAAAGCCCAGATTCGACCATCACCGGAATACTGCTCTCATATCTGGAGTTCTGCACCGAAGCAGTTGGATTCCATCCAAAGGAGAGCCGTTCGTCTAATCGGCGACCACGAGCTGACTAAGAACCTCGACAGCTTAGAACATCGACAGGTTGGTGATTTGACTCTCTTCTACAGATATTTCCATGGCAAGTGTTCGACAGATATTGCCCGCTCGATTCCACCTAGAGTAATGCATAGCAGAAACACACGACGAACCACTGCCGCCCATCCCTATGTGGTTCAACTTAGTACACCCCGAACATCATTGTTTCAGAACTCTTTCATTTGGAGGACGTCATCTTTGTGGAACGGCCTTTCTGAGACCGTGTTTCCAACCGAATATAACCTCCAACGATTCAAGAAAAACGTGAATCGCTTTCTTCGCACACGCACCGCTCCCAGAGCGTCTTAAAGGATTTTTCCTAAAGTGCTTGTGCTCGATCATAAAAAAAAATTGTTTTATTCTTCCATTGAAAACAGACATAGTTAATTTAACAGCAAGAATTTTCTTGGTGTCTCAAATAATATCTAAATAACTTGTTTTAATATTTTTTTGAGTTTTATCGTAAATATGACTTTAGCAATCCTGCCATAAATTGTAAAGGTCTATTACATGAATCTATCAAATTGCATTAGTTGGTCTCCGGCTTTTGGCCTTTTGTCCCTGTGAGTTTGGTTTGTTTTATGTTTGATGTTTTATATACATGCCGGATTTAATTCTCTGAATGAACAAAAATTAATAAAATAATGAATGAAACATTAAAGTCACGCTGTTTAGCGATAGGCATTTTAAATGAAAACGATAAACTTTGACCAAATTAAATAGTACAATTTGCCAGTGCATTATTCGAAAACCGGCTGATATATGACCCTCTCGCATTTGCAACAATTTCGCCGAATTACAAATGAAAAGGCCGATTTATCAACAGCCGGTGTAATTTTAATAATATTATAGAGAAAATATTGAAAACGTTGGAAAACGCGCGCGCGGGAAATTCATTTTCTCAATTGCCTCGTTCATACGGCCGATAAAAAATAAATGAGCATTAATTACTGGCGTGAAAGTTAACAACGAAATCAAATATTGAGTTTTAAAATATTTGCTCTAAATTTCATTTAATAATCCTGTAGTTATTTAAATTTGGTTGTTGGAAAACGGGCTGTTTTATGTATAAATAAAATACTTTGGTTTCAAATTTATTGCTGTTTAAAATTGCATATTACATATATATTTTTATCAATAATTCATCGACTGTCTTCAAATTGAGACATAATCAGGAAAACCCACTTGGAACTGTCTTTGTAATGTAATGAATTCAGCGTTTATTAAATTGGAGTACGATTCCATCATTCAAGCACCTCACACTCACAATGATATGGGGACGATATATCTAACCAAATCTAGGTTAAAATTTTGTCAAATTCATATTAATTTTTTTTTAATTTTTTTTTTTACATCGGCCTATTTCCGCAACGAGGCCAATCACCGATGCCAGGGAATTTGTCACACACTATCTAGTTATTTTGCCGAATCCCTCTTTGTCGCGGGTAGGGTTTTTTAACGTGCCAACATCCATGACATGGGACCCACAGTTTAACGTCTCTTCCGAAAGACGGTGCACCTCTTAAAACCAAATTCCAAATTTTAACATCGACGTGGCCGGCCCCGGGGATCGAACCCGGGACCTTCGATCCGTGAGACCGCTGCACTGACCACTAGACCACAACGCCTATCATATTATGACATGATATGCCAAACTAATGAGTAATAAAATAAGTAGACAAATACAAATTTATTTTTGTTGTTTACAAAATTATAATATTTGCACTTTATAAGGAAATAAATTTAGTTGTTTCTTAAGAATAGCCCTGCATGTTCCATAAGATCTTCCCACTTCTTGGGACAGGCGTCTTATACAATTTGTTGGCATATTTTGCATTATTTCACGAACGTTTGCAACAAGTTCTTCTGTTCTTATACATGGTCTTCCTGATGCTCCTTTTTTGTGTTGTATATAACCTGTTTCCCTAAACACAGCCACGGTTCTTTTCAGGCAATGATAAAAATCCCCAGCAATAAAAGCAACGTTAGGAAAATGTTCGTGAAAATCGTCCATGCACAAACCCGGATTGTATTGCCACTCACGATTTACTCTAATCCCGTTTCGAAAATACGCTTCAACCATGAATGTTCTGTGCTGTTCCGTAAAGCCCATTGTGTGAATTGTTCAAGAAATTGGAAAAATTAGCGATGAATCAAATTACTTGTAACGACTGTCAAAGATGACGGAATAACTGATTGATTGTTAATTCAGGTAGTTACTGACACCCAACAGGTATTAGGCTCTACGGCTAAGCATTACGTCCTTAGATGCAAGGCCCTCTTTGATGCAAACAATTTTTGCTCGCAATATTTGAGGGTAAAGTCAAATTTCCCCAAGAACACGTCGCATCGACGAAACAACTTTTCTTAATAACATTTTGCTGAATTTTCTGAAATATGGGTACTTTAATCTTGTACAAGTTTTATATTTTTTTGCCTACCCTGTACGCCATTTGACTTGCAACCATTCCAAGTGCACCAAATATGATTATCAAACATGCACCAACTTTTATCAAGAATAAAATTTTTTTGAGAAATCGGTTATAAAAAAAATGCCCATATGTTGCACACTTAAACAACCACACTGTATACACTTGTTGTTTTATAAGAAATTATACGTACACTTGTATTATGCTCTTACCATCAGAAGTATTATGCGCCCATTATTAAATGGTTGTAGAGAAATAATTAAAACTGATGTGCCACATTTTGTGTATGCGTATTGATTTCCATTGCTTTTATCATCATTCCGTCTTATTAAAAATATTTTTTTAAAACATAATATGCAGTATTTGATAAAAACGAATGTTTAATAATACGGCATAGCCAGGTTTTATACATATATCAGTTGGAAAAAATGAAGCAGAAACAAAAAAGTAATAAAAAACCGAGCCTGAACGGTATTGGATGATGTCGGCCGTTCGATACGGCACATACACAATTCTTTTTCGTTTTGCAAAAACAAAACTTGGACGCATAATTTGTTTTACTTTTTTATGTTTATTTTATTCGGCAAGCCTTTGTTTGATGAGAGCTCTCGTAAAAATTGGGTTTTATTATCACAAAAAACATTTTTGTTCGGAATTCAATTATATATATTTTTATTTTAAAAAAGCGTATGGATTTTTCCCCTACAGGACTAATATTTGTACAGGTTGTATTTGTTTGACAGTCGATCAGGGAACGTTAGACATTTTTTTAATGTATTTGTCGTCTGACGTGTTCCAAACAGATTTATACTCCTAAAAGCATAATTATAGTATTTAAGGAATACGTACGCATTCGTTACTATCGTTACCCTGCCAGGGTTGAGATTCATTCATAGTTTGGGATCTTTGATAGCTTAACGCTTAAAAAAATATATCAATGTCATATCAGTAGATACTAATCTGGGTCCACACAAGATTGATTCAAAAAATTAATACTACCTACTGATCAAATCAAACAGTCAAACAGAGTCTTACTCAAAACTGATTAATGTAAGAATTATTACTGATTTTAATTTAAACAATTTATATTAAACATGTCAATCTATATTGATAAAATTGGTTCGATGTGTAATACTTTTATCATATTCTATTTCATCTTAAATCATTTTTAATTAAATTTAAGATAGTATTATGGGATACAGTAAAACAAAGTTGAATTTTTAAATTTTCACTATATTAACTACACTGCGCGACATATTTAACGCATAACGAAAAAATTGCCTCAATTTTGATGTTACATATTTTCCAAATTTGTGGTTCGTTTTTAATGATTTTTTTTTTAATTGTAGGTTTTTTCCATAAGCATATCACTGCCTTTGTTGTTTTGGTTGAAAAAGTAACTTTGGTATTATACCGGGTGTTATAAATCTGTTATGTTTTTTTTTACGGAAATTCAAAACACCCTGTGTGATTTACTAGCCTTTGCAAGTTATCGCAATTCCAGCCAAATTGAAGTCACATGTTTCCTTTACATTTTCTTTTTTGATTCATTGGTTTATCTCTGTTTTTTCATGAAATATTCAATTTTTAGTTCAACGTGATTTTCATAAAAAAATGTTTAGTTAAAAAATACAAAATAAACGAAATGCTTTGTTTAATGCAACAGCAAGAAAAAACAAATTATAAAGTAAATAAAGAATCAATATCTGGTATTAATTTACTGAATCCACAAAACAGGGCAAAAAAATACAGGAAAGAAAATTACAATTTCTAAAGGTATTCAAAAAAATTAAATATGAATCATTAGTAGCGAGTATTGCCGACGAATCTTAGAGCCTTGCTTCCTCCTCCTAGAAACTTAAATGATCTGTCATTGAGGCTTATGGAAATATGGAATCAGATTAATCAAGATGAAATCAGAAATCTGATTTTAAGTATGCCAAGAAGATGCGAAGCATTCATTAGAGCAAGGAGAGGCAATACTCGCTACTAATTATTCATATTTAATTTTTTTTAATACATTTAGAAATAACAATTTTTTTCCCTGTATTTTTTTTGCCCTATTTTGTGGATTCAGTAAATTAATACAAGATATTGATTCCTTATTTACTTTATAATTTGCTTTTTCTTGCTGTTGCATTAATCAAAGCATTTCGTTTATTTTGTATTTTTAACTAAACATTTTTTTATGAAAATCACGTTGAACTAAAAATTGAATATTTCATAAAAAAACAGAGATAAACCAATGAATCAAAAAAGAAAATGTAAAGGAAACATGTGACTTCAATTTGGCTGGAATTGCAATAACTTGCAATGGATAGTAAATCCTACAGGGTGTTTTGAATTTCCGTAAAAAAAAACATAACAGTTTTATAACACCCGGTATAATACCAAAGTTACTTTTTCAAGTAAAACAACAAAGGCAGTGATATGCTTATGGAAAAAACCTACAATTAAAAAAAAAAAACATTAAAAACAAACCACAAATTTGGAAAATATATAACATCAAAATTGAGGCAATTTTTTCGTTATGCGTTAAATATGTCGCGCAGTGTAGAAAAATTACATGTTTCGCTAACACTGTAGCTTCGTCAGATGACAATGATTTAAATCACAGCGAAACTTGTCAATTTTCTAGTTAATATAGTGGAAATTTACAAGTTCAACTTTGTTTTACTGTAATTATGGATTTCCACCTAGTATCGGCTGAATCAATTAATTTAAATAGAAAAAAGAAAAGCACAAAGTCTTTCTCCACAATTTTTTATTAGAATAACCAAGCGAACCTAGGATAATTCATAATAATTCAAATCGACATGTTTTGAGTGTAGAAACACTCATCATCAGGAAAACAAAGTGAAAAGTAAAATGCTGATGTTGTTAGCAATAGAGAAAATAATAGTGGGATCGAGCCGTAATGGATCTTTTAATGGCGTACAAGACTTCAGCATACTGAAAAATCAAGGGTTAGTGCAAAGGCACTGTCCTGGGAAAAAAAATGAGGAGAACAAAAGAAAAATTAGGGAGTTTTAAAAAACTTATTGGTGAAAAGTGAGATGGAAAGAAAAGAAAAAAAAAGTTGTTTTTCATAAAAGTTGAGGCAATTTTACAGATGGGTTAATAAAAAAAATTACATGAACGGGTTGTTCTTATATTATTACATAATGAGTTGGCGTTAAAAAAACTTTTAACAAGATATGTGCTCCTTGCCTACTTCAGATCAAAAACAAACGTTCAGTAGTTGCCCACAAAGAAAAAATTTAATTTTAAATACCTATAAATATACTAAAAATAATACTTTTTCTATTACTATTTCAGCAATTCCCGGATTTTAAAAAGTAATATAAAAATAAATTAAAGTAGGTTTTAATTTTTAAAAACCAATAATATTTTACAAATAGTAAAATATTGTATTTTAAATGGTAACTGCAATTTATTACATTCTAAAATATATTTATTTTCAAAAGTAATATCTCCTTTATTACTTATTTATTTATTCCTAATAAAAATATATTAAATTTATAAAATACTTTATTTCCAAATTTAATATATGCATTGCTATTGCAGGGTTTGTCGTTTGTGGTAAATTTATTAAAAATATAAAAAAATAAATTAAATTAAAAATATTTTAAGTTGAGGGTAGATTTTAAGCTGAACAGTTCTACCCACCTCAGTCACCCCTTCAATTATCGATTGCCGGTTTTGCACCATTTCAGCCTAGTCTAATATTAAAAAAAAATATTTAAAGAAAAAATACAATTAAAAATTCGAATGATAAAAAAATGGTATACAGAATCCCTATCCTGAACTAGGGGCAAATTTTAATCATAAACACTTCAAGTAGCAGCATGCGTTAAGATAGTATACAGTTCTCTTTTAACTTATCAAAATATTGGGCAAACCAAACCAACTCAGCAGTTTTCAGGCAAATTTAATCTTCTATCCCTCCAGAAAAACCTTAATATTTAGTAAATCATAATAATCAGAAATTTCGTCGTCAATTTCACCAAGTGACAACTCGATTTTCACAACTTTACAGGAGAGCATTTTAAACTTTTTTATGAAATCCAATTAGGCCGTGAACAATAACGGTAGCAATTACAAACGTAATTTTTTGTTTACTAAGAGATACAAATATCAACTATGTGTTTATATATTTTTTGTTAAAAAAAAATTGTTAGATTTTTTAAAAATTGACAGAAAATGAGATACGTCACTACGTAAAATTGAAAACCCATTGTTGGTGTAACTAAGGATAGTTACGCCATTAATAATGTCAAACGAAGGAAAATAATTAGCATTACAATTTGCTTAAAAATGGCATTTTATTAAGATAAATGGTCACAATAAAGAAAAACTTAAACCAAACACAAAATATCTTGAAGCTTAACGCCTAGCTTCAAAATAATCAAACAAAACATAAAAATTTACTCTTTCAAAATAAAATAAAAACGCACTGATAGATCAAAAATAAAAGGTAAAAATGAGTTACACATCATGTGGTAAATGTAAATAATAATCTTGGTATTCCTGAACCCTTACTACTGGTAAAGTCTCTTCACATAGTGACTTTAAGTCTTCGTACTTGTCTTTCCTACGTTTTTGAATTGCTGAATTTAAAACCTCTAGATTGACCTCAGAAATATCGATTTTTTGCCGCTTAAGTGCCAATTCCCGTTGAAGGTGGCTATTCTTAAAATATATTTTTAATGGTTCCGATTTTTTAACCTTTAGTTCCATAAAGTCGGTCCATTTTATGGGCTGTCCTGTGTCGGGTGTTCTAATAGATAGTATTCTAACATCTTTCTACAGTTTCTTGAAATCTAAGAAAGTATGGTATTCCAGGGGCTCGACTACGTACCGTAACTTTCTTCGGGCAAGTCGTACAATGGGATACAGTTGGTAGGGGACATAAATATCACCTGCAGTTTTCAAGGCTGTGGAAATAGCACTATGTGCGAAATCTCCCTCGTTTTGCCCGTGGAAGGATTCGAAAAATCTCAATGAGATTTCCTCAATATTTTTTGAATTTACTACTGTATAAAGCATCATGGATGCAGTGATCGAATTTTTGTTTTGACCACTGCAACCATCTGAGAAGAGGACAACAGATTTTATGGTATTCTTAGTGTCGTAAGTGTTTATAGTTTTATAAATGCAGGAACTTATCTCAGAGCAGCTCTTTTGCTTTGTACCTCATTTCAAAGATAGCAAAAACATGTGCTAGACATCCATGACTTTTAAAATTCACAAACACTTTATTTTTCTTAAAAAAACCGTTTAACTTACATGACAACAACGCCACCCTCACTTAATGCTTTCCCAAGAAACACTGGCTTGATTTCCTTAGTTGCATTATTTTATCTCGTAGGGTAACGAGTCGAATCTTGACATGTTAATACGAGATACGCCAATTAAAATTTTAAGTGTCCGAAAAAAAAATTTTTCAAACTGATTTAACTCAAGTTACGTCTCTTCCTGAAATTATATTTTGGAAAAATATAAGATACCTCGGTCAGATACGCCACGCTATCTTAATAAGTATGATGAATTGAGATACGCTACTAGGTGAAATTGTAAAACACCCTTTTTACATACCGTAGGCGACTTATCTCAATTTTCGATTTTTTCGAGTTACGTCACTTCGTGATATTGACGATTTATAGTGACAAAAATAAAAAATAAAACTAATGTAGATTATATTATCAAAGTTATTTTTTTTAATTTTCAGTAATATATCGTTTTCGTGGTCATAATGCTCAGGAACACTAATTTTATTATACAGGGTGTACTAAAATTTATGGTTAATAATTTGTGATTGAGTAGATTCGTTAAAAATAAAGTAAGAACTTCATATAAAATTGTGTCGCATGTACAGCCCCCTAAAGGGGGTACTCTGAAGCAGCCCCCTAAAGGGGGTACTGTGAAGATGGGTTTTCTCCAAATGTTTTCGAAACCTCTGTAGATACAAATTTATATATTTTGGTAAACTTTGTACGCTAAATAGAACTGTGATCTTAAAAAAGTCGGTATACAAGAAATGTGGTCAAAAATAGGGGATTGTGGGGTAGAAATAGACCTAATTTATTTTACGCTATTATTTATACTTTTTTATGTTAAATTAGAAAAACCTGACATATTTTACAAAAAAAAGGAACTATTATGCTAATTTATTTGGTATTACATAATATATAAAAAAAAGTGTACCTAATCGGTGTTAGGGATACGTTTTTACAGTATGCAGACAGGACAGATTTAAATACCAATTAAATTGTGTGAAAATAAGTGCGCGCCTCTGAATCTGTATAGGTTATTATTCGACATCAAGCCCTTTTTTACTTTGGTTTCTCACCGAGCATTATTATACTTATCATCGGGTCCTAATTATGGATATATTTATGTTATACGATCTGTAATTTGATGTCTGGTTTCGATGTAGCCAAAGCCTAATCATACGAATTTTTATATGTATCCTTATTATTATAATCATTATATTTTGCGCGGGTTAATGGATATTTTATGATTACGTCTATGGGATATTTTTATACCGGTTGGTGCCCCTCCAGACTGGCCATGGGAAATTCGATGTAAATTTTGCTCCCCTATTAATTTTACATCCAAATTGTATTAGAATTTTTTGAAGATCCTTGTATGATCAACTCAATTCTATTAATTTGAAGAAACAGCCCATGCTTAAAGTTGAAAGTAAGAAAAGGAAAATAAAAACTAAAGTCTTCCTCCACAAAATTTACTAGAACAAAAATGTTCAAAGGTCTCTACAACGTAGAAACGTTCATCATCAGAAGACCGAAAAAATATAATACTGCTGATGGTTTTAGCAGAAGAGAAAATGATAAATGGTATAAAACCTTATATTGGAATTTTTTTATTATTTATTCTGCAATTTTTATGGAATGGAACCAATTTTTGATAATTCTATATACTTTTATGTTGTAGATAGTGCAGATTTTTGCTGGTAGTGGATTCAAGTGCATATTTTTCAAGTTTTTATATCTACTGCATATCTAATTCGTTTTTTTGGTCCAAGTATGTAACAGCTTTTCGCTTTCGTCATAATCATCATCAAAATTAAATATCCACTACTTGTACCTTCACTTTCTGTCCTACGTCAATTTGTTTTACTAAAGACTACACTTATTTACGCAAAAACTTTAATAAATACAATCGTTACCCCATCCTGTTATAGGAATACAAGTTATAATTAGAAACTTCATTATTAATACAATAATTACAACGGCCTGGTAATACAAAACTTCAATTCACATATATATAGAAAACATATATAACGGGCTCATCTATTTTAGTCCATTTGCAGCACGCATTCAAATAGGATATTATAATCTAGATAACCACATATTTATTATTATTAGCTATAAACGATATAGGGTGAATTAGAAATGTGTATTTGCTTTAGGCAACTTACATACTTTATATTTGATTATTGTAAACATAAAATATTTTTCAGAAATAGCTGCTTATTGTTTTAAACCGTAGCACATCATAACTTTTAATTTTGTCTTTAATAAACGTAATTGTCATTTTATCCAAGTGGTATTCCTTAAATCCGTGTTTCCTGTTCATTCGTTTTACTTACTTTTTCGAAAAAACTCACATTGCACAACTTTTTTAAAAGTTATGATAACTTCTTCTCTCGTGCTTGATGTCAAATGTAGTTATTGTAGGAGTCCCTTAAGGTAGTGTATTGGGCCCATTGTAAGGTATTTTATACCTCACTGATCATTTTAATATATTAAATTATGTACGTTGAATTTTTTTGCAGATAAAACTATTAGTTATGCTTAATGTGACCATTTATTTTTCCCCTCAAAACGGGACCCTGCAAAATCTGTTTGGTTTGTTAAAGTAAAGCACAACATAATTGAAAAATGTATTTTTAAGCATCATTATAATAGGCGGCTTAATTAAGTTTGGTATTTCTCATATAAAGAATTTTTTTTTAATATATTAGGTGACGAATTTAGAAAAGAATGGTATTCTTGACAGGTTTTATTCACATTCACCTTAATAATCAACATCGCTTTAAGGACTGATACTTGCAATTGAGTTTTCGAAGTACATAATTTGTTCATGAGTGAAAATATTCGCTCTACCGGTGCTTTAGTACCAGGCAAGCATAAAATGTACTCGATGATTTTTTGAAAGTATTTATGATTGAGACTGTTGTCTCGGAAGTGTTTGAATAATTCAACCCATTGATTTTCAGTTGGCGCACTTGCATTATTCCAATCAGTCAATTTTCCCGGTGTTATATAGTTTGAAATAAGTGAATATTCGTCAAATACTTCTGAGTCATCGTTACAGCTAATATATCCCTTTTCAATCAGTGAATCTACTAATTTTTGCACTTCTTCCCAAGTCGGCATTTTATTCAAGCGGGCCCAATTAAATATCTCTAAATCTTTATTGAACAACGTCCACTGCTCCAAGTACTCAAGAATTGTTTTATAAAATTCTAAAGCCGTATTTTTCACATATTCTTCAATGCACATGGAGCTGCTTTTTTGAAGTTGTACCAATAAATTGCGAACGGAGTGTGGAAGAAACTTCGCCCACTTTCCGAAAACGGGACATTTTGGCGTCCCGAAGCTTTTTTTGGGGACAACGGGACTGAGTGTCAAATATCGGGACTGTCCCGTTCAAAACGGGACGTATGGTCACGTTAGTTATGCTGTTGTTGATAAATGTTTGTCATTGATGACCAAAATAAATAAAGAACTAAGTAACGTTGATGAACGATTAAACGGGAAAAAAGCGAAATTAAATAAATGAAAAAACATGGTTTTGGGAACAAATAATTATGTAGTTTGTATATATCCACCAAATGATTACAGTTTAAAAAAAAAATTATTTACAAAAAAATGAAATAGACAAATTTATTTAATAAGAGTACAATGAAAAAAAGACTTCTATTCCTTATAAGAATTCACATACTTTTTATTCAACTGTTTAATACTGTATGTGACAGCAACACGCTTTCCTACTGTAAAACAACGAAAATTGCTAGACCGTTGTAGTGGGTAATTTGGCCAATAGGAAATAGGAGTTATTGCTACCATAGAATGGTTTATAACTATTATTGCTAGAATACTCCGAACAACGATGTGACCTGCGCAACAAATACGTTAAAACTGATAATAGGGCGCGCGGCGATTGCCGATCGCTACGAACCCCCCACCAACGTCTTGTGGCTTATAGGTTCTAACGGATACAATTCATTTTTGGGGACGCTGTTCTGCTTTCTTAATTGTAGAGTAAGCGCTTTCCTGGAAACAAAATGCGTCGCATTGAGAAGATACAATTTATTACTTAACAAAATTGCTGTATTAAAAGAAGTTCGTTATGCAACAAGACTGTGCTGCTAATGGAACTGATTACTACCAATTAAAACACTGTTTTAGCAGATCTGGAATTGATATAACTACTAAAGCAGTTTTGGTACACTAGCAATTTATTTAATGTGGGTTAATAAAAAATAAGCTATTAATACAAACTATGTCTTAGCAAACCTGTTGTATTAGATCATTTTCCTCAGTGTAGAAGTAGTAGGTAGATAGAGAATTAATTTTCTGATCATATAAATAATATTTGTAATAAAATCTCAATTTTTTTAAATTCCAATTTTTTTAGTATAAGTATGTAGGCACAAGAAAACTAAATTATAATAAAGTTAATATTCGTCCACATTAATTTTATATTGTGTTCTATTTTGTACGTGGTATCGCAAACTGACAAAAATAGGTTACAAATTTAAAGCAAATGCATTTATTTGGGAAAATACCAAGTTAAAGAGTGGCCATAATTTATAATATTTACAATGATTGTTTGGAATACCTAGATATATAACAAATTAAATAGAGCCTATTATTAGTGTCAAAAAATAAAAACAAAATCTTTAAAATTATTTTTTAGATGGTAGATACTTCGAATTTAAAATAATTAGTGTGTGAGTTGTGGGTGGTTTAAGCAGACTATTAATGGTTATAAGAAATAGTCAAGGAAATACCTATGTTTTATATTACTATATTTTTAAATTTTTTTTATTTGTGCAAAAAACTATCATCGACTTCGCAATTTTAAAAAACATTAAAGTCAGAACGGGCCAACCACAAACACTCGCGGAAAATTTAAAATACCCGGTGTAAATCTAAAATGGCGTCATGTTATCAATCACGTGAATGGATATCTGTTTTATGAACGGTATAAATAATAAATACCTACAAGTAATAACATAATAGTCATACACAGACTGAAACTTAAAGGGTAACCGTTTACTAAATACCTGATTATATATTTAAGTCAGTAACAGACAAAAATACTGCAAAGGTTATTTCTAATAATTTCTGTTATTCTGGAGAAAACGGAGAAAACAATTTCAACACCGTTGCTGAAGTGGATACTAGGCAAGGAGGATTTTTCATGTTTATTTAACAATTCTTTAAGTCACCCCATTTCTCCAGATTAGTTGTAACATACGATTGACTTTAATTTAGAAATATTAGAAAACCACAATATCTTTAGATCCATCAATTTTTATTAAATCCTTTGTTACAAATTACAGTATATAGTAAATTTACTATACATTTGAATCGAGAGGAGGACAATATCTCAGTAACTCATCCAGTTTCCGATCATCAAAATATACATTCAGACTGTAATAGTATGCTTTCTTCGGTAATAGTAATTTACGTTACAAGACCGGGAAGTAGTATTTTTTAGGTCGAGACCTGGAAAACACTAATTTTCGGTTGCGTGACGTACAATATTTTTTTTAAGACCGACACTTCGATATATTTTATAATCTACGCGAAACAAGTTTGACATAAAGAACTAAATTAAAAATCAACGAACTGTCACTCGACAATACATCGAAATGTTGTTGTCATAATAACGAAATCAAGGTATCTTGTATTATCAAAAAGCGATTGGAAAAACAAAAAACAGGGTGACAGTGACATTAGAGACCGGAAAAACGTTATTTTCTAGACGAAAAATTGTCCAGAAAGTGTAAATTTTCTGGTCGGTTTTAAAAAAAAATCTTTTCCGGTCTCTAACGTCACTTTTCCAGTCTTGCGATCGGAAAAAGGTTATTTTCTAGACGAAAAATTGTCCAGAAAGTGTATATTTTCTGGTCGGTTTAAAAAAAAATGTTTTTACAAGTATAATGCTCTCTCGAAGAAGTAGTAGTAAAAGTAGTTGTGTTACGAAACTTGACAAATAGACCAACGGCGATCCGTTTTGCCCCAGCGTCTTCTTCCAACCACTATAACAGCAAACAATTAACTGAGATCATTTAAGTTACTTTTAAACAGCAAAGCCAATGGTTAACTTGAGCGTTCCTTTTTAAAATTTAACTGCCGTATGCCTCTCAATATGTCTCATATACGATCATTCTAAGTTGTTCGCGAAGCGTTTCTTCAACTAAGCAAAGATTTTCACTTTGCTGTTTAAAAGAAGCAAAAGGAAGGTACCTAGTTAATTAGAACTCGAATTTTTGACGTGCTACCACAATACTTCGGTTTTATGATGTCCAAAGAGGACATGCAGAGATGATATCAGTTTTTATGTATAGGTATGCCACGAAGGACCCTCTTTGGCTAACGATTAAACGGTAAATTAATAATTTTCGATCACCCTATATAGATTCAGGATATTTACAAATATATAATATCAGTTTGCATGGAAAGCAGAAACGGATGTAATGCACCATTCATTAGGAAGAGGATACGCTAATATAACTTTGTGTGTGGTGCTTTAACTAATAATAAAATGTTAGAGGCATTTATATTAAATGGCTATCGAACCGAAGGCAGTATGTATAGCCAAACTACGGAGTATTATATTCTATATTGACCAGCTGAATATGAATATTAGATATTATAAAAAAGTTTTAAAATTTTTTTGTCTTATCCTACCACTACGTTGCCAATTTATGTGTTAGAAGAGTTAAAAAATAGTACCTATACCTATGTATCGCAGAGCGAACTAAAATAAGGATGAGTGTTAACCCCACTACTATTATCCATCTTTCTCCAATTTATGATATCTAAAAGGCGGAAAATATGCAAAATATATATGCATTTTTTACATATTTTGTCAATTTTATAATAAAATGCATATTTTTCATAAATTATTATTTTAAGAGCATACTTTTATGTTTTCGGCTTTATCAAAAAAATTAAAACGTTAAAGGTTTAATGTCCAGTTAGGCTCTTATTTCAGAGACTTTCCAATCTGAGGATTATAATAATAAAATTACATAAACAAGGTATTTATTGGGGGTTTCCGGGGTTTGCAGGTATATTGTTAGGGATTGTTTATTGTCACTTAATAATGCGTTATTACCTGCTTAACAAACTGTATTTATATCGATTTGTAATGCGTACTTCTGTCGAAATTTAAGTTTAAGAGACTCAAACAGAATTGTTGAAACTTTTTCCGCTAAATGTAACAACCTCCCGGTAAAGTAGGAGGTCAAGTAAGGAACAAATTGGATGTAACTGTAAAAAATAATGAAGGATTTAAATACTTAACTGCAGTAAAAAGCATTTATGAGGGTAAACCGTCCAACGAAGTTGCATCTTGGCCTTATATTTTGCAACCTAAGTAGCAGTATTGTCCGATTACATCAGTAGATGTTGAAAGAAGCTTCTCTTTGTATACACATATTTTTACTAATAAAAGACAATCCTTTTTAGTTGAAAATTTTGAAAAATATTTAGTAATAAATGCCTTTTATACAATTTTAGTTTAAAAGATTGTTTACCTACTTAAATTTTTCTTCGTTTTTTTTGTATTTTTTTAAAACAAACATATTTTTTAGAACCCAATGCGTTTCTTTACCTCATTTTACTATAATAAATTAGGAAATATTGCATACCAGTGTGCATATTTGGTAAAAAAATGCAAATAACTGCATATTTTAAAGGCAAACAAAGCATATATATGCGCATATTTTGGCTGAATTTAAGTGCATATAATTCGCCCTATAATGATAACCCTCTTTACATTAGATATCCTTACTATTTAGATAAATTTATAAATTCCCAGGCATGTTCTAGGGGGAGTTGAAAAAAATTTTTTTTCCTATATGGCTATACAACTAGAAGGCGCGGAGATCGATGGTGACCAAATTTTATAAAACGGAAACATGCTATTACGAGATCATATTTTTTGATCGTGTATAAATCGTAAAACTATTATTAATAGGGTCAATCAAAGTCAACTATATTTCAACTGAACTAACTACTAACCTCAACTAACAACCAGTGGAAAATGTTAAAATTACATGAAAGAGCAACATTTCCGCGCTAGACATTAAAAAATTATACAATTCCACTTTAAAAAGTAATTTTTGAATCGATTTTATTCGTGCAGCAAGCAATCATAAGTTACTTGCTACTATTTAAGACACCATCACATAACTAAACGCAAACCTACACTGTAACAACTCTTCTTCTTCTTCTTCGTATGCCTATCCGAGCCGGATGCTGGCGACCATCTAAACAAGTGATTCCCAAAGTGGTCCAGGTTGACCCCCAGGGGTCCACGGGAGACTCGACGGGGTCTACGTAGGCGTGTCAAAAAAAAATGTTCACAATTCGTAATCGAGAGTCCACGAAAATTTATCTGGTTTCTATAGTGAAGAACTAAATTTTTTTGTTTTTAGAAGTTACGTTTCGTTACGTTATTATTGTTTACTTTTAATTATATTACGACTGTTATCATATTACAATGTAAAGTAAACCTTACAATGTAATATGATAACAATAATAATTATCAATAGTGTAATAATTACATATTTGAATAAATACAATACAAGAAAATATACCATATTTCTTTTTATTTTTACCACTCCGGGAGTTTTCTAAATAAAATAAGTGAGAATTGATTGGTTTCTTGTGCTGTGAGTAGATGCCAAAAAAGTAATGTTGAATGTATTCACTTTTTTGATTGGCCAACTTTACTTTTTTGACATCCACTCACAGCACAATCAATTAATTAATTAACCAATCAATACTAATTTTTTTGTTAAAACTAAATTCGTGGTTGAAACTCAGCCGCAACGCAAATTTCCAGTTAGATCTAATCTTCACATTTTTTGTCGAGTTTTGGGAATATGGTAGAAATGTAACTGCAGGGGGTCCACCGGAACCAGCAAATTTTTTAAAGTGGTCTATGAGAAAAAAAGTTGGGGAACCTCTGATCTAAACAATCATAACTTTGTTAACTGCTTCTTTGAACAGTCCCTCGGTTGACTTTCCGAACCAGGCCCTTAGGTTTTTCAGCCATGAGATCCTCCTTCTTCCTGGTCCTCTGCTCCCGTACACTTTACCTTGCAGGATGCACTGGATGAGACGGCATCGATCTTCATTACGCATTATGTGCCCAAGATATTTTAACTTCGGGCACTTCACGGTATAAAGGACCTCACGCTCCTTCATTGGTCACCCTCTGCATCCAAGACATTTTCAGCATCCTTCGACACAGCCACATTTCGAAGGCTTTCAGCCTCCTCTCAGTAGCAGCAGTCAGTGTCCAAGCCTCCACTCCGTAGTACAATACAGAAAAGATAGCATCTTAACAACCTGATCTTGAGGTTTATGTTCAAGTCATGGCTCTTGAAGCACTTTGCCATCTTATTGAACACTGCTCTGGCCTTCTCTATCCCGCTTCTGATTTCTTGTGAATGGTCCCATTCTTCATTCACAACTCTAGTACGCGAAATTAGTAAGTTGAAAATGGATTACAAGCACAGTGATTTAAATTAAAAAAATTATTTGATAGATTTTTCAAAATTAAAAAAAAAAATTATTTTATTTTATTTTCCCCCTTTTTATGAAAACAATTATCCTTTCGACGGTCATCGAAATTATAATAACATCAGCACATACTTAATATTGAATAAATATGCAAATATTTGCCCAATCTTCTTAAATGGATCAATACAACCACGAAAAAAATCTTTAAAATATTCATTAGCATTTTGAGCGGTAATCTGGTAATGCTGTGTGCATTTAAGTGCCGCTTGTAACTGACTTTAATGTTACTAATAATAATAAACAACCCCCTTATATTTTTATGTAGGTTTATATCATGCCTTAATGATTAAAAAAATCATTAACACAACTATCGATTTTACAATAATAAGTTTAAATTATGTTTAATGACGCCACTTTATTATATTTTTTATGGCTCCATCATTCATTTACTTTTATAGTTAAGTAAAAAAATACAGCTGGAATTTCAAGCTTAATTTTGCCATTAAAATGGCCTTTCTCATACACAGTTTTACAGGAGTTGGTATGGTAGTTATAGGAATAGCATCGAGAAAGTTGTTCTAAATATTAGTGGTCAAAAGACAAGAAGATATCCTAGTCTCATCTCTACTAGATAGAGTTAACAGTTGACACCCACAGGTGACATTAACAGCTGATACTGGTTTCTTCCTAAAAGTACCCAGTTCAGTAGTGGGCCGTAGCAAGCTCACGCGTCACGTTTCAGAGACTAAATTTTCTTGGTGTTTATTATTTAAGTTGAACGGTGAGTAGAATAAACCAGTTTGAGTTAATTAACGCTCCTATTTCCAATAACAAACATTTCATCTATCATCATTTGCTATTATAAATTTATTTTTATTAGTTTATCCATTTTTGTTACGGTACAATGGGTTGCCAAACTTTTGGCTCACTGAGAACCAATCCAGCTGTTTCTATTTAAAAACACATGGCATTTTAGCGGCTTTGTACAACGCTGCGAACTTAAATTATAATATGGCTACGCAGCATTGAACGCGAAACATGCGCAGGCGCACCGCTTGATTGGCTCGTAGCTACAATATTTGGGCGGCGAAACTCTTGTATGTTGTCAGGGTTGTTCATAGCTTTTTTCATTGGTAAGTTTAGTGTATGTCAAATGTATTTCTGTGTTTCACCAATAAATAACGCCAAAACCTCAATTGTAAATAATATGAACGCTGTATTTTTGCCAATATGCTAATAAACCATAAAGATCCCCGTACAAGTTTAAAATATGGGGAATGCGATGGTTAAGGAACTTAGCCCAGTCCTGTCGCCAACATCTTAACGTACAATAGACTAGACTTCAACAGTGTGCTATAAATAAGAGGTGACTTAACGACGATGCGGCGTGTCCTTAGAGAAATTTGACTTTATTATATAAATTCGTTGATTCATCAACGCTCAGCCTAAACCACTCATCCTGGAAACATAAAATTTCGAGGATGTCTTCTGCTTATAACGTAGACATCCACTAAGAATCGATTTTTTGATAATCCACCCCTAATGAGGTAAAAACAGGGGTTGAAATTTTTATAGGAATTTTTGTATCTCAGAAACTCAAACTGGTGGAGGTCTAAGAATTGGTATATAAGGTCCTTTAATAAAATAATAATGTACGTGTTTCGTCATATTTTTAAGGTTCACTTAGGGCTCTATAATTTTAAGCTGTATTGCTGAAAATGGGTACTCTGTTAGTACCTGTTTTACTGTTTCGAAAAGTTTTGTTTGTAAGTTTATTTTAATGCAGAAATTCAAATAAGGAATCTCCTTGTCTGCAAAAGAACCAAGCTTATGGTCATTCCCATTAGTCAATCCAAGAATGTGTCAGCAATGGTGACTGTGGGCAAATACTGCTTTGTAATTGGTACATAATATGGAGTTTAACATCTTTAGAAATTTATTTAAACTTTGGCTCTCCTATTGGCGATTACAAGATCTCATAACTAAGAGCCAACAAGGAGATAGTAGGCTTGAAATAAGGTCATTTATGCTTAATTTCTAATGATAAAATATCCACGCTTAAAGAGATACGGGGTGAAAGAGAAAATTGGCGATGAATGGTTAAGCGGGTATAAATCAGATTTGATTCAGCTACCTTTTTGAGCGCAAGAAAGACGATTTCCTAATTAGTTTTAATATACCTCCTAGAGGACGCTAGTTACACAAAGTGAGTTTGCTAAATTATCGCATATATTTTTTGTCTGTGACATTTCTGGCCGCTTCACCTCAAATTACGAAGGAAGGGTATTTTATATACACACGTACCGGGTGGTCAAATAAGCGAGGACGTCGGCTTTATCTCGGAACCCATTAATCGTACAACTTTCGGAAAGATTTTTTTATAAGTAAAGTGGTCAAGAGAAATTGCTGGAAATTACTTTTAAGTTCCTCATTTCGCCGCAAGGGGGCACAATTAAAATTTGTTTTTTTAAATTCTAAATTTCTTCGAAAATTCCCCTATTAAGGTATAACTCTGATTACATCATTGGAAAGCTTAGACAATTCTGCATCATTTTGGTTTAAGGCTCATTGGCGTACCGACCTTGATAAGAGTGGGAGAAGCTATTGAAAGTGTAAACATTAAAATCGCTGTAACTTCTAAACGACCTATCCGATTTTACTAAATTTAAGCTTGTTTGGAAGAAAAAGGTATGTACCTTTAATTGTCGTATCCAATGGCACAAGATAGTTTCTAATAAAATTGCTAGAGGGCGCAATTTGTATTAAAAATTATTGTTTTGGCAATAACTCTGAAACGAACAAAGATATCGAACTGCGGTCTTCACATCTTTTCTTGTAAATTTCATCTACTTTTCGAATATGATGTCATAGTTATACCGTATGGAAAAAACTGTTATTATTACAAATTGCGCCCTCTAGCAATTTTATTAAACACTATCGTGTACTGTTGGATACGGCAATTGAAGATGCTTATTTTCCCCTTCCAAACAAGCTTAAATTTAGTAAAATCGGATAAGTCGTTTAGAAGTTACAGCGATTTTAATGTTTACACTTTCAATAGCTTCTCCCACTCTTATCAAGGTCGGTACGCCAATGAGCCTTAAACCAAAATGAAGCAGAATTGTCTAAGCTTTCCAATAATGTAATCAGAGTTATACCTTAATAGGGGAATTTTCGAAGAAATTTAGAATTTAAAAAAACAATTTTTAATTGTGCCCCCTTGCGGCGAAACAAGGAACTTAAAAGTAATTTCCAGCAATTTCTCTTGACCACTTTACTCATAAAAAAAATCTTTCCGAAAGCTGTACGATTAATGGTTTCCGAGATAAAGCCGACGTCCTCGCTTATTTGACCACCAGGTACATTAATTGTGGTTCATTAATCTCGATATTTCAATTAGTTTTTAAGATATTTGTGTTTAAAGGCTATATAAAAAAATGGTTGCACATTTTTGCTGTTGCAGAGTTAAATCTAAAAAATGCATTACGTGACGTCTTTTATTATTCCTAATTGAAGTTAATCGTATTTAACAATTTGGAGAATATCTTTAATATTTGAGGGCAAAAACGGTGTTAATTTGGCATGCCGTTAGGAACTCTTAAACTGTAAAATTAAGGAACGATTCAAATTTGTCCATAAAACATGCTCTACTATAAAGGTAAATACGAGAAAATACCTTTAAAATTAGTTACGGTTAGTGTTGCAAGTAGAAATATTTCCATGTGAATGGAACAAACCCCCTATTAGTTTCCTAACAACTTTCTTTAACATTATCCTATACTTATCTCTTACCGTTTCTAAAATATTAAATTGCAATGTTTTTGACCGAAAACGTAAACTTTATAACTCTGAAATATTAAGACCCAGAAATTTGGTGGGCAATTTAATAACACCAGGGGGGGCAACAAACCCTACCCCCAAATCTTACTTGCAATATACAGGGTGGTTTAAAAATACAGCTAATTTGGTTAATTGAAAAGGTGACCATCAGTAGATATATTTTTCTATTAAACGTAACGCTATGTATATGATCACTGATTTGGAAACCTACTTAAATTGGCTCTTTATTTTTGTATATCACATCTATAACTAACTACTATATATAATTTTTGACTTATAACTGATTATTTGTAATATTTTCTCGACCATTTAATTTCCATTCGATTTTTAGTAAGTAGTAATTGACGAAATGCCTAATTACGGTTGTAGAAGCGGCAACTTGTTCGCCAATAATTTTATATGAAAAAGTAGTTTTGACAGCTCCGGTGGAAAGGCCTTTGTTCATCATCTTGATTGTCAAAGGTAGCGTCACGGGTTTTGACGATGCAGCAGCATCTTCAACAGCCACTGAGCGCAGTTTTGCATTTATAGACACTTTCATTAAAAAAAAAAAGGAACAGGCTTACTGATGACAGAGAAGCTAAAGTACTCTAACGGTCTTACAACGAAAACTTCTTAAAAAAATAGAAAGTGGAAATAGATCAATTATTATTATTATTTTTGACACTGTTGAAGATTTAGAGGAAGTTGACTCTCATGAAGAAGGCATTGATGCTGAAGATAATATTGAAGGTGATGATGACAGCGATGAAGATATGCCTCTTGCTCGACTTATTTCTTGATTGTTTGTTGACAACTTTAACTATATTCTTTGTTTGTTCTCCATATATTTATTAAATGTTTAGTTTTTTTGAGTTTCTTAGTTTTTAATTTGTACTTACCATACGCACAATAGGATTAAATTATATACCGTAAATTGGCCAGCTAGATCGCCTGATTTTTTATCCATTGACTTTTAAAAATTTGGAAGAATTAAAGATCGCATTAATTGTATAGGTATTAACTTAATAATGCCAAAATTGAATTTTATAACCATTTAGGATATTGCTTGGCAGTGGCTTTTTGAGCTGAGCATGTGGTAAAAAACCATTAAGTTTCCAAATTTGTGTTGTAATGTGTTAAAAAGGATTGTTTTTCATTTGTCTACAAATGTTTCAATAAATATCTCATAATATAAGTACATTATTGCGTTTAATAAATGAATACAATCATTATATTTTCTTGAATAGGTACTGTAAAACATCAAAAAAATTACCTTGTCTGACTTCCAGTGTCTTTATTTTGTTACTTAACACAACGTTTCGGTTAGTTAGTATCTCTAACCGTCTTCAAGTGTAAACTAAATTATAATTCTAAGGCTACTGTCTTAAATGCTTAAATGCTATCCATGTGCAATGAAGCTTGATGACTCCGCCTACTTGCTTATTGGAGTGTGAAGGTTGAGCTGTTGGTTTTGGACAAAAAGAGGCTTCCAGGTATTGAGGATATCTATACTTGGTTTACTAAATATATGGGTATTTTGATTCATGAAACCTTGGCTTCTGACCATGCACTGCATATTATGTTGGTTGGTCCATACATGTTCCGCTATACCTGATCTCGAAGTTTCACCTCTTTGAGTATGTTTCAGATGTTCTTTAACTCGTACGGGAAGAGGTATTTTTGTTTCTCCAATGTACGATTCGCCCCACTCGCAAGGGGTTTGATAAATACAATTTTTTTTGTGTTTTCATTACGGAGGGGTTTTACTTTTGTAAGAAAGCTTCTGTTTTGATATTATAGTTTTTGGTTATCCTTCTAACCTTTTCAGAAATCCCCTTGACATAAGGTATTGTAAGAAATGCTTGCTCCTCTTTCGTTTCTGTATTAGTTTTTATTTCGCGATTTTTAAGTTTTGAGATGGTATTAGTTACAAAGGTTTCAGGGTACCCGTTCTGTTTTAAATCTTTTTTGATGTTTGAAAGTTCAATATTAAGGTCTTCCGGATTATTGCAAACGTTAGATGCTCTGTGATAAAGAGTTTGCATTATGCCCTGTTTTATGGAGTTTGAATGATTTCATCCGTGATTAAGGTATTGCCCCATGTGAGCGGGTTTCCTGTACACTGAAGTTTTTATGTTTTCAGCACTTCGTTTGACGAGAGTCCGACAAGGTTATTTTTTTTTATATTACTTTATTGTCTACCACCTTCAAACAAACACATAATATATTTCGAATGTTTTCGAAATATTTTCAAAAAATATATTTCCGGAAATTTTACAACACTAGTTACGGGGCACACAAATACTTTGTTTTTAATATATTTTGTCTCTTTTATTTTTATTAAGATACATTATTCAGATTGTATCATTGAAATAACTTTAGAACTAACCCCCATATTTGTTAATTATTAATAATGACCAATTTTATGTGTATAATAAAAGCGGCACTTATATATTTATTGCGGTTCATTTATTATTTATATACTAATTGGATATTTTCCTTTGAGGGGTCATAAATATATGAAAATATATTAGTCTCCAATATAGATTAGAGAAAAGGCCGTATTCTTATTTAATGGGCCAAAATTAGAAGTCGTTGGGTGCTTTTGTTCGTTTTGACAACCCACATATCAGCTGAGACGAGAATGTTAGGTGTGTGAACTGATTTAATGTAAATTCGAATATGCTTTTCCAGTTCAGAGTTAGTGTTGCTAGATCAGGGTCGATAAATTTTGAAACCAAAAAAAATAATAGTAGGATGAAACCCATTGGAAAAGAAAGAGAATATAACAAAAATGAAAGGAAAAGTAATTTACGGGCGATCCGAGGTCGGGAAGTGGAAGGGGGTGAGTTTTTAAGGGTAGAAAACGATTTCCGGCAAAACTACAAGTCCTATGGAAAAACGTTAAATGGCAAAGTTGTAGGTAATAAAAAGATCTACAACTTTTGTACTTAAACTTTTTTCACATAACCTTAAAATTTATGTGAAAAATTCAAATAACCAAGTTTTTGGTTTTTTATTTTTTTCTTTTACAAAAAAAAATGTTTTTTTTCACGAAATTTGGTGAAAACTTACCTTTTTATGTCCCAAACACACTGTAATTTTTTTGATTTAAAATATTTATTTTTTCACCTTATTTTGACCTAATATCGAAAAAGCACCCTAATTTTCAATCGAAAAATCTCACGTCAAAATCTCTGCTTTTTTAAAAAAGTCGGTGGGCTTTTTGTTCGCTCAAATCTCTACTTTCTGATGGTGTAAAAAAACATATACATTACTATGGTAAATGTTCTCAAAAAATGCAAAATATTGTAGATGTCTTATTAAATATCAACTTTATTAACTTATTTGGTTGTTAATTATAGGAGTATATTTTGACTTGCAATTTTTTGTTTATCAATTTAACATGGAAGCTTACGTTTTTCGAGTAATTAAAGTATAAGTTTAAATAAATAGCTCAAAATTGTACATAATGATTAAAAAAAATCGGATTAGAGTTTTTTTCGTTTCTTTGCATTTTTTGAGAACATTTATCATGGTAATGTATATTTTTTTTACACCATCAGAAAGTAGAGATTTCAACGAACAAAAAGCCCACCGACTTTTTTTAAAAAAGCAGATATTTTGACGTGAGAATTTTCGATTGAAAATTAGGGTGTTTTTTCGATATTAAGTCAAAATAAGGTGAAAAAATAAATATTTTAAATCATAAAAACGTAAGTTTTCACCAAACTTCGTGAAAAAAAAATTTTGTAAAAGATAAAAATAAAAAACCAAAAACTTGGTTATTTGAATTTTTCACATAAATTTTGAGTTTATGTGAAAAAAGTGTAAATACAAAAGTTGTAGATCTTTTTATTACCTACAACTTTGCTATTGAACGTTTTTCCATAGGACTTGTAGTTATGCCGGAAATCGAGATAAATCGTTTTCTACCCTTAAAAACTCACCCCTTTCCACTTCCCGACCTCGGATCGCCCGTAAATTATTTTTCCTTTCATTTTTATTATATTCTATTTCTTTTCAATGAATTTCATTCTACTATTATTTTTTTAACTTTTTACCGTTTTCAAAGGCTTCAGCGCTGGTCCATACTTACGTACCCCTCAGAAACATGATATCACGTATGTTATTTTTTTCTCAAAAAAAAAAGCCGGTTTTCAAGATATGCAAAATAGATGAACTATATCCAACTTATATACGTCCAACTGTTTAGAGTGTCCTGGGTGTTTTTTAAGCAGCGGCCTGCTAATGTCTGGTGTTAAAATCGCACGCCAATGCTGCGGTCGGCTACGACGCGCGCCTCGCGTGTGTATGTCATTGTCATTTTTAAAACAAAGCTGCAACATGCACACTGCTTGTCGTCTCTTTTCAACTTACTATTTTCGCATACTAGAGTTGTAACAGTGTAGGTTTAAGTTTAGTGGTGGTGGTGGTGTCGCTAGCAGTAACAACATTTTTATTTATTATTGACAAACTGTTATTTTACCAATTTTAACTGATTGTAAGTTTTGGTTAGTTAGTTTTCATTGGCCCTGTTTATATTGCGTATTATTAAATATTATTACTGTTCTTAACTAAAATATCCTGATATTTTTACCTTCTAATCCTGGTTTTTAAATTTGTAGAAGGCAATATTAGAGCAAAGCGACATTTGAAAATAAGTGTTTATAGCAAAATTTGCGGGTTTACAAATGTAATAAGTAATTTCCATAACATGTTGTATTTGTATTTTGCACAATATTAATGACAACTACTTTTAGTAAACCTGTACGGGTATGTTGTAGTAAGTACACGATTGCTAGAAGATAAAAAATAATATATCTAAAAAATTGGTAGCTTGTCGTTTATTGAACGTCAAGCGATTAATATATTTTTTAAAATTCAATAATAAATTTTGCCGTAGATAAGTTATTAATGACCGATCTTCACGTCTGTGATAAACGTATTAAAACAAATTAACATTTTAACGCTGACACGACGTTTCTTGGAATTCCTAAAATTTTTATTTATTAAAAGTATGCGTTCAAATAAACTATGCTCGATGTGTGGGCTGGCAACAAATGAGAAGTGTCAACACTCTCCATAAATATAATAAAGTTTTTTTGCTCCGTCTCTTTTCTTTGTTTCCTGTGCAGTCTGTACCTTTGGGAACGGAGGAGCCCAATGATTTCGTTAAGAGTCCTTACTATTTTAATATTACTTTTGAAGCTGTATTTCATTTCGTATACCATATTTTTAGTCCACATTATGTAAATTGAAGCTTATTTAAAATATACATAATACCGTGCGAGCAAAAATTATTTGCATCAAAGAGGGCCTTGCATCTAAGGACGTAATGCTTAGCCGTAGAGCTTAATACCTGTTGGGTGTCAATTAACAATCAATGAGCTATTCCGTCATCTTTGACAGTCGTTACAAGTAATTTGATTCATCGCTAATTTGTCCAATTTCTTGAACAATTCACACAATGGGCTTTACGGAACAGCACAAAGCATTCATGGTTGAAGCGTATTTTCGAAACGGGGTTAGAGTAAATGGTGAGTGCCAATATAATCCGGGTTTGTGCATGGACGATTTTCACGAACATTTTCCTAACGTTGCTTTTATTGCTGGGGATTTTTATCATTGCCTGAAAAGAACCGTGGCCGTGTTTAGGGAAACAGGTTCTATACAACACAAAAAAAGAGCAGGAAGACCATCTGTAAGAACAGAAGAACTTGTTGCAAACGTTCGTGAAATAATGCAAAATACGGCAACGAATTGTATAAGACGCCTGTCCCATTTTCATTTATTTTATTTATCTTTTTCTTTCTGTATATTCTTACTTTGTTAAGTAATTTTGTAAACAACAGAAATAAATTTGTATTTGTCTACTTATTTTATTACTCATTAGTTTGGCATATCATGTCATAATATGAATTTGACAAAATTTTAACCTAGATTTGGTTAGATATATCGTCCCCATATCATTGTGATCTAAACCAAGCCCTACGTTTTTTAATCCAAGCCCTCTTTGATGCAAATAATTTTTGCTCGCACGGTACATATCCGAGATTTGATTATTCCGTAATTTTGGCATCATACTAAAACCCAAATATTAAATTATTTATTAAATTCCTCATTATACGAGAAAACTGATGGGTTTAAAAAACCACTAATAAGCCGATGACACACCGTATCTTTGTAGCCTGTCAAACGGCACCATATTTTTTAGTTTGACTGTTGTAGCAACGAGTGTAGAGCGTTAGAAGTCCAAATGTATCAACAGATAACCGTTATCGACCCAATTTTCTTTCTGGGTCCCAGCGAGGTACCCAATTCTCGTTGCCTATCACTATATTTTTTTTTGATGGAATTAAGTGGCACAGAGGGAGAATAATATAGAAAAATAAAAATATCAAAAGTCATTTCATTATTGTAAGGGGGAGAAAACTACTCTACGTAGATATATTACGGGAAAAATTATTACTGAACACATCTGCCACAATTCTTCGTTTTTAAATATATTCTTATGTGCCGTAAATAGGTACAACATTTCGTTTCGAGATTAAAGAAGAAGTCTTCTTTTATTTTATTGCCAAGATAAATTAGAAATGAAAAAATATTAACCGCATGACAAGGCACCTTAAGATTACAATAAAGAATATTTATAAACTGGGTGTCGACCAGGGCAAACACCGATCACTGACACCGCTTCGAAAAAAATAAATAATAATCCTAAACAAATTTTATACCTAAAAATAACCGGTCGGGCATCATAAAACCCACCCGAACAGTACCGTCTTAAGGGGATGCTGCACTGACTGCACACCGTAAATATTATAAAATTATATCATGGGAATTGTGCTCTTAAAGCTAAGCTGAATTATTTTTGACGGTGTCGTTAACTTTACCATCAATAGTCCCCTCCGTTCCGTTCGGAAAGTGTATTTGGAAACTTGAATAGGTTAGCCTACGTGGCGAAATAAAGTAGTAGTAGTAGGTAGGTCATTTAGCAAAATATCGAAATCTTAATATTTTAGTTACAGCCCATCAAAGTTAAATTTTTTCTCAATCAAATTGATATTTGGCACAGAGACTTGGTGATAAAAATGCTAACAAGAATTATTTTTATTTACTCTTTTTCTGGTTACTACACCACTGAATGTGCAAAAAAATAAAGATTATAACCTTACCTGTGAAAGATAATTCCGGATGAAAGGAATCTAATTTTCCACAAATTTGACACTGACCCACCATTTTGTTAAGTAGGTACTTATAGCAATAAAATAAAAACTCGTTCACACAAAACTTGTACAAATACGAGTATTCCGAGAAACCACGACATCACAAAAACAAATACTACGATTACTCATAGAAAAAAAATTGAGGTTTGTTCAATTACTACAGCTGTTTTTGTTGCTACCCGTAAATGGCCGACGCGTGAAAAAGGAAGGCGAGGTTGCCGCTATCATTCTAGATTTTGTCACCATGGAACTAAAATAAGTAGGTACTGAATACAAAGACCTAAAATAGTAATATTTATCTTATTTAAACTAACAAAACAAAAACTTGTTATACCTATAGTATCTTATTAAAGATTGTAATTTATCTGAATTATACTTGTATTTTATTAGTTTCCTGAATTGCTGGTGGAATCTTTGATTTCTTTAAAACTTAAACAATGTAGTCTATTCTATAAGAAGTCTATAGCAAATAATATGTCGTTTTAAACAATAATAAAATATTTAAAAAATATTTACTCTTTACCCAAAGTCTATAAATCTCACGGTTTAGTCACAGATTAGATTTAAAACTGTTTTGATCAATATTTCGTTACTTCTTCGATGTATCCAAAAATCGGCCAAATACCCCTCTTTGCAGTATAATTATCTACAGTTTTACGTTAAAACAGGTTGGATGTACCGTGCGAGCAAAAATGATTTGCGTCAAAGAGGGCCTTGCATCTAAGGACGTAATGCTTAGCCGTAGAGCTTAATACCTGTTGAGTGTCAGTAACCTGAATTAACAATCAATCAGTTATTCCGTCATCTTTGACAGTCGTTACAAGTAATTTGATTCATCACTAATTTTTCCAATTTCTTGAACAATTTACACAATGGGCTTTACGGAACAGCACAAGACATTCATGGTTGAAGCGTATTTTGGAAACGGGGTTAGAGTAAATGGTGAGTGGTAATACAATCCCGTGAATCCGGGTTTGTGCATGGACGATTTTCACGAACATTTTCCTAACGTTACTTTTATTGCTGGGGATTTTTTTCATTGCCTGAAAAGAACCGTGGCTGTGTTTAGGGAAACAGGTTCTATACAACACAAAAAAGGAGCAGCAAGACCATCTGTAAGAACAAAAGAACTTGTTGCAAACGTTCGTGAAATAATGCAAAATACGTCAACAAATTGTGCACGACGCCTGTCCCAAGAAGTGGGAAGATCTTATGGAACATGCAGGACTATTCTTAAGAAGCAGCTAAATTTATTTCCTTATAAAGTGCAAGTATTTTAGGAAATTCAAGCCGCAGATTTTGAAAGACGCAGGAATTACTCTCAATGGTTTACCCAAAATTTATTGGAAATAAATGATTAATGTGAATTTATGCTTGAAGCATGGCGGTGGCCAATTTCAGCAATTTATGTAATTATTTTTCTTTTTCTTTCTGTATACCTATTCTTATTTTGTTAGTTTTATAAATAACAAAAATAAATTTGTATTTGTCTACTTACTTATTTTATTACTCATTAGTTTGGCATATCTTGTCATAATATGAATTTGACAAAATTTTAACCTAGATTTGGTTAGATATATCGTCCTCATATCATTGTGATCTAAACCAAGCCCCTCGTTTTTTAATCCAAGCCCTCTTTGATGCAAATAATTTTTGCTCGCACGGTATAAATTAGATTAAGAATCATAGGTAGTCGTTTCTGGAAACTTATTTCTTTAAAAATGTTTGTTATACGGACCTGAAAGGGACCTCTTTGAAGAAGAAAAACATGTGCAGCAGGGAATCCTCGGGAAAAATATATATTTAAAAAATTATAAATAAACCAGCCGAAATAAAAACAACTGAAATTTTATACTCTGCACTTTCGCGAATACATTCGAGTGGCGTATAAATAAAAAAAAATAATAAAGGAATATTTTTAAGAATCCGACGACCGACCGACGTCGCTATTTATTTCGCAATAAAGTTTTCGTAAAGTGCCGTATTTCATTTTTTAACGATTCTTTGTTTACACTTAGGCAAAGAGAGCCATAAATACCAACTTAAAATAAATAAATTAATGGTCCAGCCATAAAGGAACTTAACATATTTGTTTGAAAAGTTGCCTCTTGACGCTACGAAACATGTACAATTGGCCAAATATGTTTTTTCAATTCTACAATGGTTTATTATTGTTGTAAAATTATAAAATGTACCATTTATCCATATTTTATTAATCGTCTATCTTAGTAAACCTGAAATCTTCTTCAAAATTCTGTGTTCTTTGAAGTAAATTTAAATAAGTGAAATTATTAAAATAAAAGCGAATATTGTGGCATATCGGACGAGTGTGTAACTGTTTTTTATATTGGAATACATGGATCACACAATCCATGGATTGTGATGCCACTTCGTGGTTTATCTAGTTTAGTCTACCTTTTGATATTATGTATTGATGGCCGCATTTGCTTTTGTAACAAGGCTTTTAATACATCTTACCGCTGTGTTGGGATTGCTTTGGTTATGGCTGCCCATAGAGTTCTAACAAGGACGAAACGGCCGTCGTGGTTGGTCTACCCGCCCCAGGGTATCCATTGTGCTTGGATCCTTGTGTATTCCAATATAAAAAACAGTTACACACTTGTCCGATATGTCACAATAATTGCTTTTAATTATTTTCGCGGACACTACAGTGTGACCAATAAAGTCCGCATCATATGGGATTTTTTTAATAATAACTTTATTCGAAATTTGACTTTGGCATCAAGTTCTGTTTCGATCGAGATAAAAATTAAGCAAAAAAAATAGTAGTCACGTGATTCGCATTATCCGTCAAATTTTAATTTTTTTCAAAAAATAATTCAAAAGTAGGGATATTTCTGAAAGTATTGAAAAAAGTTATTAGAAAAAGTTTTTTTAAATGCAGTTTCTAGCACACGTGCAAAATTTTAGCTGCATAAGATAATTTTAATTTTTACCCATATTTTGTAAATTGCACTACTTTTGCAATAAAAGATTCAACGCAACCTACATAAAACTTCTCAGTTTTGACAATGCTTTATTTCAGATACATTTTCTTTAAAGTAGCGCCATATTAAATGTGTGTTTTTCTACAAAATTAAAATTGGGCTATTAAAATTTGGTCGCATGTAATGCAAAGTTTATTTGTTTTTGACCCTGTATAAGGTAACTTTATAAAATAAGTATTTTTGAAAACGAAGTTTGTGTCTAAAAGTAATACACCTTAATATTAAGACAAAAAAGAACACGGTGTCATCAGTAAAGTGTTCATTAAGTGGAAAATAAATTTTAGTAGTGGGTAAAAAATCAAAAGTATCTTATGCAGCTAAAATTTTGCATGTGGGCTGGAAACTACAAACACAAAACGTGGTATCCTCAGTACCCCAAAAACACTTTTTACCACGTAATATTATTGTGATACTACAATTTTATCCTCATAATATCTTACAGACATATTATTATGTTTGATAAGTTTTTTAAAAATTTAAATGATCTCCGACACCTTCTTAGAAAGGTTTTTTTTCTTCCCCATTTTATTTGGTTGGTTTAGACCCCCGTTATTAACGTTTTCAAATACTCAATATGGTTTTACCATTATCAATTTTCTTTATATTATGTTTGTTCTACACTCCATTTTTTTAAGTCCATAAAAGCTCCATTAAGGTTCTAATTTTCTCTTTTGCTAACACCATCAGCATAAAATAAAAAAAATTTCTGTCTCCTGATGATGAACGTTTCTACGTTCGAAACATGTAGAGACCTTTAAACAAGAATTTTTTTATTCCGTTAAATTTTGTGGAGGAAGACTTTGTGTTTTTCTTTTCTTTTCATTTTTTTAAAAGATATAATCTTCTTTAAAAAGTGTAATACCCTCTTAAACTTTATTGTAATTTTTCAGCTTTCCCATTAAATTTTTCAAATTATCTAGGGAGTGATATGTAACAAATTTTGTATACAAATAACTTGAAATAACTACGCCATATACAATTTTTGAAAATATTTATAAAAAGAACACAACAGGCATAAATCTGATACATGTCAAAGCAAGAAAATGTATGATTTCGTTCAAAATTCCACAATTTTAGGCTAATTAATACAAAAACTTGCTTAAAGAAAAGTTTTGCTTCGAATAACCATTTCCTTTTGCTTAAATTAATTCCTTAAAATTTAAATATTAAAGTATTTACGGTCGCTAAAAGTGACAAGCCTAAACTGAAATCAATGTAATTTGATACAAAGGAGGAATACTAAATAATAATATTGAAAATATGTTATTTTAATGTAAATATACATTAAGGACGTTTTTTAAGAACGTCTTTTATCAGCTGTCCACATCGTGCATAGTATTAATTTACAAAATACATAGATTTATTAATAAGTCTGTAAATAAACCTTTTCCCAACAATAAATTATTTAAAAAATGGTGCATGTCACTTTTCGTGACATACTTTATTATGTACTGGGGAAATTTTATATATATCTACATTTTATACATACATGAAGTATACCTTTATTTATTATTCAGACGTGGTTATTATACGTAGTTACAAATGTTAATATTTTATTTATATTATACAACTTACTGTAATAGGTCATTTTTCCGTTTTATATTATTATTTAAAATAGCTATATCATTTTTATACTACACGGAAAGCACTTCTACTTAACATTATTTAATGTTATGTAACATGCAGTTATTTAGATAAGGTCTGATAATAATTTTTTAATAGAAAAGAAATGAACAAACCAGGAAAATTCTTTTTAAATTTTCGAAAAATAAATAGTGCGATTAAAAAAAATGTTTTAAATAATTAATGTTTTTAATTTACTTTTACTATAAAGTGCAAAGGTAATTTTTTGCTTCTATAAAACTGTTAAGTAGCCCACAGACAGGCAACTTTGCTCGACGAGCGGTTCGTCGAACATTTTATTCGGGCACAAAAACACGCAGAGTGTTTCAGTATAAATAGCAGTAGCGTAGTAGCCCATAGACTGCTGGTTTTATTTATTTTTATTGCCTTTCTTTGAATTGCACTCCTGCAGACTGTGATTAGGAAATATATTGCTTAAATTGTTAAAAAATAACAGAAAATATTTGTTTTTAAATTAAATGGTATTAATTAACTTATAACAATAACAAAATATTTTGTTAATAAATCCTTTATATTGTGCCATTATTTGTATCTCACTATTTCTAGTTTCCAATTTTTAATAATGAGCAACTTCAATTGAAGACGAAATACACCAAGTCCAGTTTCGGTTCGTTTAACAGGTTAGTATGGGAAAACGGGTTTCTCTTCACCCACTTTGTCCTTCTATTTTGTGTATGGCTAACGTCGCTTTTGTTAAAGTCTGTGGGTCACTATATTTACGTTATTTTATGTAATATTTTCCACAAAAATCGACCTTTGCACTTTAATGTAAAATTGAATTATAAAAATTATCTATTGGAAACATTGTTTTAAGATTATAGTTTATCTAAAAAGTTTAATACCGTCTTAAACTCTACCGTCATTTTTTAGCTTTCCCATTAAGAGGAGTTACTCGTGTCGCCTTCGCCATTTCGTATTTAATTAATATATCGTTTATTTTTCGTATTTTCCAAAAAGCGGACAAATACCCAACTTTGGGGAGCAATTACCTACAGTTTTAAACTAAAAAAATTAAATCAGAAAACGAAATTTTGTCAAATTTGTCCATATTTCTTTTTCTGCTTTTATTAATTTGTAAATAATACAACATTACAGAAAACAGTACGTAATTGTACTCCGCAGAGGGGTATTCGCTCGATTTTTGGATAAAACAAAGAAGTAACAAAATATTGACCAAAAAACGAAATAGCGAATGCGTCACTAGTGTTTGCTGTTAAGTTTTGTGAATTATCTGCGTGATAAGTAACATATTTTGTACACAAATAACAACCCCATATCCATTTTTTTTTAAATATTTATAAAAATAGCACAATAGGCAGAAATCTGACACCATGTTACTTTTATTAGTAATTCACTACTTAAAAGCGAATATTGCGCCACAATATTCGCTTATAATTATTTTCGCGGACACCTATATTATCTTCTAAACATTTTTATGGCTTTTCTTAAACGGATTGCGCGCATTCTAGTGGGTGCCAGCGTTGATCTGTTTTTAGTCTGCAAAATTGCAGATGTTCTGGTAAAAATGCAAATAGCGTTTCCTATATTGGATTGTGACGCACTTCGTGGTTTATTTAGTTGTCCACCTTTCGATTATTACCAATGTGACTGTCTTTTATATTGGAGTTAATTCCGCTGGGATGGCGCTACGGTGTATTGATGGCCGCTTTACTTTTGTAAAAGGCTTTTAATACATATTACCGCTGTTGTCAGGATTGCTTGGGTTATGGCTGCCTGTAGAGTCCTAACAAGGACGAAACGGCCGTCGTGGTCTACCCGCCCCAGGGTATCCATTGTGCTTGGATCCCTGTGTATTCCAATATAAAAAACAGTTACACACTTGTCCAATACGCCACAATATTCGCTTTTAATTATTTTCGCGGACACTATAATATTATCTTCTAATTAATTCAATACTTTCATAACGTACTTACTTTTTTAAAAAAATTGCGCAAGCATCACATAAACTGTTATTATATTATTTGCTTGGAACATCTTTAAATAATAAAAGGTTAAAGTTATGCGTTTATGCGTAAGTATTAAGTAATATAATTAAGTGGTATAAATACTAGTATAAATAAAGTAGTATAATAATATATTTTCTTATTCAGGGGCGTATCCAGGGGAACTAACGGGGTAATTGTCCCTTCTTCCTAGACCCGCATAATTTAAAAGAAATACAACGTTTTTACAACCAAGCACGTTGCGTCAAAACACTTAGTACTCCCTTACAGAATTTATTTAGCCAGTGCTCATTACAGTTATTGTTATATTTTTTTTACTGCTAAAATAGAATGTACAGGGTCATTCACGATCTGTGGCCTGTTAAAAGATCTCGATAAAACCAAAGTAAATATTTTTTTTTAAATATTGGTACTTGCACTAATAGATGCCGAACTTTTTAGTGAAGATATTTTGACTTATCTATCATTTTACGGTTATACCGGAACTTAGACTTGTCATTGATATTTTAAATGGAATACCCTGTATATTTTGGCTTTTTTGATTATATGTAAAAGTCCAGGTAACTTGTGGTAACAATATCTCATACCTATCTACAACCGTTTCTCAAATAAAACTAAGAAAATCATTTTTTGTAAAAAAAAAAATTTTAAATTAATTTGATAACTAATGCTGCTAAAGATTTAATGTTTTGAAATATTTAAAAAAAATTAGCCCTTGTGTCTCAAAAATACTAGACATATTATTTTGTTCGGGGTATTTTATAAATAATAAAGGACGTAATCATGGGTAAATTTTTTAAAATAGAACACCCTGCCTGCATTTTAATTTACCATTATGTATAGGATTACATTCTTTATCTAATTGCTCAGTAAATAGGTACCACTTGAGCCCTCCGCCTTTGAGCAATAATTAGCATTTCAAAAAGTAAGTGTACCCGTATCTCTGATTTTGAGTTGTAATACCACTTTAGACCTAGCAAAGTCTATTCTATTTTTAAAATTATATTTTATAGCAGCTTATTTTGAAAACTACATAATTATATTTGTTAATTAACTTCAAAATTAAATAACCATTACTAAAATATAACAGTAGTAACTAACAACTTCTGGTAATTTCATCACTTGAATAGGTATAATTATTTATATAATTTTGAACTTTTTTTTTTAAAGCAAATTATTTTCATATTTTCTTTTAGTGTAAGAATATTTTTTATTATTATATTCCTGTAATTGACAATAAAATATAAATAAAAACTTCTCATGCAACGCCTCAATTAAAATAATAGATATAATGACCAGATAAGAAAAATAGATTATGTAAATAAACGATACGTATGTACTGTACACAATATTTAATAATTCATTAAATGCATATAATAAAAATACTAGGAGCGTCCTTGTCTAAATATAATTAATACCATTTGCAGCAATCAATTTTTTAAAATTATTTTTCCAATTGAAAATGTCTTTATTGAAACCAGTAATGACTATTATCAGGTACAGCTAGATTATAAATTATAAGTAGGTATGTCAATTTCAAATTTTATTTTTGTTAATTAGACCAGGGCTGAATGAAGCCTTTGAAAATGGTAAAAAAAAAAATAATAAGAATAGGATGAAACCCATTGGAAAAGGAAGTGAATATAACAAAAATTAAATTAAAAATAATTTACGGGCGATCCGAGGTCGGGAAGTGGAAAGGGGTGAGTTTTTAAGGGTAGAAAACGATTTATCTCGATTTCCGGCAATCTACAAGCCCTATGGAAAAACGTTAAATGGCAAAATTGTAGGTAATAAAAAGATCTACAATTTTTGTATTCACAGTTTTTCACATAACCTCAAAAATTCAAATAACCAAGTTTTTGGTTTTTTATTTTTATCTTTTACAAAAAAAAATTTTTTTCACGAAATTTGGTGAAAACTTACCTTTTTATGTCCCATACACACTGTAATTTTTTTGATTTAAAATATTTATTTTTTCACCTTATTTTGACCTAATATCGAAAAAACACCCTAATTTTCAATCGAAAATTCTCACGTCAAAATATCTGCTTTTTTAAACAAGTCAGTGGGCTTTTTGTTCGTTGAAATCTCTACTTTCTGATGGTGTAAAAAATATACATTACTATGGTAAATGTGATAAAATCCCCTTTAAATCCTACCCTTAATTATATTTAGAACAACTATTTTCGCATATTTTTTGCGATCTTTATGTTTTATGGATTTATAATTTTTTTGTTTATCAATGTAACATGGAATCTTACGTTTTTCGAGTAATTAAAGTATAAATTTTAATAAATAGCTTAAAATTGTACATAATGATTAAAAAAAAATTTCGGATTCGAGTTTTTCGTTTGAGAACATTTACTATAGTAATGTATATTTTTTTTTACACCATCAGAAAGTACAGATTTCAATGAACAAAGAGCCCACCGACTTTTTTAAAAAAGCAGATATTTTGACGTGAGAATTTTCGATTGAAAATTAGGGTGCTTTTTCGATATTAAGTCAAAATAAGGTGAAAAAATAAATATTTTAAATCAAAAAAATAACACTGTGTTTGGGACATAAAAAGGTAAGTTTTCACCAAATTTCGTGAAAAAAAAATTCTTGTAAAACATAAAAATAAAAAACCTAAAACTTGGTTATTTAAATTTTTCACATAAATTTTGAGGTTATGTGAAAAAAGTGTAAATACAAAAGTTGTAGATCTTTTTATTACCTACAACTTTGTCATTTAACGTTTTTCCATAGGACTTGTAGTTTTGCCGGAAATCGAAATAAATCGTTTTCTACCCTTAAAAACACCCCCTTCCACTTCCCGACCTCGGATCGCCCGTAAATTATTTTTCATTTTTGTTATATTCTCTTCCTTTTCCAATGGGTTTCATCCTACTATTATTTTTTTTTGGTTTCAAAAATTATCGACCCTGGTCTAAATATGGATGGTAAAATTATAAAAATCGCTTCCCTTCCTTTGATTCTTACCGCACGCCTCGCCTCACCGAACTTTAATTTTAGAGTGGAGTGACTGTTAATCTATAAAGTGAAGCCTTTAACATCAAACGTTATCATATTTATTTAAGTAATATAAGTTTGTGTTAATTTCGTTAGGATAGTATAAATTTAATTATACGTGTTAAAGAATTTTTTTTCACAATAGCTTGCGACAGAGACAATTTATATTTATTAGCGAACACAATGTTATGCCATTCAAGTAATTTGTTAGATAATAATAAACTGAGAAAATAAAATACAAATTAGTGTTATTATATTTTATTAGCAAATTTGCTTTGTACAAACAAGCAAATGGCACGTACTTATTGGGGACGTATTATTTTATTTTAAAAGCGCAGGAGACAACGCAGGACTTTGTTTTAGAAAAAAAAATGTTGATATATTAATGAACGCTAAGATTAGCGGTTTTACAATAGTTGCAGGCGTTCGGCTGTCACAAAACGTCAAGCCGAATCCGAAATTATGAAATTAAGAAGGAATGCACCTATGCTCTTAATTCTTTTGTTCAGTTAAATAAATACATACATACAGTGTCACCAGTAAAGTCCGAATCATATGGGATTTTTTTTTTATTAATATCTTTATTCAAAATTTGACTTTGGCATCAAGTTCTGCTTCGATCGAGATGAAAATTAAGCAAAAAAATAGTAGTCACGTGATTCGCATTATCTGTCAAATTTTAATTTTTTCCAAAAAATAATTCAAAAGTGGGGTTATTTCTGAAAATATCGAAAAAAGTTATTAGAAAACGTTTTTTTTTAAATAGTTTCTAGCCTTTATGCAAAATTCCAGCTGCATAAGATGGGTCACTATTATCCATGAAATTACATTCAAAAAAAGGCGCAACAAAAAGACGGGTCCAAGCGTTTTTTCGAAAAAAAAAAACACCTGAATTTCAAATGAATTTATTCCAACCTTTACGTTCTCATTGTACTTGCAGTGTCACCAGTAAAGTCCGCATTATATGGGATTTTTTTTTATTAAAAGCGTTATTGGAAATTTGACTATGGCATCAAGTTCTGCTTCAGTCGATATGAAAATTAACCAAAAAATAGTAGTCACGCCTTATCTGTCAAATTTTAATTTTTTCCAAAAAATAATTCAAAATTTATTTCTGAAAATATAGAAAAAAGTTATTGGAAAGTTTTTTTAAATGCAGTTTCTAGCCCACATGCAAAATTTCAGCCGCATAAGATAATTTTGATTTTTTACCTAGGTATATTTTGTAAATTGCACCACTTTTGCAAAATAAGACTCAACGCAACCTACATTAAACTTCTTAGTTCTGACAAGGCTTTATTTTAGATACATTTTCTTTAAAGTAGCACCATATTAAATGTGTGTTTTTCTACAAAATCAAAATTGGGCTATTAAAATTTGGTCGCATGTGATGCAGAGTTAATTTGTTTTTGACCCTGTATAAGGTAATTTCATAAAATAAGTATTTTTGAAAACGTAGTTTGTGTCTGAAAGTAATACACCTTAATATTAAGACAAAAAAGAACACAGTGTCATCAGTAAAGTGTTCATTAAGTGGAAAATAAATTTTAGTTTAACGTAACGTAAAGTTTATCTATTTTCAACGATTTAATTAAAAACCCCTTTAATTTTTAATTTTTTTACATTCAGGCACCAACTACGTTTTCAAAAATACTTATTTTATGAAGTTACCTTATACAGGGTCAAAAACAAATAAACTTTGCATCACATGCGACCAAATTTTAATAGCCCAATTTTAATTTTGTAGAAAAACACACATTTAATATGGCGCTACTTTAAAGAAAATGTATCTGAAATAAAGCGTTGTCAAAACTAAGAAGTTTTATGTAGGTTGCGTCGAGTCTTATTTTGCAAAAGTGGTGCAATTTACAAAATATAGGTGAAAAATCAAAATTATCTTATGCAGCTGAAATTTTGCATGTGGGCTAAAAACTGCATTTAAAAAAACTTTCCAATAACTTTTTTCGATATTTTCAGAAATAAATTTTGAATTATTTTTTGGAAAAAAATAAAATTTGACAGATAAGGCGAATCACGCATTTTTTGGTTAATTTTCATCTCGACTGAAGCAGAACTTGATGCCATAGTCAAATTTCCAATAACGCTATTAATAAAAAAAAATCCCATATAATGCGGACTTTACTGGTGACACTGTAAGTACAATGAGAACGTAAAGGTTGGAACAATTGCATTTGAAATTCAGCTGTTTTTTTTTTCGAAAAACCCTTGGACCCGTCTTTTTGTTGCGCCTTTTATTGAATGTAATTTCATGGATAATAGTGACCCAACCCAAAAACAAGTTATGACAACTTATTTAATTTTTTTAAATAAATATATCTTTATTTATTATAATTCTGCATAAAAGTCTAAACATTTCATGATAGACATCTTATGCACTTTTTCATAAAAAGCCGACAGGACGTCAAATGCATCCACCAGGTTCCTCGCGAGTTCCACAATGAAACCACGAGAAAATAAACACCAATTTTTATTTTAGAATACCTACGCTGAATTCTAAAGGCTCACCACTAGGCCTGGGCAAAATTTCGATATATCGATATTTTTATCGATATATCGATAAACGATATTTAAAAAATAAAATATCGATATTATCGATATTTATTGATATTCGATTGGAATGTCAATATCGTCCTTATAACACATTTAAGGACCAATATTTAATTCAATCTTCATGCTTTCATAATTAGAGTATCCCCTTGAAATGAAGGTACGGAGTTTTACAGGGCACATAAGACAATATTGATATATCTTAACATAGTATAAAACAAAGTCGCTATCCTGTTCATGTCCCCTTATGTGCGTAAATCTTTAAAACTACGCAACGGATTTTGAAGCGGTTTTTTTTAATATATAGAGTAATTCAAGGGGAAAGCTTTTATGTATAATACATGCATAATATTATAGAGAAACACTGATAAATTAGAGTAGGGAGAACGAACGACCCAACCTAACCGGTCCCCGGCCCGTTCAACGATCGATCCGAAGCACCGAAGCCGGAATAGACGAAGACAGACTATGTTGTATGCATGGATGTGAATTATGGACAGGCCGGCAAACGGTTGAGTTTGAGGTTTGTTCGCCTTATTATCTCACGTCGTATAATGTCGGGCTGCAACGCAGGCCGGGTACAAGGTAGTATTCAATAAATTGCTAGTGTATCAAACCCGCTTTAGTGTTATATCAACTTCAGATTTGCTAGAACAGTGTTTTTATTGGTAGTAATTCGTTCTATTAGCAGCACAGTCTTGTGGAATCGTAAACTATTTTTAATACAGCACTTTTGTTAAGAAATAAATTGTATTTGGGGGGTGCGTTGGTCGTGTAGGTATCCTCCAACTTGCGTACGTCCAATTTGCGTACAACGATTATTTCTTCCAACTTGCGTACATGGGTAGGTAGGTCCCGCGAACCAGGTAAAACTGCAAGAGTACGTTATCCCAACTTGCGTACATACACAGAGTTTTAAACGGACCGTAATAATATCTCCAATCGGTTCTAAAAGGTGTATTGGCAACCGGTTTGTTCGTTGTTATCAGAGCATTTTTTTATGTCCTTAGTTTGTTTATAAATAAGCTTCTAATATTAGTGTATGTACGCAAGTTGGAATAATGTACTCTTGCAGTTTTACCTGATTCGCGGGACCTACCTACCCATGTACGCGACCCAACCTAACCGGTCCCCGCCCCGGCTTCGCACGGGTGCAATTTCAGAAAGTGGCATGCCGGCTACTAATATATAGGGTTTGTTCGGGTTTGTATTTATACCAGCGGGTTGCAACGCATGCCGGGTACACGCTAGTATTTACATAAACATTACAATATTTACAACGGAGCGGTTTGTGAGCGGTCTCAGAGTGCCGAGCGAATCGTATGGCTAGCTGAGATTAACTGACTCTTTATTTTTGCCTTCTTGAAAAATCCCTAAAAGCGTCGGCAATATTTCTAAGAGATGCCCTCGAATTAGAGGCGTGCTTTATTGCCTGCACCGAAATGTTAATTTTTATTACTTTATATTACTCCCGACCCCTGGTCGGAGGGTAACAGCTGTAAACGGATGGTCAAAATGCAATGCACATTTTCTATTGCCCTTTCTTAGGCACGTACGCCACTTTGACCAGCAAATACCTACAAAATAATTTTTTGATAAAATTATATTTTGTATGTATGTCCGCTACATTGTATCTTCTCAATGCGACGCATTTTGTTCCCAGTAACGCGCTTTCTCTACAATAGGGAACTTGACAAAAATTTTAAATGGGGAATAAGTATATATTGTCATAAAACATATGGCAGCAAAAAAACAACATATTTCGTTCCAAAAGACCGCTAGCAAGATTTAAAAATGCCCCAAAATTCAAATTATCCCAAGCGGGTAAAAACGGGTCGTGACGTCAAGAAGTATAATTCGTGTGTGACATCCACGAAATAGGTTATAGGTTGGCAATAAATTGAACGACATGGAGAATTCCACCTTAAAACAACAATACAATAACAATAACACACGGCAATCCAAATGCAAACTGGGTAGCTCGCTCACCGGTCAGGATGACGGATGACGGAAAAGTCATACTTCCTGACGTCATCGGGCTTGGCGCGCTTAAAAGGTCGTTTGAAATGCTTTTGACACGCGCGAAACTTTAAAGAATTTTTACCAAGTTATTACTGATTTTTAAGTAGTACCTAATAATTGGGGAATATTTTTTTAGGCCTAACTCAATCATATTATTGAAAGAAAAAAAAATTGGAAAGTTCCCTATTAAGAACGAAGATTCGACGATTGAAATTGACAAGAAGGATGTCAAAATCGCGTCAAAAAGTATGGTTAACACAACGGAAACCGTATTATTCCCCGTTGGCTCTTTCGTAAACGTAAATCGTTTTCCACGTCGAAAAAAGCTGTAACAGGTCGGGTAAAACACAAAATAGAGCCATCAAATGACACCAAACCACCAGAACAATCCGTCGTTTACCGTATCGGGTAGCAACTACATTACATGGAATCCGTTGCCTGTTTTACGACGGCCCGTCATGCGAATAGCGCCATTAGGGCCGATGATTTCGCAGCTCGCGATCGGGCCGCTGATAGCTGATAGCTATTTTATCACTATAGCACTGATTGCGCTGATATTTAGCGCCAATAAAACTGCTAAACCCGAAAATATTTAAAAGGCTGCCTGTTTAGATGTATGTTCCTGCGTGTGGGTTCAAGTAGTTAATGAGTTATGCATAGGAATTTGAATGGCGCTATACTTTAAGTATCTTACTTTGTAAGGGAAAAATTTGAGAACGATCAGTAGGGCTATTGTTGACCCTTTCGAATTAACAGCGTCACCAATTTCCATTTAAAGACGTTATAAATCGCTTTTGAGGAGATATTATTAGGTTGAGACTTTTTAAAACCTTACAATGCCTATATTTTCGACACTAACGAATATGTCAACGAGCAAAGACACCATTTTTACAAAAACACTCGGGGAAATAAAAAATGAGGTATTTTGCAGACGATCCTCACCCACCCCTGAAGCACTACCCTTATCCACTGTAAAATCGCAAAATCTTAAAATGACACTACCCCACTAGACTTGTGACACCTCTCTGGAAAAAAGCTTAGGGGAAGGTTGCCTATATTGAACCGCTACCTAAATTAGACCACAGTACATTTCTCCGAAACTAAACAAGTGCCATATCATCTGGCAACACTGTAACAAACTTCCCCCCAGAACCTTTGATCGGCAACAAACTTAACTAGTTGGCCGTTAGTGCTTGGCGTGTACAGAGCAAAACGTATTGTACACAATTTTAATGTAATATTTTTCGGATTTTCCTAAGAAGTTACCTTAGAACCATAAAACTCTAAGCAAAATATTTTTTATGCAAGTTATCAAGTAAGTTTTTCTCTTTCTATTTCTCCTATTACCATATGCCATATTTGTTTTTTCTTGTTTCTTTCCTGGGTGGTTTTGTAAAACACGTGGTAGTTGCTTAAATTGGACCACTGGGTGATTGCCAAAATTGAACCGGTCCAATTTAGGCGATTTTTCCAAATTGTGCAAAAATAATTTTTCTTTTTAAATAAGTTAATATCATAAACTAACACCTTTTCAATATTGCTAAAATCTTTTTTCTTTGAGTTAAAAAATGAAACTATGACTGGTCCAATATAGGAAACTAATAGGTTTTTTTTTTGCCTTAGGATGTATTCTACCGAAATTTTGTTTGTAAATTTGATGTTTTTTTGAAATATAAGTATAAAACTTCCTATACCAACAATTTTATTTTTTATTTATTTATTTAAGACCTAAGCTTCCGATTTAAATCATGTGGTCCAATTTTGGAACACCCAGGTGCAATTTAGGCAACCGGTTTCCTATATTGAACCACTTGCAGATGTTTTTTTATAGCCTGGTATATCATGGATACTTTGAAATAAAATTCTGCAGTTGAACAACATACTAAAGTATACTAAGGTATAGCTTCAAGATCGATTTTTCGTTATTATCTGGATCTATGATAAGAAATCTGGAAATTGGTCCAATATGGGCAACCTTCCCCTATCATAAACGCTTTTTAGCGATAGGTACCAAACCTAACAAGATTTAAGTACGAAATTTAAAAAAATTGTTTTAATAAAAATATTAATGATGAAAAATGATCCTAAGACTAAATTTAATGAAACCACCATTTTAGTGCTAAGCCTTTCTTTAGGGATGGAATAAAAAAGGTTTTCACGTCAAATAATTGCTCCACAAATGGATTCAAAATATTGTCTCTATACCGCTGTGCTATAACTGTGTCATGGAAAAAAATAGGACCAACAATTCTTCTTCGGGAAACAGCTAACAAGACACCAATTTTTTGAGGGTGTAATGTGGGGAAACATTTGGATTTTCACTACTCCACATTCGTGTATTCTGAGAATTCACATAACCAGAGAGGTGGAACCAGGCTTCATCCGAAAAGAATGTCAGGTCTAAATAAATAAATAAATCATTTCTGTCCAATAAATTTTGGGTAAAACATTGAGAGTAATTCCTGCGTCTTTCAAAATCTGCTGCTTGTATTTCTTGGAATACTTGCACTTTATAAGGAAATAAATTTAGCTGCTTCTTAAGAATAGTCCTGCATGTTCCATAAGATTTTCTCACTTCTTGGGACAGGCGTCTTATACAATTTGTTGGCGTATTTTGCATTATTTCACGAACGTTTGCAACAAGTTCTTCTGTTCTTACAGATGTTCTTCCTGCTCCTTTTTGGTGTTGTATAGAACCTGTTTCCCTAAACACAGCCACGGTTCTTTTCAATAAAAGCAACGTTAGGAAAATGTTCGTGATGCAAATAATTTTTGCTCGCACGGTAGCAGTCGATTATGGCCGTCTATCAAATTTTATGTCGGTGAGATTTCGCAAAAACAAATATTTTCTAACAAACGTGCTAGATGAATCACCCTGTATAGGTAATCCGAACCTGCGTATGTGAAATCATATTTATTTTAGGATTACCACCGTAGCTGAATTCAGGTGGGCTTATAAGCCATTTATGCAGGCAAATTCACCACAATTCTAAGATATTACCCCAAGGTTTGTGTTGAACATAATGTAGGATAACAATCAGATTTTCGGTATGGAGCAGAAGCTGTTCCGCTGGTAATCTTCTTTATTTGTTTGCCAATGAAATATTGGCATACACTTGCGTTCCAAAAATATATATTTCCCAGACGATAAAGTAAAATAGACAAAGCTATCAATTCATGAAGCGGACTTTATTTTGTTATATCACTGTTCGAATCGCATTTCCGAAGTTAGTAAATCTTCCACTCTAGGGGAATTTTTGGAGCGAAAAGTCCGAACATGCGCGGGGGTTGGGGGGGGGGGGGGTATACTTAGTGGACATCTTGCGAAGAAAACCACGCGATATCTTTACTCAGGAGGCTAAGAAGGTATGCTGTCTGATCACAACCTTTAATTACGTAACGTATATTCTTATCTTGTGATCGTACTACCAAATGTAAATCGCTTTGCTGATTTGTCTGTGATACCTATATATTTAATTTAGCAGCTATACATTCATTGTACCGTGCGAGCAAAAATTATTTGCATTAAAGAGGGCCTTCCATCTAAGGACGTAATGCTTAGCCGCAGAGCTTAATACCTGTTGGATGTCAGTAACTACCTGAATTAACAATCAATCAGTTATTCCGTCATCTTTGACAGTCGTTAGAAGTAATTTGATTCATCGCTAATTTTTCCAATTTCTTGAACAATTCACACAATGGGCTTTACGGAACAGCACAAAACATTCATGGTTGAAGCGTATTTTGGAAACGGGGTTAGAGTAAATGGTGAGTAGCAATACAATCCGGGTTTGTGCATGGACGACTTTCACGAACATTTTCCTAACGTTGCTTTTATTGCTGGGAATTTTTATCATTGCCTGAAAATAACCGTGGCTGTGTTTAGGGAAACAGGTTCTATACAACACAAAAAAGGAGCAGGAAGACCATCTGTAAGAACAGAAGAACTTGTTGCAAACGTTCTTGAAATAATGCAAAATACGCAAACAAATTGAGATGCCTGTCCCAAGAAGTGGGAAGATCTTATGGAACATGCAGGACTATTCTTAAGAAAATAGATCACCTTGTTTAACGGTTATGGATTACTTCGTTTTTCCTCATTTAAAGAACACTATTTTTAAAACGCCAGTTGCAAATTTAGGACAATTACAAGAAAGGATTATCCAAGAATGTGGATGCTGGTCAACACTTTCGAAAATATGAAGAGACGTGTGAATTTATGCTTGGTGGCCAATTTCAGCAATTTATGTAATTATTTTTCTTTTTCTTTCTGTATATTCTTACTTCGTTAATTTTATAAACAACAAAAATAAATTTGTATTTGTCTACTTATTTTATTTCATTAGTTTGGCATATCATGTCATAATATGAATTTGACAAAATTTTAACCTAGATTTGGTTAGATATATCGTCCCCATATCATTGTGATCTAAACCAAGCCCTACGTTTTTTAATCCAAGCCCTCTTTGATGCAAATAATTTTTGCTCGCACGGTAATCAGGGCCGGATTAACCACTAGGCCAAATAGGCCATGGCCTAAGGCGCCACAAACGAAATAGGCGCCGCGGCTTTTTAACGAATTTCATTGTACCTATTATTTTATATATTTAAATCACTATTTAAACTATGGCATAATTGCTAATTATCATACCTATAAAGTATAAAGAACATTACACATTCCAATCTAAACAAAAATATTCTAAATTAAAGTATTAAGACTATTTAAGTTATCAGATCTTGTGGAATCAACTTCCTTCAACGACATTATTCAAAATTTCTCAATTCAAAAATGTCGAAAAAAATATTTCTAGTATCTTAATACTCAATGTCGTTATTTTTAAAATTACCTTTAATAAAAATTTTTGGGCATTGGGCCACAAAAACTGTTCCTTTATTACCTTTATATTTTTTGCTCAGAACATTTACATATATTATTTTATTTGGTGATGTCATTGATCTCGTTAATAACGAGTCGTTATTGAAATGATGTTTTAGAAGTAATCCCTATACTTTAGTTTATATCATTTTGTGTATTTATAAGGAACCAATCTACGAATATCATTTGATTCTTAGCGCTGAATTTGTGTTTTTATGTGTTTTATATTTTTGTATCCTAATTAGCTGGATTAGTCGATTAGTTTTTTTGAACTTTGGAAACTACCCAACTCTTATTAAGTTATGATATTTTGAGTTAATTGTTTTATTCATTTCACATTTTGTATACATTATTCATTAATGTTAAGTTGCTTGTTTATACTTCTATTTTTTGTTTTATAATTTTCCCTGAGTAGGTACTTACATGTATCTATGAGTTTTTTCTTCAACAAAACGTGCAAATTTCCGCTTGAAAAACATATTTTTACGTTTAGGCACAAATTTGATCATCCGTATCATGACTCGCCAGGCACGTAGCTAGGGGGGGGGGGGGGGCGCCCCCCTTCACGAAACTCGAGACGATACTTATAAAACTTACAAAAACAAAATTAATTTTATGCGAAATATCCATATATTATTAGAGCTCTGATTTCGACAATATAGGACACATTAAACATTTCCTACACTATTAAATTTTCTTTGTGACAGTTTGTCATGTAAGTATACCTAGTAGATATAGTACCTATATAATAACACATATTTGTTTAAAATTTTAATGCAGGCGCGGGCGCAGGCGTGAGGCACGAGACCCAAATAGCACCTTAATTATCACCGGGTTTGTTTTTGTGCTTTTCTTGAGGATTTTGTGTTGTGTTTTTTATTTTTCCCACTTGAAAGCAAGCACCATGATTTAAAAAAGGGCGTGGCACCCAAAAAATTTTCGCCTGCGGCGCTATCTTTTTTGCGCCTTCGGCACAATCTCGGTGCTCCCCCCCCCGAGAAGAAATCCTGGCTACGTGCGCTCAATTTTTTAAAATCCATTTCGAAATTGAAAAAAATAGGCGCCAAAATTTGTCTGGCCTAAGGCGTCAAACGACCTTAATTCGGCCCTGACGGTAATTGGATAGCTAAAGGTTGCAACGTCGCGTCGTTTGTCAAGTAATACATTTTTAATTTAGGGCGTTCACTGGAAGAAAATAATTCTATAAAGATGGCTTATTTCCACTAGCATAAATCATCGTATAATGCGTTAAACTGAAAAATTCCTCACATGAGAAACAGGGATTATTAAAATAATATAATAATGTAATAAATCTGTAATTCAGAAACTCGGACACAGCAAAGGACAGCAAATTATGTACTTATGTAGCCAATTGAAACTGATCTACCCCCGGTGTGTTCATCACCTGCAGAAATCCGTCACTCTAGCTGTAATCGTCAAACCTTGTGGCGCGACCGTGTCTACGTTGTGTTTATATTTTTTAGATTCTTTTAAAGTTTAGTACAACGGTAAAAGTTGTCAGGTTTTAAGATTTTTTAGCTTTCATCTTATTCTGACGGTTTCCCTATGATGCGGTATATTCCGCTGCCAGTAAATGAAAATTAAAGAGGTTTTAAAAACAATTAATATATTAGAAAAGTATTTTGGCCATATACAATAATTTATGAACAATTTAATCAGATATCCCTTAAATAACATAAAGAATAAAATTAATTATTAAAACTTGCGCTGTCAAAACAAGGCCAGAATGGAGTAGTTCCACTCCAGTTTCTAAAGTTAATTGACCTTTGCTTGCTTGGGATCTCCACATTATAGTTTGACCAAATATAGGGGAAAATGAGCCTTTCCCTAACATCAAGCGTCAGCTGATATTTAAAATATATAATATAAAATTTCTAAATAAAGCAAAAACTGGTCTTTTCTTAGTCAGAATTTAAAGAGATTTGGGGGTTTAGTGTAGTGCTTTTTAACACGCTTTTATTAGCTTCACCTGTATGTTTGTTTGTATGTTGTAACCGACTTCTTTGAACCCGATTTTGACCCACTTTAAACGGTCAGATTTAATTTAAATTTTGTAGACTTATCAAGAACCGCTGACAATACAATAATTTGATAAGTTTATCTCATTATTCTGATCAGGATCGCCGAAATTAAATCATTTCCTTACAGATCCTTTGTATGAGAGTGAGAGAGTTAGAGCTCACCGTATGCGCATGAGTACTATCTAACCACTTTCCGGCTCGAGCACTCGGCTTAATAGTGTTGGTGTTGCTATATTCTTTCGCGATCATTTGTTGGTCCGTTGGCCGAGCTGGTTTGTTCGGGTTTGTAGATTCAATGGTTTGAATCTACCATTAAAAAAAAAAATGGATCCACTGCTTTAAATCTAGCCATTTCAAAAAGTCATTGTCAATTTCAAGAATTATTTTAAACTATTTATTTTCTGCTTTTTAGTTTGATTAATTATTAAAGCGTGTTTTTTAGTTTTTTTAAACTATATTTATTACGTGGATGGTTGTAGATAAAACATAGTATTTGCCTCGCGTATAATGATTCATAATACACTCGCTCGTTAAATGATATATTATTTGCGCGATTTATGCGATGATGATGAACTCTTAATATGGGAACTGTTGATCTAGAAACCGACACCGTCGTATAATATTGCTAATAGAAATAAAAACAATCAATTTTTATATTATTACGACAGCAAAGCAAAACTTGTTTTATAAATAAAAATAATGAGATATAATAAATAACGACATAATATGTAATAGCCAAATCGTTATTTTGTTTGTTGACATTTCATTTTTAACTGCAATGGTATCATAAAAATAAATATGGAACAGAAAAAAATTTACAACGTGTAGTATTACCGTCTGATACAAATATATAATTTTATTGTTATTAACATTAAAAGACATTATATTTTATTATTTTCTTTTGCTGCACGCAGCACGATATCCCGGTAGTTAACATTAAAATAACCGGGCGAATAAAACTCTTTTTATACGGGTTTTCTATAAAAATCCGTCATACAAATATTACAAGAATGTTTACAGTAAAAGGATTTAATTTATATTAGTTTGTCCGTAAATAAATGAACAAACCCATAAATAATTCCCAGTTTTTATTACACATAAATGACCTTGTTGCGGCCTGTCAGATCCCTAGGTTTTATAATAAGACATTCTCGTGATTTTTTAAATTGTCATACATTAAACATTTGTAAGATCTAAATTGGAGTACGCCTCGGTTGTATGGTCACCATAATCGCATTGAAAGGGTCCAACGACGTTTTCTAAAATATCTTAAGTTTTAAAATCGATGGTCAGAGTCCTGAAATCGGCATTCTAGAAGAAGCTCTATTGCAAAGGCACTCGTTTTGCTCCTTAGAAGATCGAGGTACAGTTTCTCAACTTAAATTTCTTCATAATATCTTGCATAATAGAGTTGAATGCAGTGATATACATATTAGAAAACCTGCAATTCCTCGTCCCTAGAACACGTCATTCCCACACTTTTTATGTAAAGTATTTTTCAGCCTAAATGGTATCGACTTATTGACTGCAATAAAACTACCGGTTTAATCCCATTGTTATACACAATCAACAAGCAAATACACTACAGGGTAGGACTTTAGAGAACCGTAGCACAACTTGAACACTTCCTAAAAAACACAAAGACTGAAAGATGTTATCGCAAGAACAAGATAGTTAAATATTACCTGCTATAATTACAAATTATAATCCTACCCTGCATTTTTATGGCCGAGCTCTTGCAAAACGTCCCAGGTAGTTAAACGGAGCCAACCATTTATTGTGAAAAATACTTTACCAACCGCGCGTACCAATATATGTAAATACTCCCCTATTTATCGATTGTGCAACACATACAATCTGCACCAAAATAGATTTGACATTTGTAGGAAGGTCGACCCGCCGGCATCTACCTGAATAATATCTCGCGTCTTACTAGTCTCCTGTTCTTGTTTCGGTAAGTTATCTTAACAATGGTAATGCTATAATCGACCTCAAAAGTGACAAATAAAAGAGTTGCGAGGATAATGGGATGATGAGTATATTATGATCTAATGTTTCACACTTTTTGCCTTCACGGCGTCTTTTTAATTGTTCCAGGATCAGAATAATTTTCTTAAAATATTTTTTTACCAATTTTAGCACCATATATTCGGTAAGACAATTGCATGCAAACCAAAATTTAATATGTCCTTTTATTGAGTCTAATGAATAAAAAGTAAGCAATTGCTTGAAGCAATTACTTTTTAATAAAAGCAATTGCGTGACTAGCAAATGCTATAAGTAAAAGCAATCGCTAGATCTTGATATAAATACAATTTTGAAGCAATTGCTGTTTTTCTTATACCTCTGTAGCAAATGCTTATTCAACACAAGTTCAGACGAGGTTAATCCACTTGTTCAGATTATAGATTTCATATTCAGTTTGGTGCCTAATTTGCAAAAGAGTTGACGTAATTACAACAACGTTGGTCTATTTATTTAGTACAATAGTAATCTGTTACGTTTTTGTGGAAAATAGGAAACTTATATATGTGATATGGCAGATTTCAGTGAAAATGAGGAAAGTGATAGTAGTGATGAAGAAATTGACAAGCGATTGATATTCGTTCACAAAGTGAAGGAACATAAATAAACCTCCCTGACCACACCGGTTAGCTTCCACAACAGCTTCAGCACTTGTAGGAATTTTTTTAAAAATATTGGCCTTCTCCAAAACTGCATCCGTTATAAAAGTGTATGTCTTACAGACGGTAGTTTGGTGAACACCGAGTTCTTCACCTACAAAATTTTGAAACCCCGGATCCGACCATTTCCGCAGAAAGACTTTAATCTTATTTATTTAAATGCGACAGTGCACCCCCTCGCCTTTTACCAGTATCAGTCAAAAAATAATTTGCCAACCACTCAACATTTTCGCAGTCAAATAAATATAACTTTCGGAAATCATCATATCTGCAATTTTTACGTACACTGTAGATTTTTCTTTTACGGACGTTCATATATTCCGCCATCATTGAAGACACAAATTAAGAGCAACGCACGTGTATGCCACGAAGAACTAAAGTTTACTGCTACCAAGCAAATGATGCAGGGGTCGACCTACCCTAAAAAGTTGAAAGCGATTGCTACACTAGAAAAAGCAATTCCTTAATTTATTCATCACATTTTAAGCAAACGATAGCGATCGCTTCTATTTAAGCATTAAATAGAAGCAATGCCTGCCCTTTTAAGCAATTGCTGGACGCAAAAGCAATTGCTTTAGTTTTTATTCATTGGCTTTCAAGAAACTACTTCGATTTTATAAGAAAAAGCAATTGCTACATTTTTATTCATTAGGCTCATTAACTCTGCCAAAAAGTAGTCACGCGGCAGAAAAACCGGAGTGGGAGAATTTTTAAGTGGGTGTGTAGGTGCCCCCTCCCCCACCTCCCCGTAGCCGCCCTTGGCTAGCTTCTATGATTTATGTCAATTTATAATAAAACTGTTTACTATGTACCATCCATGGCCCAAAAATAAATTTATTTTATATCTAAGCTCAATTTGTTACGCGCGGTATTCGACAAATTAACTTAGGCCAGGAACATAAACACTTTCATAAATGTTTCTTTAACACATTATAATAACCATAGAAAAATTTATGGAAATGTTCGACTCCTCATTTAAATATTTTAGTGTTAAGTTAGTGTGAGCTTCCACGTATTGTATTTAAATTTTTAATTTTGGAATCTGAATAGTATCTTGTTTATCAACCTTTGAAAATTATACTCTTTCCACACGAGTGTGAGTAGTGAGACGTTTGCGAGGGCCACAAGTCAAACTATTATGAAAAGGTATTGTCAAATATGTAACAATATACTTTTTCTACCGTGTGAGCAAAACTTATTTGCATCAAAGAAGGCCTTGCATCTAAGGACGTAATGCTTAGCTGTAGAGCTGGGTGTCAGTAACTACCTGAATTAACAATCAATCTTTGACAGTCGTTACAAGTAATTTGATTCGTCGCTAATTTTTCCAATTTCTTGAACAATTCACACAATGGGCTTTACGGAACAGCACAAAACCTTCATGGTTGAAGCGTATTTTCGAAACGGGGTTAGAGTAAATGGTGAGTGGCCATACAATCCGGGTTTGTTCATGGACGATTTTCACGAACATTTTCCTAACGTTGCTTTTATTGCTGGAGATTTTTATCATTGCCTGAAAATAACTGTGGCTGAGTTTAGGGAAACAAGTTTTGTACAACTCAAAAAAGGAGCAGGAAGACCATCTGTAGAACAGAAGAACTTGTTGCAAACGTTCGTGAAATAATGCAAAATACGCCAACAAATTGTATAAGACGCCTGTCCCATTTTCATTTATTTTCTTTTTCTTTTTGTATATTCTTACTTTGTTAATTTTGTAAACAACAAAAATAAATTTGTATTTGTCTACTTATTTTATTACTCATTAGTTTGGCATATCACGTCATAATATGAATTTGACACTATTTTAACCTAGATTTGGTTAGATATATCGTCCTCATATCTTTGTAATCTAAACCAAGCCCTTCGTTTTTTAATCCAATCCCTCTTTGATGCAAATAATTTTTGCTGCACGGTACAACTGCAATAGTAATATTTTTACTTATGTTTTTTTGTTTCCATCCTTCCAGTATCTTCTGCCGCAATTCTTATTGACTCCTCGGTCTAAAATTATAACTAACATCAGAACAACCCCTTGGAGATTGTACACTTTGATTTTTAAAATTGAACAGGAGATTGTACGGTTCGAAACTTAAATGTCTATGGAGCTTGTACAATTTTCTGCCATCAAAATCCGTTGGAGAATGCCCGTTTTGACAAGAAATTATGAGTTATTTCGATTCATGGCTACAATTTCTATGTAAAACGACGTCTATCTAATTTTTAATAAAACATGGAGATTGTACACTTTGAATCTATACCACTCCTCATGTATAAAAAAGTTTCGGTTTCGGCCGAAACTGCGACTATAGGGTCGAAGATTCGGTTTCGGCTGAAAATCTTGATTCGGTCGGACACATCAGTTTTTTAAAATTTAATTCAATGCCGAAAATACAACGATCCAACAAAAAATATTCTATAATTTTCGTTACTCACCTGGTATATAATCAAAAAATTTATGAACGAATTAAAATTATAAAGCCCGAAAATATAATCTATTATATAGTAAAAATTCATATTTTGCAATTTAGACACCATGTACATCTCAAAAACTGGTCGATAGATTTTGTTGTGGCCATGAATACTTTTGATCAGAATGGCATTCTCTACAACAGCGGTTCTCAAACTTTTTTGGTGACGGAACCCTTTTGGGAAGCAAAATACTTGATGGAACCCTACAATAAAACAATAGTTTTTAAAAGTGTATTCTTTATTAATAAGCATAATAAAAGTACAATGTAACAGTTACTAATTATTACTTACTTTACCACATGGCAAGTACAATAATAGAAGATATTAAAAAAGAAAAAATCTAACTAATGGGAGGTATGAAACTGTTTTTTATTTTTCATCAATTGGTTGATATCAGGTTTGATAGAAGACAGTTGAAGTCTCATATCAGGTTCGGCGTCCAGTCTATTGCGATATTTTGTTTTCGTGGCTGCATAGGTTGAGAATCCTGTTTCGCACAAATATGTTGTTGGGAACGGGAGAAGAATATTCAGAGCCATTTTGCCAAGCATTGGATATTCATCACGGATTCTGCACCAAAAATCGTTGAGAGGCGTCGTTTTGAACAGTGACTCCATACTTGTGTCTGATGACATTTCTAAAAGAGATTCATATATCTCGTTTGACATACTTTCGGGCTTTTCCAAGTTGGGTAAAAAAGGATTATGAATCCATGAATTCAGTTTCATTTTTGTATTCTGTTCTTCGGGAAAATACTTTTCAAAAGATGCGCGCATCGAACTGAGATATTGGACCAATTCTTCAAACACATCATCTTGAAATATTTCTGAGTCGTTATCGCTAACAAACTCACTGAGTGACGTAAAGCTTTCTATTTCTTTCTTACCAACGCAAATAATCCAAAAATCTAATTTTCTTTTGAAGGCAGTTATTTTGTTATAGGCCTGAAACACTGTTGTCTGTTTACCTTGCAATGATAAATTCAATTCGTTCAGTTTTTGAAAGATATCCGCCATAAAAGACAATCGGAACAACCAAGTTTTATCATACAAACGGTCCTTCAAATTAAAAGAAGTATCTGCTGAAAGAAACATTTGTAACTCGGCTCTAAGTTCAAATAGCCTTGTTAAAGTTTTACCCCGAGACAGCCATCGCACTTCTGTATGGAGCAGCAGTGTTTTATGTTTGCTGCCATAATCTTCACACAATAATGAGAACAATCGGGATTGTAGTGGTCGTGATTTGATAAAATTAATTATTTTTACCGCTTCATCCATAACTAATTTTAGATTTGACGGCATTTGCTTCATCGCAAGTGCTTGTCTATGCAGAATACAATGGCTGGAACTACAATTAGGCGCTTTATTTTTTATTCGTGACACTGCTCCTGCTGCTTTACCTGTCATCGCCTTGGCCCCATCTGTACAAATGTCAATGCAATTGTTCCAACTGAGATTAGGTATTTTCTTCAAAAAATATATTTATTTTATTAAAAATTTCTTCCCCGGTAGTGTTTGTGAGCAGCGGTGAACACATAAGCATGTCTTCTTCAAAAGAACTTTCATATGGATATCTCACGATAACCAGCAAGATAGCCAAACCAGCGACATCAGTTGACTCGTCCATTTGCAAGGCGAATCGTGTTTTTTGTAGACGTGTAACTAGTTCTTGTTTGACGTAGCTTGCCAGATCATGGATTCGCCGTGAAACAGTATCGTTTGATAGCGGCACAGTAGAAAGATGCTTTGCAGATTTTTCATCGAGCATACATTTTCTTATGTCTAATACACATGGCTTTATTAAATTCTCAGCGATAGTGTGCGCTTCACCTGCTTGTGCAATGCGATAGCTAACTAAATATGATGCCTCCGTGGCCTTTTCGTTGATAGTTTTTGTTACATGCATCATATTTTTTTGACTTTCCAATAACTGATCTTTTTTACGAACAAAAAATTCTTTATTCTTGTCTTTAGACTCAGGGTGTACAGTTTGTAAATGTCGGCGCAATTTGGCAGGTGCCATGGAACTATTAGGAAGCAGTTTACTACATAGCATGCAGAGAGGTGAGCCGTTGGAATCAACAAATCCGAAACTGATATATGATTCATCATACTTCCTTTTTTTCGTCTTTGAAACCGTCGAGCTTGACGTCGTGGCATCATCGTCTGGATCGGTGATTGCTATATTCTCCGCGCGTACTGCTTTTGAACATTCAGCGTCATTAGAAGATGTTGTTGCAACACGTTTAACACCTTTAAGCCAACGTTCCATTCTTCTTTATTTATAATGTTACACGTCAGGATGGTGGGGTCTAAATAATGCACAATCGTTACTGCGTATAAGAGACTAAGTTTAGTACAATGAAGAAATGTATAAAACTGAGACAACAGAATACAGCAGGCAGTAGAACAATGAACACTAGTTTCTCGCTAGCGAGCTTGTAAGTAGGTAAGTAGGAACTTATCGCTCCGAACGCTAATCGTCAACTGACTGACGAGGCGCGACGCGCGATCGCCACTTTTATACTTAGTCCTAGACTCGATCTCGAATATTCTCGAAAATACTCGAGTCGGCGCCTTTGATAAACAAAACGCAAAAATAAAAAGAGAAATATAAAAATTGCGTTGTAAACAATTCAGAGGCGGCTTTTATCAAAGGGACTGCGCGCTCACAAGTATACAAGTATACATGTTGATACCAAACTTATGAGATATTGTACCAGCTATTGTAACACATGTTTATACAAATACAAATGAATAAATAAATATACCTACGCGCGGCCGCGGAGTCAAAACGTTCGACCAGAGAGAGGTATTTTGATTTTTTTTCTAAATTCTTGAGGAACCCCTACAGAGGTATCGCGGAACCCTAGGGTTCCGCGGAACACACTTAGAGTATAGCTGCTCTACAACATACGAAAAATTTAGGAAATTTAATTGAGGGCCATTTTCCATAAAAGAAGTGCGGGGTTCGTTAAAAAAATGAAAAAAACTTGCTTATTTAGCAGTCTAATTTAGGACTTCCATATAGAAAATGTATATTGTTACACTGTAATGGTCTGTCGTGGCATAAAAGTTACTATATTTAATGATAACGACCGTGAACCCGATTTCTTGCGCCGGGATATTAAAATAATAAAAATAATTATGGCTTGGGCGTCTGCTTGTTCTCGCAGTGGCGTACTTTATTTATTTATTTAAAAAATTATTAGTGTGGGTTTGTGAGTGCACAAAAAATATTTAATTTTTACATTTTTGTCGCATAAGTGACCCTATATTTCACGGTTATTTATAGTACATATCAGTGTCGGTTCTTCCATAAGGTCAATTGGTCAATGACCTCCCTCAATTATTCTCATTTTATGAACTTCATCTTTCTTAAGTTTAACATTTAGCCTATCAGCCAAAATTCGTTTGTTTCGTTATTATTGCTATTACCTCTAAACAAACCCTCATATTTTACGAAAATATTATAATATAAGATACAAGCGGCAAGCGGTATGACTGCGCATGTTTCGTGTTCAATGCTGCGTTGCCATTTATAACTTAAGAAAATACCTAGGATGCATTTTCCTTATAACGTAAACATCCGCTAAGAAGAGACTTTTCGAAAATCACCCTCTAACGGGGTAAAAACTGGGGTAGAAACTAAAACTGATGTTGCTCTAAAAAAAGTAAAGTTCGTGTAACTTGTGGTGCTTAAGTCTGGTGCTAGAGTTTTCAGGTCGCGCAAGCGCCTCGAGCGTGACTTAACGACCAGAGAGATGGCCGGGACCGACAGCTTTACGTCTCCACCGAAAGAGCCCGGTCGTAGCTCAGTTAGCCCGGTCGTAGCTCAGTGGTAGAGATACCCCTTGTGGCCGTGGCGATCCAAGTTCGATTCCCGGAGTGGGCATACGCATAATAAAAAAAGTATGACCGAATTTTAGTTGGTTGGTGTAAGATCGTCTTTCGGAGGAGACGTAAAGCTGTCGGTCCCGGCCATCTCTGGTCGTTAAGTCACGCTAGAGGCGTTTGCACGACCTGAAAACACTAGCACCAGGCTTGAGCACCACAAGTTACACGAACTTTTTTAAAAAAACAATAATAACCGTATTTCGCCATTATTAAAAATTCACTTACGTGTCGGAAAAAGTGGTTTTCTAGCCCATTTTGAGTGAGGTTACTCTATAATTTTAAGCTATATTGCTGAAACTTGGTACTAGCTTACTGTGTTAAATAAGCAAGTAGGTACGTGTTTTGATGTTTCGAAAATTGTTTGAAAAAGTTTCTATTAGAAAACTATTTGTGTCATATGATTATTTCCTTGAAATTTAGCAGACATCCTCTACAACACAAATAATGAAAACGTGTTTTTTATTTTTCTAAAGAGGTATAAAAGTTTATGTTGAAAATATATTTTTGGTCCGGATTTCATGAAACTCAGTATAAATACTCTTAACCCCCCAAGTAATGAAACGTTTATTTGTTTTTTTACAACGCCTGTCCCTAAAGGGATGAAAACAGGTAAAAGTATGGAAAACATTTTTTGACAGATCTTTCAGACGTATTTTATTAATTCTGCCCCTAAGGTTTTTATAAACGAAAATGCTATGGGAATATTCTGTGACCGTTATTAACAATCTGTAATGAAATAGATATACAGGGTGTCTCTAAGAGCTGCGGAAAATATGCTACCACAAATTTCTAAGGCTTAACTATAACCCAACTTACAACTTACCTAAGACCAAAAGTGGATTATTCCCGAGATACAAAGTGTCAAAAGTTCAATTTGGTTTAAGTTTTTCATAAATAATGTATTTAATAATTGGTGTATTGTTACAATATTTGGGTGGGGCGGGGGTTGTTGTTGAGTGAAAAATTAAAATCGGCTCTCATTTTTATTGTAAAATTTCGATGGCACCACCTGCGGTACATTGCCTCGCCTTCGCTTCAAATTGGGTTCAGTTATTACAATAATGATCTGACCATATACGAAATGAATTTTTGAAATCCAGATATCTCAAAAACTGCTGCTCAAATCAACTTTTACCACGTATACCTTTCTTAGGTAAAAGACGTTTGGAGAATAAGAATGTTTATTTAAAAGTTCACTACAGAGTGGCTTAAAAAAGTAATATCGTTTTAAATGTGTGCAAGGAGAGCAGATTTTTAAAATTTTTCACGCCACATACACATAACACCTGATACCTGCTAGTTATATATAAATTTTCTTAATCAAGAGGTATTTATTTCTATTCCTCATAAAAGTGTAAAATACTTGCAATAAAATATATTATTTTATAGTTCTGTATACTTGCTCCATATAAACTGAAACAAAAATTAATACGCCCACTGCATTTTATAACAAAAGTTGTGAGTTTACATTAAACTTCTGGAATTTTCCGCAGCCTAGGGACCCAACTTTTTAATTGCGTTCGGGTTTTTATAGGTTTTAGTTCGCTGTAAAATTAACGACTGTGCATTTTATTTTAACCATATATTAACGCTGGAAATAGTATTTCAGAAATGCTACATACTGAAAATAAAGGAAACTTTTTTTTTGATATTATACTAATTTGAAATTGATCTAAAGTAGCACAGAGGCATTCAAACGTTTGACAAATATTTAATTCGAACAAAAAACGCAAAGTGTCTTACAGTAGTTATAGGTAGCAGTATGGTAGTGTAGTAGTAACATGTTTTATTTAGCAAAAAGCTACAATTAATATTTTTTAAACATTTTTTTTAACACATTTTTATCGATTTATTTTTAAATTTTAAAACGCATACTTCTTTTAACAAAAACATGTAGAAAAGTTAAACATTTTGCAAATTGTGTCGAATATTACGTATCATTTTGTTTTTTAATTTAATGTAATTTTAAAGTTTTTTTAAATAGTTTTAATGATATTTGAGATTTAATAGAATTTCCCAAATTATTATATTCTATCAAACCTTTATGAAAAACGTACTTATAAGCTAATACTTTAGACATTCTATCCACATACAAATTTTGATTAGTTCTTGTTTTATAATTATGATGGTTATAATTAAAAGAACAAAAAAATTTTATTTTTAAACAATGAGGTAATAAATTATTTTTAATTTTATGTAGTTAGGTATAAAGATACATACTAAATAAAAAGTTAAATTTCTGACATTCAACCAATCTAAATTTTTTAACATAAAATTTATTTTTGTATACCTATTTGTCACAATTTAAAATAATCCGCATTGCCTTATTTTGTAATTTATCAAATATTTCCTCACTGGCACAATATAAAATGGAAGAACAATAAAGAAAATGTATAATATAATAGTATTAAATAGTTTTTTTAGAATACAAACTTAAATTAGTACTGATTATTTTAAAATAACCTACTTTTCCGGCAATCTTCGATATGATACTTTCAAAATTATTAAAAAATCTTAATTTTGAATCAATGATTATCCCTAAATATTTAAAACTGTTTACTAATTCCAATTTTTCACCATCAATTACAACATTTATATTTTGACAATTTAAATTATTACCCATAACCATAGGTACAGCTAGTTTTTGAAATATTTAATTTTAACTACATATTTTACTTTTAGCCAATTTAGTAATATATTTATCTCAGAATTTAGAGTATTTAGACCATCAAAAATATTTTAAACATTAATGAAAATTAAGGTGTCATTAGCAAACATTTGTAACTTACACATTTTTAAAACTAAAGGCATATCGTTGATGTATATAATAAATAATATTGAACCTAGTATACTTCCTTGAGGAACTCCTATATTATTTATTTTTTATTTGAATATGTTTTTGATATCTTATTTTTACTTTGTATAAAACTTTGCATGTCAGATAAACCAATAGAAGATTCATATTTCGCACAACCCATCATTAATATTGGACTTTATAATCTATTTATGAATTTAACTATCTCAGTAAACCATGTCGCATAATAGATAATCATATAAAATGTACAAGAACAATATCACACTCACACTAGAAACTTTATTAATTTTTGAGAACTACAGCACTGATTTTTAGTGGTAAATATATGCTTTATTAACCAAATATTATTATGAATAATGTCAACTTTCATTACAACTGCCAGTCGAAACTAATACATTATATAAAACCAGACACAAACCCAATCGAACTTGATGATTACTGTAAGTATTCAGAGCAATAATGGCTACTAACCATTCTATGGTAGCAATAACTCAATATCACGGTAATTTAGCAAATATGAGTTATTGCTACCATAAAATGGTTAGTAGTCATTATTGCTCTGAATACTCACAGTAATCATCAAGTTCGATTGGGTTTGTGTCTGGTTTTATATAATGTATTAGTTTCGACTGGCAGTTGTAATGAAAGTTGACATTATTCATAATAATATTTGGTTAATAAAGCATATACTTACCACTAAAAATCAGTGCTGTAGTTCTCAAAAATTAATATAGCTTATATCACGGTAATTTAGCAAATATATCATTACACAACGGCTAGCAATTTTGGTTGTCTTACAGTAGGAAAGCGCGTTGCTATCACATAATATAGTATTAAACAGTTGTATAAAGAGTATGTGAATTCTTATAAGGAATTGAAGGGTTTTTCTCAGTGTGTAAACATTTTTGTTTGGAAAACGCAGGAACGTCAGACCGTTCTGCTAATGTTACTTCGGCAAACACTTAAGAACAAATAATACACCTAGATCGGTACGTAATTTACAATACAGTTTCCATTAGGTCCCTCATGATTTTACCGAGGAACATCCGACGACCTGCCGAGTAACAGTATTAAATAAACAATATCTATTACAATGTAAGTACATATACTTCGCATGATTATATCATTAAAAGTTGTCAAAACTCAAAAGGCTTTGGTTATATTATGATATGTAACAGGACAATGCAATGGTGTAGCTCCTATTAATACCACTTTCTCGAACGCACTTCCTTTGAATTTTTCTTTATATCTCATCAAAGAATAATGAGCCTAATGAATAAAAATTAAGCAATTACTTGAAGCAATTACTTTTTAGTAAAAGCAATTGCTTGATTAGCAAATGCTAAAAGTAAAAACAATTGCTAGATCTGGATATGAATAAAATTTTGAAGCAATCGCTGTTTTGCTTACACCTCTGTAGCAAATGCATATTCAACACAAGTCCAGACGTGGCTTATTCACTTGTTCAGATTATAGATGCCATGTTCAGTTTGGTGCCTAATTTGCAAAATAGTTGACGTAAATACAACAACGTTGGTCTATTTATTTTGTACAATAGTAATCTGTTACGTTTTTGTGGAAATTAGGAAACTTATATTTGTGATGTGGCAGATTTCAGTGAAAATGAGAAAAGTGATAGTAGTGATGAAGAAATTAGACAAGCAATTAATATTTGTTTACAAATTAAAGGAACATAAATAAATATCTCTGACCACAACCGTTTAGCTTCCACAACAGCTTCAGCACTTGTAGGAAATTTAATAAAAATATTGGACTTCTCCAAAACTGCATCCATTACAAAAGTGTATGTCTTACAGACAGTAGTTTGGTGAACACCGAGTTCTTCACCTACAGAATTTTGAAAGCCCGGATCCGACAATTTCCGCAGAAAGACTTTCATGTTATTTAAAGGCGACAGTGCATCCCCTCACCTTTTATCAGTATCAGTCAAAAAATAATTTGCCAACCACTCAACATTTTCGCAGTCAAATCGATATAATTTTCTGAAATCATCATAATATCTGCAATTTTTACGTACACTGTAGATTTTTCTTTTACGGACGTTCATAATATATTCAGCCATAATTGAAGCCACAAATTAAGAGCAACGCCACGGAGAAGTAAAGTTGACTGCTACCAAGCAAATGATGCAAGGGTCGACCTACCTTAAAGAGTTGAAAGCAATTGCTACACTAGAAAAAGCGATTCCTTAATTTATTCATCACATTTTAAGCAAACAATAGCGATCGCTTCTATTTTTTAAGAAAAAGCATTAACTAGAAGCAATTCCTGCACTTTTAAGCAATTGCTGGACGCAATAGCAATTACTGTAGTTTTATTCATTGGCTTTCAAGAAATAACTTCGATTTTATAAAAAAAAAGCGATCGCTACATTTTTATTCATTAGGCTCAATAAAACATATTCTGTGTCTCCCGTTCCTAAATTCACCTGCACGTCTTCTACCTTACGTCCTTGACTCTTGGCCCGTTGTTAAAAGAACCTTTTCGAATTATTGTAGTTGTTATTGCATTTTTAATATAATGATTAATATAAATTTCTTATTCTTATGTGACTGCAACCCTCATAAATAATGATGGTGCACCTTGGGTGATCAGTTAATATTTTTACTTCGCCGTATTTATCGTCTCGATGCAACGCTTGCAACATAAATTATATTTCTGCGATAGCCCGGTCCACACAAAGTACCATTTCTTTATATATGTATATGTTTATAATATTCCTTAAATAAATAACAACCCATACCGAGTGGTACCAAGATAAAACCTGTTTCGTACAGGTAAATATTATGAGTTCAGGAGTGGATTCAGGGCTGGATCATCACATTGTATTTTAGCATCTTGTAGGAGATTTATTAACGTCTCCGAAACATATCGTTATTTTCGTGTTCTATCGAATTTATTGTTATGTGTAAATATATTGCCTAATCTCAGTTGGTCTTTTAGCATAATTGGCCATCGAAACTATTTATGCCTCCTACATTAAAATTTCCCCTTTCGTCACCTAACTTGTCCCAGCTCAGAAATAAGCCTCCAAAATTAAAAGTCTCGTCGTTTTTCTTCAGCTGATGGGTTTTTTCTAAATTTTGCTTGTTTAATGTATCTAGGAATACATACATGGTACCTAATATATAACTTCAAACGTTCCTTCGCACTTTTTCCAGAATTAGGACTGGCAGTGTAATAAATCAAAAAGATTTTACAAAACTTTGTTAACTTATGACCCTGGTGTGTTTAAAAGGTTTTATATACAGTTTGAACACAACATGTTTACGCCAGTAGTGTATTATATGTGTATATACAAGTTTTTATTTATCGAAACGTTAGAAAGTGTAAGACACATTTTTAGTCAAACGTTACCACGTTGAATAGTTGAGAGTCAAAATATCGTCTAGAGTTGCCTTGTCTTCTAAAAATTCATTTGGACACGGAACAGCACTGGAGAAAACAAAAATTTAAAGAAGCAGCAGTCATGAATCAAAATACCCATACATTTAGTAAACCAAGTATAGAAATATCCCCAATATCTGGAGGCTCTTCTTATCCAAAACCAACAGCTCAAACTTCACATTCCAATAAGCACGTAGGCGGAGTCATCAAGCTTCATTGCACATGGATAGAATTTAAGACAGTAGCCTTAGAATTATAATTTAGTTAAGGTACTCTTGAAAACGGTTAGAGATACTAACTAACCGAGACGTTGTGTTAAGTAACAAAATAAAGACAATGGAAGTCCGACAAGGTAATTTTTTGATATTACTTCATTGTCTACCACATTCAAACAAATTTACTGATATATGTTTAAACACAACACAAACAATTATTTAGAGGTTATTTGTCGAATGGTTCTTTTTCACTGCATTTCTGGTCGATTGCTAAAAAATTACAATTATATAATCTTAAGCATCTAAATTGAATGGTCAACATGATTCGGTTATTAGTATTGAAAATACTACTGGGTGCGTATATACGGGTCTATTTCATAAAAAATTAACGCGACATGCGACATGCACATAAATAACACGGCGGTGAAGTCTAAACAAACATCCGAGCAGCACAGGATCGATGACATCATCTGCTAAGTGTTAATATTATTTTGTTTTGGGTTTCGGCATTTATTATTATATTTGTTGATATTAAGATATGGCCGGGAGAGAGAACAGTTATAGTAGTTAGTATTGAATCGGCCAGTCTCCCAAAAGTCACAGCTGCACACAAGCGGCGTCGGCTTTATCAGCATGTTTATTTAAACCAAATATTATTACTATTTAAATATTATACTGTGTGTTTGAATTTTGAATATACCTTTATTTGGACATAATAAAAAGTAGATTATCTTTATTATTGTTCTATATTCTTACATTATAGTTATTAATAATACTAGTTCGATGAACACTATAATGAAACGTGTGCAACGTTAAACCACGAGGCGTCAGCCGAATGGTTTAATTGCACAAGTTTCATTAACAAAGTTCATATCGAACGTGTATCATTCAAAATTTAATCTACGACAGTGGAAATAGATTTTATTCGTCTAAATTTCATTAATATCAGATAACGTTTTCGTAATTTTAAAAATTTTCAGGTGTCCATATTAGTCGATATCATGGTAACCGCATTTTTGATTGTTTCAATTTCGATAAAATTGGAAAAAAATAAACAGTGAATGTCGCTTAAACAAAGCGAAATAGCGCGGCGGTCTTGGCGTATTACACAGAAAGTCGGGGGAGAATGGATATACCAATCCAAAACATTTCATAGCCGACTTAAGATTTAGACATTTCATGAACAAAGAGTACAAGGACCAGCAGGTAAATGGCTGGGTATAGCTAAAGAAATAATTTTGTCGCTATTTTTGAAAAAGCTCTCTTCAATATGTACTAATATACAGATTATCCTATATTTTTTATTTTAACAAAACAGTCAAATTTACACGTTTCTAAGTATAATACTTTAATTATTATTTCAAATTAAATCGGAGCATTCTTGCCGTCATAATAACGCGTGATGGCGGCACGTTACATACTTACAGATAGGAGTAATCTGTGCTGTGACATAATGGTTTCCTTCTCGCCACTGTATGTGGTAGGTATTTTCAATACGCCTATGATACTTGCGTAAGATGCAAGATCTGTGAATTTTAAAATTAGCTTGAGCTGTGGCTACTTGCTACTGATTGGTTTGAGTGAAGTAACGAGGAACATCGTGTTAGCAACAAGAATTGGTATTGGGTATTTTCCAGAATTTAACGCATCTTCCATTACCTTTTTATTATTTTCTTTTGGACGACTGGAACCATATAAATAGGTACATAACGTATATTGCTATAATGCTTTGACTGCAAACAATTGAAAACTGCTCATAGAGGGCAAAGAAAGGGTCCAATAATTATGTCGTCTTCAAAGGTAGACGAATTTATAAAATATCAAAAAAATATATATTCAGAATTGTTTTGGCCATTATTTTTTTCATTTAAGTTATTTGCTGGTCATCTGAGAGCATCAATTAAAAAAATTGCTTTATCTGACATGCAAAGTTTAAAAAAACTTAAAAACAAAATAAAAATAAATTATTTGAAACAGGTATTGGTACGATCAATAAAATTCAAATTGAGACAGGACAGCTAGAAGACTCCGAACAACGAGGTGACCTACGCAACAAATACGTTAAAACTAATACTACTATAGGTATACTGCCGATCGCTACGAGCCCCCACCAACGTCTTGTGGATTATAGGTTCTAACGGATACAGTTCGTTTTTGGGGACGCTGTTGTGCTTCCTTAATTGTAGAGAAAGCGCTTTACTGGGAACAAAATGCGTCGCATTGAGAAGATACAAATTATTTCGTAACAAAATTGCTTTATTAAAAGTAGTTGATTATTCAACAAGACTGTGCTGCTAAAGCTTTTAAAATAATATGTTATGAAAAATATGCATTTTATTATAAAATTTGACAAAATATGCAAAAGAATGCCTATATATATTTTGCATTTACTCCGCCCTTTACCCTGATATCATACAGTACGCAGGTGCTTGGTACTGCCCTGTCATTCTTTCCTTTTACACATCGTATACCTATTTTGTATAAAGTGAGTGCATCGAGAAAATATTACCCACATCTTTTGTGCGTCTACTGGAAGTGCCCATTGTATGAATCGACAATTTACGATAAGTATTAAAATAATCCCGCTTTTAATTCGGGGATTTAGAATTCCCAGACGTACGTTGATATTTTTTTTAATTATTATTGCCCTCTTGCTCGGCTCGTTTACAATTTTATAACGACAAGAATTTATACAAATATCGGAAAAACAGATAGAACGAGCGCATATGAATATTTGTTATTTTACAGTAACTCATCGGATTAAAGGCGTAAATGTGCCCACGCAGAACATACGATTGGATTCGTTTTAGATCGGAATTTTTATTAATTTTAACTATTGGCTATGATTATACATATTATTTATTCGGCTCATCAAGTATAGGTACCATGTTGTTAATTCAGAAAATATCACAAAACACTAAAAACACAGCAATTATTACACAAAACGCAAAAACTAAAAAAAATTTTATCCGCTGTCAAAGAGACACCAAACGGAAATAGGGATGCTCTATACCGCGTGTCCACGGAAGGTATGGTTCGCCCTTCTGACTTTTTTGTTTTTCAAGATAATGAAATAAAATTTGGGGGATTTGTATACGCCATAAAACTGCATTTTTTTAACAGATGACTCAACATTATGGAACTTCCGGTTTAACCGGAAGTGACATAAACTTTCGATTTTTAAATGGGACACCTGGTATATTTTTTCTTTTTTTGACTCCATATATGACATTCTAAATGCAACGATTTGTCACTTGTCACTTTTTGTCACCAATAAAATATATTTTTTTCAACTTTATTGTTTTATCTAGAGGGCTATGAATACCTTAAAATCACTTATTTCAGTTCTTTAATCTTGGAAAAAATACAATTTTACTATTTTTGGTCCAACGCTATGTGCTATGTAAAATTTAATCTTTAAAGTTATATAACTCATTTTTTTAAACGTCAACAGGGTGGCTCGTCGGGTTAAGAAAAAAGAGGATCTTATTACGATTATTTTGATACCATACCCTATTAGGTTTTAGAAAAGCTGCCATTAAAAAACGTTCAATGTTAACTTGGAACTCCTAAAATAAAGCATCCTTTGAGAATAAATTTAGATTTAAATGTATCAAGTAACCTGTGACCAGCAAAACTGATAAAATAAAATCATGCCTTAAAGAAAATTGACATGCCGACAGCTTCTGCCACAGTAAATTAGTTTGTTGTTTAAAAAACATGGAAAATAATAGTTTAACAAGGAGTGAAAAAGTTGATATGAACAGCGTCATCATGGCCTCATCTTTGGGAGCGGATCTCTTACTGCGTCGTTGCCACACTGCATACTTTTTATGAGGTTTTGGTTTTAGACAAAAATTTAAATTTACCGCTTCATGATAATACCTTTAACAGCGTAAGTTTAGCAAACAATGAGGAGGGGTGCGATTCGGATCTTGATTTACTTCAGAATGAAATACGATTTTGGCAATATGTTTATTTGTTAATATTTCATGTATAGGTACCGTATATTGAAGGTAACCGATTTAGTTCCATCATAATATGTCATATGATCATAGAGTGTCTTTAATAGACAGTGCAATATCTACTCGGGCAAAAGTACGTTTAAGAATAATATTTGCATCTCATTCTATCTTTCCTTGATCGTAGCTGGTTTCAATTAACGCTAAACGTTAAAAAGAAAGTTTCCGATTATTAATGATGTCTTTGTTTACCTAATCCGATTAGACAAGGATAGCCTGAACGATGGTTATTAAACTGGCACGTCAAATTTAGAAGATGTCAGTAACATACAAAAAAGTTTATGGTTCGGCATAGGAAGCCATTTGCAAGTAAAAATTTAGTGTTGTAAACATTGTTGTATTGGTTACACATTGTAACGGTGTTACAACCTTCAATTTCGGTTATAACGGGACTATATAAAGTTATAAAGTGTTCGACCTAGGACGATTAAGCACGCCTGTCGTACGTGTCAACCCAACGAACTGACAAATAGACGCTTTCGGAATTTTAAATCAGTGTCTGGTAACGAGAAGACGTTTAAAGCAAAACCATTTTTGTAACAAAAATTACCACATCAGAAGTGACATTGATATATTAGGAGTTATTTTAACAAGAATAATAATTTGAAGAAGTAATCCATGCTTAAAGTGGAGTTGAAAGTATAGGAAAGAAAGAAAAACCTGACAGTCTTCCTCCAATTCTTTAGGGGTCTCTACTCTCTACATGTTTCTACGTTCGAATCGAAAGTAAATACCCCTAAAGAATTTTTATTCTACTAAATTTTGTGGAGGAAGACTTTTAGTTTATTCTTTTTTTCCTACAAGAATAATAATGTTTGTTTGAAGGTGATAGACAATGAAGCAATATCGAAAAAAAATTACCTTGTCGGACTTCCATTGTCTTTATTTTGTTACTTAACACAACGTTTCGGTTAGTTAGTATCTCTAACCGTTTTCGAGTGTAAACTAAATTATAATTCTAAGGCTACAGTCCTAAATAGTATCCAAAGCTTGATGACTCCGCCCACGTGCTTATTGGAGTGTGAAGTTTGAGCTGTTGGTTTTGGACAAGAAGACACTTTCAGATATTGGGGATATCTATACTTGGTTTACTAAATATATGGGTATTTTGATTCATGAAAGCTACTTCTTTGTATTTTCGTTTTCTCCAGTGCTGTTCCGTGTCCAAACTCTTGGCTTCTGACCACTGTATATTAAGTGGGTTGGTCCATACATGTTCCGCTATACCTGATCTCGAAGGTTCATCTCTTTGAGTATGTTTCAGATGTTCTTTCACTTATACGGGAAGCTTCTAAGAGTATTTCCGGATTTGAAGGCTGTTTTGATATTATAGTTTTTGGTTATCCTTCTAATCTTTTCAGAAATCCCCTTGACATAAGGTATTGTAAGAAATGCTTGCTCCTCTTTCGTATCTGTATTAGTTTTTACTTCGCGATTTTTAGGTTTTGAATAATAATGATTTTTCGAGATTATAATATAAGGTGTTTTAGCGCCTATACCTACCATCTTTGGCTGCTACTGCCCATCGTCATTAAAATTATTTAAAATACCTGAATAAATAAGTAACAAGAAAACTCGTTAGTTCGACTTTGAGAAATAAACTTGTGGAAAAAAGAACAAAAGCAGTAAGATGTATACCAATAAAAGCTTTCGGGAGTGTTTACTTTGCAAAACCTAACTTATTCTACCTATAAATATGAAACTTCTTGACACTCCAAAAGTTTGTTCATATTTTACGAATAACAAAAATAATAAATTCTATTACATCACACCGTTATAATCAAAATTGTGTTATTTTTTATGCAAAGTTACAAAAATGCTAATTCTTCTAAGGTTCCCACAAATAAAAATGTATTTTTATGCTTATCTTTTTTTGAAATGAACATTTAAAACTATTTAAAATAATAAATAAGTTTAGTCTATTATAAAACTCTAACTCTTTTTTTTTTTACAGGTAAGCCAATTTAGCAATAATGTTCGTTCATTTCTATCGAACACCACATATTCCGTAAGTAGGTAAGCAGTTTTATTTTTTATTGGTATTTTTTCTACATACAGTGTGTCCACGGATAGATTTTGGAAAAGAAAAAACTGTTTTATTAGTAGTTATAGCTGCTTGTGCTGAAACTACAATTTCGAATATCAGATTTGCGATTACTATCAGTGGTTCGTCAGAAACAACATTTTTAGTTTTTTAAATTTTGTTTAAAATAAATTTACGTAAAAACGAACAACTATTGTTGCTTTCTTACTTCGAATATGATTTTGTATCTGGCCGAGTTCCAATTTTGTTTTCAGAAAAAAACATTTTTTTTTGCCTACTTTTGAAGTATTTTTGTTATAAGGTACATGTCATATTTCTTCAATTCATTGAATCATAAATTATACAACTTTTATGCAAACGTGGTACGACCGAGTTAGCGCATAGTTCAACTCAACATCTGAATACCCGATAACAGTTCCTAACTTGTATTGATATATTTGCAATAACTACTCTTATTGAAAAGGAAGGTTAGTGTATTAAATTAATACTAATAATTTATATTTCTGAAAAAAGTAAATGAATTACCAAATAACTACTCGTATTTTTCCTTTCAAGAAATCTGAGTTATTGTTAAAATTGGTTTTATACACGTCATGTGGCTTTAGATGTCCTTATAAATGAAAGTTGAAAATTGTGAGATCGGAACTCCTACGTGGAAACTGATTTGGACAAGAGGTACCTACCAATCCATCTGTTCCAAAGTGATAATTTAGCCAATCATAAAAAGGAATCGAAAATTAGAATTGAAAAAAAAAATCCAAAAATCTAAAAATGTTGTTTGTGACGAACCTTCTACAGTCGCAAATCTCAAATCTGATATTTGAAATTGTAGTTTCAGCACAAGCAGACGTTTTTATAAAGTATGACTTTTTTTTTAATACCTAAAGGGTTTTCCAATAAGAACGATATGATTTCAAAATGAAATAAAATTAAAATAATTTCAGATACAACAAAACGTTTTATATTATCTTAAAGTATAGTCGATAACATTTATGTTTTGAATAACACATCGTTTAAATGTCCTCCGCGACTTCGTGTACACGAGCGAATTCGACGAACCCAATTTTCGATGACTTTATGCAATAAATCGGGCGTGATCTGACGAATGCAGGGTTTAATGTTCAACCTTAATGCATCAAGTGTTTGTGGTCTGTTTTCATAAACCTTAGATTTCAAATAGCCCCACAAGAAGTAATCTAAAGGAATTAAATCACAGCTTCTTGGAGGCCACTGAACAGTAGCATTCCTTGAAATTATCCATTCGTCAAACTTTTCTTGCAGTATATCGATAGTTTCATGAGCACTGTGACATGTGGCACCGTCTTGCTGGAACCACATATCCTCCAAATCAAGTGCATCTAAATTTGGCTACAAAAAATTTCTTAACATCTGTCGATATCGTTCACCATTCACTGTAACTGCATCTCCTGCCTCATTTTGGAAAAAAAATGGTCCGATGATGCCACCATACCATAAACCACACCATACAGTTACGTTTAGCGGATACAAAGGCTTCTCATGAATCTGTTGTGGATTGTTTTCACACCAGAAACGGCAATTTTGCTTGTTAACGTATCCACTTAACCAAAAATGAGCTTCATCTGAAAAGATCATTTTTTTGGCAAAATTAGAATCCCTTTCAAGTTGTTCTAAACTCCAAGCAGAAAATTCTCTGCGCCGACGATGGCTTAAGTTCTTGGGTCAAAACAATCTTATACGGGTGTAAATTCAAGTCTTCTTTCAAAATACGCCAAGTTGTCGTTTTTTTAATCCTTAACTCTTGAGCACGACGAGGAATTGATAAATTTGGATCAACTGCAACACTAGCTCTTACAGCAGCAATATTCTCAACAGTTCTTGCGTTTCGATGTCTTCTTGGTGTTTTTACATCCTGAAGATTAAAATGATTTTCAAATTTCTCAACGATGCGACGAATGGCAAGCAAAGGAGGACGATTATTTCGCGAAGTGCGCGATAAGTGTTCACAAAAGATCGTCTATTTTCGTAACATTTTTGGATAATAACCAAACGTTCTTGAAGCGCGTATTTAGCCATAATAAATTGTTATAGTTTACTGACAATAACTGACAACTGGTGACAGGTATAACTTTATTACCACGGTTACCATATCGTTTCAAAATCATATCGTTCTTATTGGAAAACCCTTTACTAATAAAAAAGTTTTTTCTCTTCCAAACTCTATCCGTGTACACACTGTATATTGTGGCAAGGCCCCATTATGACTGGAAGATAATAGGGGGGGGGGGGGTGGGGCGTCCCAATAAATAAACGACTAGAGAGGAGTGACTCATAGTTTAAAAATTTTATAATACAAAATTAAGTTTACTATAAAATATTTTAATATTTATTTTAACAACTACAATAAAAATTGAAGGTTTTCTTAGCAACTAATAAAACGAAAACCTTTTTTTTAATTATAAGTGCTTGTCCCAATTTTTCAATTAAAACAAATAAACAAAACTTTATTACTTAAAATTAATGTTGTTTCCAATTACATTAAGTACAAAATAATGGCAGCAAAATACGTGTTAAGTTATTTGAACGACATATTATTTATTTAACGTTTTAATATCGGTTATATATTCTGTATTTTTACAGAAAAAAGTATATACGTTGTTTTCCTTGCTTGTCGTTTTTACTTGCAATAGCTTATTGGAATCATTAAAAACGCCATAAAATATGTATAATAAAGACATTTATTTGTGTCAAAATATAAAATAAATTTTTAAAATTATAGAATATAACAACTAAAAATAACTGGTGACAGTTAGCTATGGATCAGATTAATCAGTTATATTATTATATTAGCAATGAGGATGTATCGGTATCATCTATACTCAGGATCGTACCGCTGCTGGGTGGTTTTTGAGGTTTATTATAATAATAATAATATTAATAATAATAAACGTTTTTTATTTGAATGAAATATAAAATTCACAATAATTAATAAATCAGAAAATAAATGTCAAATCCTGTCGCAGTCTAGCTGTAGTAGCTATTCTAGTGATCCAGTCAAAGACAAATGAGGAAAATTTACTTGTCATCAATAAATTAATATTTTTAATTTAAATGAAATTTAACATAGACAATTATATAACTAATAAGAAATATAAATAACTTAAAGCAAATAATTAAAAAAATAAAAGAGTATAGTTTATAGTAAAATGTTAAGTATTCTGCACATATACAAGATACTTTTTATATTTAATTTTAAATAAATTTACATTTAGAGGCAACATATCAGTGGGTATCGAATTATAATATTTCACTGCATTATAAGAAAATAATCGTTGAAACATGGCGCTCCGATGATGAGGCATAGTTAATTTACTTCTGTCTCTAACCCGTCTATCATAAATATCACGACGAAAAATCAGACGGTCTCAAATCGAAATATGGGAGCCAGGATTATTAATAATTTTTATCAAGAATGTGCAAAAATGAAACATTCTGCGTTTATCCATCCTCAGCCAGTCAATTGTCCTATACAAGTGGGAAATATGAACGAACTTTCTCATACCATACACAAAACGAAGACAAGCATTCTGCAATTTCTGTATCCGAGATCTACTTTTAACATCCAAGTAGAAACCGTAGACAAACTCACAATAATTAAAATTGGACAAAACTAGAGATTTACACAAATCTTTCCTTAATTTAAATTTTAGAATGTGTCTATTACTGTATAGTATTTTTAAAGAACGATAAGTTTTCTTAAATGCTCGTTAAACCTAAGTTCCGCGTTAAGTAATAAACCCACATTTTTTTGCATTATCCACAATATTTAATTTTGTTCCAATAACGGACATATTTAAAATACTTTTTAAACCATTGACCTTATTTTTATTACCAAAAATTAGCATGCATGATTTAGTGGGATTTAAATTTAAATTGTTCCTTCGAGAGAGCTCACTCAATATTTGCAAATCTTGGTTAATACAGTCTTCGACTTTGGCGTAATCCTCAGCATCAAAACAGCAATATATTTATGTATCGTTTGCAAATGCTTGCACTTTATAGTGCTTTAAAGATCTAAGTATATTAGAGGTATACATAAGAAAAAGTAGGGGGCCCAAAACTGAACCTTGTGGCGCTCCAGAGCGTATGTCGACTCGCTCAGAAATCACGTTTTGAAATCTATTGAACTAGTATGATTTAATAAGAAGAAAAGAGTTATTAACAAAGGCTAAACATTTTGGACCGCATTTTTCGTACCTCGCCTTTTTTTAGGGTACGCCACTGACGTAACACTAACAAGACCTACAAAAAAAACCCGGTCCCGAAAGAGCAAAACCAATTTTGCAAGGCATGAAACAGAAAATACCAATTTGTTAGGTTTTATCGTAGGGGGTATTGCTATGCACAAGCATTTAATACAAAAATGGGACTTTAAGCCGTCAATTAGGATGTCTTTTGCGAAACGCATCAGAATAGAGGTATGTTCTAACATTTACGGCGGCAAGCTAAAATTTTATTTTATTGCTTGGCAGGTTTCCTCTATGGACGAGAAAATAAGGTCTGGTGTTAAAGGGTAGAGAAAGTCCCATTTAATGAATTTGTTGATAATCTTCCTTAAGTTTTTTTTTGATTAAATTCTACCTAAAAATTAACCCATATAATATATAGATACCTATATGGATGTGCAAGTTTGAAACCAAACATAATCTCAAACCTGGACTTTATAATCTTAAATCCGGAGCATTTTTATTCTTATGTCCCTTAATAGTATATTATTAACCAAGGTTTAGACAGCCATCATTATTGCCCGAGCGTCAAGTTTAAATCACGAGGAGCGGAGCGACGAGGGATTTAGGGCGCGAGGGCTATAGGCTGTCTAAACCGTGGTTAATATAATTTTTTTTCCACTACTAACACTTTTATTTTGTACAGTATTAATAAATTATAAAAAATCCTATTAGGTAGGTATAAATATATATTTTAATCAAGTTACCTGCTTTGGCATATTGGCAAGATAATTTGTTTTCTTGTCAGTTGGCTTGGCGTCACCTTTCATGTTATTTGTTGGGAAATTAACAAATCAAGTTACCTGGTTTTAAATAAATCGGTCAATAATGGATTTCAATGCTTTATTATTGACCGTTGTCAATAGCAACTGAGAAGGGAGAGAAAAACGATTTCTGGCGTTAATTAATCGGTCAATAATGGCGATGTTATAGGTTAGTAGTGGAAAAAAGACTATTATCATTAGCTTTTGGGCTTGTTGTGGTTTCTTGCTTAAATCTTACCTGAAAACATTGCAAATAAATATACACTGCTAGACCTGCACAAAAACAATAATTACTGTAATTGATTTTGTTTTTGAGGGTATTCAAAATGTTCTCTGCGATGTTTCCTTACAGACACATTCCAAGTAAAACAACAATCCTGAATAGTGTTCGTAATTTTGAAGGTAAAGGTACTGCGATAAATAAATGCAACTGTTTGGAGTAAAATAATGATGTACCTGTTGGTAGAGCACAAGAAAAGAAATCATATTTAGATATTTTACTCCATGTAGAAGAAAATAATGGAATTAGCCATGGGCTTCTTGGCAAAACTAGAGGAAAGCATCACTCACACTGCGTATATTACAAAATATAAGTATAAAAATATCATTCGTATAAAAATACATAGGGAATTGAGGGAAGGTGATACAATACGAAGAGCCCACTTTTTTGAAAGGTATGGAAAAGGTAAATAACGACAGGGAATTCTCACAAAAAGTTTGTTTTACCGACGAATGCACCTTTACATTAAGCAATGAACCAAGTGTTCAAAATTGTAGATATTCGAGTACATAAAATAAACACAGATTTGTACAAACAAGGATTTAATTAATGCCCTCAAAGGGTAAACGTTTAGACCGGCATATTGCGACATCGGATTATTCGCCCTTTTTTTAAAACAAAATTTGGGATAAGAAAGTTTTTTGGAACATGGACAAAATCAAATTGTACAAGCGTTAGAAGAAGTTACACCTGAGAATGAAGATATTTGGTTTCAAATCGACGGTTGTCAATGTCCTGGTTGGGTTTTTTCTGGATTGGATCAAATCTCAAGGGACCAACGAAGTACCACAAAATTGATATTAACCAAGTTTTATTTTTGAGGAAGAAATGCGGTCAAAACAGAACTTCTTAGGGCATGCCGGGTAGGTGATAAAACACGTTTAACAGTATAGTGCTGAACAACATTAAGTGCTGGTTTTTTGATCTATCAATGGTTAGAGAATTTGATATTGATTAACTTTGTTCAATGTTTAGAAGATTGTAAATTATAAGTGACAATGAGATGAATTATTTTTGAAATGTGGCAAATATCTGATTATTAACAATCATGTATAAAATTTGTTAATCAAAACCTGGAGTACCTGCCCTAAGAGTGTTGAACATTTTCGACTCCTTTATTTTAGTTTTGGGTTTGTTTAGTCGTGTCAGTTCTAAGATTAGCAGGAATAGGCTTCGGAATTTTTCTTACATTTCCAACACTCCCAAGTATGCAAAACCAAAACTTTTGCATGGTTTCGGACTTTTGGCTTAGTCAATACTAAACAACTGTACGATGCGACAACTGATAAGGTTGTTTAACCAATTTTAGGGCTTTTCTGAAACTATGATATGAGTTTCCTTAATTATCAGATGCCGATTGGTGGCCTTGTTCTATAAATTGTAAATTTAAAAAATTATGAACTGTATGAGGTGGTAGTCGGTTAACTCGAAACGATTCAATGGCGCATTTTCCGGACGGTCTTCCTTTACCTACTACTAGTTTTAAGTTTAATTAATACTAAAATGTTTCTAGAATTGTATTTTACTCAACCTGCATTAGTATTTGTGATGCTTACAGTCGACGATATAATTATTTAATATAGCTTTAAGAAAACTGGGCATACTCATTTACATAAACATCATTCTCAAAGTAAATTGCATACCAACAAATTACGAAGTGAAATTTCATTATGCGTGCAACTTTTCCACAATTTACGAAGAACAAAATCAGAGCACAGGAACTGCTAAACTATACCGTAATAAGTTTGTGAGAAATTCGCAAATATATAAAAACCACATGCCATAATTTTATAATATGGTGCAACAAGGTTAATATTATAGATTACTGACGCGATTTGCATGATTCCTTAACAACTACCATAAAATAATACAGACGCTATTCTAGGAACCAATAAAATTCGAGGGTTTTTATTTAAATATATACTCGCCTTATTTGTTCTTCTCTCTTGCGTACATATAATTACCAAGAGCATTTATTCAATGTACAAAAAGAAAAGTTTGTGTGTACTTATATTCCATAGGGGGAGGTCACCTTATGCGGGACGGCGTTGTTGAAGTTTTTTATATTAGGATTTATTCAAAAGCGAATTTTGTGGCATATCGGACAAGTGTGTAACTGTTTTTCATATTGGAATACACAGGGATCCAAGCACAATGGATACCCTGGGGCAGATATACCACCACGGCCGTTTTGTCCTTGTTAAGACTTTACGGGCAATCATAACCCAAGCAATTCCGACGCAGCGGCAAGATGTATTAAAAGCCTTTTTGCAAAATCAAAGTGGCGATTAATACACCGTAGCGCCATCCCAAAGGAATTAACTCCAATATAAAAGGCAGTCACACTGGTAATAATCGAAAGGTAGACAACTAAATAAACCACGAAGTGCATCACAATCCAGTATATGGAACGCTATTTGCATTTTCACCGGAACATCTGCCGTTTTGCAGACTAGAAACAGATCAACGCTGGCTCCCACTAGAATGCGAGCAATCCGTTTAAGAAAAGCCATAAAAATGTTTAAAAGATAATATAGTGTCCGCGAAAATAATTAAAAAAAGAATATTGTGGCATATCGGACAAGTGTGTAACTGTTTTTTATATTGAAATACACAGGGATCCAAGCACAATGGATACCCTGAGGCGGGTAGACCACGACGGCCGTTTCGTCCTTGTTAGGACTCTACGGGCAGCCATAACTCAAGCAATCCCGACACAGCGGTAAGATATATTAAAAGCTTTTTTGCAAAATCAAAGCGGCCATGAACACACCTTAGCGCCATCCCAGCGGAATTAACTCCAATATAAAAGGCAGTCACACTGGTAATATCGAAAGGTAGACAACTAAATAAACCACGAAGTGCTTCTAATACATCTTACCGCCGTTGTCGGGATTGCTTGGGTTATGGCTGCCCGTAGAGTCCTAACAAGGACTGGATCCCTGTGTATTCCAATATAAAAAACAGACATTTTTCTAAATAACTTTGGATTGGCTTATTAGAAAAATAATAAAATTTGGTGTGCGAGTACAATATGCAAGGAGCTTCAAAAAAATCTAATACAATTTTGATGTAAAATTTATGGGGGAGCCAATATTCGAGGGTAGTAAAATTTACATGGGATTTCCTATGGTCAGTCTGGCCTAAAACTAAAAAGTGTAATTAGTCAGTAGAACGTGTAAAATTACCTATTAAACCAGATAATATAAAGTAACGAAAATATTTATTGGGTTTGGTAATAGGTGTTAGGTGCTGTTCGGTTTTAAAAGACCTTCCCCTATGTCAAGTCAATATACCGGCTATGGGTATAATCGATAAAAATTAGCATAATGACTAATAATTTTGTATTTATTATTAAGCATGTCTCAACAAACGGGCATCAACATCGATCGCGTTTCTGTATAGAAAAACTTTACGAGCTTGTAATGAGCCATTACATGTTGTAATGCGACAAAAACTACTTTAAACCGTAAAATAAAATATTCCTAATTATGTACTTCTAACTACATATTGAGAGTTTAATTAACCTGTTTTATATTGATTTTTTATGTATTTTGTTTTATTATAATCGTATAATATTTATAAAATTTTATGATGGGTTACGTTGTGGAAATGTTCCATCTGTCATTAATTGGAAACAAGAACTGGAGAAAAATAGTATTTTTCTTTAGTCAATTTATGTTTACATGGTGTCCTTAAAAGTATAGATTAAATACAAAAATAGATCAATGCTAAAGTTCATAATATAACTATGTTCTGTCCATTGTATCTTAAGAAAAATGGCAGAAAAAGCAATTGAACAAACACTCTTCACATTGTTCAATCCGCGACATATTTCGGGCATTTGTCATTTCTTGTATTTACAGGTCACGTCGATTTTAAAAAATATCACTTGTGCCAAAATCCCTCAAAAATAATATAAAATTTAAATTGTCAAAATATAAATGTTATAATTGATGGTAAAAAATTGAAATTATTAAACAGTTTTAAATATTTAGGGATATCATTGATTCAAAAATAATTTTTTAAAATTATTTTGAAAGTATCATATTGAAGACTGCCGGAAAAGTAGGTTATTTTAAATGAATCAGTTCTAATTTAAGTTTGTTTTCTAAAAAACCGTATTTAATACTTTTATGTTACCTACTAGATTTTCTTTATTATTCTTCCATTTTATATTGTGCTAGTGAAGAACATTCGAAAAATTACAAATTTTACAAAATAAGGCAATGCGGATTATTTTAAATTGTGACAAATATACAAGAATTTAGGTTGGTTAAATGTCAGAAATTTAATTTTTTATTTAGTATGTATTTTTATGCATAAAATTAAAAATAATTTACTGCCCGATTGTTTAACAAATTTTTGTTATTTTAATTATGACCGTCATAATTATAAAACACGGACTGATCAAAATTTTTATGTGGATAGAATGTCTAAAACATTAGCTTATAAGTCTATTTTTCATAAAGGTTTGATAGAATATAATAATTTCGAAAATTCTATTAAATCTCAAATATCATTAAAACTATTTAAAAAAAAACTTTAAAATTACCTTTAATTTAAAAATAAAATGATGTGTAGTATTTGATATAATTTGCAAAATGTTTACTTTTTCTGCCTGCGGGGCACAAAGTAACCAAGAATGTTAAAAGAAGCCCTTTATTTGATGGTACTGTATATACGTTAAGATAACTAATTTTATAATTTACGATACAAGTAATATTAATACAGGCCTTGCTGTGCTTTTTTTTCGATTTTAACAAAAAGTTTTTAAATAATATATATTTTTCTGCTTCCTCGACTGGTACTTTTCCTTACGATACATTCCAGCCAATTTATTCTATGCACTTCGCAAATCAAGTGTAAAGGTTATAGGTTTATAAATTGGATAATAACCCTTCACATTATCCCATCGATCCTCGGCAAAATACAGTGTTCACAGCGCCGAGATTTACGGCAAAATAACATATAATGGCAGGACGCTCCTTCGAACGAACCCTGTATATAAATCGCGCATATAGATATTATTTTGTCAGGAACAGACAAATATAATCGCTCCGGTTCGGGTGAATTGCCTCGGGCAGGTTTCTTCGTTTGATTAATAGATCCATATATAAGTCCGTGCCAGGTGAGAGGAACACACTGGCGTCTTGGTCGTGACCGTCACAATCGCGCACGTTGTCAAGTTGTCTTGAAAATGCGGTAATTGAGGTATTTTCTTATCGTTCGTGCCATATGCGGATTAAAGAAAATGCTGACGGATATAGCTAAAATAACCATACAGAGTCGCATCAGACGAGAAAGTTTTACAACAATTGAAACTGGATATGAAATTAATATTTTTGCTTATGCATTTAAAAAAAAAATGCACATATAAAAATCCTACGTATATCAACTTTCATAATTTTTTTAATGAAACATGTATTTTTACATTCTACATTTAATTCTAGACATTTTTTATAAATCACCCCCTACACCTAGGGTTGTGGATTTGACCGGTCAATTTGTTTTTGGTCAATTGACTGAAATAAATTAAAATTTAAAAATGCAGTTGATGAACCTAACTATACTTGCCAAATTTCTTATTTTGTGAAAAGGAAAGAAAAACACAAAGTCTTTCTCCACAACATTTAATGGAATAAAATTCTAGTTCGAAAGGTCTCTACATGTTTCGAACGTAGAAACGTTCATCATCAGGAGACATAAATCTATTTTATGCTGATGTTGTTAGCAAAAGAGAAAATTGGAACCTTAATGGAGCTTTTATGGACGTAAACTTTTTTTAGAAAACCTTTTTAAATGTGGCTTATTTTGTATCTTGGAAAAAATTAATTTTTTATAACAAGTTTTGTTTGTTCTAAAAAGTCTATTGCCATACCTAAATTTTATACAGGGTGGTCAAATGGATGATATAGTTAGGTCCATCCAGGTACAGATTCTATAAGTGTTTATCTCAATAGTTTATTTTTATATAACCATAAAAACATAAAAACATGAACACTTAAAATAAAATATCAGATTCGGGTAATTAGGTAGGTAGCTGAATTATTACGAGCAGTAAAGTGTGTAGCCAATGGCAAATTTTCATCTTCGGAGTCAGATTATAGCTGCTCGGCTTCGGAAGACGAAGAGACATCAGCTTCGGAAGATGAAGATAAATTTAAGTTGGGTGTTCTTCCACATTTATTAATTATATTTAAATTGTATTTAACATACACCAATTTTCCGGATCGTGTAGTAGTCAGCCTATTTCTTAACTTATTATGGATAATACCCCATATGGACCAGTTCCTTTCGCAAGAAGCTGAGGAGGGCGGCATTTAAGTAACTTTATAGCTACATCGTGAGGTACCGATTTCTTTTGCCAACTCTCCCACCAAGATTTATATCCCTTTTACTTTGTTTTCTTCTCTTATTTCGGTAAAACAATTCCAAATTTTGGTTTTGGACCTCCCCAAACTCATCGTAAATGCGACGTCACGTCGTTAGTTCACAAAAATGCAATGCAAGTGCAAACCCTAACTCTGGCAAATACGAAATGAAAATAAATAGACTGAGAAGGAAATGTCTATAAAAATGGTATAAAAAGAGAATAACAATAACTTCTCTATTCCTTTCCTTCATTGTGATTGAATCCGTTCAAGGAGCCACTAATAAAGGAGGCCGACTATTGCACGGAAAAAAAAAAGTTGTAAAATGTATTACAAATGTAGAAATTTTTGCACCAAATTGTTTTATGTATAGGGACAGTTCCAATTTGTTGTAAAAAACTCCATCATATTGCTTCATCTTATTTAAATTATTTGTGCAAAACTGTAAAAAATCCTGCAAAAACAAATTACACTTCTAGTTGCATAATATAAAAAAATGCTGGGGTAATTTCATTGAAATAATAATATGTCAATTTTTTTCCTATTTTGTGCTGTGAATTATTTACACATAAAATGTAAGAGAACGCAATTTTATTGTTTTAGTTGTTAACTATTTTTGTGCTTATTTTAACTGTAATATTGTGTTAGATTTTAATACAAAATTGTGACAAAAAGTTTAAAAAATTGTAGTGTTCGTTTTAATACAATGTTGTAATAATTTTTAAAACACACTGTTGTGTTATGTATGATACAATATTGTTGCATAAACTAATGAAAATTCTGGATAATTTTTGTATTTGAGTTTTTAAACTCTACCTTTTTGTTTAAGAGTAGTAGGAGGGGACAAATATTGCTATTCAAAAATATTCAGAACTTTGGTTTGGCTTACCAGAATTTGACAAATTTGAACTCGCTAAAAAGAGATTCTTTTGTGTTTTTTATAATATAATTTTATAAAAAAACAAAGTCGTTTTGAATTCCGTTGGGACAGCTAGCGAGCGCTGTTTAGCAGAATCAACAATTTCTTCATTTTCTCAATAATTTTGAATGGAATGATATCTATTTTTTTAATTAAGCAAAAGAAGTATCAATAAGAAAACCGCATTTTTTTAAAACTAGAGATATGGAAAATATATAATATTACAAAAGTGAGCTGAAGAATAAACTGATTTTTTAATACGCTACATTTAAAATTCTTGAGAAAAATTAAGAAATTTTTGATTCTGCTAAATAGCGCCCTCTAGCTATCGCAACGGAACTCAGACAAAACAAAAGAATCCTTATTTAGCGAGATCAAATTTGTCAAATTCCGATAAGCCAAACCAAAATTGTAAATATTTTTGCATAGCAATATTTTCCCCTCCTATCCCCTTAAACAAAAAGGTAGAGCAAAAACTAAAAAACAAAAGTTATATAAAATTTTCATTTGATTAAAAATATGCAATTTTTGATAACTGTTTACTATGAGGATTTTTGAGAAAATCCCTCTTTTTGTTTGGCCGAGAGCCAGTCTTAGTAGGACACCCGGTCGGTAGGTACGGCTGTCGAGATACCAAAAGCTAAAAATTGAAAAAATCAAAAAACTGTTTAACAAAATACATAAACTTTTATTAAAAACAAAATGTTCTAGGAAATCATTAACAATAATTCCACGTTGCATAACTTTTAGTTTTTATTAAAGAAGTCATATTCCTAGAGCACAACCAATATTTTATTTCTTAGAATAAAAGACAAGTAAAAAATAACTATAATGCATTTCTAGTGGAAACATAGTATTTCCCCATTAGCGGTGTCAAAAGACTAGGCATAAAATCGTTTTGATATTTACATAGCCCTCAATGTTGCTGTCGTTAATTATTACTATCGGGAGTGGCTAAGCAGTCAGACCAAATAACTCATATTTGTCTTGCCTCTGTTGTAGCTTTACCTTCACTTCCATGTCAGCAGCATCCTAAAAATAATAATGGTTCTTATGAAAGGAGTATATGATTTTTTTAATTTGAATTTTAACTAAAATGTTAGGTGCTCCGAACATTATGCATTCTTGTTAATTGACAATCTATCACCTACATGCCCTCATGCCGGGCGTAAAATTATGGAAATTTAATATTCGGCCATCATCATGCAGTTCCTGCAAGTGGCCTAGGCATCTTGGAGATAAAAATGGAAATAAAAAAAAATCCAAATTCATTGAACCCAAAATTTTTCTAGGGATTTTCGAAAAAAAACTCTCTTACCTCCAAAGACAGACAACTATAATAGTAGCTGTGGTCAGGTCCGGCAAGAGGGGCGTGGGGCTACTATCTTAGTAATCTACTCTGACTACAAATTTGTAACTGTGTGGAACGAAAAAACAGGTGCAGGGGGCCCATAGATTTACTACCCCCGGGACTCGATTTTTTCTCGACGGCCTGGCTGCGGAGATTGATGGTGGCCGAATTTTAATATATAATAATTAAGAACAGACACTTTAAAAAGAAATATCTCAAAAACTTAGCTCATCCGGCCAAAATAGTTTTTAGATTTGTAATCTACGCCCCAAAATTCATCGTTCTTAAAAAAAATCATCAATTTTGGCCTGGTGAGCGTAAAGGTATTAGATATTTACCAGTTTAGATATTAAAATATGATCTAAATAAATTACTTACCTGTAAATTAATCTATTAGATTTTCAAACCCCCAACTACTTAATAGGTCCGCCACAAATTCTTCCATTTTTCAATCACCAGGCACCAGCACACCCTGCAAACCGAGCACACGAAGCAAAGGCAAGCACGTAAATGGAAAATGGCTGACTAAACAACCAAATGCCGGGAAAGCCGGGTAGGGTACAAAGAATTGAGCCAATATTACTCAATATGCTGGTACCCCTGAATCGCGATTCAAGATGAGACACACGTTTACACACATATGATTTTTTATTGAATAGGTTAAACAAAGAGAACATCAAATGGAACCGGAACACAACACTTATTATTTGAAGTAAATTATCAAACATTTTAAAACGGGACAGTTTTAAAATTTACCACAAATTGTATCAGATTTTAAACGTTTAGATGAATTATTGGTTAGTAAAATGTAGTAATTCCTAATAGTTTTATTACATATATTGTTTACAAAAAGCTATATTAGCGTTTAAAAGTAATAGTTTTATGTTTTACTACAAACTATTAAATACAATTCAATAGTAAAAATTGCAAGTAACTGATTAACTTATTAAAAAAAACTTATTAATATCTTTCACAATTGTAAGAAAATATTTCGCAATTTGTTGAAAATGTAAATCACCATTATTGTTGACATTTGTTATGTTTCAATTTTTTCCGTGTGGGATTCCCAGAATCAGGTGTTAGTGTTTTCTTAAATAACGGCGCTATAACGATACACTAAACATTATCCTGGGTGGTAGGAGGTAATCTGGACAGATCACAAATGCATAAATAATAAAATAAAATTGATATATTTTGACCGAATTTGACCGGTCAAATACGTCATGTCGATTGACCGATCAATTGACCATGCCCAACTCTACCTACACCTATCTTCACCCGTTTACGAAATGTTAACACTTTAATGCTGGTATGCACCATTGATTCTTTCTCGACTTAGCAACGTTCTGAACTCAGATAAGTTTAAGTCAAAAAATGACACTGAATGTTAATCAAATTTAAATTTTGCGCCTCGCTGAAGATGAACTCATAGAAATTTTGATTATGTTGGTTTGTGGAGGTAAAATTAGAATTCATAGGGAAGTCCGTGATATGTTCAATGAAAAATACCCAAATCGCCCACCTATTAGCCAATCGACAGTGTGTAGGGTAGGTAATAGGTAATAGGTTAAGAGTGAGTGGGTTACAACTAACCCTCCACTGCGACCATGCGGTCTATTGTGGCTCAGTGTCTAGGGTAGCAATTAAGTGGAGAACTTCCCGTACTGTTAAAGATAGTGTTAAAAACGGTCGTCTTGGTACATCTGAGCAGAAGAAAATAACCTTATTATTATCATCACAGGAAGCACAAGCACACAACTTACCATATACATAAACATATTTAGATCGATTGGTCTACTGCATAAATGGAAAAAATACCTATTATTTTGACTTACCCTGTATAGAGACCAGATTGAAGAGATCAAAATGATCTAAAAGTCCTCTTTAATAAAAAAGCGAATAATTGTGGCATATCCGACAAGTGTGTAACTGTTTTTTATATTAAAATACACAGGGATCCAAGCACAATAGATACCCTGGGGCGTGTAGGTCACGACGGCCGTTTCGTCCTTGTTAGGACTCTACGGGCAGCCATAACCCAAGCAATCCCGACAACAGCGGTAAGATGTATTAAAAGCCTTTTACAAAAGTAAAGCGGCTATCAATACACCGTAGCACCATCCCAGTGGAATTAACTCCAATATAAAAGGCAGTCACACTGGTAATAATAGAAAGGTAGACAACTAAATAAACCACGAAGTGCATCACCATCCAGTATAGGGAACGCTATTTGCGTTTTCACCGGAACATCTGCAGTTTTGCAGATTAGAAACAGATCAACGCTGCTGCACCCACTAGAATCCGTTTAAAAAAAGCCATAAAAAATGTTTAGAAGATAATAGTGTCCGCAAAAATAATTAAAAGCGGTTAATTGTGTGTAACTGTTTTTTATATTGGAATACACAGTGATCCAAGTACAATGGATACCTGTGTTACCTACCTGGATATTCTAGTCCTCTTTAATGTTTTCTTTGGTCTTGGTCAAAATTTAAATTTCTCGTTATTTCTACTTTTTCTTAAACCATTCAAAAAAAGGAAAGAAATAAGACACTCCTCCACTGTTATGTTATGGTGAAATGTTTTAAGGAAGGGTAAATTCACTAACATGTTTCGAATGCATAAACATTCATCTTTAAGAGAATAGAGAAAAAGGAAATACAAAAGGTGCAAACAGGCCCAACGGAGCTCCAAGATGATACAAAGATCTAAGTTACGGGCTAAGGTATGTCATATATATTTTTAACCAAAGTTAATGTCTGCGACATCCAAAAAAAAACTGACTAAAACTTGTAGTAATTTGTATAATAATTAGGAAAACCCGACTTTTTAATAGTATATTAAAGTACACGTTTTATAAGAGGCGGTTTTAGCGCACGCGTCTATTTTAAAAAACGAGCCACAAAGTGGCGAGTTTTTTTATTGACACGTGCGCTAAAACGCCTTATGAAACATGTGCTTTATAATTTTTTTTCTATTTCACCTTTTATTATCAAGAAAAATACATTTTAAAAAGAAAATAAATCCTTCAAATTTTTAAAATTTTTATGTCTAAATATTATGTTGGTAATACTATTTTTTTATCATAGTAGCCTCTGGACAACAAAAATTATTTTGCAAACTGTCATTTTTTGATTTATTGACCCATTTTCACCACGAGATTCTAAAGTTATTTTAGCGATATGAGATTTGAAATTGGACGGAATACGTTGTGTGATCCTTGTACATTCGGTACATATACAGAGCGTTCGGAAATTCGGGCGATTTTACCACTTTTTTTCGAATTTCAAAAGACATGATTTTACGTCACGGCATTGCAATTTATAGGGAAGATGGAAAATTCAAATAAAGTTGAAGTTAAAATCGACATTGGAAGGTTAGTAGATTGAATTTTGGATAGGATTTGGCAGAAAATGATAGCTTGAAGCATCTACAAAAGATTGATTTATAGAGTTATGCAACCAACATACATGACTGTTATCCACACAGAATAAAAAAGTAATTTATCAAGCTATTTTTCCTCTGCGAAAAATGGATTTTCTCGTAAATCACAAAGGCCGCGCAAGTCAATGAAATAAAACGTTTAAATGTTACCAACATCAAATAAAGAAAAAACGCGTTTCGAAATAGCTTCATTACGATACGCAAATGCGTATCGTACTGAGCTTATTATGAACGTGAAATAGAAAAAGTAATTTAATTAATATATTGTTTAACATTAACTTTGGTTTCAACCTAATTGCTCCAAAAATAAACGAATTTTGAATTTCTGAGAAATCGATAATAAAAACGTTTTCCAAAATATGGAGCCAGAATTCTACCAGTCACTGTATATTAACCAGCAAAGTGCCGGGTTGCCGATTGTCGGCGCTTCCGACATTGACGACTATATGTGAAAAAATTAAAAACGACAAAACTTTTACTCTCGGCCTTCACGACTCCACTCGAGCGCAAGAAATGGCAACGTTATAGCGTTGCATTCAAATTTATGATTGTCACGCCCTAGACGAAAATAGAAGATCACTTGGATGAATTAGTCTCGGACGTTTGGAGGGCAAAAGAAGAACATTCCTTGGAATGCAGTTTATAGGGTTTTAATTGCATATAATGGGTCCAGACGTTTGTTTGAAATAATTTCTTGCTCTTGTTTAATTGATGGTCTGGTTTTTGTACCTTCTCAGTTTTAATTTTATTTTTACGAACACTTTTCGATATTAATATTTTTTTCTTAGTAGGTCACCAGTTGTGTACTTTATCTACGACTAATTTATTAATTTAAGATTTTTAATGAACAACTTTATTTGTCGAGAAGACTAAAATTAGTAAGTAATAGTACAATTAATAAACTGGATTGGTCGTGAACTACCATTAATTTAGTAGTAGTAGTAGTAATAGTAGTAGTAGTAGTAACATGTTGTATTTAACAAAAAGCTACAATTATTAAATATTTTTTAATACATTTTTTTAACAAATTTTCATCGATTTATTTTTTAATTTTAAAACGCAACCTTCTTTTAACAAAAACAGACAGAAAAGTTAAACATTTGGTAAATTGTATCAAATTTTAATATTACGTATCATTTTGTTTTTTAATTAAATGCACTTTTAAAGTTTTTTTAAATAATTTTAATGATATTTGAGATTTAATAGAATTTTTCAAATTATTATATTTTATCAAACCTTTATGAAAAATAGACTTATAAGCTAATGTGTTAGACACTCTATCCACACAAAAATTTTGATTAGTTCTTGTTTTATAATTATGATGGTCATAATTAAAAGAACAAAAAAATTTTAAACAATTAAGCAATAAATTATTTTTAATTTTATGTATAAACATAGGTACATACTAAATAAAAAATTAAATTTCTGACATTTAACCAATCTAAATTTTTTAACATAAAATTTATTTTTGTATATTTGTCACAATTTAAAATAATCCGCAATGCCTTATTTTGTAAACTTTGTTATTTATCAAATAATATTTCCTCACTAGCACAATATAAAATGGAAGACCAATAAAGAAAATGTGGTAATATAATAGTATTAAATACAGTTTTTTTAGAAAATAAACTAAAATTAGAACTGATTCTTTTAAAATAACCTACTTTTCTGGCACTCTTCGATATGATACTCAAAATAATTAAAAAATTTTAATTTTGAATCAGTAATTATCCTTAAATATTTAAAACTGTTTACTAATTTCAATTTTTTACCCTCAATTATAACATTTATATTTTGACAATTTAAATTATTACCCATAACCATACATTTCGTTTTTGAAATATTTAACTTTAATTTATTTACTTTTAGCCAATTTAATAATATATTTATCTCAGAATTTAGAGTATTTAGACCATCAAAAATATTTAAAACATTAATGAAAATTAAGGTGTCATTAGCAAACATTTGTAACTTACACATTTTTAAAACTAAAGGCATATCGTTGATGTAAAAAATAAATAATATTGGACCTAGTATACTTCCTTGAGGAACTCCTATATTATTTATTTTTTTATTTAAATAATATGTTTTTGATATTTTTGTTTTTTGGAATAGTTTTCAATACAAATATTTGAAATTTCTGTTGCCGTAAAGGAAGAAGATGCTTCATTACTATATGTATATCTGTTTAGCAATAGTATTTGCTGTATACTTGTCTTGTTTCTCAAAGACTGATCAATGTATTCTTCAGCTACCTATGTAGATCTCCAGCCCCCATGATGCTTTAATCCAGTTACATTGCCTCCTCCTGCTCCATCAATGTACAGAGTGGTAGATTATCTACGATAACAATGGGTTGTATAACTTTGAGGATTTGGCAAGTTTAAATATTTGGCAATATGTCTACCAATATCTGCAAATTAGTTTTTTCTTTTATACGTTGTATTGTACATTTGGATTTTTGATAATTTAGAAAGACTGTTTTTACATGTGACGTTTTTGAAAACGTCCCCATCATGATCAGGTTCCTGAGAAAACAGAAAAAACTAAACTTCCATAAATATATAAACAATCTCGTTACGTATTTACATTCATTATTACTCGTCCACAATGTTGTTTCGGGGCCCCACAATGATGTTGTAAAGGACCATTCGTTCTTTTAAACGATACGGAATACGGAGAAAAGCACAGTGCACGGAGCGTGGGAGGAGGGGAAGCAACGAGGGGGTTTACATTCCCCAAGCCAAATAATCCATTTTTCACGACGCCCGACACAACAATGAGTACGAAAATAAATAATTTATACACGCCACTCTGGAAAAATATACTTTCCCTTTTCATATTTTATAGCCCCGAATAAAAAATAATAGAATATTATATTAGTTAATGCTCCCTACACCCCTTGTCGCCTCGGGCGCTCGAAACATCGCAGTCTTTTATATTTATTCGGAATTACTTATTCATATTAAATTAGTTTTTCTCTGTCGTTGAATATTAAATGAATCACGCAGTGTAGGTATACAGGATGGCCTCCTGAAAACAATACACCCCTGTTTGAACGCTTTTGGTTAAGGGTGCATCACCGCGAGTAAAATAAACCCAAGGTTTGCCTTTCGGTGTCACCGAGTTTCTCCGAAAGCTCACATACAATTTACTTTAATTTAAAAATGTTCAAATACCTCTATAATTTGTGTTAGTATAAATAGGGCAATTTAAAAAAATATTTTCTTCCAATTAAGGGCCTAAATTAAAAATCTATTGCAACACAAGCAACGTTTAAACCTTTAGCTACCCACTGATACCAAATTTATGGGTGTTTAATTAAATTTAACCGGTGATACTTAGTGACAACCGAACGCTTGCCACTATTTTTGAAATATTTATCTTGGCGATCGTTAACAGTAGAAGTCAATGTATACAAAAATTACTGTACTATTTCTGAATAAACAAATTTATCTTGAAATAAATTCGATAGGGTTATAGGGTTTCGAGTAAATGATCTAAATGCCTGGCGATGGTAAACTCTTGAGTTAAATATTGCATTTTTTTTAATAATGATTATATATAAATAATTCCACGCAGAGATTTCTTCTTCTCAGTAACACCCCAAGGGTCAAATTTACCATCGGGAGAGGAAACAACAATTTACGGTTTTTAGATGTGATTTTTAAGCAGCAATGGCAGTAAATACCTATTTGAATAATTGTTATTATACAACCCTCCTCACTGCAGAAATCGTTTGACCATGCAAATTTTCCTAGGAAATAAACTGAAAACTACTCGCGCAACGGAACTCTAAAGGTCTTCCTACCATACGTTTCTACATAAAGCACGTTCATCAGAATCCCGAACTGAACACTTTATTTGGCTTCTAGCCAGAAAAACTTGTTTTTCTTTGTCTTTTGTTCAAGTGGTAGCATGCGTTCATTTCTCTCTTGCTCAGGGGATTATTATTCGCATTAATATTTTTTGTCTTTCTCAATGCGACGTGTCTTGTTCCCATGCAGTAAAGCGCTTTCTCTACAATTATAAAACCAATTTTATGCGGTAGAACCTATAATCCACAAGACGTTGGTGGGGGTTCGTAGCGATCGGCAATCGCCGCGCGCCGTAGTATTAGTTTTAACGTATGGTTGTACAGAGTCTTCTAGCTGTCCTGTCTGAATGAATTCTATTGATTGTGCCAATGCCTGTTTAAATTAATTTATTTTTACTTTATTTAAGGTTTTTAAACTTTGAATGTCAGATAAAGCAATAGAAGATTCTTATTTCGCATAACCCATCATTAGTATTGGACGTTATAATCTATGCACGAATTTTACCATCTCTGCAGTAAACCATGTTGCATAATAGATAATCATATGCAATGTTAAACGACAAGAACAATATCACACTAGAAGCTATGTACATTTTTGAGAACTACAGTACTGATTTTTCGTGATGGGTATATGCTTTATTAAAGGTCGTTATTAAGGTCATTGACCAAATGACCTTTTGGAAGAGCCGCCACTGCTCCGAGGGCATGTTGGTGATAGTTTGCCCTTAATTAAAAAAGTTTGAATTTAGCATCAGTGAACTTACAAATTTTAATTGAAAAAATCTGAAAATTTGACACAACGAAGGGCAAGAATAATGTTCATTTCGCATGCCGCCATGATGCATAAACGCTTAAAATTCTTTTGTTTATCTTATTAGCTTTCATTCCACCTACAATACGGAACACGACCACCCTGTACAAGCGATACGTTCAGAAATAACTCATTCTCAAAATGGAATTTGTATCATAAAGTGTTATTATATATACGCGAAGAATTTAGATTTATTTGACATTGAGATACTCAGGTATTCGCTTTATATATTAAGATGAAGCCACCCTACAAAAACATGTCGCGAGTGTGTTTTATGTGACACGATATAGGAAATTCTTGTTGCTAGTATTAACCGAAAATTTGATGAATTGCCTCTTTATGTGAAAATTTACATACGTATTATAATCAAAGCATTAATTTACATTAGGAATATATCTAGAGTTTGTTTGAAGGTGGTGGAAAATGAAGTAATATCAAAAAAATTACCTTGTCGGGCTTCCATTGTCTTTATTTTGTTACTTAACACGACGTTTCGAATAGTTAGTATCTCTAACCGTTTTCGAGTGTAAACTAAATTATAATTTTAAGGCTACTGTCTTAAATACTATCCATGTGCAATAAAGCTTGATGACTTTTTCTGTGTTCTCGTCAAACGAAGTGCTGAAAACATAAAAACTTCAGTGTACAAGAAACCCACTTACACGGGTTAATATTTTAATCACGGATCGAATCATTCGAACTCCATAAAAAGGGCAAAATTCAAACTCTTTATCACTGAGCATGTAACGTTTGCAACAATCCGGAAGACCTTAATATTGAAATTTTAAACATCAAAAAAGATTTAAAACAGAATGCTTACCCTAAAACCTTTGTAACTAGTACCATCTTAAAACTTGAAAATCGCGAAGTAAAAGCTAATACAGAAACAAAAGAGAAGCATGCATTTCTTACAGTACCTTATGTCACGGGGATTTCTGAAAGAAGAACCAAAAACTATAATATGAAAACAGCCTTCAAATCCGGAAATACGCTTAGAAGCTTTCTTACAAAACTAAAACCCCCCCGTAATGGAAACTCATAAAATTGTATCTATCAAATCCCTTGCGAGTGTGGCGAATCGTACATTGGAAAAACAAAAAGACCTCTTCCCGTACGAGTTAAAGAACATCTGAAACATTCTCAAAGAGGTGAAAATTCGAGATCAGGTATAGCGGAACATGTATGGACCAACCAACATAATATACTGTGGTCAGAAGCCAAGGTTTTGGACACTGAACAGCACTGGAGTAAACGAAAATGCAAAGCAGCTTTCATAAATCAAAATATACATATATTTAGTAACCCATGCATAGATATCCCCAATATCTGGAATCTGGAAGCATCTTCTTGTCCAAAACCAACAGCTCAAACTTCACACTCCAATAAGCACATACATAGGCGGAGTCATAAAGCTTCATTGCACATGGATAGTATTTAAGACAGTAGCCTTAGAATTATAATTTAGTTTACACTTGAAAACGGTTAGAGATACTAATTAACCGAAACGTTGTGTTAAGTAAGAAAATAAAAAAAAAAGGGAAGCCGACAAGGTAATTTTTTTGATATATCTAGAATTGCTACAAATATTTTTAAAATCTTAAATATTCGATTATTATCACAAAACTATAAAGAAAAGTAGATTACATAATAGGTTTTATAAATGGCACATTATAGTATGGCTGCACTGATGGGGTTTTTGTTTTTATAGGTTGCACTAATAATTTGAGTTGGCAGCATCATTCCAACTGTCTGTAACTTGGTAGCGATCGACGCGCGCCAACTTTGACAATAAATATATAAGGTTATGTTACTTGGGTGTGAAAGTTATTATTGAGTAGTCTTCAGGAAGAAATTAAGAAAATAAATAATAAAAATTAATTAATAAAAGGTATCAAAAAACCAAAAATACCCTTTCTACAAAAAGGCGGAGGAGTTATTTTGCCGACCACTCTCACCCACCCTTGAAGCTCTACCTTTATTCACTTTAAAGTCTTAAATGACACTACCCCACTTGTGACACTTCTCTGGCAAGCTTATCTAAAATGTTTTTTGGGATACCTACTAAAATTAATGAGGATTTAAGTACGAAATGTTAGCAAAATTTTCAGCAAATGTTTTAAAACTGGCTTTTGCAAAATAATTTGCTAGAAAAATTTAGAAAATAATATTTAAACGATAAAAATGATCCCAAGCCTAAATTATAACACTATTGCAGTGCTGGAACTACTTAACTATTTTTCCGCAATAAGGCAATTAGGTAGGTATGTACATGTTTTTTCCACTTTTTTTTACTATTTTATTAAGTAGGTACTCCAAATGATTTTAATTTTTTTCTAAACAGAAAAAAAGTCGACTTCCAAATTCCTCCTAACTTTCCGAAAAATGTCTCTTGGAATACTGCGACAAGCATCAATTATCCTCTAACGCAATTCTTCCAGAGATACCGGTTGGGTTTTGTAAACTAGTGATTTAATGTAACCCTATGAAAAAAGTCCACATGGGTAAGATCAGGTGATCTTGGCTGCTACTCAATTTGAACCTCTTCTATCAATCCACCGATTTGGATAATTTTCATCCAACCGCTCTCTCTGGTTGTGTCCCTCTGTAAAACGATGGGGATTAACGTCACTCCAGTATAGTTGTATTGTGACGGTTGAAGATAGGTATGGGCATGGTTTATGAAAAATGTATAGAATTGTTTGTATAGAATATAAAAAGACAATATCTTTCGTTAAAAAAAATAAGGTTGATAGGTAGGTACATGTACAAGTTTATGATCCACCCTGTATAATATATTTTTTCTAAAAAATTCGAGCGATTCTTGATCAAGTGGGTATTCTATACCTCTGTGTATTCGTATATCCATTAGCTTATTTGGGTACACATACAATTATCTTTGTTTATATAATAAAAAATAAACAATTTATTGTATTTACCCATACGTCCATATATTATAAGGTTTTTGTATCGTCATCGAAAAATTTTCGAGTAATTGTTTATGGCCGCTCGACATTGAAATATGGAAACTTATTGTATTTATTTCGCCGAAAATGATTCACTCTGTATCAGTAAATTTACATTGCAGCTTTCGAATAATAAGCAAATACATAAATTTTAGTCTCAGAAAGCGAAGCGTCTTAATACAGGGTCGGCTTTAAGAAGAATAATAATATTACTGTAAGAAACATTGACTGAATAATGCTGCGTTGTACTTGAACACGGTGAAAAGATTTAATTTACTACATAATATTAATGATATATTGTCTATATTTAAAGGTTGGAGACAGACGATGATGTTTCTCGAATGATAAAAAAGTTTCGGACTTGCATGATCTTTATTTGTTTTCAACTGCTTTACTAAAACAACAGTGTTCTTGTGTATAGCAGCAGCTTCCTTGAACTTTCTCCAGTGTGGTTCTTTATGCAAAATCTCAGCTTCTGCCTTCATTATGATGGCCATGTGTCCAGGCATGGTATCTCCTTTTTGGCTATTGTTTCTGTGCTCTTTATTCCTTGTTTCAAGTGGTCCATTACAAATAAGATTGGCCACACTCGCAGTGAATCCGGTAGACAGTTTTATTCGGTCTTTTGGCTTGTTGGTTGGTTTTGTCTTCTTCGTCAGGTGGCTTCTTAGGCCATGGGCGCCTAAGATACCCGACACCCAGAGCTGGGCAGTAATTTGCCGCGAAAGTGCTTGAGAAAGTGCTTCAAGCACAATGGTGCTCCGAGCACAGTGCTAGCAAACGGCTCCGTAATTGGTAATTGAAATAAAGAATGTTTGGGGTAATGGGTAATTAAATTTCGCATTTCAAACCATTTAAAGTCGTTTCAAGCACCTAAAAGGACTTACACACAGCACTGAGAACTGACTACTGCGTGCGTAAAGCCTTCAGTGTCTTTCCAGCACCTTCCTCCTTCTTGCAGATAATTTCATTTGTTTATTATTACTATCATCCAAGAACTTTAGTTTTTATTTTTGTTCATTTTTAAAATAAGCACGTCGCTTAATTGGGGAGAAAGCAATTGAAAAAGTGCTTGGTAATTGATTTAAGAAAAAAGTGCCTACAAGCAAATGCAAGGTAATGCAATTATGTCAAGCACTTGTTGAGTAATTGGTGCTTGGTAATTAAATTTTGCAATTGCTTTAATCGGTAATTGGTAATTGCAAGCACTTACAATTTCCAAGGTTCTTGATGCTGGCAATTACTTTTCCAAAATGCTTGGTACTCGAAGCACTTTTTTCGAGTGCTTTGCCCGCCTCTACCGGCACCTATACAGCAGAAAAAAATTCTGAATTTTTTTTTTCTATGCCACAATAATTATTAAAATAACGGCTGCAATATGGGGCTGTAATTTTTTACAAGAGCACAGCAGGCATGAGTCTGATACGTATACAAAAATGTCACCTCTTAGTCTTTAAATTATGTACTTAGTAAAGGGGATGCATGGTTACATTTTGAATTTTTGTAAAATTATTACTTTCAAAAATTTCCTTAATTCCGCCCTGTTTATTCGGACTCTCATAAATAGAACGACTAAATTAATAAATTGCCAAGCCGAATGCAGAAAACATGCACACTTAATCTTTTTTTACGAATTCATCCGTACCAAAAATATTCATTTATAACACAAAATAAAATAACTTTTAGGAACCATATGCTCGCAAGTCAAAGGCCTTTACAGTTTGCATTTTTTATTTGTGCATTTTTAAGTTGAATGGTCTCGAAGTGGAAGCAATTTGTTTTAAATGTTGCGTGAGATTTAATTTTTTTAAATAAATTACCCACTTTGTAATTAACATTTTTGATGTTTTTATTAAAAGTCTGCTGAATGGGAGAAATTTATGCTTTTTGTTGTATAATTCCAATACAGTACAATATTTTTAGTACTTTCGTCCAAAAATTTCACTAAAAAATATACTTTATAAAACTATATCTATACTAATAATAATTTTTTTTTTTCAGGTAAGTTAGAAACATTGGTATTAAACATGCATCTATAATGAATCATCGACCTGGTAAGTATTTTTATATTTCCTCCACTCTCATGATGATTATAACTAAACGGCGGATTATATGCACTTAAATTCAGATTTCATTATATATAGTAAAATGAGGTAAAGAAACACATTGGGTTCTAAAAAATATGTTTATTTTTAAAATAAGGAAAAAAAAAACAAAGAAAGATAGCAGTAAATAATTTTTTAACCTACAATTTTATAAAAGGCATTTATTACTAAATATTTTTCAAAATTTTCAACTACATAAAAATAATTGTCTTCTATTAGTAAAAATATGTTTATGCAAAGAGAAGCTTCTTTTAACATCTACTGATGTAATCGGACAATACTGCAACTTAGGTAGCGAAATATAAGGCCAAGATACAATTTCGTTGGATGGTTTATCCTCATAAATGCTTTTTACTGCAGTTAAGTATTTAAATCCTTCATTCTTTTTTACAGTTACATCCAATTTGCTTCAACTTGACCTCCTACGTTACCGGGGATGTTGTAACATTGAGCGGAAAAAGTTTCAACAATACTAATTGAGTCTCTTAAACTTAACTTTCAAATCGGTATACTAAATACAGTTTGTTAAGCATTATTAAGTGACAATAAACAACCCCTAACCATACCAAACCCCGGAATCCTCCAATAAATACCTTGTGTATAACCAAAATGTAAATGTAATAATTATTATAATCTTCAGAATGAAAAATCCATGAAATAAGTACCGAACTGGACATTGAACCTTTACATTTTTTGATAAAGCCGAAAACATAAAAATATGCTTTTAAAACAATAATTTATAAAAAAATATGCATTTTATTATAAAATTGACAAGATATGCGAAAAATACGAAAGATAGTGTTATCGCCCTATTGTTTTTTGAATTGAAGCAGTTTTTTTTCGTCCGGTTAATTTTGTGGTCCAGTGTAAATAAAAAACTTGCCGTCTAAAAAAGAGCATGACGCGTTTTTGGAAATTGTGGTAAACAATAGGCCGACCCCTCGGCGGGCCTTTCGTCTATTTTTAGTCCCATTTTATAAGAAAATTGTAAACACATGATTTTGATTCTTATAACTATGATGTGGTGTGCCATGCTGTTTTATTTTCCCTCATTCATATGTTTATATGTACATAAATATGTCCTCGCAATTATAATCGCCATACGCAAATACGTCTCTGGAATGTCACGAACTTTCCGGGCTCTAATTGTAACACTCGTCGGAAGCCGCTCGCTCACTCGCTCTATAATCATCACTTATTAAGGCCTACATTATAAGCTCGTTAAATAATATACTAGTACATATCTTCAGCTCTCTCGAAAAATTATCAAATTATACTTAAAAGAAAAAGTTGTCAAGTCCAAAACTTAATTCAAATTTTATGACAGCTTTTTTTTTGGCACGTGATTATAGTATTATTTCGTCATTTTATTTAATTTCTTCAACGACGCTACTGGAATGTCTCAGCGGCTGACCCCCTCGATTATCAAAAATCTTGATAAATTTAATATAAATTTCCCCGGCGCTCTGTCCCTGAAAGGAATTATTCCGCAATAATCCGCAATACAACCTCAACGTAATAACGAGGAATATGTAACTTGAATGTAGAAATATATACTATAAGCCACGATATCAACTTTTTTCAATTTCGTTCTTTCCAGAGCAGGGATCCGGCGTATAATGAAATGCAATATGATTTCTATGTTTTAACATATAATCCCGAACTAATTGGGAGGCCGCCATTTTGAATGTTTGATTTTTGCGAGATCCTTTTTATTAAAACATAAATACTTGAACGGGATTGACTGTAGGTACCTGTAAAAATAAAAATTGTGTTTCTATTAATAATATTGGATTTTGTTTTCTAGTGGTTGGCAAGACCACATCCTATAATGTATATGTACCGGGTGGACCGAGTTAAGTATTTAAATCCTTCATTATTTTTTACAGTTACATCCAATTTGTTCCTTACTTGATCTCCTACTTTACCGGGAATGTTGCTACATTCAGCGGAAAAAGTTTCAACAATACTAATTGAGTCTCTTAAACTTAACATTTTTTACAGAAGTAGGTATGTATTACAAATCGATTTAAATACAGTTTGTTAAGCAGGTAATAATTTATTAGGTGACAATAAACAACCCCTAATAATATACCTGCAAACCCCGGAAATCCCCAATAAATACCTTGTGTATAACCAAAATGTAAATATAATTATTATTATCTTCAGATTGGAAAATCCCTAAAATAAGTACCGAACTGGACATTAAACCTTTAACGTTTCAACTTTTTTGATAAAGCCGAAAACATAAAAATATGCTCTTAAAATAATAGTTTATGAAAAATATTCATTTTATTATAAAATTGACAAAATATGCAAAAAATGCATATACCGGGTGGTTCAACGAAAACTTAACACCTCGATTTTCCTGCTTTGAAATGAAAATGTGGGAAATCGCTCGGACCCGTCGATTTTTATTTCGAGGGGGAGATCGTTTGCGTATATTGTCGATATTGTTACTTCAAGCCCCTAGGAGGGAGGGGGGTAAGATCTAAATCTTAAATGGATACCCCCATTTTATATAATTTTTTTGGATTCTGCATAAAATTCTGAACATTTTTTAATAAAAGCATTATTAGTATATACTTAACAGTTTCCGAGATATTGACTTTTGAAATATGACATTTTTGAACTTTGACAGCGTCTAGTTTTCTAACTGTACGTCTTAGAGCAAAATGCTTACATGTCCCTATCTTCGATTTTTATTATCTTTCCAATAGTGTCAAATTCCGGTTAAACCGGAAGTACTATATTTCTTACATCTGGTTTAACCAAAAGTTGACACTATTGGAAAGATAATAAAAATCGAAGATAGGGACATGTAAGCATTTTGCTCTAAGACGTACAGTTAGAAAGCTCGACGCTGTCAAAGTTCAAAAATTTCATTTTTCAAAAGTCAATATCTCGGAAACTGTTAAGTATAGACTAATAATGCTTTTATTAAAAAATGTTCAGAATTTCATGCAGAATCCAAAAAACACAAGGTACTGTTCTTAGTCCAATACTTTTTATTACATATATAAATTCACTAACGAACCTAAAACTGCACAACGGCTCAATAATATCCTTTGCAGATGACACCGCCGCGACATTTTACGGCGGGACATGGGAAGAAGTAAAAAATAATGTAACAAGAGGCATTACTAAAATAAAAGATTGGTTAGATACCTTTAAATTGTCAATAAATGTTTCAAAAACGAATTATATTGCTTATTCCCTTACTGGAACTAACCTCCCTCACTTTGAATCTATTAATATTAACAACTTAAATGGTACTATTAATGAAGTGTCATCCACAAAATATTTGGGTGTTGTTGTGGACAAACACTTAAGATGGGATCTTCATGTTACTTATTTAACCAAAAATATAAGAAAACTAATTTATAAATTTTATACATTAAGAGAAATTTTAAATAAAAAACTGTTAATTTCTGTATACAGAGCGGTTGTGGAGTCATTGATTAGATATGGCATAGTTGTGTGGGGTGGCCTGTACAACACTGCGTTGAAACCATTGAATATTGTGCAGAATTATATTCTTAAAGTAATACACAGGAAAAATAGGCGTTACTCAACGGAATTGTTGTATTCGTGCGACGTGTTTGACGCGCGATCTGTCTATGTTTTGGAGATATGTCCCTTTGTGTTTAAGAATCGCGAGCTTTATGAGAACATTAACCATATATATAATACTAGAGGTAGAGACAATAAAGAATTACAGATTCCTAATAGTTATACAGATAAAAACTTACGATTTGTTAACTACACGGCTCCTAAAATTTTGAATATAATACCTCGGGAAATTAGAGATGTTACAAGGCATAATGTATATAAGAAAAAGTGTAGAACATATATTTTTAACAATCTGAAAAAATTTAAGTTGTTATTCTGATATTAGAGAGTAAGACCAATATACTTTAGTTCTATTATTTTATTTCAGTTTTAAAATCATAGATTTAGAAAATTATTGTTACCTATTGTATAAGATTATATTGGATATTAGTTAAATAGCACATACGGATGTTTAGTCATCTAGGTGCTAATGACCTTATTTATCATATGCTAGTTAATTAATTATTATTGAAATTGAATGTAATGTATGAAATTAAATTAAATAAATAAATAAATAAATAAATAAATAAATAAATAAATAAGATTCAGATCTTACCCCCCTCCCTCCTAGGGGCTTGAAGTAACAAGAGTGACAATATACGCAAAAGATGTCGCCCTCGAAATAAAAATAAAACAGGAAAATCGAGGTGTTAAGTTTTCGTTGGACCACCCTGTATATCCATTTTGCATATATTCCGCCCTTTATACATGTCGTTCTATGTCAAATAAAAAAGTTTGTATTCTTTCTGACTAACCCTGTACAGTTATATAAACCTGTTGAATTTGTGGAATAAAATTAAAACTCAACCGCAAAAGTAAATAAATGTAATTAATATAAAAGAAAAATGTAACAAATACAAAACGGCGTTACCGCGCGAAAGCTCAACGTCAACTCTACTACTCAACTGAAAAGCCGAAAGCCAAACTTATTTTATTAGTATAAACAATATTTCTATACCGCAAGCAAAACATATTAGTCATTGGCTTTCTTTACAGCTGGTAATCAGATAACCATTATATAAACTTATTCTAAGGTTACATAAAGCTTATTGAAAAGCATTTTGAATATATTTTAACAAAACCATTTCGTCCTTCCTAGGTGTGCCCTTTTTTAACTACAGTTATTGCATTATTCCATACTTTTTGAATTTTGGAAATGTTCCACATAATTTTTATAGTATATCATAATTTCGTATAAACCAATAACAAGACTATTCTCGGCCTCTAGCCTGATCACTCGCTGGTCCGTATTCTCGCCTTCTACGTTGATCACATGGTCATTTAAAAAGTAATTTTTCATATTGTTTTCTGACCATTTTGTTTTATTACATACCTATAATTTAAACCATAACATTGCCCGTTCTAAAATATCTATTTCATATTAATTGTAGCATAAATAATGGTTAATATATAATCTAAAATACATTAAATCCTTCTCAAAGTTTTGATTTATAATTATAACCCGCATATAAATAATTTCTTTTTAATTTCTTTTTTTTTGTATAATGACCAATCATTTTTAATACATTTTGGTTTTATTGTTGTGGTAGTTTATAACACAATGTCAGTGGCTTCCAATATATTTTTACACTATAGATTTATAAAAGTAGATACGCATTGTAGTACTTGTATCGGGTATCAATTTGCAAACTTCCCATCCCTAATATTGTCGCTTATCAAATTGGTACGCGACTGATGGGTTGTGTAGCTTAGATAGTTTTAATTTATGTCTTTATTTTCTCCCGAGAGTGTTTGTTATTTACCATGCCCTTACGGTGCTCTATTTAATCACTAAAACACTAAGGATTTGTTAAGAGATTTATTTGATGAACAGCAAAGCAATGAGAGAATGAAGGATTACAATGTTCAAGACTTACAGAATTTATTAATAAGTGTAACATTTCTTCAACTAGGCAGCATGGCTACCTGAGCGGTAGGTCGACCACAACAGCAATATTTCAATTCACTACAGCCATTTTACAGCACTTAGAAAATAAAGACTTATCACTGGGGTTATTTTTAGATTTAAGTAAAGCATACGATTGTGTAAATCACGACCTTTTGTTTTATAAGTTAAGTAAGTACGGTATCAGAGGAAATGCGCTTGCGTGGTTACAGTCCTACCTCTCAGACAGACCGCAAAGAGTTGTTGTTAATAATATAAAATCCAACATTAAAGTAAGTAAACTGGGTATAGCACAAGGTAGTATTCTAGGTCCTATTTTGTTTGTAATTTACTTGAACGATTTAAGTTCTCTAGAAAATAATTTTCTCATTACCAATTATGCAGATGATACCAATCTGCTGGTTCCAGGATCCACAATTCAGAATATTTTAGTGAATTCGGAATATGCATTACAAAAAACAAGTGAGTGGTTTACTTGTAACAAAATGATAATTAATGACAGCAAAACAAATTTAATTTTATTTAGAAGAAAAAACAGCCAGCTCATGAAGCCCGAACATTTAAATATAATAAATAATAATTACACGCTGGAACATAAAACGAAATTCTTAGGTCTTGTAATAGATGAATTTCTGTCATGGGACCAGCATATTGATAGTTTGTGTTTAAAACTAGGTAGGATCGGTTTTGGTTTGAAGGTTGTGGCTCGCTATGTGAATGCGGTTTCGACAAAGATCTTATACTGTGCCAATTTTGAGTCTGTTATTAGATATGGAATTATATTTTGGGGTAGTTGTACTGGAATGCAGAGAGTGTTTATTGTACAAAAAAGAATTATCAGAACTATTAAAAAGCTTGGTTTTCTGTGTTCCTGCAGGGGCATCTTCAAGGAGCTTAATATCATGACTGTATATGCTTTATATATTTTTGAATGTATTGTGTTTATTTTTAAAAACAGAGATAGGTTTGATAGTATCAACGAACACAGCTATAATACAAGAAACCAAAATTTTCTATATCCAACACATCGTTTGGCAATTACTGAAAAAAATCCATACTATATGTGTGTAAAGTTGTTCAATAAACTTCCGCAGTCGGTAAAAAGTATTACTAATGTAAAAACCCTAAAAAGGGAACTAAAACGACTGCTAGTTAACATTGAACCGTATACCATAGCAGAGTTTTTAGAATATAGTTTTTAGGATTATTCCTTTTTTTTGACGTCATTTCATTTTATTGCAAACATGTAATTAATTTGAAATAAAGAAGTATTATTATTATTATTATTATTAATAAATATTGCGAATAAAATACAAATTAAATAGTTCTCTAATAAGGAGAGAGATTGCCCCTTTTTACTCACTTTAGAAAGATGTTATTCCAGCAAGTTTAAAGAAACAATTTCCACTTAATAGACAACTCTGACCAAAATGAGAATTATGCTAAATTTACACAATAAACAGTTAAATAAATTACTCAAAGAACAATTACGCAATTGGAGCAAAATAGATTGGTTCTGGTGCAGAACTCTTCATGACTTCAAGAATTATTGAATTTAGTCTTGATTTTAAACTTGAATAGACAAACGGGCAGAGGTTATCCTTACACTTGAATAATTGTTACAACTCTCTGAGTAAGCGTTCCTTCGAGCTTTTATACAGTTTTGCAACCCTCATCAACTGAAAGAAGGGATTCCGTTTTGCTGTCAGCAAAAACTTTGCACGTTAATAAAAGAGGGGATTTCCCTGGATGTACTATTAGAAGTGGAACCCTCTACCCAACCAATTACAAACAATTATTTGTTATCAACATTCGTTTACTGACTCCTCCTAAATGTCCTTGTCCTTGTTCTATATACTATCTTTCGACTACACCTCTTCTTATCAAGCTCAACACCCACTAAGAGTCTTAGCACCACAGCGAAGTAAGAGATGAGTAATCCATCCTTAAGGAGTAAATAATATAAAAATAGGAAATATAGGTACGTCAAATTAACTTTAAAGGGGGACTTTTGACGAATATTTGTAGCATTCGTGGGAAATGGGAAGGAACCCCCCCCCCCCCCCCCTTCATTAAGTTGGTCAAAAAATAATAAATTTGGATTGGAAAGATACTTAAATGACTTTTAAAATGATTTCACTTCACCCCCCCCCCCCCCCTTATTCCTATTTAAGATTTTTAAGGGTAACATCTACCCTTCCCTTCAAAATAAATTTGACGTATCTTTTCGACTTTTAACATTATTGACGGAAAGCGAGATATTAAGGGTGGGAAATTTTCAAATTGACACCCTGCATTTTTGTTGCATTGACCACCAGCTTTAAATTGTTCAAAGCAGTCGCCTGATAACGAGTCCGATACAACTGGTCGCTTCTAATGAAATTGGATCCTTAAGAAGTCACTTATTTATTTACAGCCATATTCCATTTGGAAAATAAAAATTTTCCCTGAAATCACATCGTTGTGTATATATCAGAAACTACAGAAATTAGACGTGTTCAAGATGAAAGTTAAAAGCGCTCTTGGCCACTAAATTCCGATCTTGCTAGTTCTTCTTTCAGTCTTGAAACAAGATATTTGGTTCGGTGAAGAGAAAAGTTAGTCTCTTGAATAAGAATTATCCACATAATATTGACCAAATTACGTCTACGTAGATTTCTACTTTCGAAAATTCACGAAACTTGTTTGCAAAAACGGCCCTACAGCTTTATTTCAACCCAACAAGAGGTTCGTTCCTGATCGGCCAATTTCAATCGCTCAAGTAATATGCCAAGGTAACAATCGATTGCTAAGTTCAAAATTTAATTGGCATGCTGGAAATGACCGGTAAGGAACGAATCTCTTACTGGGTTGGAACAAAGCTATAGATATATTGCACTAACGCAAAAATGTCCCATCGGAATCTTATTCTACATTCTACAATTTGCAAAATTAATTACGAAAAGCGGTATGAAGCCTACAAAAATTTTACCCATTTTAACTGGTGAAAATTTAAAAATAGACTACTTCTTGTTTATAAAATATAATTTTTCAGCATTTTCTTTTTCTCACCAAAAAAGGCTTTAAAAGGACAAATTCACATCTCGTTTTAAAGCGTGTATTTAAGGTAAGCAGTATGTAATAAAAATTTAAACCAAGGACAGGCATTAACATAGAAGGCAGAAATTACGGAAATGGCAAATATGACAAATGTGCACCCACTCTTAATATTTTCAATTGTCGCATGTTTTATTCATAAAGTCTTGCCAGTTTGCGAGTACTCGAACTTACCTAGAACTTTGGGAGTTTTCGTATTAAATCCAAAGGACATTTTCATGTATGTACATATTATTTTCGACCAGATTATTTTATTTACCAAATCGATTCTTCTGGTGTTATGGCGTCTATTAAGAGTATCTATCCTCTTCATTTTTTATACTACTAAAGTAATTTGAGGGAAGACTTAAAATAGTCTCATGTGGATCAAAGGCGATTCTTTTTTCTTTTTCCTGAATCATTTCAGTTTTTAGTGAAAGTTTCATATCAAGCTCGTAATTTTCTCTTCCCGAGGCATCCTTGAATCTACACTACTATCTAGTAACGCCGAGGCACACAGGAAGTACAGCGATGTTTTTCCTTCGGGTCACCCAGTGCATATTGAGTCCTCCTTAGGATCAGTTAGTCTTCTCTAACTAAAGGAGTGAGCTAAACGCCGCTCTCAGGAGCAATGGCGGAAGGTTCAAGTGTGCAGACAAGCTAAGGACTTTATACCTTGGCTGAGCAAGGCTAAGCTAGAATGGATTTTAAATAGAAGACGATGTGTCCTGAACCCCTTAATTGGACTGACAGGACACTGCAAGCTGAGGAAGCACCTGGGACTGATTTGTGTCGAAGAGGACCCAATTTGTGCTGGATGCCTGGAGGAGGAAGAGATCCTGCTGCATTTCCCGGGCACCTGTGAGGCCCTGGGAAGACTCAGGCATCAGGTGCTGGGATCGGCGGCTCTCCAAAAGAAAGAAATCACGGCCCTGGCCTGGAGCGACATACTTGACTTCATAAAGGGGTCGGGACGTTTGGGCGGGGGCCAAGGTGGTTAGAGTGACTGGGGGAAGACTCTGGGGTAGGCAAAAAGGATCGCCGATGGTCTACTTGCCAGGTTTTGAAACCTCCGCTCAATTACTACCCCTAGTCTTCTCTAAACTACAGTGCACAGTGCTACAAAAGACAAACCGATTTCCGTTAGGTTACTCCAACTGGTCTTTTTATTTAGTTTCCATGGCAGTATAGCGGGGAGATGATACAAATCCTACCTGTTCTTAAGACATTTCTTTCCTTGTTCAGGGGTTTCAGTGCCAAGCAACGACTTCTAATGCAAGGAGACCCCAGTGTTTACGTTTGGTCCGGATCAGAAACCGTTGTAGCATAAATCAATGATGACAAACTTAAGCTGATTTCCTTAGATCTACCGCCTGTGTTTGAAAACGAAGGTTATATTGATTATGTTAGATCCATTTGTGATGCGTACCTATTAAGTTAAAATAATATATTAAATATATGTGTGCGTTTTTTTTTTAATTTACTACTCCTAAAATTATTTATTTCCAAATTAAGTACATCAAATTATAATGTTTTAGGGAGATCATATGACAACAATGTATGGCCGCTTTACTCCATTTTACGAATATTTTTACTACGCGGCGGCCTTGTAGCAGCAATCATTCATTTTCGAACCGCGCGGTGTTGGTAGGCTGTTGGTTTATAAATATTTTTCTATGTAACATAGTGTGTTTTTGTGAAAATATAACTATTGAGTCATTGAGTGTTATTTCTTAGCTCACAATAATGGATTGCCAGTGAGTGGTGTGTTAAAAACTGGATTATTCTAACACCGGATTAATATTATATCCTAATAATCTAAAGCATACAGCGTTGCCATTTTGCCCAAGGATGTATGATTGTAAACAAATCGCGTTTTATGAATGAAATGTTTTGTCTCCTTATTTATAAGAAGTCTTTGGTGCCAAGTCTGGCAAGTTTATCTTCTTTTCGCTGCATTGTGTGACTGGGTCCCAAGCCTGTGAAAAAATAGAACCAGAGGTACCATACTGAGCATTTGGATTAACAGGTTAAAACCCTTTCATAAAGGAACGAATTTTACTCAGCTTCGGGTATAGAATGTGCTAATGAGCTAATGCAAAGAGGTATTTTCGTCATTAAAGAACATTAGTTTTATCGGGTTTATACGTAAAAATACAGTTGTCTGATCTGCAAAAACTGTCCTTTAAACCGTAGAAACGTTGCTGGCTTGCGATGTTTTAAACAACGAGGTGCACGCAGTCGAAAAGATCTCACGGACTCTAAACGGCAATAACAATAAATAGTTATTTTTATTGGCAGAGATAATAAAAACAAACTGTTCATGTGCTTATGGTATCGTGCGACCTTGCAAAGATTGCAGTTTTGATGAACGGGGCTCCGGACGAGCTCCGCGCTCTGATATAATAAGGGATTGATTGATTTGACAAGGAAATAATACGGTAGATGATGTATACCTCTGTCTAAATTGGAGATAATTATTTAATTTCCAGCGTTTTTTTATCCATTATATTATTATTAAAGTTGATTTTGTTGCCTGCCCTGGGTAAATTATATTGCTTACTAAGCCCACGTATGCAAGCGTTTTTTTTTTAGTATATCGAAGAGAACATTGTAGTCTAGGCACAAGGCACATATATTATTTTGACTATTAACTTAGCTTTTGCCTTAAATCACAACTTTCCATTGATCCGTCAACACAGAAATTTTGTGTAATTACAGTGACCTATGACCTGAACACAAATTTAGAGCTAAAAAAGTTTTACTTGATATTTCAACGGTTAGAGATGACGAATGGGTAATTTTTTTCTTGTTTCGGATCTTATTATTGGATGGATCGAACCAAAACTGACGACGTGATGATTCCAAAGAATTGCGTAGGTTGCGGAAAGGTACGGCAATAATATATCAAATAAGGAGATCCAGGTAAAAGGTCAGAAGTTCATATTTAACATTTTTGTCTTATTAACCACATTTCCGTAATTTTTTTCCATTAATTTTAGAAACATTTTCGCCTGCTATTTTGGTTTTTTTATCACTGAAACACTAAGGATTTTTGAAAAGAGATTGTCCCTTTTTATGCAAAAAATTATTAAAAAAAAAAAAAAAATCTTCAACTCTCTTCAACTTATCAACATTCGTCTACTGACTCCTCCTACGAAACTGGACATGTCCTTGTCCTTGTTCTATATACTATGTTTCCACTACACCTCTTCTTATCAAGCTCAACACCCACTAAGGGCCGGTTTAATAATCTGCTGATAAGGTCTCTGATTGTTACCAAGAGAATAAATTTTATCTCTCTGGTAAACCGCCGGAAAACTTCTGATCAGTTTATCAACAAAATTTTAACCAAAGGATAGATAACCGGAGCATTACAATTTGGCAACATGTGGTAGCAAAATCCACCAAATTAAAGGAGATATTATAGGGTTATATATAGGTATCATGAATCATGATACGTTATGTTTTAAATGTGTGTTTTAGTTTTACATTCTTTCTATATATTATATACGTTTTAGTTTATTCTATTATAAGTTCAAGAAAATGAATATAAAGAAACGAAAAATTTAAAAAAAGGTCTGCAAATTTTTTACACAGACACAGCAGGAATTGTTGCAAGGTAAATGCTGTGCTTAGAGCACAGTTCCTATAAAATAAAAAAAATGGTCAAATTCAATTATAGTTTATTATAACAATAGTCTGTAGGATAGATAGCAAATCATATTTTCTATTCGATGTAAAAAAAAGCTGTACCGTATCGTTAGACAGTCTAAAACGATTGACAAAATCCGTATCATCTCAGTAATTTATGTGATTTAGGGGGTCGTGAAAAATCCTTGGCCTTCTAAATAAAATATTAACATAATCTTCCAAATCATCATCTGAATCCGATTCATTTGAAAACATTTTAACATCAAAAAGCACAATAATTTTTTTACAATTTTATTGCTAAAAACAGTGAACTCTACCTAAAGAATGCCAAAAATGATCAAATTTGAGGTTATGGCTTTTGATTTAACCCACTGGTAAACCGTTAACAGCCAAGTATTTTGCTGGGTAAATTATCCTGCTGGCAATAATTGTTTATCTTGCTGTTAACGCTACCAGAAGATTAAAAAACAGACTTTTTTCATTAACAGCAGAATAACTATGCCAGAGGTTTTGCCAGCACATTATTAAACCGGGCCTAAGACTCTTAGCACCACAGCGAAGCACGAGATGAGTAATACATCCTTAAGGATACCAATCCATATTCGACAATATTCATTCTGCACGGCAGTATTTTTTATTTGTATTAAATAAGAATGATCTTATTCTATTTAATTTACGACAGTTCCATTATAACGTATTTAGCATTATCATTTAGATGTCATTATGACCTTCATAATAGCACTCAGTGCCATTATGAATTTATAATAACATCCAAATGTTAAGATACAAAAACAAAAAGAAAGTCGGTGCAAACTATTTATTTGTTATTATTACTTAGAAAAACGGATTGCATTTATTTATTGTAAACATCCGAAGGGACACTTTCGGATTCAGAATCTTCCATATTTAAATTATTTTTGGCCAACACTTTGCATACACTAGAAAATTAGACGGCAATAATGACGTTGTCAAAATCGAAATTGAAACAATCAAAAATGCGGTTACCATGATATTGACTAATATGGACACCTGAAAATTTTAAAAATGACGAAAACGTTATCTAATATCAATGAAATTTAGACGAATAAAATCTATTTGCACTGTCGTAGATTAAATTTTGAATGATACACGTTCGATATGAACTTTGTTAATGAAACTTGTGCAATTAAACCACTCGGCCAACGCCTCGTAGTTTAACGTTGCACACGTTTCATTATAGTGTTCATATCGAACTAGTATCATTAATAACTAAAAACGTTCTCGTGTTTTACGGGACTTTTACAGATCTTTCTATCTGTTTTTGCCAGCCAGCCCCCCCCCCACCCTATAAACTTCGTTACGTCCCTGACCTCACCCCTTTTCTTTACTGCACGGCGTTGGGGATGAAAATTACTTACTTCCTGCATACACGATTTTAAAAGCTGCTAATTATTGTACGTATATACAAGATTGACCGTTACTTGCGATAAAATATTCATTTGATAAAAAAAGATAACGTGTTAAAATAATATCATGCCACCTTCTTTATTATTCAAAAGGTGAAAATTACAGTATACAATATATCATCTCATTTATTAAATTATACCGTGACGAAAGGTTGCAGGTGTCGTTCCAGCATAACGAAGATATCGAATTATGTTTGTGAACTTAATTATTAAAAAAATGTTTTATACATAAATCGAAATTATCCGCGTTCGTAAGTGCGGTTTTCAGTTTTTCCGTTGCGAATTGAAAATTGGAAAGCTACGGCTGTGATAGAATTTTCTCGTAATGCAACTCCAGTGAAGTACGGTTGAGGATACTGGACCGCCAACGCTCGCTAGACCAGGGAATTACCATAGATAGATAATTTACCTTCAGACAAGCAAACAATAATCACAAAAGTGGCAAATTTGCCCTCGGAGATCCAGTGCTTGCACTCCCCTGGCAGCACTGTTACGACCGACCGGGGCCGTAGTTTTTATTATATGATAATGGCGCTAATTACGCGAAATTAAACATATTTTAATTTGTAATTATTTTATTATCTTTAACAACAATAACATCGGGATGCGTGTTTACAACTTTTAATAATTTGTATTATTATTTAGAGCTTAATAATTTTTATAACAGCGAGCCAAATGAATTCCAGATGTAGATAGCAATTAACGTTTTACTGCTGCGGAACTAAAAGATGTAAAACGTTGTTTATTATGTGTTTGTTGTGTGAATAACATACGGGATATGGCGGGTTTGCGATTGCCATGCATCAGTGTGGGGTTGAACAGGGAGATTAACTTACACACAGTTTAATATTTTCACATTTTCACACTTACCATTACATATTATTTTCGTTGGTACCATTAGTTTTTCATTCGACTTTTTTATTTACCGTGCGAGCAAAAATTATTTGCATCAAAGAGGGCTTGGATTAAAAAACGTGGGGCTTGGTTTAGATCACAATGATATGGGAACGATATATCTAACCAAATCTAGGGAAAAATTTTGTCAAATTCATATTATGACATGATATGCTAAACTAATGAGTAATAAAATAAGTAGACAAATACAAATTTATTTTTGTTGTTTACAAAATTAACAAAGTAAGAATATACAGAAAGAAAAAGAATTACATAAATTACTGAAATTGGCCATTGCCATGCTCCAAGCATAAATTCACACGTCTCTTCATATTTTCGAAAGTGTTGACCAGCATCTCTGGAGAAATGTTACCACATTCTTGGATAATCCTTTCTTGTAATTGTTCTAAATTTGCAACTGGTGTTTTAAAAATAGTGTTCTTTAAATAAGGAAAAACCAAGTAATCCATAACCGTTAAACAAGGTGATCTAGGTGGGAATTCAATGTCTGATCGAAAACTGATCAATCTGTCGTCAAAACAATAATTGCGTAAGAAGTTAATAGTTTCGGCGGCTGTATGGGCGGTTGCACCATCCTATTGAAAATATCCAAAACGTAGTTCGTCGTCAAGTAATTGCTCCACAAATGGATTCAAAATATTGTCTCTATACCGCTGTGCTTTAACTGTGTCATTGAAAAAAATAGGACCAACAATTCTTCTTCGGGAAACAGCTAACCAGACACCAATTTTTCGAGGGTGCAATGTGGACCCCCACCAAAAAATGGGGATTTTCACTACTCCACATGCGTAAAATCTGAGAATTCACATAACCGGAGAGGTGGAACCAGGCTTCATCGTATAAAAATGTCAGGTCTAATAAATCATTTTTATTTCCAATAAATTTTGGGTAAACTATTGAGAGTAATGGTTCTTGTTTATTGTAGTTGTTTCACTTTTGTCGCACTTAAAAAAAAAGAGAGAGATTTTTTCCAAATCTCGCCTTCTTATATCTCGCAAGATGTTGTCTCGTCTCGCAAGCGTCTCGTCTCGCAAGCGTCTCGTCATTTTACGTTCCCGAAATATGACGTCATAAAAAATGCTGCAAATGCTCCAAGTTCATAAGGATTTTTATTATTACCATTGTCATTATTATAATTGCATCCTTCTGAAACAATTTTCATTCCGTGCTGACTTTGATTGACTTTTCTAAAGCCTTTGACACCATAAGCCATCAGCTCCTTTGTTCCATATTGAAATTTATTGGTATCGGTGAGGAAGGTTTAAAATTACTGCAAAGCTTTTTGAACGCAAGGAGTCAGTCTGTTCTTGTTGCTGGTGTTCAATCGGGGTCACTTCCCATCTCTTGTGGTGTTCCCCAGGGCTCGATCCTGGGACCCCTCTTATTCCTCTATATATACCTCACAACTTATAAATCAGGTAAGACATTGTAAGGTACATCTATATGCCGATGACACGCAGGTTTACCTTATCTTCGATCCTTGTGATACAGACGCATCTCTGCAGGAGTTAAATGATGATCTATCCAGGTTAGTCTCGGAAGCTTCTGATCACTCACTATCCATTAACTCAAAAAAAAGCTCTGTCATGCTCTTTGGTCCCGCAAGGATACGAGAGGTTCTTTTACCATCGATTAAAGTAAAAATTAATAATGATGAATTGCCCATACTTGACAGTTGTAGAAACCTAGGTCTTACAATAGACTCCAACCTAAAATATAGAGCTCACGTGAGCAACTGTATTAGAGCAGCTTATTTTAATTTAAAAATGATTTTCAATTGTAGAAACTACTTGAATCAAAAGCTAAGGGTTATCTTGTGTGAGGCATTGGTTTTGTCCAGATTTAATTTCTGCGACAGTGTTTATGGTTTTTCGATAGACTCGTCGGATAAACGCCGCATTCAGGTATTACAAAATTCATGTCTTCGTCTAATATTTGGTATTCGCCGTAGAAATCATATTTCGCATAAACTGAAAAATCTTAGCTGGTTGAACATGGGCAATAGGCGTTTACTTCATGCAGCTTGTCTGTTTCATCGAATAGTTTTAACTAAGTCACCTTCTTATTTAAGCAAAAAAATTAAATTTAGGTCAGATGTTCATTCCCTGAATATCAGATTTAGGGATCGTTTAACACCTCCCGCCCATAGAACCGAACAATTCAAAAAATCATTTTCTTACCAAATAGCCAAAATTTATAACGAAATTCCCGAAAGTTCTAAGTCCAAAAGTCCCATATCATTTAAGTTTGCATACAAAAAGCTTTTATTAAGTCAACAATAAATTTTATAAATTTTGCCACTATTGGAAAAAATATTAATTTATATAAACTTTAATGGTCCATTCCTTATAATATATCTTTATTTCAATAATATATTATTAATTTTATCCACGCCCCACGGTTATTTGCTCCTAAAAAAGTAACTTTTTTCACCTAAATCCTAGTTTTGTTTTTTTTCTTGCTATAGCCTATCTGCTGTGCATGCTTAAGGTAAAGAACAGGAGGAGTGTCTTGCCTTCAGGTTTTTACACTCCCATCTGACCTTCGGCATTTTCCATTAGGTGTACTTTACTTTTAGGTTGTATTATAAATTAAAATGGAAATAAAGACCTTATTTATTTATTTATTTATTTAAAAGTGTTTCTAAAGTTAAAACCTGGTAGTTTTGGCACAGTAATTGCTAACACTCAACTCACACATGACCAAAATAATAGTACTTATATTACCTAACACATGCGCATGCGTCGTCACTTTGCTGACGGTTTCTGCCCGTTGTATACGAACGAAGCTATAGTCAAGAAATAAAAGTAGAAACTGGAATGTCCCTTCAATACCGGTGAAAGTTTTAAAATATTAATTTCAAACCGCTATAATTTCCCAGCAGAAAATACAAAGTATCTTTATTTCTCCTTTGACGCCACACACTTAACAAAATGTTAGCGAGACAAAACAAAGAACCCAACAAATAGGACACTCTACGAGTGTACACGTATAAAAAGGGGGTGGGTAAAGGAAGGGGTGGGTGCAATTTATTACGGTGAAAAAACTTCGCGTACCGCTCTTGCTTAATTTATATAAGACACTTGGGCTATATATGTATACGCGACCCGTGCTATTAACATAAAAGGCGGAAATCACGAAGATGATAAATATGACACAAAGGTAGTTTATACAGTGCGTCCTTGTATACATTGTTGAAATAAAGATAAAAGGGGATAATTTACAATGATGTGTCTGGGGATTTTAAAAACTGCATGCATGCATGGGTTACAACGAGTCTACTAACCAGGAGAACTGGAAAAAAGGCAGGAATGCCCGTGGCAATCAATTTAAAAAAGAAAATTCTCGCCTGCGGCTCTGATTTAACGGCGAATTTGTTTTAAAATGATAAGATCATTGCGCAGAACATTTAGGCTACTCACATAATATTTTTGTAGTGTTGATCATTTAACCTCTAGGAGATAACAATGGAAATGTTTTGTTTTCTTTCATACGGTGTGACCAGTATCTAAAGTCCGCATCGTATGGGATTTTTTTTTATTAATAACTTTATTCGAACTTTGACTTTGGCATCAAGTTCTGCTTCGATCGAGATGAAAATTAAGCAAGAAAATAGTAGTCGCGTAATTCGCGTTATTTGTCAAATTTTAATTTATTCCAAAAAATAATTCGAAAGTGGGGTTATTTCTGAAGGTATCGAAAAAAGTTATAAGAAAAAGTTTTTTTAAATGCAGTTTCTAGCCCACATGCAAAATTTCAGCTGCATTAAATAATTTTGATTTTTTACCCCCCACTAAAATTTATTTTCCACTTAATGAACACTTTACTGATGACACTGTGTTCTTTTTTTGTCCTAATATTATGGTGTATTACTTTCAGACACAAACTACGTTTTCAAAAATACTTATTTTATAAAGTTACCTTATACAGGGTCAAAAACAAATAAACTTTGCATCAAATGCGACCAAATTGTAATAGCCCAATTTTGATTTTATAGAAAAACACACATTTAATATCGCGCTACTTTAAAGAAAATGTATCTGAAATAAAGCATTGTCAAAACTAAGAAGTTTTATGTAGGTTGCGTTGAGTCTTATTTTGTAAAAGTGGTGCAATTTACAAAATATGGGTAAAAAATCAAAATTATCTTATGCAGCTAAAATTTTACATGTGGGCTAGAAACTGTATTTAAAAAAACTTTTTCTAATAACTTTTTTCGATACTTTCAGAAATAACCCCACTTATGAATTATTTTTTGGAAAAAATTAAAATTTGACAGATAATGCGAATCACGTGACTACTATTTTTTTTGCTTAATTTTCATCTCGATTGAAACAGAACTTGAATAAGGTGTCCCGTAACTAAGGGGCTATACAGTAACAGGAGATAGTGGACTTGAAAATATCTCATTTAATTTCATTTCTTATATTGTTAAAGAGATACAGGGTGATCCAAGTAAATATTTACTTTATAAAATTGGCGATGATTTGATGTTAATCGGATATGAATCAAATTTGGTGTAGTTATGTTTTTGAGGGCAACAATGAGGATTCCCTAATGAGTTTTAAAATACGTCCCAGAGAACGCTAGCTACACAATATGAGTTTGATAAATAAAATTATCAAAGAGGGATCTTTTATACGTAAAAAAGTTGTACTATATTAACCTCGATATTTCAATTAGTTTTTGAGATTGCGCTTAAATGCTAGATGCCAAAAAACATTTAAATAAACACCTTTCTTAACGAAACATATTTATTGAAAATTAACCGTTCATTCTTAAGCATAAATGACATATTTTCAAGTCTAATATCTCCTGTTGCTGTATTTGCCTATTAGTTTTATGAGACATCCTGTATATAACGATAAGTAAATGGTTTAACTAGGCCTTTTATTGATTTAATAATAGATGAGTTAACGAAAATGGTGTTTGTACTTAAATAAACTTTAAAAAACTTAAATATTAAACACCAAGAAAATCTGTCTCTGAAATATATAAAATCCAAAGTAAAATGTTTAAAACACACACTACATAAAAAACAGCTACAGAAACACTTAAAAACACCAAAATCTGGAGAAAATAATATAACACAACCTGACACGTGAGCTTGCTACGTCCCACTGCTGATCTGGGAACTTTAATGACGAAACCACATCAGCTGTTAATGTCAAATGTCGTTGTCTTCTGTCGAAACGCTTTGTTTTAAGAAAAAGTTAACCATATTATACCTAAATAGCAAAACAAACACAGCGTTACAAAAAAAAAGTATTAAAACCGTTGCTACTGTAAGTATTAAAAGATTATGGAAAACATCAGATTTCTCGAATAACTGTTTCCTCTGGCATTTCCCAACCAAACATCGTACCCATTGTATGGTAAAGAAGACTGCTAGAAAGCAACGTAAAAAAATTAATTATGTTTTTATAATGTTTATCCTATACATTAATGTAATTTTCTACAAAAAAGTATTCTTGTACAAATCTCGAACTTTGCTTTGTTTTCGACCATAAAAATCCTTCCAACACTCAAAGACGTATTCAATAAGCCGATTTTTCTTGATATCACTTCTTCTCAGTGAACGTTCCCTGTTTAAAATTTAAGCATACAATGAACATTTACATTATAATCTTTAGTTAGAGAACATAGAACAGCAAACCCATGCATAGCTGAAATTGCATTTTCCCACCCACCCCCTGTTCCTGCATCCATGTCACCCCGTCCCCTTATATCATCATACCGCATGGAAAACGCCTGTATTGATCATACACCGCGCAGTATAGTTTGCTCCTCACATAATTCCTTGAATTATGGCCGGCCGCTATCTATTTGTTTAGCTGATTAGCTATAGCTTCGTTATTAGATCAGACCAATACCTGCTATTTATGATGCAATCTGACCATGCACGTCGCTGATGCGTTGTCGCTTATGCCATTTATTGGGAAATTAGGGATGTGTTAGTCCAGTCTCGATTTTGAACTACTTGATAAAAAAAATAATAACTACTTGTTATTTTTCACAAACTTAATCAGTTCCCTGACACGTGTTTCGGCCCTTTCGGGTCATTTTCAAAGGAGTACAAGAAGATACTAAATTCTACGTGACATTACAAAGGTATTTATATCATATTATGGTAACTATAAACATGTCATAGAATTAAAATTATAATTAGAAGATTAAATGGTCAACTGTGGGTTTTTCAAATTTATTAAAGGTACAGATACATATTAAGTCCTAAATAAGTGTGCTATTAAGAATTAGGGAAGCACCTGAAGTATTTCGGTTTGATTATTGACAACATTACATTTGTTTTTTATGGCTTTTTAGTATTGAAAATACTATTAGGATCGTGTTTACGCAAACTTTGCATTGCATGTCAATGTCGCTCATGTCGATGTCGCGGCCAACAGCGCAATATCTAGATCGGTCTTGTAACATAATACTCTGATACGACTTGGTAGAAATATAAATATGAATCAGCGTAAAGTCGGCAAGTAAATAATGAATAATGTTTAGTTTAGTTTGTGTTTTAAAGAACGCCATAGTAACTTTGTTAAAAAGTGTTTTATTGAGATAAGTTATAACTAAGGTAAGTTCACGTTATTTAAATCGGAATATTATATCGAAAAAAAAAAGCGGGAGGCAAAAAGTTGGAGCACAATAATTGCATATTACAGGGTCCGCCCAAATTTGGTTAACAAATGGGATAATTTTTTTATTATTGATTTCTCAGAAAATGTTATTGTACCGTTGGGTAAATAAGTATAATTTAAAAACATAGCATAAGTAGGCTTAGACAATATGACCGATTGAATATAAGGCAATTGTTCACCTTGGTTGGTCTGCTATGTGAATATTATTGTTTATAAACAAATTAATATTAATTATTCTTAGAAATAAAACCATACATTTAATATAATATGTTTTAGTTAATATACAGGGTGTCCCAAACGTAATGGGACACAGAGCAACAGCAGGCTCCTTAAGGCGAAATAATGCGATTTATTTAAACTTGCATTATCCCAAAATTGATAACAACCAAGATAAAGGGTGTCAAACTTTTATTTTTGTTTTCGTTTTTTTGGGATTATTTATAGTTCACCTTGGTTGGTCTGCTATGTGAATAATATTGTTTATAAACAAATTTATATTAATTATTCTTAGAAATAAAACCATACATTTAATATAATATGTTTTAGTGAATATACAGGGTGTCCCAAACGTAATGGGACACAGAGCAACAGCAGGCTCCTTAAGGCGAAATAACGCGATTTATTTAAACTTGCATTATCCCAAAATTGATAACAACCAAGATAAAGGGTGTCAAACTTTTATTTTTGTTTTAGTTTTTTTTGGATTATTTATAATATGTTTTAATTAATATACAGGGTGTCCCAAACGTAATGGGACACAGAGCAACAGTAGGCTTCTTAAGGCGAAATAATGCGGTTTATTTTAAAGCTGTGTCAGGTATTTTCAATACATAGGATGCTTGCGTAAGGTGCAAGATCTGTGAATTTTTGATAGCTATATTGTTTCTAGTAGATTTAGTTTTCTGGTTTTATTGTGTATGTATATGAGTTTTATGTTGTTAGAGATTGAGTGATTGTCTTTAATGCAGTGATCAGGTAACTCTGTTTGATTTTGTTTTTTTAAAATAGATGTTTTGTGTTCTTTAAGCCCGATGTCAAAATTTCTACCTGTTTGTCCAATGAAGATAGCATCGCAGTTGTACATTACATGTACATAATACCAATATCTGACAATGTAGGATTCATAAAGACTGAATTTTAATTATATATTGTGAACACTGAATTCTACACAGCACACGACTAACTTCAGTAAAGTCTATCCACATAAGAATTGTCCCTAGTCTTGCATTTGATATGTTAATTTTAAACCATATGCATTTAATGAATTAATTGAAATTAAATGAAAAAAAAAACTACTACATGCATTGGCGTACATGACACCAGCGAAAAAAAATACAGGTTAATATCTCGTTTATACATCAAATCCTCAAGCAATACAAAACATGGCATAGTAAGAACCCTTAGTTAGTAGATGAGTTAATAAGAATTTTGAATTCCAAAGACCCCTTTTTACGTGCAAATCTCCATAAGGAAATTTAAGGGTCCCTTTGCAAAAGTAGTGCCATTTCGTGGGAGAATGCCAGGCGTAGCACTTTTCTACCAGCTAGCCTCCAAGGCTAATCCAAGCCTCGTTCGTAGAAAAATGCTACGTCTTAAAATGGTCCTACTTTTGCAAAATAAAACCTTAAATTTCCTTATGGAGATTTACATGTAAATGGGGGCTTAATAAGCTGGCATTCTCCCACGAAATGGCACTACTTTTGCAAATGGACCCTTAAATTTCCTTATAGAGATTTGCATGTAAAGAAGGGGTCTTTGGAATCCAAAATTCTTATTACCTCATCTACTACCCTTGTGGTTAGAGCAAGTACAATTTGTAGCTTGATAGAAGCCCTCGAAGAAGAAACTATTTACATCAATACTGACCTCAACAGAAATGGATACTGAGGTTAGTTGACAAAATATTGGAGAATCGCGTAAGAATGCGACAAAATGAGACGAAAAAAATAATTGGTTATATTTTATACATTATTTCACATGAATATACCTTGAATCGCAAAAATCTTCATGCGTTTTAATCCCTGTACCACAAATCTCGTTCGATACATTCCTACTAAACGCCCCAATCCCTTTCCCGAACCCGGCAGGAACGGGGTTCGTTAATATCAAGATATTGTTGCTTTTGGGTTAGTCGGGGTTTGTTTCGTCAACTTTATGGTTTGGAAGACCGAAATCTATGATTCAGGGAGTGCAGCGGCATCGGTATTTGTGGCTATTGCGCATTGCCTTTACAACATCTAATTCCGGTGTAAATATAGGGCGAAAAAGTGTAATAACACATAATAATATTGACAAAGTCGTAGGTATTGCTGTAGATAAGAAACCATTCTTAAACTAGAAGTAGAAAAGGCTTCTTGAGGTATACTTTAAATCAAAATTTTTTTAACCTCATTATGTCATATTTTTTTTTAAAACCATATAGGTTTTAAATTTGGGCAACTAGAAAACGATATTGCTTCCCTTTTGCTTACAGTGGCGTACGTAAACTTAACTGTCGACGTGGACAGCATTTTACGCGGCACAGTGCAACAGAGGAATGATAGGTAGCAGGAGCGCTGTCATGGAGAAATGATAGGGCGAGCAAATCATCACTTTTGAACTCACTGCCCTGTGGTGTGGCTCCAACAGCTAAGGACATTAAGGTGGAATTATCAACGTCATTCAATTTATTGCCAACCTATAACCTATTTCGCCTTGTTTTTCTTAGTTTTTTTTATTGACAAAGAAAATAAAATCAATATCGTCTGCACATTATTTATGTAATATCTGATATATTACAAAAATATCAATTTATTTCATTACTTATTTTGGGAGAATTGTATAGTGAAAGAACAATGACATAATAATGTTAAAAAAAATCTTAACCGATATTTTTCGATATACAATTCTCCTTAAATAACCTATAAAATTCCTTGAAATTTATTTAACCTGTTAATTATTACCTATAGAATATGAAGACGACATTGATTTTATTTAAATTTTGTGTAAAAGTTAGAAAAAATAAATAAATCTACGCGAAATAGGTTATAGGTTGGCAAGCATGTTAATACTCCCACCTTAAATAAAATCTAAGAGTTGTTACCGTTACTATACGATTAAGCAACAAATAACAAGCTGGTATTTTCAGTGATTTTAGGGGTCCTTACCCAACTTTTTAGACGGTTATTGAAATACATAAAATATGGAGTATTTTTCTAGGACACCCAAGAAGTAATCTATTTAAATATAATAATAATTTTCATTACTATATAAAACCGTTCTCGTGTATAAATTTGTAGAAACACCCCGCATATTTTTAATTTTAGGCGACCCGATATTCTCCCAAGCAAATTATGTTCGGAATTGTGCATGTTCTGGCATTTTCGAACTATGTCCAATAACTTTAGGCATAACATACTCCGAAACTCGGGAATAGTCTGGATACTCAATAACAGTTGCCCGTTCTTGTTTTCGTTGGGAAATACTAGTTTGATTTTTTTTAAGCTGCTTAGGGACTGGACGATTTACCTAACTTTTAAATTTTAATATAGGTACATTATTTTAAAACTATAAATTATAACAAAATTTCATAAAATAAACACGTCACCCAGGAAGTCGAATCGGTGAACAGTCTGTGAAAAGACAGGACTAGTTAAATAGCATAGAATGCGCGTATCCAGTGTTGCATACTAACAGAAAAATAGTTGAGAAAAAAAAGCACAAAGTCTTTCTCCACAAGTTTATTAGAATAGCTAGACGAACCTAGAATAATTCATAATAATTCGACATGTTTCGAGTGTAGAAACACTCATTATCAGGAAAACAAAGTAAATAGTACAATGCTGATGTTGTTAGCAATAGAGAAAATAATTAGTGGGATTGAGCCGTAATGGAGCTTTCAATGGTGTACACGAGGTGTAAAAAATGAATAGTCGGAAGACCGACAAGACTTCAGCATACTGGAAAGTCAAGGGCTAGTGCAAAGGCCCTGTCTTGGGCAGAAAAATGAAGAGAGCGAAAAAAATATTAGATAGTTTTAACAGACTTTGTGAAAATTATTTAAGTATAAGAAGTGAAAAATCTTAAGTTTCATTAAACTTTGTCGGAGACATGTAAAAGTAGTGAAATGAGACACGAGGTGTAAAAAATGAATAGTCGGAAGACCGACAAGACTTCAGCATACTGGAAAGTCAAGGGCTAGTGCAAAGGCCCTGTCTTGGGCAGAAAAATGAAGAGAGCGAAAGAAATATTAGAGAGTTTTAACAGACTTTGTGAAAACCATTTAAGTATAAGAAGTGAAAAATCTTAAGTTTCATTAAACTTTGTCGGAGACATGTAAAAGTAGTGAAATGAGACACGAGGTGTAAAAAATTAATAGTCGGAAGACCGACAAGACTTCAGCATACTGGAAAGTCAAGGGTTAGTGCAAAGGCCCTGTCTTGGGCAGAAAAATGAAGAGAGCGAAAGAAATATTAGAGATTTTTAACAGACTTTGTGAAAATCATTTAAGTATAAGAAGTGAAAAATCTTAAGTTTCATTAAACTTTGTCGGAGACATGTAAAAGTAGTGAAATGAGACACGAGGTGTAAAAAATTAATAGTCGGAAGACCGACAAGACTTCAGCATACTGGAAAGTCAAGGGCTAGTGCAAAGGCCCTGTCTTGGGCAGAAAAATGAAGAGAGCGAAAGAAATATTAGAGAGTTTTAACAGACTTTGTGAAAACCATTTAAGTATAAGAAGTGAAAAATCTTAAGTTTCATTAAACTTTGTCGGATACATGTAAAAGTAGTGAAATAAGACACAAGGTGTAAAAAATGAATAGTCGGAAGACCGACAAGACTTCAGCATACTGGAAAGTCAAGGGCTAGTGCAAAGGCCCTGTCTTGGGCAGAAAAATGAAGAGAGCGAAAGAAATATTAGAGAGTTTTAACAGACTTTGTGAAAATCATTTAAGTATAAGAAGTGAAAAATCTTAAGTTTCATTAAACTTTGTCGGAGACATGTAAAAGTAGTGAAATGAGACACGAGGTGTAAAAAATTAATAGTCGGAAGACCGACAAGACTTCAGCATACTGGAAAGTCAAGGGCTAGTGCAAAGGCCCTGTCTTGGGCAGAAAAATGAAGAGAGCGAAAGAAATATTAGAGATTTTTAACAGACTTTGTGAAAATCATTTAAGTATAAGAAGTGAAAAATCTTAAGTTTCATTAAACTTTGTCGGAGACATGTAAAAGTAGTGAAATGAGACACGAGGTGTAAAAAATGAATAGTCGGAAGACCGACAAGACTTCAGCATACTGGAAAGTCAAGGGCTAGTGCAAAGGCCCTGTCTTGTGCAGAAAAATGAAGAGAGCGAAAGACATATTAGATAGTTTTAACAGACTTTGTGAAAATCATTTAAGTATAAGAAGTGAAAAATCTTAAGTTTCATTAAACTTTGTCGGAGACATGTAAAAGTAGTGAAATGAGAGGAAAAGAAAAAAATTGGTTTTCGTAAAAGTCAAAGCATCATTATTTTTTACACTTCGTGTACACCATTGACAGCTCCATTAGGGCTCAATTCCACTTATTATTTTTTCTATTGCTAACCAACATTATCATTGTACTATTTCCTTTGTTTTCCTGATGATACACTCGAAACATGTCGAATTATTATAAATTATTTTAGGTTCGCCTAGTTATTCTAATAAACTTGTGGAGAAAGACTTTGTGCTTTTCTTTTTTCTATACATTTAACTCCACTTTGAGTATGGACTACATAAGATAAGATACAATTTGTTTTGTAACAATATGAGAAGTCACGATTAGCATTTCCTTCTCGTATCACAATATCAACGAATATGATTCACATTTATTTATTTTTTGTTTTTTAAATAATAATGTGAACCATAATTGTCAAAGTGTGTTATGGTTCATTATACGCGCGTCAAGTACATTTATCTACATACAATCATCACTTATACAGTGCCCAAATTTTAAATTCTGACTAAGAAAACACCAATTTGCCTTATTTTGCCATTTTATATTTTAAGCTGAGGCTATGCTTTTTAAAAACATGTAACCCAGAAATGTGATCTTTAAAATTAAAATACAAATATAAATTATGTATATTTTCCTTTATTTTTGGCCAAACTAAAATGTAGAGAATCCAAATTAGCCCCAATTCAACATTTGCTGTATCTTTTATAATTTCCGCGATCCCGATGGCGTGCACCGAATTTGGGACACCCTGCATAAGCGCTAATCGTCATTACCGCGAGAACATCATCAAGCCCCGCCCGCGCCTTTCTTATCTGTACCGTGCAAACCTGCTGCGCCAGACAAATAAAAATGTGGAACAGAGAATATGAGAGTATGAAAATCACACACCCGCACTCAATATGTGCGGATCAATATATGGACGACTGAACGCATGCAAAATAAAAACACAACCCCTTGTTTAGACAAGGCGGGGGTGCGCGGGGCGCTGCCCTTACGACGCGCTTCGCCCGCCGCGGCCCCCATCGGCTTGCGGGTAGGTTTGAGTGACAAACGACGCTTCACCCCTTTTGGCACCCCTTTTTCGGTAGTGGTGGCTTAAAAGGCACTAGCAGAGTTTGATTGCGGATGTATTTTGAAGATTATATATGAAGTAATAAGTTGTATTATTGTTGTGCCAAAATGGTATATAGTTTTGGAAGAACACGTTAAAACAAAAATTCAGTGGCGGCTTGTGGTTAGTTTAAATAAGGGGTCATTTAGCATTCTAAGCAAATACGAATGGCCTATTAAATTTTTTGTCACCTAATAAGAAAATTGTAAAAATGTAGTATACTTCCTTATTTTTGTCCTTACTTGTTTGTGTAATTATTAAATATTATTATTAATTATGTTAGCCATAATTACCGGTTAAAAAAGTTTGAAAATATTGGATTCAAAGGAAAGCAATTAGAATTAATTAAAAATTATCTGGAAAATAGACCAACTTATGTTCAAATAGATAAAGAAAAAAGCTATCCAAAGGTATTTAAGTATGGTGTTCCTCAAGGAACAATTTTAGGACCATTATTTTTTAATGTTTATATTTACTACTTATTTAGTATAAATTGCGATGGACAAATTCATAGTTTTGCAGATGATACTACAATTTTTTATACCGATACAAATTGGGACAACTTAAATAATAAAATTAAAAAAGATTTTAAAATTATAAAAAATTGGTTTGATAACAATTTGTTAACAATTAATTTTAATAAAACAAATTATATTCCTTTTGCTTTAAACCTAAATAACCTACCACGAAATATGAATAGTGGGTATTCAAATAAAGGAAGATATTCAAATTTTTTAAGTTATTAAAATAAAATATTTAGTAATTATTTTTGACAGTAAATTAAATTGGAATTTTCACTTAGAATAGTTAATAAAAAAAGTAAGAAGTTTACTACCGATTTTTAAAAACATTAAAAAATTTTAAATGTAAGACATATTTACGGAATTTTAGGTTGGGGAGGAATAAATAGAACTTTAGTTAAAAAATTAGAAATACTACAAAAAAGGTTTCTAAAAATTATATTTAATAAAGATTATCATCCTTCAAAAGAATTATATTCAGAAACAAAAAAGTTGAACATAGGACAACTTTACATTTAAGTATAACATCTTGATATATACAGGGTGTTCTCAAAGTTGAGTCATTTATTTTACCAGGTTGTAGAACTCGTAAAAATAAGTAATTGTACCAAAAATAATTTATATAAAAGTTGCAGAATAAAGAAGTTATTAACAATTGAAAAAATATAAAATTTAAAAACTGTAAGACCTGATTTTTTATATTCTCGACCACTGCGTTATCAATGTTTTGTTTACTGGCGATACTGGGTATGGCTTATTTTTTTGTAGGATACAAATTACTAATCATTCATTCATTTTACGGGTTTTAGTGGTCGATAATACCAAAGAGTATGTCTTAAGTTTTTAAATTTTACATTTTTTCAATTGTTAATTACTTCTTTATTCTGCAACTTTTATATAAATGATTTTTGGTACAATTACTTATTTATTTTACTAGTTCTACAACCTGGTAAAATAAATGACTCAACTTTGAGTATATTTAAAAATAAAAACCTTATACAATTTAAAAACCATAATCATAATACACGTTATAAAAATGAAATAACCATAAAACCTAAAATAAATAAGTTCATAGGACAAAAAAATTTAAAATATTTATGTTTTTATTTAAACGATTATTTAGCAACAAAAATTTTAAAAAATGATTTCATTAACAAAATTTAAAGTCGAAATAAAAACATGGATATTAAAAACAGACAATTTGAAAATATTTTTAGAAATGCTTTAATTAATATTGTTCTGAATAATTTATATAAGTAATATTTTTTACTTAAAAATTATAAATTAATAATTTTATTATAGGTAATATATTTCTTTAAAAAAGCTGCGTTTATACTATAAATTCACATTTTTACTTTAAAAAACTTGATTTTTAATGCATATTTATAATTTATGATTTTATACATACTAAAACAAAAAATAAGATTTGCCCCTAACAAGCTCAGCTTAGGGGATTGAAGAATAACTTACTTACTTACTACTATTATTATTATTATTATTAGTTTTATCACTTCCATGAACTGACATATTCTTAACGTTAACATAGATTTACGTATATAAAACAAAACGAAACAGGCATTCCATTAAATTAACCTTTTGTAATTTGTATTTCCTCTAACTGCAGATTTAATTTCAATTTATTTTTAGTTACATAAAGCCGTGCATAAGAGGGCGGTATATTGTTTCTGGGGGGTTTCGATTTTGTACTATATGAAACCCAAAGTAGTTTAAACTCAATTACGACCAATAAAATTTGATTTATATGTATAGAACCTTCATGATTACATGTCGTATTGTGTTTCGACTAGGTTATTATTTATATGCGACTAAGCGACCAAACGAAATTATATTGTATGACTAGATTCAAGCCATTGTTGCAATTCTATATATGCATTTAATGTAAATTTTGTTGTAATAATACAAAGCAAAATAGTTTTAACGTTTATAGTATGTTAAAAAGTAGTTTATTGTCACAAGTCACGGCATGCTGAACTTGCATCAAGGGTATAATTATCCTGGGAAATTTGTATAATTTTATATGTATTTATTGCGCAAATTCTCAAAAACAAAATAAAATGTTTGAAATTTTATTCCTATAATGATAAGCCACGTATAATAGTGGAGTTTTGTTTTAATTTTACTTTTATTACCTTATAAAAACTTATGTTAATATTAAAATTTAATGGGCCGTTGTAATTATACCGATACGTGAACAATATTTTTTTGCCCATAAGGTTAACATACCGTGTGGTGCACCGCCAGACTGGCCATGGGACATTCCATGTAAATTTTGCTACCCTCAAATATTTGGCTTCCCTATTAATTTGACATCAAAATGGTTTTAGGCTTTTTTATTATTTTCTAAAAAGCCAATAAAAAATATATAACCACATAATATAAAACAACTGCTTTAATTTGTGGTGTTTCTTAAGGTACAGTTTTGAGACCAATTTTATTCTTACTATATATTAATGATATATTAAAATCAGAGTTAAATGAAAAAATGTTTTCATATGCAGATGATACTGTATTAATAATACCAGCTAATACTTGGAATGAATGCGTTTTAAATTCAGAACTAGACATTTCAATAATAAAAAATTATTTGAGTTATGACCTTTTAAACTTAAATTTAACTAAAACAAAATTTATGACTTTTTCTTGTTATAATGATACTCAGTCGAGTAGTTTAAAAGAAATTAAAATTCATGATTTAAATTGTTTAGAAATATCAGATATACATAGTTAGAATTAATTATGCTAACTGTTCTTGCAAAAATAAAATAATTAAAAAAGTTAAATTTATAAAATATTTAGGAATATTGATTGACCAAAAATGGGATCATCAAATTAACACTCTTACAAAAAAATTAAAAAACACTTTATGTAAATTTAGACCTTTAAAAAATATTGTGAATCAAAAACTTTGTTTAATGTTTTAGTATGCACTTTTCCAATCAATTCTTTCCTATGGTATAATTGGTTAGGGAAGTGCATACGACTTGAATTTGAAACCGCTTATAACAATACAAAAATATGTTTTAAAAATAATATTTAATAAACATATTTTGTTTTCTTCAAAAATATTATTTCTTAATAATAATATTCTGAGTTTAAAACAACTTTATTACAAAACATCCATTTCACATAACCTAAATTTTGATGCTAAATAACTGTAATTGCATATTTGCATATAACTTTTAATTCAAAATAACTTTTCTTTATAATATTCTTCTGTATTGTCAAAAATAAAGGTACTTTACTCTTGAGCAAAATTCGTAATTTCTAATATACCTCGTATATTACTGGAATATTTTGATAACTAAAGGTTGCATTTTGAGTTTTAGACCATGCAAAACTTTTTATGAAGAATAACTTTTTTCCATAAAACCAATAATAAAAAAAGTTTTCCATAATATGGTAATATGGTTCCAACTTAAGTAGACACACTGTATATAAAAATAAAAAGTTATTACATAACATTACTCATATATACCAAACAAGACAAAAAACAAATCTATGTTTATGTTATGATAAATTTAATTTAACACTTTTAAAAAATAATGCTTTATTTGTTGGCATCAAAATGTTTAATATATTACCTACTAAATTGAAAACTATGAGTTTTTTGGGTAAAACGCACACTGCCTCCTCAAACCTACTTAACTTTTAATTCTTTTTTAATGTACAATATACCTATACACATTAAATTTGCATTTTTATGCATACAGGGTGGCCCTTTAGTGTGGCAAAGTACAATAGCTCCGTTACTATTTCAAATACATTAAAAATATTAATACAAAAATTGAAGGACAGTAAGTGACTTATAACGTAAAATTATTTTTAACTCTATAGGGTGGCTCAAAAAAGCGGAACAAGAAAAAATGTACTTTTTTCAAATGGAACACCCTGTATATTTTTAAATTTTTAAAATCCACATAAAATTACAATTATTTTTTATTAAATACATTATTAGTCTATACTTTATAGTTTCCGAGATATTGACTCTCGAAAAGTGACATTTTTGAACTTTGACAGCTTCTAACTTTCTAACAGTACGTCTTAGAGCAAAACGGCTTACATGTCCCTATCTTCAATTTTTATTATCTTCCCAAAAAAATCAACTTCCAGTTAAACCGGAACAACTATATTTCCTGCTTTCGAGTAACATCCGGTTTAACCGGAAGTTGATTTTTTTGGGAAGATAATAAAAATTGAAGATAGGGACATGTAAGCCGTTTTGCTCTAAGACGTACTGTTAGAAAGTTATAAGCTGTCAAAGTTCAAAAATGTCACTTTTCAAGAGTCAATATCTCGGAAACTATAAAGTATAGACTAATAATGTATTTAATAAAAAATAATTATAATTTTATGTGGAATTTAAAAATGAAAAAATATACAGGGTCTTCCATTTGAAAAAAGTACATTTTTTATTGTTCCACTTTTTTGAGCCACCCTATAGAGTTAAAATAATTTTACGTTATAAGTCACTTACTGCCCTTCAACTTTTGTATTAATATTTTTAATGTATTTGAAATAGTAACGGAGCTATTGTACTTTGCCACACTAAAGGGCCACCCGGTACATATTAATTATCTATGCTTTTACATACAGTGTCCGCAAGAAAGTCCGCATCAAATGGGATTTTTTTTTATTATTAGCTATAGGTAAAAATTGAAAAAGCAGTTAGTTTTTGCTTACCTAAAAACCAAAAATGACGTATATTGAAGCAGCTGCACGACTTGCGTTACCTGTCAAATTTGACATTTTTAATAAAATAGGTTCAAAAATGCCCTTATTTATAAAAATATCGAAAAACTTTATTCGAGAAAGTTGTTTATTTAGGCATTTTTTGCCGCTGTACGAAATTTTGACAGTCTAATACAATTTTTATTTTTTTAAAAGTTATGGCGATATTCATTGGTAAAACATAGAAATACATTTGACATACACTAAACTTACCAATGGAAAACGCTATGAATCACTCTGACAACATACAAGAATTTCGCCGGCCAAATATTGTAGCTACGAACCAATCAAGCGGTGCGCATGTTTCGCGTTTAATGCTGCGTTGCTATATTATAGTTTACATTCGCGGCGTCGCGTCGCCAAAATGCTATGTATGTTTAGATACAAACAGCTGGATTAGTTTTAAGTGAGCGCAAGGTTTGGCCACCTATTGTAATTAAAATGGATGAACTAATAATATTGAATTTATAATAGCAAATTATGATAAATGAAATATTTGTTATTGGAAATGGGAGAGTTAACCAACCTAAACTGGTTTATTCTACTCACCGTTTAACTTAAATAATAAATACCAAGAAAATTTAGTCTCTGAAACCTGACGCGTGAGCTTGCTACGGCCCACTACTGAACTGGAAACTTTTAGGGAAGAAATCAGCTGTTAATGTCACGTGCGCGTGTCAACTGTCGAAAAAAATGTGGACTCTAGTCGTAACATAAATATTAGATATGCGAGAAAAAATTTTTTTTACATAATTATTAAAATATTTCATAGTATTTTTTTTTAAATGTATGTTCGCTATTTTAGCATTTTATATACTGGATGTCTAGAAATTCCGTACGTATATTTTTACATCATAATATGAAAACGTGAAAAAAAGTTGACATTATGAATTATTAAATATCATAAGGGAAAAAAGCTATACACAATTCGATAATAGTTAATGTAATAATAATTTAATTGAATTGTTTTTTCTCCTAAACCGTTATTTTTTACAAGAATACCTTTATTGTGTAAAAAAGTCCTAGGAATCATATACTTTTTGGGTAAAACGCACACTGCCACCTCAAACCTACTTAACTTTTAATTTTTTTTTAAATGTACAATATACATACACATTAAGTTTGCATTTTTATGCATATTAATTATTTATGCTTTTACATACAGTGTTACCAGTAAAGTCTGCATCATATGGGATTTTTTTATTAATAGCTTTATTCGAAATTTGTCTTTGGCATCAAGTTCTGCTTCGATCGAGATAAAAATTAAGCAAAAAAAAAAGTAGCCACGTAATTTGCATTATCTGTCAAATTTTAATTTTTTCCAAAAAATAATTCAAAAATGGGGTTATTTCTGAAAATATCGATAAAGGATATTAGAAAAAGTTTTTTTAAATACAGTTTCTAGCCCACATGCAAAATTTCAGCTGCATTACTATACTGATGACACTGTGTTCTTTTTTGTCTTAATATTAAGGTGTATCTATTACTTTCAGACACAAACTACGTTTTCAAAAATACTTATTTTATGAAGTTACCTTATACAGGGTCAAAAACAAATAAACTTTGCATCACATGCGACCAAATTTTAATAGCCCAATTTTGATTTTGTAGAAAAACACACATTTAATATGGCGCTACTTTAAAGAAAATGTATCTGAAATGAAGCATTGTCAAAACTAAGAAGTTTTATGTAGGTTGCGTTGAGTCTTATTTTGCAAAAGTGGTGTAATTTACAAAATATGGGTAAAAAATCAAAATTATCTTATGCAGCTAAAATTTTGCATGTGGGCTAGAAACTGCATTTAAAAAAACTTTTTTTAATAACTTTTTTTAATACTTTCAGAAATAACCCCACTTTTGAATTATTTGTTGGAAATAATTAAAATTTGACAGATAATGCGAATTAAAATTTGACAGATAATGCGAATCACTTGAGTACTATTTTTTTGCTTAATTTTCATCTCGATCGAAGCAGAACTTGATGCCAAAGTCAAATTTTTAATAAAGTTATTAACAAAAAAAAGTCCCTTATGATGCGGACTTTACTGGTGACACTGTATATAAAAATAAAAATTTATTACATAACATTACTGATATTATATACCAAACAAGACAAAAAACAAATCTATGTTTATGCTGTGGCGTATTTAGGGGGGGGGGGGTCCGAGGGGTCTAGACCCCCCCCCCCCCCGTGGGCTCAACATTAAAAAAAACTCAGAACAGATCAGATGCCTTGTTGCATTTAATTTCTAATTTAAGTGAGTAAAATAATATATACATGGTGATTGATAATTCGATTAATTCCTCGCAGGAGGTAATTTGTGATTTTTTCTTAAATATGACCTATTCCGAAAATGCTTGGTTTTCGAGTTATTTCAATTTTTTTCTTGTTTTTTACCTGCGTGTCTAATTTATTTAATTTAAAAAAAATGAAATGATGTTCACTTAGTTTTGTAATTTTTTTGCAAACTAGAACTATTAGCAATACTTTGTTTTTACAAATAATTAAGTAACTGTGTCACAGATAACAAAACAACATAACCAAACTTGGCAAAAAAAAATGGCAAAAATAACTTGAAAACCAATCATTTTCGGAATCGGTCATATTATGTAGAAATATATATTTTTAAACATAAATATTTAAAAAAATATATATTCCCATTATTGCGTTTATATTTAAAAATTTCTTAATTTCTTCCTTTTTTGGGTTCAGCTATCAAAACAGAAATTATAAATTTTAATAGTTCAAAATAGGGCGTGGCACCGAAAATTTTTTCGCCTGCGGCGCTTTTTTACAGAGAGAAAGAAAGAAAGATAAAACGAAAGGTATAGACCCCCCCCGTGGCAATATTCTAAATACGCCACTGTGTTTATGTAATGATAAATTTTATTTAACACTTTTAAAAAATAATGCTTTATTTGTTGGCATCAAAATTTTTAATATATTACCTACTAAATTGAAAACTAAGAGTTTTTTGGGTAAAACGCACACTGCCTCCTCAAACCTACTTAACTTTTAATTTTTTTTTAATGTACAATATACCTATACACATTAAATTTGCATTTTTATGCATATTAATTATCTATGCTTTTGCATATAAAAAAATATATAAATTTTATTTTACTTCGTTTTCTATATATGAACATTTATCATTATAGAAATGGGAAATCCAAGATAAAAATAAAAAAGCGTTAATAAAAACCCGCGAGGTTATAAATCGTAACAATTTCTATATTTGTAGTAAACTGCGAGCATGCTTAGTTTGTTCCATTTCTATGTAACGTTTTCCGCAATAAAAACAAAAGAGTCAAAAATAAAAGCCGAGAAAGAGGCATTGAATTTTATTTTAAAAGCCTGAATGTATACGCTGGGACTTTATCGAATCGCTCGCCGGGAATCCAGGCGGTACAATATGTTATTTATCGATTATACATTAAAACCCGAACAAAAAATGTAAAAAATAAGCACATCGTAAAGTCGTTTTGCCAATCAGACGCACCGAAATTTCATACAAAAATAACCAAAACACTATGCACGGAGCGCGAGGGCTACAACAGAGAAAGAAACAACAAAAAAACAACGGTTTGTAGCACACAACACGGCAGAACGACCGTACACATACACGCTTTCCCATATCCTCATATTTCAAATGACCATTTTTATTTGTCTGTCAAACTTTTTCCGCATCCCTGAAAAATGTTTAATTATTTTTACGTTTCGGTATCGAGGAACGCCGGCAAGCACATCTATATCGGGCCGATATTTCATTTAAAAAATGTGTCCGAAATGAGAGAAACGAGCATCATATATTTATATTCTCGGCGGACCGGCATTGTTTCAGTTGCAGACAAAAAATTCGATGTGATTTTTAAATTTAATGAAACAAAACGGACCCATCAAATATGCAAAATATCATATATAGCAGCGTTTTTTTCTGCTCTTGTATAATTTTTAAAAACAATCCCGTTTCATAAGTTTTTTTTTATTTGCGTGTGGTCATTTCCCAAACGAACGAACGACGTGAACCAAGCTTTTATATTAGCATTTTAGTGTAACAGTAATTGCGGACATAAATCCTGGATGAGTTGCACATGCATCAATCCTGCCAGGTAGTTTTTTCTCTATATTGTTCAACGAGGTTTTTTATTCGGGCGTCACTATTCATAACGATATGTCAAAGTGTCTGGACTAAAAATTAATTGCAACTGATGCGCTTGGAGGCAAAGAGGAGAGAATAACGACGACGTTGCTAAAATAGGATTTTTTTTGGGATACCTACATGTTCTGTTTTGCTTATTGTCTGCATAGATAGATGCATTAACGATATTTCCTTTGCTCTTGACTGGGATCTCTGGTACCTGATAAACTATGCAGATGCCATCAATCTACTCCTTAAGGCTGTGAGTCTTTCGGAACTCTCTGAAGACTTCAGTAGTATTCTAAGCCAGGCGGATGTATGGTTTGTAGGAAACGAATTGGTTTTAAACCAAACCAAATTAATTTTATAGTCTTTGACTCTGGAATTAAGAATCAAGCTGGAGGAATCCCGTGCGAGCAAAAATTATTTGCATCAGAGACGGCCTTGCATCTAAGGACGTAATGCTTAGCCGTAGAGCTTAATACCTGTTGGGTGTCAGTAACTACCTGAATTAACAATCACTCAGTTATTCCGTCATATTTGACAGTCGTTACAAGTAATTTGATTCATCGCTAATTTTTCCAATTTCTTGAACAATTCACACAATGGGCTTTACGGAACAGCACAAAACATTCATGGTTAAAGCGTATTTTCGAAATGGGGTTAGAGTAAATGGTGAGTGGCAATACAATCCGGGTTTGTGCATGGACGCTTTTCACGAACATTTTCCTAACGTTGCTTTTATTGCTGGGGATTTTTATCATTGCCTGAAAAAAACCGTGTGAAAAGAATCGTGGCTGTGTTTAGGGAAACAGGTTCTATACAACACAAAAAAGGAGTAGGAAGACCATCTGTAAGAACAGAAGAACTTTTTGCAAACGTTCGTGAAATAATGCAAAATACGCCAACGAGTTGTATGAGACGCCTGTCCCAAGAAGTGGGAAGATCTTATGGCACATGCAGGACTATTCTTAAGAAGCAGCTAAATTACACCAGTTGCAAATTTAGAACAGTTACAAGAAAGGATTATCCATTTCGCCAGAGATGCTGGTCAACACTTTCGAAAATATGACGAGGCGTGTGAATTTATGCTTGGAGCATGGCGGTGGCCAATTTCAGCAATTTATGTAATTGTTTTTCTTTTTCTTTCTGTATATTCTTACTTTGTTAATTTTGTAAACAACAAAAATAAATTTGTATTTGTCTACTTATTTTATTACTCATTAGTTTGGCACATCATGTCATAATATGAATTTAACAAAATTTTAACCTAGATTTGTTTAGATATATCGTCCCCATATCATTGTGATCTAAACCAAGCCCCGCGTTTTTTAATCCAAGCCCCCTTTGATGCAAATAATTTTTGCTCGCAAGGTATAATAAGAAAAACGTTCATATTTTATGCTGCAACTGTTTTGAAGCATTAAGTACGCATTTTTCTAAAATTTTAGTCCAGTGTTTCGAAATGAGCACCAGAAGCCGCCACTGATTAAGAGTAGGGGGGACATGAGCCGCATCAGCGTCGCCAGCGTCGAAAAAGGACGCCGCTATGCACAACAGGATATGGATGCATTTCCGTTCTCAAAGGGTTCGGTAATTACGGCCGCTAATGTGATTACTTCATTTCTGAGCACAGTCCATTAGGCGGGCCCTTGTGCCGTACAATAATTCTATAATGCCGATGCCATGTCTCGTGTCGATTTACCCGAAACTGAGATACGCTATGAACAATTTTGATTTGCAGTTCAACTGGAAATGAATTATTTTCTGGGTCCACGTAGATTGATTTGGATATATATGTTAGAATTTCATTTTAACCTTACAAGTAGTACGCACAATACATTTGAGTAGGGCACTACATTGTATGGCATTACATTGATGTAACAAGAGACATATCGGACAAGTGTGTAACTGTTTTTTATATTGGAATACACAGGGATCCAAGTTCAATGGATACCCTGGGGCGGGTAGACCACGACGGCCGTTTCGTCCTTGTTAGGACTCTACGGGCAGCCATAACCAAAGCAATCCCAACAACAGCGGTAAGATGTATTAATAGCCTTTTTACAAAAGTAAAGCGGCCATCGATACACCGTAGCGTTATCCCAGCCAGTAGCGGATCCAGGATTTTGCTGAGGGGGGGGCGACTAAGCTTTAGAAATGAAGCGCCGTAGGCGCGAAAATGCGCCGTAGGCGAAAAATTTTCGCGACCACGCCCAAAATCAAAAATTCACTCTGAAAAGAAATGTTAAAAATAAGTTAAACTAAAAACTGTAATATCTACCTACCTACAAAGAGACGAGCAGGATAGTGTCGGGAGAAAAATTTTCTTGACTACGCCCAAAATTTCACAAAAATTCACTATAAAAAACTGTTAAAAATAAGTTAAACTAAAACTCTTTTTTATAAAGTTGTACCTTAGACATAAACTATCTGAAAGATTATTTGGGAAGTTTTCTGAAAAACTTAAAAAAAGATTTTTATTCATTAAGTCAAAAAATTGTACCTAATTCATTTAAAGCTGAAAATCTTAGTTCAATCTGGCCTTTTGTAGTATCTAAAATATCATTGAAAAGCTGCTTATAATGAAGTTTCTGCGAAGGTCTGCGTGTTTGGTTTGTTTTAATTTTAATGTTGTAAATGCCGCCCCCTAATATTTGCCGCCTTGGGCTACAGTCCTTACAGCCCCCCCCCCTAAATCCGCCGCTGCTACCAGTTAAGCCATATGCATTTATCATAAAATAACATTGTTGATCTTTTCTTTTATTTTTAAAACATGACAATAAATTTATTTATATCATTGGCTGGCTTGTTTTATAAAATATTCTATTATTTCTATTATTAATTATGTGAAGTTGAAATTAAGGTTTTTCTTATATTTATTTCACAGGAATTCGCGAATGACGTATTTGACTTTAGGTGTGGTTAAGAAGGCTCAGGGGGGGGGGCGAAACCCCCGTCGCCCCTCCCCTAAATCCGCCGCTGATCCCAGCGGAACTCACTCCAATATAAAAGGCAGTCACACTGGTAATGTAATGTTGCTGTTTGCTCTTAAAAATTCTTATCTGTTGTGTATATGGGGCCTTAATTTAGTATTTTTATACTTTGATTTGCTACAATAAGCGGAAAATGTGCAATAATTTTTTATTTAATCTTAAATAATTTTTGATTAACGTAAAGAAGTTTATGGGCAATACTCTGGGATGCTTTAAGACGCCCCTAAATGGTTTCTGAACCTATACTTTTGAATCGGCTAAACTAGCAGAAACAAGTCTTAAAGGCGATGTCTGTCTAATTTGAGGAACTAACTGCATATAGTACAGAAAATAGCTTCCCTCCAAAATGTCTGATTAGGGTGTCAGTTTTGATGGACGCTGGGAAGAGGATAACATTATGACAAACAAAAACGTTTTTATTTTGTTGTGAAAAGTATGCTGCTGATTGGTTGTCAAAAAAGAAAAAGCTTTACCTTATAAAGTATTTTTTTTAATAATCATACAAATTTAAGATGAAGATCCGGAAGCTCTTTTGCAGTAGCAGTACTGTAAAAGTCGCTTTTAGTGTTTTTACAACCACCCACTTGCTTATTCCGCACACAAAGACGAAATGAACCGGCACCGTGCGAGCACCACGTCACGTTCAAAAAAATTTTACAACCATCCACTTGTGATATCAGTAATATTTCTTTATTTACAAAATTTTTTTTTGAGAAATTTGCTTTTAATGAGTTAGGTACATACTGATAAAAAATTTTGTTTTACAAGAGGCCTTACGCTGGTGACGCTTTCGCTTTATCATTTTTGGATTAATGTTTCGCAGTGGCGCAACCAGAAATTTTGTTCGGGGGGAGGCTTTAACTTCTTGCCCCGAAGGAGCTTTTTTGTGCCGCAGGCGAAAAAAATGTTTGGGTGCCACGCCCTTTTTTGGGTAAAATACGTATGATTGACGAGAGCGACAGCCCCCTAAAACTTCTGCAATAATACGCCGCTAGCCCTAACGAAATATTTATGAAAAAAAAATTTAGAGATTTTATTTTAATTAGTAAAAATGTATTTAAAATAAGTAACGCATATATTAAGCATACTTATACTAAAACAAAACAAAAACCTTATACAATAAGGTGTAAGTAATCACTACTAATACTAATAATAAAGTAAAATTCTTCGTTTTGTTTTTGCCATTTCGTCCAGAATTTCTTCCACGGTAATATCAATATCGTGGTTCGCATAAATAGGTAGACCAGGGTCGATAATTTTTCAAACAAAAAAAATAATAGTAGGATGAAACCGATTGGAAAAGAAAGAGAATATAACAAAAATGAAAGAAAAAATAATTTACGGGCGATCCGAGGTCGGGAAGTGGAAGGGGGTGAGTTTTTAAGGCTAGAAAACGATTTATCTCGATTTCCGGGAAAACTACAAGTCCTATGGAAAAACGTTAAATGGCAAAGTTGTAGGTAATAAAAAGATCTACAACTTTTGTATTAACACTTTTTTCACATTAACTCAAAATTTATGTGAAAAATTCAAATAAACCAAGTTTTTGTTTTTTACCTACCGTTTACTTACCTTTTTATGTCCCAAACACACTGTAATTATTTTGATTTAAAATATTTAATTTTTCACCTTATTTTGACTTAATATCGAAAAAGCACCCTTATTTTCAATCGAAAATTCTCACGTCAAAATATCTGCTGTTTTAAAAAAGTCGGTGGGCTTTTTGTTCGTTGAAATCTCCACTTTCTGATGGTGTAAAAAATATATACATTATTATGGTAAATGTCCTCAAAAAATGCAAAGAAACGGAAAAAACTCGAATCCGAATTTTTTTTTAATCATTGTGTACAATTTTAAGCTATTTATTAAAATTTATACTTTAATTACTCGAAAAACGTAAGATTCCATGTTACATTGATAAACAAAAAAATTACAAATCCATAAAACATTGAGATCGCAAAAAACATGGGAAGATAGTTCGCGTGACATGAAAAATTGGTTTGCAATTAAACCAATAGGCTAAGTTTCTAAGCTCGGGGAGGGCTGCAGCCCCCCCCCCCCCCTGGTTGCGCCACTGATGTTTCGTAAACTTCTCTTTATATCCAAACATCGGCTTTTTAAATTTTTTTAAATAAACTTATTATAAACAGATTAGCAGAAGCAAAGACTTCTATCAAATTAACCCCAAATTCCTTTTTTGGTTTTTCTTTGGGAGGTATAGACTTTTTGACTTAAAACATTAAATTATGCCCTGAAGACCGGTATGTAGCCGATTTTTTGTTACATAAAAATCCATTAAAAACAAAATGGAGACCGATGCACCAGTCCTAACCCTTAAATATATAATTTTAATTTAAAAAAAATGGTTTTATTTTATTTAAATAACATTTAAAGCTATTGCACGTTGGAGTTACTGTTATAATCTGTCTGTTTTTAGGTCAGCTATAACTGTAAGTACGTTTCCATTAGTTTACTTATTTAAAAAAAAAAACATTATTTTTTTAAACACGAACTCTTGTTTAAAAATTTTACAATTAAATGAATGCTAAATGCATTTTTACGCCAGTGGATCGTAACTTTACAACCGCTCGATTTTCCTTCGTGCAATTGGTTTTAGTTGGCATGAATCACTTTAATAAAGACTATACAGGGTGTTCATTTGAAAACTTCCCACCTCGATTTTCCTGCTTTAAAAAGAAAATGTGGAAAATCGCTCGGACCCGTCGATTTTTATTTCGAGGGGGACATCTTTTGCGTATATTGTCAATCTTGTTACTTCAAGCCCCTAGGAGGGAGGGGGGTAAGACCTAAATCTTAAATGGATACCCCTATTTTATATAATTTTTTTGGATTCTGCATAAAATTCTGAACATTTTTTAATAAAATCATTATTACATATTATTACATATACATGTTAAGTATAGACTAATAATGCTTTTATTAAAAAATGTTCAGAATTTTATGCAGAATCCAAAAAAATTATATAAAATCCATTATCCATTTAAGATTTAGATCTTATCCCCTCCCTCCTAGGGGCTTGAAGTAACAAGATTGACAATATACGCAAAAGATGTTCCCCTCGAAATAAAAATCGACGGGTCCGAGCGATTTTTCACATTTTCGTTTTAAAGCAGGAAAATCGAGGTGGGAAGTTTTCAAATGAACACCCTGTATAAGTGTTATAACCGAGACAAGATCATAATTGTTTTTTAAGGATTATCTTTTTTTGACTGATACTTTTTGTTATCGATTTTGTTAATGGCCGTTAAACAGTCCTCGTTTTGCATAACGTCCAATTTTTTGTCTGCTGAATACACCTTTTGAATATAATACGCCTCTCCCAAGACGTGGGAAGATAAACACACGCATGTGGAGTAGTGAAAATCCCCATTGCACCCTCAAAAAATTGGTGTCTGGTTAGCTGTTTCCCGAAGAAAAATTATTGTAGATATACAGTAGAAAACATTGAATTCCCACCTAGATCACCTTGTTTAACAGTTACGGATTACTTCGTCCTCATTTAAAGAACACTATTTTTAAAACACCAGTTGCAAATTTAGAACAATTACAAGAAAGGATTATCCAAGAATGTGGTGACATTTCTCCAGAGATGCTGGTCAACACTTTCGAAAATATGACGAGACGTGTGAATTTATGCTTGGAGCATGGCGGTGGCCAATTTCAGCAATTTATGTAATTATTTTTCTTTTTCTTTCTGTATATTCTTACTTTGTTAATTTTGTAATCAACAAAAATAAATTTGTATTTGTCTACTTATTTTATTACTCATTAGTTTAGCATATCATGTCATAATATGAATTTGACAAAATTTTAATCTAGATTTGGTTAGATATATCGTCCCCATATCATTGTGATCTAAACCAAGCCCTACGTTTTTTAATCCAAGCCCTCTTTGATGCAAATCATTTTTGCTCGCACGGTAGGTTAATTTGTTGCAACTTATTCAACTCATCCAGCGCCTAGTCATCTCTCTCGGTACTCTTCATATCCTATTATCTTCTTTTAACTCGAAAAAGACTGGAAATGCTAACCAGTCGGAACATTGTGATTTAGAATAAAATATACAGACAAGGAACGTGCAAAACCATTTGTCACTTTCACGCGCTACCACTGTCCCTAATGCTGAAGTAACTGTATTAATTTATTGTTAAATGGCCTTAGTGCGGTTGCTTCACGGTAAATGGAAAGACCCAGAAGAATCGGACGGGGTGATGAAGTGGGATTTCGGCGGAAGTTCGCCAACGTCATTTTACTATCTTTTATTGTGTTCCGCGGGGACAATGCCACTTTCCAAAGGATAAATCTTATTTAAAATGTGAAAAATGAACTTCTATTATGTTTAAATGTTAATTATGTCGCAAAATTTACGTCCTATTTTATTTAGTTGTGAATGAGCGGCACTCACAAATTTTAAACAAGAAAAACATTAGAAGGCAAGGAAACAAACGGTTTCAAGCCTCTATGAAATCACTGTCAATATTCTAATGTAAATAAAAAAACATTTTAAAAGTTTGTCGTGTAATCGATCTCGTATGTCTCAAATTTTTACTCTTGACGTGGGTTTTCGATGTGATATGGATGGTTTGTATCTTGGAGGAGCTCCACTATCACAGCAAGCTAACACCAAGTTTTTGGGACTTTTAATTGATGACTGTCTGAGATATCTTGGAATTTGCTCGCACAGTTGCTTCGGGATGCTACGCAGTGCGATTAACATCGATGGAGGTTGGAGCCACTTTAGCTAAGAGACTAAGAGGGTCTACCACTCACTCGTGGAGTCTCACTTGCCATATGGAATTGTGTTCTGGGGGATACGTGTAACTACCTGCTGAACTCAGTGTTTATTCTGCAGAAGCGTGCTGTAAGATATCTTTGTGGTGTGTATGGTAGAGACTCATGTAGACCGTTATTTATATCTAAGAAAATCTTAAGTTTGCCATGCCTGTTTATTCTTGAAACTGTCTGCATGATATACAAGCATAGGGATACATTGCCAGTGCCTGACCACTCTCATGATACTAGAAGATCAAATAACGTGTACCTGCTCATACCGTCTTTTGCCCTTATTAGAAACTCCATATTTACGAAAGCCGTAAATTGTTTAGCCATCTTCCTAAGCAAATAAGAGACATACCTACCCTAAAAAGATTTAAAAAAACTATAAAGGAACTACTGGTGGAAAGAGCCTATTACGAGGTGGTCGAGTATTAAAACGACTCCTTTACTTACTCGTCAAATTATGTCCAGGAGACAAGAAGTATTTTAAGAGATATTTGAAAACTTTTAAACAAATTTTCCTGGTAGTGGTTTCAAATTGTAAACAACACCTGACTGACTGATATTTGCATTTGACACATGGACACAAAGTGGTGAGGGACATCTCAGATAAATGTTTACAATTTGAATGTTTACAATTTGAAACCACTACCAGGTAAATTTGCTTAAAAATTTTCAAATATCTCTTAATATACTTATTGTCTCCTGGACATAATTTGATGAATAAGTAGTCTTACGTAGTTTATTCCAGCTATTTTTTACTCTTGTTTGTGTTTTTCTTTTAGAACCTAAGCCCTGATGATGGCCTTATAATGGGCCGAAAGCACTAGGCAATAGCAATTAAAATACGCTGAATACAAATATAATGTTTCATTTGTTAAAATACGGCGTACAACCGACTCTCCTTTTCATATTTGCATTTTTGATTTCTCTGCATGTTCCATACTTAAAATTAATACAGCAGCCAATTTCCTTTTTTTCATTAGAGAAATCATACTCCTTCAACCTATTTTAAACTACACCTATGAACTTATCTTCTTCGATATAGTCATCAGATGTGAACATGAAGGGCGAAACGAGCGGGATCATTCTCGTCTTGAGATCGGAACTGTGCGTCTTGGTCTGCAGGCCATACCGTAGCGTGAAGGGCCCGCTTTAGTTGCAAGGCCCTCTTTGATGCAAATAATTTTTGCTTGCACGGTATTTCTATGATCAAGAGGCCTACAGTAAAGCGTTTTCAAAAATTACCTTCTGCCTCGGTTTTATAATTAAAACGAAAAGAAAAATTGATCTAATGCAGTTATTTCTGTGAAAAATAATTAACCAGAAAAATTATTTAAAAGGTGGCAAACTGCGATTTGAACGGAAGTTCGCCAACGACATTTCATCAGTCCTTATTGTATTTCGCGACTACAATAGCATTTATCGAAAAATAAATCCGATTTTCAAGTGAAAAAGTTAGAATAAGGAACTTTTATTTTAAGGTTTTTAAATTATTAAATCTAAAAGTTAATTATTGTCTCTAAATCTACGCTTTGCTTAATTTGCTAATTACCGAAGGAAAATACCAGCCAGTAAAAAGACGTCTAATTGTCTAGGCGTGATCTTTAAAAGGAATTAAAAAATCAATGTTTAAAACTTGGAAGAATATTTCGTTAAGCTTAACATATTTTTAAAAATTTTATTTTTGTATTTAATGACAGTTGGTTTCAAGAAGTTTGCCAGAGTTTGTTCAGCTGGACCGCGTGCGTGCCCTCTGGATTAAATTAAATGTTCTTTAATAAATATTTTACAATATTTGTCAGTAGTGTCCGACCGAAACAAGATTTTCAGCCGAAACCGAATCTTCGGCCGAAACCGAAACTTATTTATACGTGTTAAGAATTTTATTGCATGCTGAAATTTAATTTATTTTATATAGGACGAGATCGATCTTGGGAACGGAAAAAAAAGTTGACAGAGAAAAAAATCTATTTGTATACAGTGTGACCAGTAATGTCCGCATCATATGGGATTTTTTTTATTAATAGCTTTATTCGAAATTTGACTTTGGCGTCAAGTTCTGCTTCGATCGAGATGAAAATTAAGCAAAAAAAAAGTAGTCACGATATTCGCATTATCTGTCAAAATTTAATTATTTTCAAAAAATAATTCAAAAGTGGGGTTATTTCTGAGAGTATCGAAAAAAGTTATTAGAAAAAGTTTTTTTAAATACAGTTTCTAGCCCACATGCAAAATTTTAGCTGCATAAGATAATTTTGATTTTTTACCCATATTTTGTAAATTACACCACTTTTGCAAAATAAGACTCAACGCAATCTACATAAAACTTCTTAGTTTTGAAAATGCTCTATTTCAAATAAATTTTCTTTAAAGTGGCGCCATATTAAATGTGTGTTTTTCTACAAAATTAAAATTGGGCTATTAAAATTTGGTCGCATGTGATGCAAAGTTTATTTATTTTTGACCCTGTATAAGGTAACTTCATAAAATAAGTATTTTTGAAAACGTATAGTTTGTGGTTGAAAGTAATGTCTATTTTTTGAGCTTCCTCATTTTCGATAGAAATAATTGCTAAAGCTGATAATTTTTTATCGGTCATGCAATTTCTCAAATAAGTTTTAATTAACTTAAACTTGGAAAAGACCGTTCAGCTGATGCAGCCGAAATAGGGATGGTCAAAAAAATAATGCAGGCAGTTACAATTTCTCTAAAACTGGAAGATGAATACATAATAATTTTTTACCAATATAAAATCTAATAAATCAAAAATAGAAGTTAAATTATCTAACTCATTCTTAAACATTCTCTAAATAAAAGCACTTGTGATGAAATTGTATCAGCGATATCTTCTAGATATCGAAGATGGAGGGCTTGACTCATATCCTAAATATCCTTATCAGAAAGAGAAGGATCTCGTAAAATGTTGGGAAACAAAACGCGAAAATAAGAACAAATTTTGTACAGGCCAGAACTTCGATTTTCTTAATTGAGCTGTAATTATATTTATAGTTTCAAAAAACACATTTATTCTAAACCAATCATTACTTGTTTGAACTTGATAATGGTTATTAATCATCAAAAATTATTTTTGGTCTTGATATCCTTTTATTTTCGAATTCAGGAGTAGTGCCCCATTGCCTAGCCAACATTATTTCTCATTTGATTTATGATTTCAGTGGTGGTGGTAAACATTTTAGACGCAGCTTCAATATTTTGCTTTTTTTTTGTAAAAGTTTTGTCAATGCATCAATATTTTTTTAAATTTTATTTTGAAAAACAATAAGAAAAACGGTTTCAAATTTTTCCAAGTGTTTTCTTAAAGACTTTGCTTTATCACCTTCCACTTTATTTATAAAGGTTAAAATTATTTTTGCCAGCGTTTTTAAAATATCCACATAATAACATCTAAAACGAAGAGCTTCTAATGCATCGTGTCTCGATGACCATCGGGTGTCAATTTTTTAAAAGTTATTTTGGCATTAGTAACACTTTGCAAAATGCCTACAGTTTAATGCTTTGTCCAAAAAGAACATAGACACTTTCAACTAAATCGTAGAAATTCCTAATTTCTCTTATCCAAGTTTAATAATCTTCGACAGAAACACCGCCCTTTAAACTAAATGCCGGTATTGCGAATTGCGGTTTAATAAAAACAATAATAAAAAAAATAAAGGCCGTTTTATGTGATTATTTCAGTTACCTACTATCTATAAAAGTATTGAGTAGAGTAGTTTTGCGGATACGTTTCCGGAGTATTGCATTTTTTTTCTATGAGAACATTTTGTTTTGCATTTTTATGTTTTTGTGGCTCCGCTCCCGGGCCCCTTTCTAGCCCGGGCCCGTGTGCTTCGCACACATTGAACACCGGTAGTTCCGCCACTGGTCATCAGTAAAGTGCTCATTAAGTGAAAAATAAATTTTAGTTTAACGTAAAGTTTATCTATTTTCAACGATTTAATTTAAAACCCCTTTATTTTATTTTTTATTTGTTTACTTTCAGACACAAACTTCGTTTTCAAAAATACTTATTTTATGAAGTTACCTTATACAGGGTCAAAAACAAATGAACTTTACATCACATGCGACCAAATTTTCATAGCCCAATTTTGATTTTGTAGAAAAACACACATTTAATATGGCGTTACTTTAAAGAAAATTTATCTGAAATAAAGCCTTGTCAAAACTAAGAAGTTTCATGTAGGTTGCGTCGAGTCTTATTTTGCAAAAGTGATGCAATTTACAAAACATAGGTAAAAAATCAAAATTATCTTATGCAGCTGAAATTTCGCATCTAGGCTAGAACCTGCATTTAAACAAACTTTTTTTTATAACTTTTTTTGATGTTTTCAAAAATAACCCCACTTTTGAATTATTTTTTGGAAAACATTAAAATTTGACACATGCGAATCACGTGACTACTATTTTTTTTTGCTTAATTTTTATCTCGATCGAAGCAGAACTTGATGGCAAAGTAAAATTTCGAATAAAGCTATTAATAAAAAAGTAGTTTCGGCCGGTTTTTGGCCGAAACCGAAACTGTCACCGAAACTAGATTTTTTGGCAGAAACTAGCCGAAACCGAAACTAGATTTTTTGGCAGAAACTAGCCGAAACCGAAACCGAACCTTCGGTCGGTCACTATTTGTCAGTGACAAACTGCAGGCAGGGGTGTTCTCAGGAAAAAGGAACGCTGTCATACCTATCAGTTTATACACACGCTGCACAAAAATCTTATAGTTAGGTTTTTTAACTCTAAATATAACAACCAAGATTTCAACTGCTTCGTACAATTGAAAAGCATGTTTAAAATAAGATATCGTAAATATTATCGTTACAGAACACGCGATTCTCAAATACATACACTCACAATATATCAGAATTTAAGTTCTTAGAGCTTGAGTCAAAATTTTACGATGCCAAATTTAAGAGTTTTGGTAGTTGTAGTAAATTGGGTTTGAAAAACATTACACATTGATGACACATTGAAAAAGTCATGATCAGATTGTAATCTCAGATAACACTATAGAGGTGTTTTTAAGGAAAAAAAAATTTGAAATTATTTTTAATAAGCTACAAAATACTCCTTCTGAGAAGCAAAGTTTTTTAGGTTGTTAGAGGTGTTGGTACACTGAGGAAACTTATCTAATACAACAGGTTTGCTTAGACATAGTTTTTTTTTATTAATCCATATTAAATAAATTGCTAGTCTATTAAACCTGCTTTGGTGTTATATCAATTCAAGATTTGCTGGAACAATGTTTTTATTGGTAGTAACCTGTTCCATTAGCAGCACAGTCTTGTTGAATCAAGAACAACTTTTAATACAGCAATTTTGTTAAGAAATAAATTGTACCTTCTCAATGTAAAGCGCTTTCTCTGCAATTAGGAAAGCAAAACAGCGTCCCCCAAAACGAATTGTATTCGTTAGAAGAATTGTATTCGTTAGAACCTATAATCCACAAGACGTTGGTGGGGGTCTAGCTGTCCTGTCTGAATTTGAATTTTATTGATCGTACCAATACCTACCTGTTGCAATTCATTTATTTTTACTTTGTATTTAAGGTTTTTACTTTGCATGTCAGATCAAGCCATAGAAGATTCTTATTTCGCACAACCCATCATTAGTATTGGACCTTATAATTTTACCATCTCCATGTTGCATATTAGATAATTATATGCAATGTTAAGCGACAAGAACAATATCACACTAGAAGCTATTTAAATTGTTGAGAACTACAGTACTGATTTTTAGTGTATGCTTTATTACCCGTGGCAAGCAAATATTATTATGAATATTGTCAAGTTTCGTTACAACTGCCAGTCGGAACTAATAAAATATATAAAACTAGATTACACCTTTAATAGAACTTAATAATTACTGTGAGTATTTAGAGCAATAAAGCCTATAAACCATTCTATGGTAGCAATAACTCCTATTTCCTATTGGCTAAATTACCATGATTTTATTACTACACAAGGGTCTAGCAATTTTCGTTGTCTTAGAGTAGGAAAGCGCGTTGCTATCACATGAATAACAAACAGTTGTATAAAGAGTATGTGAATTCTTATAAGAAATAGAATACTTTTTTCTCAGCGTATATATACTATACTTTATACCTTTATACTGTCCCACATCGACACTAGATGGAGTTTTTGACAGCGCCCCGTGTGCTGGTTCAAGTTGAGCTGCACGTTCCCTTTCTTTCTTCGGTTCGGATCCTGATATGGTGAAATGTCAGAAATGTGTCTGAGGATGGATCTGACGAAATAAAAGAAAAAACTTTCCTGAAAGTTTTCCAAGTTAAAAACTTAGTATTTCAGCCTAACGGCTGTGGTACTCCGCGATCTCATTTTTCAGAACGTTAACGTTCTTTATGCCTTGACCTTTTTTTTTGTCAGTATGATTGTGACGGTGCAGTTACCAAGATATTTTCTGTTTTTCTGGACAAGTAAGTTATATCAGTTTAAGATAACGAGATTTCGAAATAAGAAAACCTGCTTTTTACTTGAAAAATCGTAATTATTTTTAGATTTTAGAGAAAATTAGAAAAATTCGTCAATTTTTTTTATCTCCAAGAAACCTACCTAATGCTTTATTATTACGATGTTTCTATTTAACATATTTAGTCAAGTACTTTGCTGTTGTTCCTGCTAATAATTTATAATTTTAAATTAGTAGTTTATTTTATTATAATATTTTCTTTTAAATGTTGTTGTCATGCGTGGTTCAGTAGAGTACCTATTAATAGCTAGCTACGTCATGCTGCAGCAGATATCTTCAAAAAAATAAAAATTTTCTTTTTTTCTTTTTAATGTAAAGTAAAATTTATTTATTATATATCAATATTTTTGTTCTGGTGAATTAATTTATTTTTGATTCAGCAGGCATATGATCATGATCAATAATAAAAATTTTGATAGTAGTGTATAGTTCGGTAATATGGATAATACTTTTATTCGTGCACTTGGACATTCAAACCTCGAATTTTCTAAATACTTCCAATTATATTTTTCCTTGCCCTGCACTAATAATCTGTTTAATATACTAAAAATAAAAAAAGATGCGTGCAAAATAAACACATTTCTTGAATTTACCCTTAAAACATGTTGTTAAAAGCCCTAAAACCCATTCAACATTAAAAAACCACTAAAATTTCATGCCCACCGCGAAATCTAAGCCAACTTACACACGAGTGTTGGCACACTCGACATGATGAAATGAAATGCTCGTATCATCATGAAGTGCTGTTGGCACTGCCGCAAATGCTGGCGAGAAGTAAAGAGATGCGGGGGGTGAAAGGGCGCCCTAAGGGTGGCTCGCCGCCCCCTACGAGTTATCTGTAGCCACCGAGCTATGGGGTATATGCGAAAATGGGGCACAGACACATACGCGCGGCCTGTACTAATGTAATAAATGTACTTCGTGTATTACCCAGTGAGAATGTTAGGTATTATTATGGTGGAGCAGTAGCAGGACATGATTTCGATTATAACGGGAGCCCTTTGTTGTTTCTGTTGAGTGTACGGGGGTTTATCAACAAGTAAAGGAAAGTAATACCTAATTGGTCTGAATTTAAAATCGAAAAGTTACAATACTGTGGAGATTTTTACCCTAGGTTAGAACCATAACTTGTCCGTTATACTAAGACGATTGTTCTACAGTTATGTAGATATATATAGCTAGTATTTTTTACATTGCATCTCAAAATTGATTATCCCATACTAAACGCTCTAAAATCAAATTATGGATTAAGCATTTAGGACCGTAATTTTAGTGCATGGCGTCATCGACGTCTAATACTAATGAGCTGTATCAATTTAAGGCGCAAATATGATACGATACGTATATCTATGCACATAGCTTCACATATTATTGGATATCGTTAGCTAAAGAGCATTAACGTCCATATCCTTAATAAGCCTATCGAGCGATCAAAGGGTCTGTGGGCGAGATAGTGTCGGGAGGAAATTGAGGGAATGAAGGAATATTGTCCTGATGCATTTTGATTCTTATGACGTCAGAATATTAATTAATTAAAGAAGCCTAAAAAATATAGTAATATGTATTAATTATGATGGAGTTTTACTGGGTTTTAGGTCAGTAAATTTTTACTAATAAAATGTACCCGTTGAGTATGTGATTTGTTAAACTTGTCTAACAGGCCCAAGTCTTTAAACACCCGCCGATACTACCTGAAATAACGAACAATAATGTGGAACTCCGATGAGTTGTTGGTCATTTAGAGATAGCAACAACAAAATAATCGATGAATTAGCCATGGTTGGAGTTGTTCAAGATTTCGGACACACCTAAAATATCGAAACAGAAAATGAAGCGGCAATCATCGGCATAACATCTTTAATGATGGAATACAACATCTGAGTCCAAATATGCGATTTAACTAGTCAATAATAAAGTAACAACTGAAATGCTATTTGTTGCACAAGTTCAAAATTTAATTGATAATCTAGGCATGACCAATCAGTAACGAGTTTCTTGCTGGGTTGGAACACAGCGATTATACAGGGTGTTCCTTAATGACGTGCTTATATTTTAGGGTGTGATTCCTCAAGTCATTTTATGAAGAACATTTCATATAAAAATATGTCCAAAACGGCTTAAATTTTTTGCTACAGGGTGTTGAATTTTTTTTAATGCGTTTTTTATAATATCTCCGTAAGTACTTTAGATAATATTTTCAATTTTGGCATGTGCTAATAGGACATAAAACCACATGTTTTAGTTATAAAAGTTACTTTTTCGTCCCACCGGTGGCGTCCCTGCAAACATGACCTCTGATATTTTTTTAGAAAAAAAGTGGTACGCCACTGACATTTTTCCATGTGGATATTATTTCTGATTAGCCTGGTCAATTCCACATAAAAATGGTCTCTTGCGTTTTTCTCCTCAGGCACACCGTTCTTAATTAAAATAATTAAATTAAATTATCTTCATTTTGCTGTAGTGACGAATAATTTTTGATCACATAAATCTAGCTATCCTGGAATGGTTACTGGTGACGTTCTTAAAAACATAATTTTCATAAAATAATTATTGACATAAAGTAAGTTATTGATGTTTATAACCATCCCATTGTATTATTTCTTCGATTTTTAGTTTTTAATAATTGAATTCATTTAATTTTTTCGCTGTTTTTATTCAAGTATTTCATTAAATACAGGGAATTATACAAATGCAGAAATTTTCTTGTGGGGTCATCTTAAAACTCTAGTGTATAAAACTCCCATTAACACTTTAGAAAATTTAAGGGAGCGAATAATTGCCTCCTGTAAAACAATACGGAATTCGCCTGGAATATTTGAACGAGTGCGCTATTCGATGCGAAGACGGGAGGAAGCATGCCTATTAAGTGAAGGTTGTCATTTCCAACAATTTTTATAAAACAAAATTTTGCATTATCAATGTTAATAATAATAATAAATAGTAGAGCTAATTTAATTTAATTATTTTAATTAAGAACACGCGTGCCTGAGGAGAAAAACGCAAGAGACCATTTTTATGTAGAATTGACCAGGCTAATCAGAATTAATATCCACATGGAAAAATGTCAATGGTGTACCACTTTTTTTCTAAAAAATATCAGAGAACATGTTTGCATGGACGCCGCTGGTGGGACAAAAAAATGACTTTTATAACTAAAGCATGTGGTTTTATGTTCACATGCCAAAATTGGAAATATTATCCAAAGTACTTTCGAAGATATTACAAAAAACGCATTAAAAAAAATTTAAGCATTTTAGGACATATATGTTTATTCATATAAAGTTCATAACTTTTCTTCATAAAATGACTTGAGGAATCACACCCTAAAATATTAGCACGTCATTAAGGAACACCCTGTATACAACTGGTAAGCTCGTAAAATTATCAACCGCGGTTTCAACAAAAACTTTGGAGGAACCTGCTGAACCTGACCCAAGCTTGACAAGACTAGGGGCGTACAATACGCTCTGGTCTGGTATTGTATATGAACTATATGGGGTAAGACCAGTCGGGCTAAAAGTCCAAACGAATTGTCATATTCAATAATTACCTATTATTTACTTATTTTTTAATTGACCTTAAGTAACCTTACATCAGGAAACAATATTTTATTTCTAATATATTCAGTATCTTGAATATACTGATAAACAAATACTATAATATGCGTCCATAACTTCAAGTGCCCATAACATTAGTTTAACCGCAACATCTCCTACATACATATTCTGTCACAGCAAATTAATCCCATCCATTAAACAGTACGTTACAATAAAATTACTAGTCGAAAACTAGTTCAGCGCAGACATTCTCATGTTAGGGCTAAAATAACATAAACAAACAATATTATAGTCGGGTATATTGTCGGTAATATAATATTAATTAATAGTTCAGTCGTCTGAAGGCGTATATTGTAGATGCAAACCGTGTTCTTGGTATTATTCATATTTAATTTATAATATGTTCCTTTTGTTTGGCTCCCACGTATCGACGACTATTCCTTTTTCAAAGTATTATATTGTATTATTTTGTATTATTGTTGGTCTGCCCATGCGTTTTAGGTTAGTTGGTTGCGTAAAAGTAATTTTATTATTTCTCTACTCGCTCCAATATGACTCACTATAAATATCTGATACCGGGTGCATGAGCATTTAAGTTTTGGTATCTAGTACCGTGCGAGCAAAAATTATTTGCATTAAAGAGGGCATCTTGGATGATTAAAAAACATAGGGCTTGGTTTAGATCACAATGATATGGGGACGATATATCTAACCAAATCTAGGTTAAAATTTTGTCAAATTCATATTATTATGACATGATATGCCAAACTAATGAGTAATAGAATAAGTAGACAAATACAAATTTATTTTTGTTGTTTACAAAATTAACAAAGTAAGAATATACAGAAAGAAAAAGAAAAATAATTACATAAATAGCTGAAATTAACCACCGCCATGCTCCAAGCATAAATTCACACGTCTCTTCATATTTTCGAAAGTGTTGACCAGCATCGCTGGAGAAATGTTACCACATTCTTGGATATTCTTGTAATTGTTCTAAATTTGCAACTGGTGTTTTAAAAATAGGATTCTTTAAATGAGGAAAAACGAAGTAATCCATAACCGTTAAACAAGGTGATCTAGGTGGGAATTCAATTTCTGATCGAAAACTGATCAATCTGTCGTCGAAAAAAATGCGTAAGTAGTTAATAGTTTCGGCGGTTGTATGGGCGGTTGCACCGTCCTGTTAAAAATATCGAAAACGTAGTTCGTCGTCAAGTAATTGCTCCACAAATGGATTCAAAATATTGTCTCTATACCGGTGTGCGGTAACTGTGTCATGGAAAAAAATAGGACCAACAATTCTTCTTCGGGAAACAGCTAACCAGACACCAGTTTTTTGAGGGTGCAATGTGGACTCTACAAAAAAATGGGGATTTTCACTACTCCACATGCGTGTATTCTGAGAATTCACATAACCGAAGAGGTGGAACCAGACTTCATCCGAAAAAATGTCAGGTCTAATAAATCATTTTTTTCCAATAAATTTTGGGTAAACCATTGAGAGTAATTTCTGCGTCTTTCAAAATCTGCGGCTTGTATTTCTTGGAATACTTGCACTTTATAAGGCAATAAATTTATCTGCTTCTTAAGAATAGTCCTGCATGTTCCATAAGATCTTCCCACTTCTTGGGACAGGCGTCTTATACCATTTGTTGGCGTATTTTGCATTATTTCACGAACGTTTGCAACAAGTTCTTCTGTTCTTACAGATGATCTTCCTGCTCCTTTTTTGTGTTGTATAGAACCTGTTTCTCTAAACACACCCAACAAGTATTAAGCTCTACGGCTAAGCATTACGTCCTTAGATGCAAGGCCCTCTTTGATGCAAATAATTTTTGCTCGCAAGGTATAACTGTTTTAAATAACTTAATACGTTCGACTTCTTAGTCAAAAATGTTCCTTAGTAAGCACAAATCTCATACAAGTCAAACCCTTACGAATTGCCATCCACTGGGCTTATTTAGTCTGTGCAACCTAAATGTTCTAACGTCTTTAATAATATGCGCTGGTGCCTAATCGATTCTATACCTCGATTAAATCAGGTAGGACCCAACTCAACAAATATGTTCTCTTACTTTAAGATGATCAATGTATTACACTTCATGCACCAACGTTGGACCCCGCCGCATATACTTTTAAATGGAAGTTTCTTTACAATTACTTTAAGTCGTCATGTCGTTTGGTAATATTGGTGTACGAGCGGCATTAGTTTCTACTTTGCTAAGGTTATCATATCAGCAGGACGACCCAATCTTGCTTCTTCCAAACTAAAATATCCTCTTTCAAACTCTTAACACCGCCAAAATACTGTTGTTTGGTGAGGATACTCATCAATAATATTTTTATTTTATCCGCATACTGGGCTGTAGTTAGACCCCTTCTTCAGTTCTTATCTTCTCTAGGTGCCGTCTCCGCTACGAAGGTTGGCAATCATCAGGGCGATTCTTATTTTTGAGACCGCGGCTCTAAATAGTTCATTGTTACTACATCCAAACCATTCCCTAAGATTCTTCAGCCATGAGTTTTGTCTTCTTCCTATAGATCTCGTTCCTTGGATTGGAACATTCTATATTTTTCTCCCCTCATGACATGTCCCATATACAGTAGTTTTCTTCTCTTAATTGTTGAAATTACTTCTCTCTCTTTGTGCATACGCCTCATTACTTCAACGTTGGTTACTCTCTCCACCCATGAAATCTTCAGTATTCTCCGGTATATCCACATCTCAAATGCCTCTAGCTTCCTTATATCAGCCACCCTCAGTGTCCACGACTCCATTCCATATTATAGTACAGACAGCACATAGCGTCTCATCAGTCGGATTTTTAATTCAAAGTTTAGATTTCGGGAGCAGAAAATTCTCTTCATTCTTGTAAATGTGTTTCTGGCTTGTTCGATTCTGATTCGTATTTCTTGGGAGCTGTCATTATTTTCATTAATGGTTGTGCCTAGGTATTTGTATTCTCTTACTCTTTCAATGGGTTGATTCTTCACATATGAATGTCCTGAGTTGTTTTTGTTATCAGCATATATTTTGTTTTGCTTATGTTCAGTGACAGTTAGTTTAGTTGAGTTAACTCCTATTAAGTCTATTTCAGGTATATTAAAATCCAGTATTAATAGCGTACTCTTGTAAGTCTTTTTGACCGCTAGAAGGACACCTCCACCGCGCATACTGACTTTTCTGTTGCGGTTTTTGTAAACTAAAAAGTTGTCGGGAAATAGCTCACTGTCATAAACATTATTTGATAACCAGGTTTCACTTAGTGCCACCACATCATTTTCATTTTCCGTCATACATACACTATTGTAAAAATCCATGGTTTTACTGTTCAAACCACGTACATTTTGATAAGCAATATTAAATTATGTATCCATAATCTTAGTTTACTGTGACCATTTTATTAATTAATTATTATTAATAAATTAATTCAGTTCTTATGCGTCTAGTTATTTGGCATTGCAGTTCAACATTCAGAATCTGCAACTTGAAAGTTTCTTTAGCTACATGTTAATTAACAAATTATAACAATGACGGCCCCAAAACGATATGAAATTGTATCATTTGATTTAAGATTCTGTTGTTTAGGGAGCATGCTGCACTCCAATTAAACATAAAGTCGGTTATTTCTTTTACTTTAACTTACAAGGCTGGTGTTTTTTTTTGGTTGACCGCACTGGATATCAACATAGACGATTTCTAAAAAATGCCACTAAAACGTTTTCGGCATTACCGTTCAACATTAAAGAGAATCGTAAAGGATCCCCTCCGACCCTCCATCATTGATTTACGAAGCCACAAAGAAAAAATGGTGAAAAACTTTTTTCCGGAATCGATCCGTCTACAGCTTAAAAGTTTCCTATAAATATTTCAGCAGCTATTTGAAAAAGAAGCGCGCTAAAAAATACACTTACTCGCACCCCCATATGTAAAGGGTAGGTCAGCCTATACGGTGAATATTAAAGCGTAGAGGCATCATCAATATTTCAACTAAAAGCGGGCTGTATTCGAAAGTAAATTTGTGTGATCGCAGTGGTGGAACATAATCGCGGAAATGTCAAGGCTCGTTTCTTACAGTTTATTATAGAAGGTTATATAAAAGCTTTGGAGCCGTCAAGTATAAATTACATTCTTCCAAGAGACCTTTTTTGTAATCTGAAATTCAAATAAATATTACACATTGCCGAACGTCAAAAACTAGCAACTGGTTGATTGAGTTTGAACCTTCTATTCCACATAGGTCCTGTTGGAACAAATCTCATTTATAAATTTGTCGTTCTTTCGTCTCAACATATCCTGGAATATGCTCTGGCTATTCCATGTTGCTTAACCAATGCAATTTCTTAACTGTATGCATACACATCTCATCACATTTCATTAACAACAACAAAAGACGGTGTCTGGCTATACTTGCAGTTGTAATAAAGTCTTTAAGGTAAGTCAAGAGTTATAACTATAATAAACATATCCTTCTTGTTTCAGAAGGAGTGAGTAAGACAACATTCCTAATCGTTTAATTTCGGGATTTGATCCAGGGACCTCTAAGGTTCAGGGCGAGCGGGGCTAACGGATAGTAACGACCTCCATGTCAGCGGCCAGGGGTACTATCTTAGGTTAGTTATATTTGTTAATTCCAGACAAGACGTTGACATCGGTATCCGGACGACTAGAAGAAGTGCCTGGTGTTGCCATTGTCGAAGACGAAGAATGATCCTCAAGAGCTTAAAGATTTTAGACCTATACACATCCTTTCGTGTCTATCCAAAGTTTTGGAAAACATCATAAATAAACAACTTACGAAACATGTCGAGCAAAAGCGAATTCTACCGGAAACGCAGATCCTTTGCCTTAAAACATTCTCTGTTCCTCAATCCTAACAAATGTTGTCTGGTGCTTTTCGGTCCAAAGAATGATGTTAATAACTTAAAAAAACAGATTATTATAAAGTCTATTGAGCTGGACTCAAGAACATGATGGATGTGTGACTCTCTTGTGGTCTCAATCTTCAGCCACGCAGTGTTTATGGTAATTGTTTAACTCAAATCCAAACAATATAATACAAAAAGTACAAAATTCTTGTCTTTGGCTTATATATATATATATTTATTGAATTCGTTAATTTGAAAGAATCTCTTATAAATTCAATGAGGCAAAGTGGCTGAACATAAAGAGCGGGAAGAGGGTCCACTCAGTTTGCTTCTATCACAGAATTATTGCTTTTAAAACTCCTGCCTATTTATATAAAACAATTATATTTCGTTCCAGTCTACATAATATTAGTGTTCGTTTTGGACGTCTCCTAACAGCACCTTTTTATAGAACTAAGCATTTTGAAAGAAGCTTTACGTATAGCATTGCAAATATGTACAATCCTCTTTCAAATATCTTAAAATCAATGGAGCCTAAAAAAATTATATATTTGAATACTATTTCGATAAACAAACTAACATATGAAAATTAGGAACTTGTAAATGTTTTTAATGATATTAACAAAACTACTTAAAGATAATAATACAATATGTTGATTGTGTACAATAAAATTAGTTTATTTCAAAAATTTTCAGAGCTTTTTACGCCAAATAAATTAAACATTTACTAAAGTCCTACTTATAGTTGAGTAGAGCAGAGTAAGCTGGCCATGAGAGACAGTCTATCACTGAAATTTATCTGTTTTACATTTACATTACATTCAAATACTATCATATAATAAATGTTTATACTAAGCCAATGTAATGTGAAAATCAAGACATTATTATATTTTCAGATTAGTTTACCCAACGTTCGAGTCATTTAAGTTACCTTTTTTAAAAGATAATGCAAATGAAAGCAACTTTGAAAAAAATAAAAACTACATTTTTACAGTTATCATTAACACATTGTGGTAAATTAAAACTAATTTTTTAAATGGTAAAGTATCTAATTTTTTTGAAATTTAAGGACAAATAAATTATTTTTTTAACTGTACCACTGCCAAAATGGCATTTTAAAATCAAAAGAGGCAGAATACATATACGAAGCTAATTCAATATCTTTTTGGTCGTCTATATCCAGGACCAAAGCGTCGAAATCACTATAAATCGTGAAATATTCACTGGGGCGTTGTTAATTATTTACGCACCTCTCTGTATTTTCGAAATAAAAAATAACCCTGATTGATGCCGTGTGTGAGTTTTTTCTTTTATTTGTGTCTGGGAGGCTCGCATATCGTTGTTAATATTTCAATCTGTGATAGATGGGATGGTGATTTGCATTTGATATTCTCTTGATGTAGAGCGAGCGCTCGGTTTAGATATTTTTTGTATAATATTAAATATCAGTAATCCATATTGGTGTCATTAGATGTGCACTCATCGAACCTGTTTTATGAGCTTAAATGTATAACTCGAAATTATTTGTTTAAAACTAAATAACACTACTAAAAAATACTACAACACCTTGGTAACATAAACTAGGCTCTCTCTGTTTATAGATAGAGAAAGCCATAAAGGAGTGGCGACCAAAAAACTGCCTTTAGTAAGTACACAAAACAAAGAATTAATTTAAGTATTTAATTTCCCATGCAATCATTGAAGTTAATTAAATTCAGTTAGACCTTGAATGGGTGCCCGCTTGGAATAGTAGTGATAATTGAGGGGAGCCTCAGCAACTCAGCAAGTAGACCAAAGCGATCCCTTTTGCCTACCCCTAACTACCCTAACCACCGGTGCCCTCGCTTAACCTTCCCGATCTCGTTATAAAAGTCAGGCGAGGGTCAAGACTTTCTCTCTTCGAAGACTGATGTTTCTGCCTCAAACGTCCCCAGAAAGTACAGTGGTGTATCCTCCTCTTCTTGCCACCCTTGCATCATAATATGTTCTCAGCCGACAGTGCCCAGTCAAAATTTCTGTTAATGGATTCAGAGTCACATTTTCAGGAGCCAATCTGGATTTGTCTGGTCCTGTTATAAAGTCCTTGACCGTCTGCATCCCTGCATTTGCCGCCATTGTTCCGTGTGACCCACTTCTTAAGTGCGGACCTCACCTGTTAATTTAAAATTCCTATTGCTGGTTCCGACCCTGGGAAAGAAGTCCAGGCTCCGAGTCTATCGAACTCATTTTATGATCTTTCGTTGCCCTGCACCCCTTGGTGTCTCGGGATCCATTCCAATTTAATTTCCTTGATATGTGAAAGCTTTTAGAGGGTATCTACATACTTTGCAAGGAGTACTGACGTGACCCTGGGTTTGCATACCGCATTGAAGGCAACTTGGCTGTCTGAGCAGGTATATATTACCCGCTCTTGACACTCTCTGATCTCATCTAGACTTGCAGTAGTCAGAATTGCGAATGCTTTCTGTGCATTACTCTTGTTCTTACCGTACTTGTTTCGATCCCAGCGACTATCAAGACGATCGGTGTACAGTTTTTAATTGACGATGTTCAAAAAAATATGTTTTTCATTTAGGTATTGGAAAACATGAAAAATAATCATTATAGACGTTTTCAGCTACCGACTTTAAACTTTATTGATTGCGCTCCTAAAGCGGTTCGCTCTCTAAATTAGATCAATTTGTCAAATCCTTTCGGACGTCTCATAATTCGCCCGCGGCCACAAAATAAGAACAAAAGTTGTATATCCTTTTTGCTAAATTACAAGACACCAGATACTGGAAGTAAGATAAGACCTGCATTAATTATCCCTCTAAAAGACAGTTTCTATAATAAATTGCCGTTATTTTTATCAGAAACGTTGTAATAAGTAGCCAAGTAGTTATTATTTGCGATAATGTCTCGAATGGTGTTTGGTTGCTTTGGTTGTAAATCAGTGGGATTAACTTTTTGGTGAAACTTTAAACTCGGCTTGTATATCTTGTTTTAAACGATGTCGTTACTATATAGAGTGTTCATGAACTCTGTGACATTACAATACTTAGATAGGAACCAATAACTCTGAATGATTATTTCAATAATAATTAATTGGAATGGTAAGTTGAATCATTCAAAGGAAATACTTAATTTGAAAATAACAAACACAATTTTCGATATTATGCAACTCAAAAATAATAGACTTTGAAACAGGTAGGGCATTCTGGAGGGAAATATATAGTTCTTTAGGATTTTTCATATCTTTGGGACTGAATTAAAGGTTAAATTGGTTGCTTTAGTCGAAAATAATAAAAATAATTTTTTTTAAACATAATATTTATCTTATAATTATGAGTAGTAGTAATAGTAGTAGTAGTAGTGGAGGGGAGGCTTAGTGCCAAGCAAGTAGGCCAGTGTGACCCTTTTTACCAACCCCATTTTACATCTGGGTAATGTCAGCCAAACGGGAGCTACAGTTTTACATGAGTTCCAAACTTGTTATAACACCTCTTGTCCATACGATTACGAGAATAAGATACGATCTTTATGAATCAACAAAGATACAAATTTAATTTTGTTACCAGTTTGTTGGTACTAGACTATATTTTATTTTCGTTATTCAGAAATATTATACAAGGTGTCTCAGAAAGTATAACTATAGTTATAAAGTTGTAATTTTTTTATCCTCATTTAAAAGAGGATTAATCGAGCTCTTCATGTCACCCTATATGTTACAGTTATCTTTCATATAGTTTCCTAATTATTTGCCAAAATTTCGTTATTCCTTGATGGCAACTGTATCATTTTTGACATGGACACCAGCAACTATCCTTCCTTAGAGCAGGATATTTTTTAAATTTTTATTAAAAATACGTATAATAAACGCCAGTCTCAGGCTGAATACAGGAGGCTATATGAAGGTGAGAGAACCATTCCCAGTTTAAACACGTTTTCTAACATATACAGAGAAGTTTCCAATAATATGTCGTAGATATACCTCTGTCCACTTTTCCACACGAAATCAGATGAGTGCAATTTGCGCAGTAATTGATGGGGCTGCTTGAAGACGACAACCAACTCTTTAAAAAGATTATCTGGACAGATGAGTCCAATTTTTCTACGTCAGGTCAGTTAAACAGAAAAAATACTCATCACTGGGTACCACAACGTCCCCACGCCATTCGACAAATTCAATGATCTACGATCATCGGTTTACGGGTTCGGCGTTATTGGGTAATAGGACCAATATTTTTGGAGGGAAACTTACTTGGAAATCAATATTTTGAATTATCAACAAGTAACAACTTGGGTCAAGAAGAACTAGACAAAACAAGACGGTGCCCCATGTCATAACATTATACGAGTTACCGATTTATTAAATAATAGGTTTCCCAGATGGATTGGTGGATTTGGAACAATAACTTGGCCACCAAACAGTCCAGACATTATACTTACTAGATACTTTTTTGTGGGATTACCTGAAAGATAAAATATAGAGGAATTACTAACCGCAGATTGAAGAAAATACTATCACCAGAAATATTAAATTTAAATAATCATCGCAATCAAGGAATATATAATGTTAGCATCAATTGAACGACAAAAGAGAATATATTATAGACGTTGTATTGGAAATAATGGGTACAATGTCATTGGGGAACAGTGGCATACATTATTGGATCTGTTAGGAAACGTGTTTAAACTGGAAATGGTTCTCTGACCATCATACAAACTCCTGTATTCTCGGCCTGAGACTGGCGTTTTAAATAAAAGTTTCAAAAATATCTCGCTTTTCCTGCTCTAAAAATGTGACAGACAACTTGATAGTTGCTGGTGTCCATGTCAAAAATCATACAGTTGCCATCAATAAATGTACCTACAACCTGGTAAGAATATTGAATTTCTACCGTGCGAGCAAAAATTATTTGCATCAAAGAGGGCCTTGCATCTAAGGACGTAATGCTTAGCCGTAGAGCTTAATACCTGTTGAGTGTCAGTAACTACCTGAATTAACAATCCATCAGTTATTTCGTCATCTTTGACAGTCGTAACAAGTAATTTGATTCATCGCTAATTTTTCCTATTTCTTGAACAATTCACACAATGGGCTTTACGGAACATCACAAAACATTCATGGTTGAAGCGTATTTTCGAAACGGGATTAGAGTAAATGGTGAGTGGCAATACAATCCGGGTTTGTGCATGGATGATTTTCACGAACATTTTCCTAACTTTGCTTTTATTGCTGGGGCTGTGTTTAGGGAAACAGGTTCTATACAACACAAAAAAGGAGCAGGAAGACCATCTGTAAGAACAGAAGAACTTGTTGCAAACGTTCGTGAAATAATGCAAAATACGCCAACAAATTGTATAATACGCCTGTCCCAAGAAGTATGGGATGATCTTATGGAACATGCAGGAGTATTCTTAAGAAGCAGCTAAATTTATTTCCTTACAAAGTGCAAGTATTCCAAGAAATACAAGACGCAGGAATTTATGCTTGGAGCATGGCGGTGGCCAATTTCAGCCATTTATGTAATTATTTTTCTTTTTCTTTCTGTATATTGTTACTTTGTTAATTTTGTAAACAACAAAAATAAATTTGTATTTGTCTACTTATTCTATTATATACTCATTAGTTTGGCATATCATGTCATAATATAAAGTTGACAAAATTTTAACCTAGATTTGGTTAGATATATCGTCCCCATATCATTGTGATCTAAACCAAGCCCTACGTTTTTTTAATCCAAGCCCTCTTTGATGCAAATAATTTTTGCTCGCACGGTATCTTTAATATTAAAAAAGTTAAGGGAGAGGTCAAAATATAGCCAATGTACAGTTTTAAGCATATTAACTTTTTTGAATTTAAAAATGTTCCTAGGTTTAGTGAATGGCTTTATTTAAATTGCCCGATAGATAAAACAGCTTTCAGCAATATACATTTTTATATCGTACAGCCTAATCAGATATTAATATGAATTCCCAAAACGAGATATACATTTTTCTGAAAGCGCACATAGAAATAATTTAGTTAAAGCCGAACCTTTATATACATATATATCTAAATCCAAACGGGCCAAATCGCATTAGCAACCAGAGCGGCCCCGGAAAGAGCCGAACAAGGACAGGAAACGCCAGAGGGAGAGGAACTGTTTAATTTTGGAGTCGAATATCTGAAACGAAACAAATGAGATAAGCATTTAACTGGATTTTTCAATCTCTGAAAAATAATTGACAAAACTGTCGGTCTGCCGAAATAAAAAATAAAAAAATTGTTTCAATTCCTTCGGGTGCGACCCGCCCCGCCAGATACACGGCGTCGAACAAACACGGTATCCGGGGATTCTTTTTTTATTTATTTTTATTGTTAGTTGAATTAGTTGATTGCATGTTCATTTGTTTTTTTATACGATTTACGTAATTTAAATGTGTAAAAATGGCGGTCGTGATTGGAATTTTTAATCAAGATATTGCTTGTATGCAAATATATTTCGATTCGTGTACGCTTATAAAAATAGCTCTACTACAAACAATTATTGTGTGCATCTTTCTTGTCCATGTACAGATTGCATGTATTTCTTACGAACTGTGTAAAACATACACAATTATATAAGAATTTGCGCAAAAATTGCGTTAAGTACAGATTATGCACAATGGTAAAATAAATACTGCATGTTTTTTCTCAGTGTACATGATTAACGGTGTGAGGTGTACTAGAAAAGTTGTTCGTAACAGGAAATTTGTGTAATAGTGTTTATGTTTTATACAGCGTGGTCCTTAAGTACATCAAGAAAATCTAGGATATGAATCCTGGCATCAATTTAAGTTGAAAAGTTTATATAGACTTATGCCCTAAAATGCTTACCCTCTAAGATACAGGGTGTTAAAATATTTTCCATTTTCCTTTAAAACTACCATTTTTTTCAAAAACATAGAGACAACTTTTGTTCCGCTTATATCAGTAATGCATAAAAATGCATCAGAGTTTAAAAAAACCAGTGGCGTATCACATATTTTCACAAAAAAAATATTGATGGTATCTTCATGCACGCCACTGATGGAAGTAGGCAAACCCTTTTTTAACCAAAAAGTGCAGTTTAATACGAAATCAATCTACATCAATTTTCAATACCGTATCTTCAAGAAGTTTCGAAATTTTAAAAAAATAATTATTTAAAAAAAATATTTTAACACTCTGTATCTTAGAGGGTAAGCATTTTAGGGCATAAGTCCATATAAACTTTTCAACTTAAATTGATGCAAGGAATCATATCCTAGATTTTCTTGATGTACTTAAGGACCACCCTGTATACAGTATGGGTTTGTAACCAAGTACAGTTTTTTTTTTTGAAAAATGCTTTGGCACTGGTACCGTGCGAGCAAAAAATATTTGCATCAAAGAGGGCTTGGATTAAAAAACGTAGGGCTTGGTTTAGATCACAATGATATGGGGACGATATATCTAACCAAATCTAGGTTAAAATTTTGTCAAATTCATATTATGACATGATATGCCAAACTAATGAGTAATAAAATAAGTAGACAAATACAAATTTATTTTTGTTGTTTACAAAATTAACAAAGTAAAAATATACAGAAAGAAAAATAATTACATAAATTGTTGAAATTGGCCATGCTCCAAGCATAAATTCACAGGTCTCTTCATATTTTCGAAAGTGTTGACCAGCATCTCTGGAGAAATGTTGCTTTTTTTAAGTATACTTCTTATCATATCGGGAATTTGGTGGTCTATATACTACTTGAATCCTTCCATTATATGTAGACTAAAACAATTTCTCATCGGAAAAAATAACATTTTGCCAAAAAAATCATTTTTTGGTGAATATTGCATAGCAAACCCAATTCTTTGTTTCTTATCACTTTTTTTTTTAAACGGTTCGGATACAGCTGCTCGATTTCTTAATTCGGAACATTGTCTTACTCGGCGTTGCGCAGTTCTAGATGAAGCAGGGAATCCTGTTATGTGCATAGCGGATACTGCAGTTTTAAATGGATTTTGCCTTAAATAGTCCACCAAATTTCGGTCTTCATTTCATGATTTTCTATTAATTAAACCAGACCCAACAGACCTTTCAAGTGTTTGATAATAGCGCCATTTTTTTACAATTTCTTGAACAGTACTAGGTACTCTAAAATGATCAGCTATTTTTCCATAACACCACCCTATTTCTACTAAACTTGCATTTTCAATAATACTTAAATGAGGCATTTTTAACTCAAATAAGATAATGACAATACTTTGACAGATATCATCATAGATAAGCGAGTTGCGCACTCTCAAGGGTAGATAGGCAACTTAACATACTAAATTGGTTTCCTGATAGCGCCACCCGCGACCGGAGGCGAAACTAAATATAGTCGTGGTGGGGGTAGGCGCCAAGCATAAAAATTTAAATTTTATTATTATACTTTGAATTCAAATTTTCGCGCTTCTAACTTAACGGAAAAGTTTGGAGCGCGAAACATCTGATTTAAGTTAAAATAATTTGGGAGAACGAAAGGAAATTATAACAATGTTTCTGATATGGCGACAAGATTTATTAATATTAGATATTTACGTAAATAGGTTTTAAATAAAAAAACAGCTTATATTATTATATTATTATTATTATTATTTTCTGTAGATTTCTCTAACAATTCTGTGTTATTTTCAAAGTTTTTATTTAATAAACTAGTTATTGTACCTTGTAGTTCATTAAGTTTTAAAGTAAAGGTTCTTTCTATATCTTTAATAGCTTTCTCTGTACTTTCCAATCGTTGGGCGACATTAATAAAGTATTCAGGAGGTTCCACGCTTTTGTTAATTGCCTTGGTTTTTCTTTCCGATTTCTTTGGTCGCGACATATTAAATATATACCTATTTACGATTCTCAAACTACCGACTGCGCCATGTTAAGTTTATAAATTATATATGAATAATTATTTAACAATAACTTTATTTTTTATATATTTTACAAATCAATCATAAAATGACAATGACAATCTTTCACCAGTCCAGGTAAGACTTCAGGATCTGTCACAACAAGCCATATTTTGATCTTTCTCGCACATATGCTGGTACAGTTTAATACAGAGAGAGAGAGGTACAGAATGTTGGCCATGCTCATTCTAAATGAATATTCTGTTCCTACCAACGTTAGGAGATGAACAACCTTATAAAAAAATTTCCTACAATAGCGCCACCAGCGACCGGAGGCTAAATTAAACGAACAGGGGACGACCTTCACCATTTAAGTTCTCCTAGCCTGGATATCAGGATAACAATTAACACGTTACAAAGGTAATAAAGGTAAAAAAGTTGCATTTACAGTGTCACAGTTGTTTAGTGTACGAAATTATCTGTGTTCATTTGTACGTGTTTGCTCCCCCCCCCCCCCCCCCAGACAAATTCCTAGCTACGCCAGAGACTCCGGCACTGTTTATTTTTCTTTACACACAAAATACTCTATAGCCCCTTTCTTCTCCACATGTATAAAACCTAAAAAAATAACGTATTCAAGCACATATTTTACTTTTTTCAAGGATCAGCGATAACACCTCTACGCCAAAAACGTTCCCGTATCGTAAAAGCCGTTCTATTGTTTTCAGTCACGCATAATTAACTAGTTTGTGTTTGGGTTTTTCTTGAGCGTATCTTAACAGATCGACATTATACTACATCAACAGCTTAGCTGGCCGCCTTATAGCGTGCAAAGAGGGCGTGAAATCAAATTAATTAAGAAAAACTTCGAACAAACCTCGAGTAGAGTACAGGGTCGCATTAGTGTCAAAATGGTGAGAAAATCGGTTACGTCAAAGTGAAGTTAAATACGCGTTACGTCAAGGTAATATTTGAAACATCAAAAACGAGCGGGCGTAACGCTTTCGACCAAGCCGTGGTGATAATAATATAATTAACAAAACTTCTAGTAGATCAGGGTCGATAATTTTTGAAACCAAAAAAAATAATAGTAGGATGAAACCCATTGGAAAAGAAAGAGAATATAACAAAAATTAAAGGAAAAATAATTTACGGGCGATCGGAGGTCCGGAAGTGGAAGGGGGTGAGTTTTTAAGGGTAGAAAACGATTTATCTCGATTTCCGGCAAAACTACAAGTCCTATGGAAAAACGTTAAATGGCAAAGTTGTAGGTAATAAAAAGGTTTACAACTTTTGTATTTGCACTTTTTTCACATAACCTCAAAATTTATGTGAAAAATTCAAATAACCAAGTTTTTGGTTTTTTATTTTTATCTTTTACAAACAAATTTTTTTATACATGAAATTTGGTGAAAACTTTCCTTTTTATGTCCCAAACACACTGTAATTTTTTTGATTTAAAATATTTATTTTTTAACCTAATTTTGACTTAATATCGAAAAAGCTACCTAATTTTCAATCGAAAATTCTCACGTCAAAATATCTGCTTTTTTAAAAAAGTCGGTGGCCTTTTTGTTCGTTGAAATCTGTACTTTCGGATGGTGTAAAAAAATATACATTACTATGGTAAATGTTCTCAAAAAATGCAAAAAAACTCTAATCCGAAATTTTTTTTTAAAATCATTATGTACAATTTTGAGCTATTTATTAAAATTTATACTTTAATTACTACTCTAATTGCCATTTAACATTTTTCCATAGGACTTGTAGTTTTGCCGGAAATCGAGATAATTCGTTTTCTACCCTTAAAAACCCGTACATACCAAAATAAGTATGTGAAAATATTATAAAACTAAAGAAAAACTAGGTATTTATGTACTTATTATACAAGGAAAAAAGTTATAATTTTTTTGCGGGGTGTACGCTTTGTGGTACACGTATAATTAAACCACCATATTGGAAACCCTTTTTGTATTGTTACTTTTGTGGGAATTTTATATATGGATTTATAAAGGATGTCCCGTAACTAAGGGGATATACAGCATCAGGACATAGTGAACTTGAAAAATGTCATTTAATTTTATTTCTTATACGGTTAAAGAGATACAGGGTGATCCAAGTAAATATTTACTTTATAAAATTGGCGATGATTTAATGTTAAGCGGATATGAATCAAATTTGGCGTTATGTTTTTGTGGGCAAGAAGGGGTAAAATTGTTTGTTATGTGTGGCGAATCGTACATTGGAGAAACAAAAAGACCTCTACCTCATACCCAAAAAGGCGAAACTTCGAGATTAGGTATAGCGAAACATGTATGTACCAACCAACATAATATACAGTGGTCAGAAGCCAAGGTTTGGACATGGAACAGCACTGGAGAAAACGAAAATTCAAAGAAGCAGCTTTTTTAAATTAAAATACCCATATATTTAGTAAACCAAGTATAGATATCACCAATATCTGGAAGCCTCTTCTTGTCCAAAACCAACAGCTCAAACTTCACACTCCAATAAGCACATTGGCAGAGTCATCAAGCTTCATTGCACATGGATAGCATTTAAGACAGTAGCCTTAGAATAATAATTTAGTTTACACTTGAAAACGGTTAGAGATACTAACTAACCGAAACGTTGTGTTAAGTAACAAAATAAAGACAATGGAAGTCCGACAAGGTAATTTTTTTTTATTATCATTTACAGTTTACTAGAAGAATACAAACATCGAAAATACCTTAAACATTTTATTTTATATATAATTCGCTCCAACTTACGCAGAACATCAACGTGTAAACGTTTGCATTCGGTTAAAATCACGGGCTCGCGCTTCGTCCAGGTGATGCGATGAAAAATGATAATTGCCAACAGTTGACAGCAGGTTTCCCTCGTATATTTTATTGTATATTCGCTGTCCGTGCACGGTGTAGCGAGCGAACGCCGATGCCAGCCACGAGCAGTTGGCTTCGTATTTTCTTTTCCAGATAAAATTTCATGGAGAACATGACATGCGAAGGTATTATTTATTAATTAATTAAATTTAATTTAGTTTTTTTTATGCTATCTGATCGTGTTTTAAAACATGCTTCTCTCAGTTTTGCATTAAAAAAAAATCTGTTACCAAAATCTTGATATAAAATAATAAATGCTTTAGCTGATTTAATGATGAAGAAACAATTTTTTACGTACTGGATCAGTTTGTAGATTTACTGCTGGTTGGGGCTGTGGTTATGGTTTGGCATTTATAGAACTGATTTTAAAATTATGCACGTTTAGGGTGTCCGAAATAGATAGACCCAAGTGCGTCTTCAAAGGTGGGCACTACGTTCATAGTTAAAATACCTGCTCTATTTACGCCGGGGTAAACCCCGATTTCCGCGACAAATTTTAATTTAAATACACACTTACGCACAACAACTGGGCAACTGCAAATGTACCGTGCGAGCAAAAATTATTTGCATCAAAGAGGACTTGGATTAAAAAACGCGGGGATTGGTTTAGATTACAATGATATGGGGACGATAGATCTAACCAAATTTAGGTTAAAATTTTGTCAAATTCATATTATGACATGATATGCCAAACTAATGAGTACAAGTAGACAAATACAAATTTTTTTTTGTTGTTTACAAAATTAACAAAGTAAGAATATACAAAAAGAAAAAGAAAAATAATTACATAAATTACTGAAATTGGCCACCGCCATGATCCAAACATATAAATTCACACGTCTCTGCATATTTTCGAAAGTGTTGACCAGCATCTCTGGAGAAATGTTACCACATTCTTGGATAATCCTTTCTTGTAATTGTTGTTAATTTGCAAGTGGTGTTTTAAAAATATAGTTCTTTAAATGAGGAAAAACGAAGTAATCCATAACCGTTAAACAAGGTGATCTAGATGGGAATTCAATCTCTGATCGAAAACTAATCAATCTGTCGTCAAAAAAAGTGCGTAAGTAGTTAATAGTTTCGGCGGCTGTATGGGCGGTTGCACCGTCCTGTTGAAAATATCCAAAACGTAGATCGTCGTCAAGTAATTGCTCCACAAATGGATTCAAAATATTGTCTCTATACCGCTGTGCTGTAACTGTGTCATGGAAAAAAATAGGACCAATTCTTCTTCGGGAAACAGCTAACCAGACACCCATTTTTTGACGGTGCAATGCGGACTCTACAAAAAAAATGGGGATTTTCACTACTCCACATCGTCGCCTTTCTAACGAAGGGACCTAACTAGCATTTGGCAAATTTTACAGGAGAGCTAAAAAACGAAAATGAGTTAGGTTTAAGACAACGCAGTCGATTTAGCTTTGAAGCTATGAATGTCTTTCTTTTGTATTTAGTTAGCTAATATAGCTTATAATAAGTCAATTATAGTGTCACCTATAAGAAGTTACACACAGTTTGTATTTTTGGTTATGTTTGTAGAAATGGCACTACGTGAGAAATTTTTGTCGGGTTATGTTAGTTAAGCCGCAGTTTTGTAAAATTTTAGAAATTTATAAATTGAAATGAATACAAGTGGCTTGCAGTGAAGCAAAAATTCACATCCTATTGAATAATAAAACAACAGTAATTTTTATATTAAACTTTAATTAAAATAAACAAAACCATAAAACGTTGGGTTTACAAAACCAAGAGCTCTTTAATTTATTAGTATTAGGTTTAATTTTATAATTAAAAAAAAACGATCGTAAGTAACTAATTTTCTTCATGGGGTAAGTTTTTATAAAACTGTTGAATATCGGGCAGACGAATCGCTGGCGTAAGGCTTTATATTGGGAAACTAAATCATTGTATTTTTTTTGGTAAGTTAAACAGGCCCTTTATTTAATGGTTGAAGCTTTGATTTTCTTAGGTTTATTTTCAGTCTTTCAAGTTCTATGGCATCATAATTATCATCCCAGTGACTGAACTTAAAAAAAAGTTTCGTGAGTTCATCTTTTGTAACCATAAACTCTCTCATTTCCTAGCATTTGACATTTTGACCTCTTTCGCTCATTCTAACAGAGAGTATTCTTAATTCTTGCGATAGTTTCTTAAAATCAATAAAGTCTAAAGAATTCATGGGCTCTACTAAATAAGGTTGCTTTCGTCTTGCTAATTTCATAATATGTAACTGTAAGGGTTCAAATATGTATATCCCAAGCTCCAGATATTGCCGTATGGATCGCGCTGTGGACAGAGTCTCCTTCACTATGTCCGTGATTGGACTTAAAAAATCTTTAAAAAATTAAAAGAATACACGACAAAATAAAAACAAATACCAATACCAATAATTAAACACTGCAGAAATAAAACAAACACTGCTCTCTTCCTTAATACTTAGCTCTCGACAACTGAACCTGTAATAAGTGAATAGTTTTTCTCAGGAATATACCTGTCTGAAGATTGGTCTGTTCGTGTTATTATTAAATTTGATATTTTATGAGGAACCTAACACACGAAGATACCTAACTTTAGATAGGTCGATACGTGTGAATATTATGTTGGGTTTATGCAGATAGTCCGTATGTATTTTAATTTGTGCAGGTCCTACCATCAGACATGGAGATATGCCACTTTGTGAGACAAAAGAGTTACATGAGAACAGTTAGACCCCAAAATATCTCAATTTTTACAAATATGTTAGTTAGGTCACTTCGTGAGAAGGGCGACGACATGTACTTACTATTACTACTATGATTCCCAAGAATATTAATTGGATTTTACATGACAGTCGCCCCCCCGCCCTCCTCCCAATCGTAAGTGCCTAGCGACGCACCTAGGTACTCCAAGTGCCGATGCCGATTCTGTTTTCTTTTAGGTTCTTTCTACAACTTGCGTCGGGTACTCTCAATTATAGGTATCGCAAATAGTGCACGGCATATTTTTTTTTAAATACAAATTTGTAAGATTTATACGTCCGCATCACAAAATGTTTGTAATTCCTCTCTACGTTTCAATAAATCCTCATTTTCCAACCTAAAAGGACGGTTTTTTTTAGCCATCGTCTACCACCCCTTTTAAATTTTAAAATGTTCATTTATATTAATTCGGGCTGTATTAGGATTTTTTATATTTTTTTCCCCAATTATTTTCGCTGACAATTTTCCAACGGTAAAAAATAAAATATTTCATTCATATTTCATCGATTAATATCGCGCAGCGCCACACAAAAAAGAAACAAAAAAAAAACTGGCCGGTCCGGAAAAAATCGCCCCTATCCAATATTAAAGTGATGCATTCGTTGAAACGAATTACGAGGTCCCGGGCAACGTGACCGAGCTTATTTTGCTCTTTTTACAATTAGCTCAAACTCTATATAGAAATGAAATTTAATAATAAATTTAACTCGTATGTCTTTGAAATTTTATCTCTAAAAAAATATTCGCCGCAATATATTTCGTGGAGGCTGACTATACGAGTGATGCACATTAACGTCTAGAGATATAGTTTAGATGACAACAAGGCGATGCAAGAGAAACCATCCAATGTAAAAATTTGACCGGTCATAATTCTGTACGACGTACAAATCGGTAAAAAAGGTACGCCGAACGTTGCCTGTAACAAGTATTCCCTTTAGTGTCCGACCGAAACAAGATTTTCAGCCGAAACCGAATCTTCGGACTTAGTCTCAGTTTAGGCCGAAACCGAAACTTATTTATACATTTTGAAGATAGTCCATACTCAAAGTCAAAGTGGAGTTAAATGTATAGAAAAAAGAAAAGCACAAAGTCTTTCTCCACAATTTCTTAATAGAATAACTAGGCGAACCTAGAATAATTCATAATAATTAAATTCGACATGTTTCGAGTGTAGAAACACTCATCATCAGGAAAACAAAGTGAATGGTACAATGCTGATGTTGTTAGCAATAGAGAAAATAATAGTGGGATTGAGCCGTAATGGAGCTTTTAAAGGTGTACAAGAGGTGTAAAAAATTGAATAGTCAAAAACCGACAATCAAGACTTCAGCATACTGGAAAGTCAGGGGCCCTGTCTTGGGCAGAAACATGAAGAGTGTGAAAGAAAAAAAATAGGGTGTTTTAACAGATTTTGTGGAAAACATTTGTTAAGTAGTGAAAAATCTTAAGTTTTATTCAGCTTTGTTAGAGACATGTAAAAGTATTGAAATAAGAGGGAAAGAAAAAATTGTTTTTCATAAAAGTTAAAGCATCATTTATTTATACACGTTTAAAATTTTATTGTATACTAAAATCTAATTTATTTTATATAGGACGCGATCGATCTTGGATTGAATTCTTCCCACCTACCTAAAAAAAAAAATAAAACTTTTTTTATATAGACAACACTGCCTACAGACTCACCCAAGGTTAGCCGAACGATGCGCGACAATTCACGAACACCGAGTTTCGGCGCTTTTTGGCCGAAACCGAAACTGTCACCGAAACTAGATTTTTTGGCCGAAACCGAAGCTTTGGTCGGTCTCTAATTCCGTTATTGGCATTTACATCGCCATTTAGGTGGGATGTCTAGGTTTACGTAGCCTAGGGTAAAGTTCAGAGACAACACCATAGATTATTGTAATTACAATTTTCATAAAAGCAGTCTAGAAAGGCTAATTGAAGTTCTAAATTTCTAAATCCAATACAACTCTGTAAAAGCTCTATAGTAGTTTATACATGCGTGGATATGGTGTCATATTATGATGTGGAGTTGATAGTATAGGAATGAGAAGAAAAAACAAGCTTTCTCCAGATGCAAGTTTTTTAGAATATTTAAGATTATGTATTTCAGATTATCTCAACATATTTCGAGCGTCGAAACAAACGCTCATCATCAGGAGATGGCAAAAATGAATAGAATATAAATATTTCTGTTATTATCAGCAAAAAATAAATGAGAAAAATTACAGTTGTACCATTTTCTCAGGTTTTTTAACCATCAGGAAATGCGTCTTCTTCCTCTTCTTCTTTTTTCCTGTATCTTTCCCCGCATAATATTCTGCAACAATACATATTTCTCTCCCCTCACCACGTGGCCCAGATATTGCAGCTTCCTTATTTTAATTGTGTTCAATATTTCTTTTTCCTTTCTCATTCTGGGGGGTATGGGGGAGTACCAAAACAAATTTAAGCTAGACTCGTAATTTCACAGGAAAGGTGGTTGAAAATATACGCAACTCCAAGAAAAGTTGCGCTTTTGTGCTTAAGTTCAACCTGGTAAAGGGTATATATATACTCGAAACCTCGAAACTAGCCTTTTTCCTCTTAACTCTCAACTATAAATTGCAGTATGGATCATAATACTGATCTTCCTAAACATAATTCTGCAGGATCTCGTGGATGCAAGCCTTAGGATACATCGCAAAATGACCAAACCTTAATCAAAGATATATTATCTTTCAAGAAACTTCTTTATCCATTAATAACTACTATACCACTATAAAAATGTCAATCTTCGTTTCTAATTTTTGATCTAACAAAATTTCGGGCTGTTCGAGACATTTTAACGAAACCCAGCCAATTAAGAAAGGCAAGATCGACGACAGTTTACGGATTGTTTATCTTTCCAGATATTTTGTATCTAACCATCGTCTTGGCCGTTTTCGTTCCCCTTTCATACACTGAAAGCATTAATAATGGCTGATTTACGTCGGTGTTATCCGCGGTAGCTCCATGTAATTACTTTATTAAATCTACTCAAACGCCCTATCTCATCTGAAAAGGGAGGTGTTAAAGAGGCACTTCGAACAAATCCGACGAAATTTAATATTTCGGATTTAGGAGAAAACTGACGACTGTGTTTGTATCTCTTCACTAATCAAAAACATCTTGTACGGGCATAGAGCAAGTGTATTTTTGCTTATTATGTTAAAATTCAGATATGATTTACTTTTCAAAACTTTGAATTAATCTCCCATGTAAAGACTTTGTCCTGACTGACTGACTAATTGGTAAATTAACGACCACTAACGACACCTAATCCTAGAATCACCCACTAAGAAGGGGGTTTTCGAAAATCAACCCTCGAGGGGTAAAAAGGAAGGTTGAAATGTCTATAGGAATTTCTGTGTATTAGGAACTTAAAACTGCTGGAAGGCTAAAAATTGGTATAAAAAGGTCCTTTAATATAATAAAGATATACAGTAGTACTTCGGCAATTCGGACACCCCGTAAACCGGACACTCCAGTCAATCGGACACCCGCTACAGTTCGGACACTTTCAGATTTTTACCTCTATAATCCGTACACTGCCAAAAAGCACAACAAATCACAACGACTAAACGTGAAAAAGTAAACAAAGCTATTTTTATAGATGCAGCAGTAATATATACAACAATATATTATGTGTCCCTACATTTTTTTTTATTATATACATATATGTATGTACGATGCCGATTTGTAAAACATAAAGGTAATGTTGGAATAAATAATGCTGAAAACTCAACCTGTTCTTCATTATCAGCACAACTTCGGTAATCCGGACGAATACCTAAACTATATCTGTCCGGATTACCGAAGTTCTACTGTACGTGTTTGTTTGAAGGTGGTAGACAATGAAGTAATATCAAAAAAAATACCTTGTCGGATTTCCATTGTCTTTATTTTGTTACTTAACACAACGTTTCGGTTAAATAGTATCTCTAATCGTCTTCAACTGTAAATAGAATTCTAAAGCTAACTACTATCCATGTGCAATGAAGCTTGATAACCCCGCCTACGTGCTTATTGGAGTGTGAAGTTTGAGCTGTTGGTTTTGGACAGGAAGAGGCTTCTAGATTTTGGGGATATCTATACTTGGTTTACTAAATATATGGGTATTTTGATTCATGAAAGCTGGTTCTTTGAATTTTCGTTTTCTCCAGTGCTGTTCCGTGTCCAAAACTTTGGCTTCTGACCACTATATATTATGTTGGTTGGTCCAGACATGTTCCGCTATACCTGATCTCGAAGTTACACCTCTTTGAGTATGTTTCAGATGTTCTTTAACTCGTACGGGAAGAGGTCTTTTTGTTTCTCCAATATACGATTCGCCACACTCGCGCAGGGTTTGATAGATACAATTTTTTGTGTTTTCATTACGGGGGGTTTTACTTTTGCTTCTAAGCGTATTTCCGGATTCGAAGGCTGTTTTGATATTATAGTTTTTGGTTATCCTTCTAATCTTTTCAGAAATCCCATTAACATAAGGTATTGTAAGAATTGCTAGCTTCTCTTTCGTTTCTGTATTAGATTTTACTTCGCGATTTTTAAGTTTTGGGATGGTATTAGTTACAAAGTTTTCAGGGTAACCATTCTGTTTTAAATCTTTTTTGATATTTGAAATTTCAATATTAAGGTATTCTGGATTGTTGCAAACGTTAAATGCATGCTCTGTGATATAGAGTTTGAATTATGCCCTGTTTTATGGAGTTTAGAATTATAATTTAGTTTACACTTGAAAACGGTTAGAGGTACTAACTAACCGAAACGTTGTGTTAAGTAACAAAATAAAGACAATGGCTCTCCGACAAGGTAATTCTTTTGAAAGATATACGTGTTTCGTCATTTTTTTAAAGCATTTAGGTATTGAAAAAAGAGGTGTAGCCTATATTGCGGAGGTGCCTATAAATTTAAGCTATAGAGCTGAAAATTGACTTACTCTATTATAATTTTGTCTCTAGGGACAAGAAATGGAGGGGTAAGATTTTTACATATATGACTATCATATTAAAATCTAATAGTGACCTCAAAATTGACGAACGAAACGAAGTCAAGTAGAAAAATCTTAAATGTGACCTGTAGTAACTGTATTACGTATACTTTAAGCATATTTTATTATCTCAGAAATTTTCCATGAATGATTTATCTCTCGCAAATCTTCAACATTTCCATGCAACAGTTAAGATGACAAGCACGGAGAGTATGACGTCACGTCTTTGTTATGACGAGCATCGACGTCTAACACGCGTCAATTTATTACACAACAAGCTGCCGATTAACTGGGCCATATCATTACAATTATAGGTGTCTGGGTCTAAGCTAAGGAGACGGCAGCACGACGCATTACCAATTATTATTACGTGTGTAATTATATCAAGTACAATTACAAGATTTGCTTACGTCATGTCGAAACACCTCAGTTTGATTACGCATATCGATGGGATTTAGATTGGCTAATTTGTCAGCGGTTAATATAGATCCATTGTAAATTGTCGGGGAGATGAAATTAATATGCGATTTTTTTTATTAAATGCAAATAAGAATTTTAACTTTGTTATGATTCTCATAGACAATGAGCCTAATGAATTAAAATGTAGCGATTGCTTTTTCTTATAAAATTGACGTAATTTCTTGAATGCCAATGAATAAAAACTAAAGTAATTGCTTTTGCCAGCAATTGCTTAAAAGTGCAGGAATTGCTTCTAGTCAATGCTTTTTCTTAAAAAATAGAAGCAATCGCGATCGTTTGCTTAAAATGTGATGAATAAATTAAGGAATTGCTTTTTCTAGTGTGGCAATTGGTTTTAACTTTTTAGGGTAGGTCGACCCCTGCATCATGTGCTTGGTAGCAGTCAACTTTGGTTCTCCGCGGTATACACGTTGGTTGCTCTTAATTTGTGTCTTCAATTTATGGCTGAATATAATATGAACGTCCGTAAGAAAAATCTACAGTGTACGTAAAAATTGCAGATATGATGATTTCCGAAAGTTATATCGATTTGGCTGCGAAAATGTTGAGTGGTTGGCAACTTGTTTTTTGACTAATACTGGTAAAAGACGAGGGGGTGCACTGTCGCCTTTAAATAAGATTAAAGTATTTCTGCCGAAATTGTCGGATCCGGGCTTTCAAAATTCTTTAGGTGAAGAACTCGGTGTTCACCAAACTACTGTCTGTTGGACATACCTACACTTCTGTAAAGGATGCAGTATTCGAGAAGGCCAATATTTTTATTAAATTTCTAAATTAAAGTGCTGAAGCTGTTGTGGAAACTAAACGGTTGTGGTCAGAGAGATTTATTTATGTTCCTTCAATTTGTAAACGAATATCAATTGCTTGTCTTTAATTTCTTCATCACTACTATCACTTTCCTTATTTTCACTGAAATCTGCCATATCACAAATATAAGTTTCCTATTTTTCACAAAAACGTAACAGATTACTATTGTACTTAATAAATATACCAACGTTGTATTTACGTCAACTCTTTTGCAAATTAGGCACCAAACTGAACATGAAATCTATAATCTGAACAAGTGGATAAGCCACGTCTGAACTTGTGTTGCGAATAAGCATTTGCTACAGAGGTGTAGGAAAAACAGCAATTGTTTCAAAATTGTATTCATATCCAGATCTAGCAATTGCTTTTACTTATAGCATTTGCTATTCAAGCAATTGCTTTTACTAAAAAGTAATTGCTTCAAGTAATTGCTTAATTTTTATTCATTAGGCTCAATGGTCTTAATTTGTGAGTGATTATGCATTAAAGAAATATTGTTACGATAAAAATTTGCCTCCTTATGCCAGTGGCGGCTGCTGATAACAGATAGAGCCAAAACACCGGTCTGTAAAGTTTTTTTATAGGTTTGTGAACCAAAAATATCAACTCAAAAAACTAGAAAAAAAAATACTTCGTTTGTTTCGGGATTATTAGGTACTATTCCCTCTAAAATATCCCTCCTATTTTACGAGAATTTTATTATCACAACCACGCTCTGCCAAGTAAACTACACGTAACGATACTTATCGTACATCACCTCAGTATATTGGGTCCAAGCGAGCCTTGACCACGACTCTGTTGCCTTTACCAGACACGTTTTAATGCGCAAACGTGCAATAGAGAAATAAACGCATGCTACTACTGAAAGGAAAGACAAAGAAAAATAATCTGTTGGGGCTAGAAGCCAAATAAATGAGCAAAATATTAAAGACTTAATTAAAAGTGAATATTGTGGCATATCGGACTAGTGTGTAACTGTTTTTTTTTATATTGGAATACACAGGGATCCAAGCACAATGGATATCCTGGGGCGGGTAGACCACGACTGCCGTTTCGTCCTTGTTAGGACTCTACGGGCAGCCATAACCCAAGCAATCCCGACACAGCGGTAAGATGCAGTAAAAGCCTTTTTACAAAAGGAAAGCGGCCATCAATACGCACCGTAGCGCCATCCCAGCGGAGTTAATTCCAATATAAAACGCAGTCACACTGGTAATAATCGAAAGGTAGACAACTAAATAAACCACAAAGTACATCACAATCCAGTGATTAAAGACTTAAGTCTGAATTTTAATAAATGTTTTATGTTTAAAACAAATGGTCGTCCACAATCGAATTTAATAATTACACCAACAAGTAAGGACCGAAATAATGAAGTATCCTAAAGAATGTTTTTATTAGATAACAAAAAATGTTAATGGGCCAAAATAGTATATTAAAGTATAAGTGGATATTAAGGTCTTTTAAACACGCGCGATTTTACAAGCACGACGGCGCAGCCGGAGTGCTTGAAATAGAGCAAGTGTTTTAAAGACCAGTTATCCACGAATACCTTACAATATTTTTTTTTATTGGTACACTTATTGGGATTTATATTGCAAAAAATGGAAATAATAACTTAGTAAGTAAGTGAAATGGTCGAATTCGTGATGTGATATACCTGTCGTTGTCATGAAAATGAGGTGAACAAAAAATAACTTCCAATCTGTCACATAAGATTCATTGTTGTCACCGTTGACATTGGTTGTGTATTGCTTAAAAAAATATTTTATTTGACGTTAAAAGGTAATTCTGTCAAATCAATAATTAAAAAGTTGACATATTTATACTTCGTTTCACGGGTTGTTGATGTTGCCATGGTAACTTTAAAACACGCGCGTTTTTGAAAGTGGGATTTAAACACGCTGAGGCGTACTTTAAATAAGCGAAATAGGGTATCAATAAAAAAAAATACTTTTTTGGGTTTGGCAACAATTTTTTTTGCCTGCCTCCCCCCCCCCCCTCCATTTAAAATAACCACGAGCCGCCACTGGTCAAAGGGCATATGCACATAACAAGCTGGGAGTAGAACGTTTAGTATCGACGTTTCACAACCGTCATCTGATTATCTAACAATCTTTGGATTAACTAGGCCATGCCGTAAGCATTAAGAGGTGCTCGACTATAAGAATACAGAGTTTGACACGTCAGCAACTGTTACGTGCAAGTCAGTTACATTTGCTTACGTCATTATGTCGAAGACCTTGAGACTTTTTAGTAGAAGCAATTGCTTGACTAGCAAATGCTATAAGTAAAAGCAATTGCTAGATCTGGATATGAATAAAATTTTGGAGCAATTGCTGTTTTTCTTACACCTCTGTAGCAAATGATTATTCAACACAAGTTCAGGCGTGGCTTATCCACTTGTTCAGATTATAGATTTCATGGTCAGTTTGGTGCCTAATTTGCAAAAGAGTTGACGTAAATACAACAACGTTGGTCTATTTATTTAGTACAATAGCAATCTGTTACGTTTTTGTGAAAAATAGGAAACTTATATTTGTGATATGGCAGATTTCAGTGAAAATGAGGAAAGTTATAGTAGTGATGAAGAAATTAAAGACGAGCCATTGATATTCGTTTACAAATTGAAGAAACATAAATATCTCTCTCTCTCTCTCTCTCTCTCTATCTCTCTCTTTCTCTCTCTCTCTCTCTCTCTCTGACCACAACCATTTAGCTTCCACAACAGCTTCAGCACTCTCAGGAAAATCCATGAATTTTGAAAGCCCAGATCCGACAATTTCCGCAGAAAGTCTATAGTCATATTTAAAGGCGACAGTGCACCCCCTCGTCTTTTACCAGTATTAGTCAAAAAACAAGTTGCCAACCACTAAACATTTTCGCAGCCAAATCGATATAACTTTCGGAAATCATCGTATCTGTATTTTTACGTACACTGTTGAAAGCGATTGCTACACTAGAAAAAGCAATTCCTTAATGTATTCATTACATTTCAAGCAAACGATAGCAATCGCTTCTATTTTTTAAGAAAAAGCATTGACTAGAAGCAATTCTTTCACTTTTAAGCAATTGCTGGACGCAAAAGCAATTACTTTAGTTTTTATTCATTGGCTTTCAAGAAATTACGTCAATTTTATAAGAAAAAGCAATTGCTACATTTTTATTCATTGGGCTCAAAATATAGAAATATTTAAAGACGTCCCTAAATGGTTTCTTAACCTATACTTTTGTATAGGCTGAACTAGTATTAACTAGTTTTAATAAAGGTGCTGCCTGTCGAATATAAAGGAACAATTATTTGCATGGCAAACAAAATATATTCTCTCCAAAATGTCTGATTACGATGCCAGTTTTGATGAACGCTAGCAGGAGAACAACAAACAAAAACGTTTGTATTTTGTTGTAAAATAAGAGTAATTTGCTGAGGGGTTGTAAAAAACAGAAACGTTACCTTTCACACTTTTTCTTTATTTTGTCAAAATCAATTTACAGGACAAAATGGGTCAGCGGGTAGTTGTAAAAACACTTAACTGCAAAGGCAACACATAAACATACAAATTTAAGATAAAGATCCGGAAGATTTAGCAGTAGCAGTACTGTAAAACTCTCCTTTAGTGTTTTTACAACCACCCACTTGCTTATGTAATACACAAAGACAAAATGAACCGGCACCGTGCGAACGACCCGACCCGTAATCTGCCGACCTGTCACAGAAAAATGATGAGTCGGTACTCCCGACTGATTACAATGTTGCGTTTTACGCGTGCGTCAAATACCTCAAATCAAATATGATTTAAAAGGATGACATATTTTATACAATTGATCAGTATCGATTAAAGGTAATCCAATATGATTATTCTCTGTAAATAACAGTACAAATCATACACCCGATTTACAAATTGATTAAAATTTAAATCAAAAATTGTAAACAAATAAATTAAATCAGACATCCCCTCCTGTTAAGGCGCCTAATATTTGTAATACTAGTCAGGGTTGCCAGGTCTCATGATTTTTCATGAGATCTCATGATTTCGATACTTTTCTCATGATTCCATGATTTTCAACAAAAATCTCATGATTTTTAGCGCAATACACAATTACCCCCCTAATTCTATCATTTGAATTTAAAATTAAATGAAATTGTTTTTTCCGAGTCTGTTGCCATGACTAATCGCTAAAATTGTTAGTTCCTTAGTACCTAGAAAGTAGGTACCAATAGGGAACTTGACACAAATTTTAAATCGGGCTGGGCGCGCTTAAAAGGTCGTTTGAAATGCTTTTGACACGCGCGAAACTTTAAAGAATTTTTACCAAGTTATTACTGATTTTTAAGGAGTAATAATTGGGGAATATTTTTTTAGGCCTAACTAAATCATATTATTGAAAAAAAAAACAAATTGGAAAGTTCCCTATTAAACTTATTCGAAATGTCATTTGACTACGTAAATTTTATAGTTACACTATATTGGTAAGCATGCATCTCAAATAAAATGTCATTTTAAATTAATGCTTGGCAACACTGAAATTATTAAAAATTGTTCAGTTGACAAACGTGCTCGTCAAGTCAAATGACATTTCGAATAAGGTATGATGTTTTGAATTTTGTTTATTTTATTTTTTCTGTTATATTTATGTTTTGTGTTTTTTTTTTCAAGAAAAGGGATTTTTTTTAATTCAATAAAAATGCATATTATTAAAAGTCATCTCATGATTTTTACTGAAAATCTCATGATTTTTGTTGCGTTTTCTCATGAATTATTTTTTTTCGATCTGGCAACCCTGATACTAGTGGAATTATGCTATGCGTAATACACCTAGGACATTATAACTTCTTTGGATTGTGATTTATATAATAATTAATATGAGGATATATATCAAGATAGCCGTAGTCTGCCCTACCGCTGGTGTTCCAGCTTCATTATAACACAAAATTAATCCGATTATAACTAACAATAAGCTATACGGTAAAATATCTAACCAATCGCAGACTCCCGGAACTGTCTAATGTCATTCGCGTCGCGCTACATTGCTGTTATTATGGAAACGAGAAATATCAATTCACCTACATATAGTAAAGGTATTTTGATTGGCGTAAGTAATAGATCTTGAAAATAGTAAAAATTGATGGATGATGGATAATGCATGGTATTTGACCCGCGTATAATTATCCTAGCTTATTAGGACATACATTATATGCTCGTTAAATAATATACTAAAATCGAATTTAAATTTATACCTATTGAGTAAATAAAGTTTAAAAAATTTAGTGGTTTGCGAATGACATTCGTTGCTGATGCTATATAGTTAAATGAAACACTTATGTAGATATTGTTTGATGTATTTATTATATTAAACTTAATTTCTTTTTTCAGGTAAGTTTAAAAAGTTCTACACGACCTCGACAGTTGCAATTACCTTCAAAAGCAGTAAGTACAAATAATAAACATATTGGTTAGTAACATGTACATATTTCAATTTTAATAACTTATAAAATGTGCCATATGTGCGTTAAAGATATATTGTAGAATGTCAAGTAACACGTATACCTATACATCTTATTGACAACCATGCAATAATAAGATGAGCGAGGTACAAGAGGAAGGAGTTATAGTAATTTTAAATATGCGGGCAACTTCATGTTTTGTAGGCAAAGAGTCCACCGTTAATACGAGTTTTGCTATAAATGTATACAACACCCAAAAATAAGGGATTCGTATTCTATACTTGCTACTTATTTTTTATTCAAAAGGTAGAAAGCTATCTTAACAGGGGACAGGGGAACCTGGAACGAAATGAAAATGTGTGGTAAGATGTAGTGCTGATTTATTAACTATACACCTAAAAAAATGATTAAATTTTGAATCACAAATCCAGGTCGACACCAGATTGCATCAAAGAGTCCGTGATTAGGCCCTCTTATTCAAAACTGATTAATGTAAGAATCATTTGTGATCATATTTTAATCAATAATTATTATAAAATTGGCTTTGATGTGTAATAATTCAATCATCTTAAATAATTTTGTTTATACACAATATTCAGAAATGTTTTCTGAACTTATACTTTTGTATTTTATGTTGAACTAGCATAAACTAGCTTTAAAAGCGCCGCATGTCGAATTTGAAGAAACTAATTTGTATAGCACACAAAATAGCTTTTCTTGAATGTCCGATTTTGATGGTATAAAGGTTTTTTTCTAGCCTTCATCAAAAAACATTATACGAAACATAAACGTTTTTATTTTGTTGTAAGATAAGAGTATGTTGCTGATGGGTTGTCAAAATCATTTTATTAGACAAAATTGGTAAGCGGTATATATACAATTTAGGACGCACAATCGGAAGCGTTCCGGTAGTTGCAGTGCAAACTCTCCTTTAGTGTTTTTATAATCATCCACTTGCTTATGCCACACACAAAGACGAAATGAACCGGCACCGTGCGAAAGACACATAATGTTCAGAACCAACGACTGACTGTCATCTGTTGACCTACCACAGGAAAATGATGGGGTGGTACTTCCGACTTCTTAAATTGTTGGGTATTAGGCATACGTTAGCAGCAGCTTCCAAGGCATTCGAAAATCCCTTAAATTAAACATGATTTAAATAGTTATGTATGTATTTGATACAATTGATTAGTATAGATTTCAAGTAAGCCAATATAATTATTTTGTGTAAATAACGGTACAAATCATATAAATGTTTGTTTGAAGGTGGTAGACAATGAAGTAATATCAAAAAAATTACCTCGGACTCCATTGTCTTTATTTGTTACTTAACACAACATTTCGGTTAGTTAGTATATATAACCGTCTTCAAGTGTAAACTGTATTGATAATAATTGTTCCTACCGATTTGGTTAAAGCCTTTTTAGTTTTCTTTGATGTTTACTTAACTGATGCTTCTCGTAACCTGTTGCAGGTGTGGTTAATTAGATTTCCAAGGCTACTGTCTCAAATACTATCCATGTGTCAGTGTACAGAAAACCCACTCACACGGGGCAATACCTTAACCACGGATCGAATTATTCAAACTCCATAAAACAGGGCCTAATTCAAACTCTTTATCACATAGCATCTAACGTTTGCAACAATCCGGAAGACCTTAATATTAAAATTTCAAACATTAAAAAAGATTTAAAACAGAATGGTTACCCTGAAACCTTTGTAACTAATACCATCTCAAAACTTAAAAATCGCGAAGTAAAAACTAATACAGAAACGAAATAGGAGCAAACATTTCTTACAATACCTTATGTCAAGGGGATTACTGAAAAGAGTAGAAGGATAACCAAAAACTATAATATTAAAAAAGCTTCAAATCCGGAATTACGCTTAGAAGCTTTCTTACAGAAGTTTTGTAATGAAAACACAAAAAATTGTATCTATCAAATCCCTTGCGAGTGTGGCGAATCGTACTTTGGAGAAACAAAAAGACCTCTTCCCGTACGAGTTAAAGAACATCTGAAACATACTCAAAGAGGTGAAACTTCGAGATCAGGTATAGCGGAACATGGACCATGCAACATAATATACAGTGGTCAGAAGCCAAGGTTTTGCACACGGAACAGCACTGGAAAAAACGAAAATTCAAAGAAGCAGCTTTCATGAATCAAAATACCCATATATTTAGTATTTAGTAAACCAAGTATAGATATCACCAATATCTGGAAGCCTCTTCTTGTCCAAAACCAACAGCTCAAACTTCACACTCCAATAAGCACGTAACTATAACAGTAGTCATCAAGCTTCATTGCACATGGATCGTATTTAAGACAGTGGCCTTAGAATTATAATGTAGTTTACACTTGAAAACGGTTAGAGATACCTACTAACTAACCGAAACATTGTGTTAAGTAACAAAATAAAGACAATGGAATCATATAAATGATTTAGTAATTGAATAAAATTTAAATCCAGACCTGCATTGCTGTCAATCAATTGAATTTTTTACTATGTGGCACCAGAACTGTGTTTATACAGGGTGTCCCAAAAGTAATGGGACACAGAGCAACAGAAGACTCCTTTAGGCGAAATAATGCGATTTATCTAAACTTGCCTTATCCCAAAACTGATAACAACCGAGATACAGGGTGTCAAAGTTTTAATTCTGTTTTTGTTTTTTTGCGATTACTTTTTAACGAAACGACATAGCAGCACATAATTAAGGGTTTTGGGGTTTTTTGAGGTGAGAAATTCACAATTATCCATAGTTTTTGTGTAACCAGTAGAGGGCGCTGCCTACGACATGGCCCACTGCTTTTAGCTGGCATAACTTTGTTTAGGATTTTTATATCGACCCGACTATTAAAAAAATAAGTTACTTTACTTCTTTTACATCAAAAATGTATAACTTATTGAAGTCGCTAGGAGCAACCATTTTTGAGATAATCGCATTTCATATGTCCAATGCAACTAAGTACGTGGTCCAAAAGCAACGGAAAATCGAGCAACGGTAAATTTCTGACTTAAAATTATTGTAAATGAGCTAAGTGTCAGTTAATGTAGATACTTAAGGTTGACTATTTTTTTCTAATAAAAACGCTTTTTCGTATACGGGATTACTAATTTTATTTTAAACAAAAAAAAATTTAATACTTACTTTAATAACATTTAAAAGTAACAAAATGGTTAGAAATAAAAATGGCAACGCCGTGATAGCAATTGTTCAAAATGGCCACCATTGATTTCAATGATTTAATTAGTTTAAATATTTTAGAATTCTTGCATTAAAAATATCGAATGCAATTATCTCGAAAATGGTTGTCCCCAGCGACTTTAATAAGTTATACATTTTTGATTGCTACGCCACGTCGACGTCCTTGACCTGATTATGCGTATCAATGCGATTTGGCGTCAGTCAATTTCAGTAAAATTACGTCACATTTCACTCATTTTTAGAATTAAGTTTCTCTGTTTTCTGTAAATGAAATCATTAAACTAAAAATCTAGTGATAACAAATTTATATTTGTCTAATTAAATTTTACTGGGTCATATTTTATAAAAATCCAGTCGTTTTTGAGTTAATGGTAAAAATGCTGGGTGCGAGCATAAACTAAGTAAACCTAGACATTCCACAGAGGCGCAAGGTAACGTTTATACCAGGGCTGAACGAAGCCTTTGAAAATGGTAAAAAGTGAAAAAAAAATAATAGTAGGATGAAACCCATCGGAAAAGGAAGAGAATATAAGAAAAATGAAAGGAAAAATAATTGAGTTTTTAAGGGTAGAAAACGATTTATCTCGATTTCCGGCAAAACTACAAGTCCTATGGAAAAATGTTAAATGGCAAAGTTGTAGGTAATAATAAATAGATCTACAACTTTTGTATTTACACTTTTTTCATATAACCTTAAATAACCAAGTTTTTGGTATTTATTTCTATCTTTTACAAGAAATTTTTTCTTCATGAAATTTGGTGAAAACTTACCTTTTTATGTCCCAAACACACTGTAATTGTTTTTTGTTTTAAAATATTTATTTTTTCACCTTATTTTGACTTAATATCGAAAAAGCACCCTAATTTTCAATCGAAAATTCTCACGTCAAAATATCTGCTTTTTTAAAAAAGTCGGTGGGCTTTTTGTTCGTTGAAATCTCTACTTTCTGATAGTGTAAAAAAATATACATTACTATGGTCAGAGTACATATATCGACTGGTAAATGTGATGAAATCCCCTTTAAATCCTACCTTTAATTATATTTAGAACAACTATTTTTGCATATTTTATGCGATCTTTATGTTTTATGAATTTGTAATTTTTTTTGTTTATCAATGTAACATGGAATCTTACGGTTTTCGAGTAATTAAAGTATAAATTTTAATAAATAGCTCAAAATTGTACTTAATAATTAAAAAAAAAAAAAATCTGATTCGAGTTTTTTTTTGTTTCTTTGCATTTTTTGAGAACATTTACCATAGTAATGTATATTTTTTTACACCATTAGAAAGTAGAGATTTCAACGAACAAAAAGCTCACCGACTTTTTTAAAAAAGCAGATATTTTGACGTGAGAATTTTCGATTGAAAATTAGGGTGCTTTTTCGATATTAAGTCAAACTAAGGTGAAAAAAGAAATAATTTAAATCAAAAAAATTACAGTGTATTTGGCACATAAAAAGGTAAGTTTTCACCAAATTTCGTTTAAAAAAAAATTTTTCTTGTAAAAGATAAAAATAAAAAACCAAAAACTTGGTTATTTGAATTTTTCACATAAATTTTCAGGTTATGTGTATACAATAGATACAAATAAATGTAACCAAGTGAAATTTAATTAACACGTTTACAAAATCCTCTGTAATGGCATAGCACTCGATCTTAAATAACCGTTTTTCTTCATTTTTCATTAATTTGCTCTTCTTGGCGTTCCCAAGCCATTAATGCAACTCAAAGACAAGTAAAGAACAAAGAAATTGATGCATAAAACAAAATCGCAAGATGAAAACGTGCTAATAAACTTCGTAATTACATCTGCAGATTCATTATTCAAGCTTTAGCATTGTGCCCTTCGATTGGGCCGTACATCGTGGTGGTCCCTGGGACGACTCAAAATGCACGAAGCAACTCTGCGGTAAGTAAAGGTACTTGTGCAGATTGTATACACCCTTCGTCATTATGTTTATATTTTAATACTATTTGTTAATAGTAATTTTACAAACTAGTGTATTAATAAGGGCGATTAATAATCGAGATTATTAATCGCTATTTAATATACGCGTTAGTTACAATATTTTGCCGTCGATTGTCTTGTTAATAGATTATTTTTTTTTAATTTAGAACCAAACTACATATTATAACAAATTTTTGAATTTCAAACTTATTGACATCGACAGAAACTATGGCAACGCCATTATGTACGCGGCAGTGCGTGCTTTGTAGTATGTTTGGTTGCCAAAAATCGTTTATTAATAAAAAAAAAATCATGCATTAATAGGGGCCATTAATGTATGATTTTTTTATACATTAATTAAGGTTGTAAATACACGGTCGACGGAAATATTTATTTATTGATCTACAACAGTGTGACCAGTAAAGTCCGCATCATATAGGATTTTTTTTTATTAATAACTTTATTCGAAATTTGACTTTAGCATCAAGTTCTGCTTCAATCGAGATGAAAATTGAGCAAAACAATAGTAGTCACGTGATTCGAATTATCTATCAAATTTTAATTAAGTATTTCCAAAAAATAATTCAAAGGTATTTCTGAAAGTATCGAAAAAAGTTATTAAAAAAGGTTTTTTTAAATGCAGTTTCTAGCCCATAAAACATGCAAAATTTTAGCTGCATAAGATAATTTTGATATTTTACCCATATTTTGTAACTTGCACCACTTTTGCAAAATATGACTCAACGCAACCTACATGAAACTTCTTAGTTTTGACAATGTTTTATTTCAGATACATATTCTTTAAAGTAGCGCCCTATTAAATGTGTGTTTTTCTACAAAATCAAAATTGGGCTATTAAAATTTGGTCGCATGTGATGCAAAGTTTATTTGTTTTTGACCCTGTATAAGGTAACTTCATGAAATAAGTATTTTTGAAAACGTACTTTGTGTCTGAAAGTAATGTATACACCTTAATATTAAGCCAAAAAAAACACAGTGTCATCAGTAAAGTGTTCATCAAGTGGAAAATAAATTTTAGTGGTGGGTAAAAAATCAAAATTATCTTATGCAGCTGAAATTTTGCATGTGGACTAGAAACTGTATTTAAAAAAACTTTTCTAATAACTTTTTTCGATCTTTTCAGAAATAACTCCACTTTTAAATTATTTTTTGGAAAAAATTAAAATTTGACAGATAATGCGAATCACGTGACTACCATTTTTTGCTTAATTTTTATCTCGATCGAAGCAGAACTTAATGCCAAAGTCAAATTTCGAATAAAGCTATTAATAAAAAAAAATCCCATATGATGCGGACTTTACTGGTCACACTGTATAAGTGTGTTATCAATAATACAGGGTGTTCATTTGAAAACTTCCCACCTCGATTTTCCTGCTTTAAAATAAAAATGTGGAAAATCGCTCGGACCCGTCGATTTTAATTTCGAGGGGGGCATCTTGTGCGTATATTGTCAATCTTGTTACTTCAAGCCCCTAGGAGGGAGGGGGGTAAAATCTAAATCTTAAATGGATACCCCTATTTTATATAATTTTTTTGGATTCTGCATAAAATTCTGAACATTTTTTAATAAAAGCATTATTAGTCTATACTTAACAGTTTCCGAGATATTGACTTTTGAAAAATGACATTTTTGAACTTTGACAGCGTCGAGCTTTCTAACTGTACGTCTTAGAGCAAAACGGCTTACATGTCCCTATCTTCGATTTTTATTATCTTTCCAATAGTGTGAACTTTCGGTTAAACCGGATGTAAGAAATATATAAAATAGGGGTATCCATTAAGGATTTAGATCTTACCCCCCCCCCCTCCCTCCTAGGGGCTTAAAGTAACAAGATTAACAATATACGCAAAAGATGTCCCCTCGAAATAAAAATCGATGGGTCCGAGCGATTTTCCACATTTTCATTTTAAAGCAGGAAAATCGAGGTGGGAAGTTTTCAAATGAACACCCTGTATATCTATACTATCACGAATTGGGAATATGCCCACTATGAGGTCGTAAACCGAGTGACGGTAATCGCACAAGTATTGTGATGGCCATAGCTCACGTGTACTTAATAACATTTAAGTCTTACTAAAATATTAAAAATCAGAATCTCCTTATGTAACCATAACCATCCTTATTATCACATCAACCGTATGTAAGCATGAAATTTGGAACACGAAAACCCGCATTAAAACGCGTCGCTATTTTCTCTTCCCAAACTTTTCCTTCGACGTGTTCATCTGGATCCACAAGTTTCTTTGAAATCTGGCATCGCCGTCACCTTCCCTTAAGAAACGGCGGCTACAGAGGGTTCATTGTGCCGGCAGAGCCGTGTCGACCGGGGGCGGCAAGTCGCCCTAAACAAGCGGTCCCTCGGCCTAACAGCGTCCTCGGTGGCAACGGCCTTCGGCTAGGCCGTCGTAAATCAATTTTCTGGATGTTGCTCTGCTGTCGGGACCGATTCGGCCTGTCTTCTTGGCTTTTCGCAGGATCTTGTTGTGCAGTCTTTACTTTCCGTGGAGATAATCGTACAGAGCCAGACAAATGACCTGTTCGAATGTATCGTCGCCAAAAATCCTGACCTTACGATACTCTTAAACCAACATATTGCTGAAGAGTGAGCGCCGGTCAGCTGCCTTCCTTCTGGATACCTTCGTGCATGCTATGGAGGGTAGGAGGCGGATCAACAATGGCAGCATTTTCAAATTCTGTCCCGGTTTTTTGGTTAGTTTGCTATTGGCCGATAGATGCTCTCGCGTCGCAAGTGGGCTGGTGTCGTCTTCTTCTTCTTCGTTTTTTACTTCTACTTTTGACAAATTGACATTTTATTTTCGAAATAACAAATAACGTTTGAAGACAAGACGAGACAAATAACGTTGTATTGTAATTGATTTCCATATTTATAATGAATAATGGTACAGTTTATAAAAGTAGAGTTTGCTTTGTGTCGGGGGGTAAGACAGGATCTTTTTCAGAGAGGAAACGCAGCCAAATAAGTCTCTTTCTAGCTCCAAAGGTATAGCTAGTTTAATACCCTGCATTTTAAAAACCAAGCATAGTTGGAACTTTATACAGGCCGAGTTTACTAATGAGTATAACAAAGTAAGTGTAAATTCATATAAAATTCCATATTTGTTCCTTAAAGAACTAATTTAAATAAAAATAGTTATCTCGTAAATAAGAAACCATTTATTTGATAGCCCACTTCGAACACGAGCGCCATCTTACGGCGACTCGTAAAGCTGAATTACCGATGCTAATTTGGGACCGAATCCAATGCATTGCGATCGGCCTCCTACCCTCTAGTTCTCCATAGTGCATGCGCACAAACCTCGTGTTATCGGCCTGTCCTACTTTACCGACATGCTCAATATACTCTCCAGTTGCTCTCCAGAACCGGCTCGGCCGCCATTTTTGTTTTCGTGTTTTAAGGTTTCTCTGTGGATTCCTTGTAGTTTTCTTAGCTATCGTGGATTGTGGGTGTTTAATATTTACGGATTTCTAGTTTTTGTGTAGTTTAGTGAATTGTGTCTAATTGTGAGAACATTAATTCTGTCAACGTTGCTGGTTGGTTAATTTTTGTAAAAATCAATACAAGTTATATACCAACTAATATTTGACTTAAGGTTAGGCACGCGATAACACCGTAGATTGGTTATTTTGCTGGTTTTGTTTGTTTTTGTATTCGATTTTATAAGACTAGTTTAATTCACTTGTTCTTGTTCTCTTCCTTTTCGAACTAAAAACACGACGACGGATCATTTTTAAACAAATTTAAAAAATTAAACCTTAAAAACAATTTTCTATCCTTAAAATCTGATCAGAGAGAAATCACTATCTTTTTTCCCAACTTGACCAAAAATTGAGAAGAAAGTCCAATTTTTTGGCAAGAATTTAAATTTTAAAGCCCGGACCTGTCTATTTTCCCATCCGTCAAACGATAATGTTGTAGTGCGCATGTCTAATAGTGTCTAGCTTTGTTTACATGCGCGAGGCCATAAATCTGCCACTGTTGTACATATTTTTTTTTAAATAGAAACGAAAATTGAATAAAGAAAATTATAATTTACTAAATATAATAATAATAAAAAAAAAATTCAAATATTTTTTAAACATTTTTACAAAGAATATATTATTTTTTGAATACACTATTTCTTGAATACACTATCAACTCAGAGTTGGGTACTCACAAAGTAAAATCCCTTTTGTTTCAATTTGGATAGGCCTATGCGGCCAGCAAAGCTCGTCGGCCCAGTCCGGGCCTGTTGTCCCCTTTATTTATGCGTCTGAGGTTTATAGGGTTGGGCCCGTGTTTTGTTACTAACTCTTCTCCCTTCTCTCTCTCTCCTTTCTCTCTCTCGCTCTTCCTCTCATCCCCCGATAATTGGAATCAAACCGCATCGGGACGCATTTCCACATACCGAAAACAATAATTCGACCCGGTTATTGTTATGTAAGTCCTAAGTACGGCCAAGCATTCCGATTGGAGGATCTTTATTGGTTGCAACGATGATGGCGGCCATGGCTTCCAATTAAATCTAATTACGAGTGCCGTGCAATCCAATACACATTAATTAGTCATTTAATTAATTAGCTGATTAACTTGGCCATGCGCTGGTAATGCCGTGACCGCATCGGATGTATCTCAACTAATTTCATTTATAAGTTCCGTCGGACGGCGAATCTTATTGTGGTTTTTGGGGATGAATCGGGCGGGATAAACCTGAAAAAAATTTTTAATTAAAAATATAAGTGCTTATAAAAAATTATATTTAAATTTCTAGTACCTACAGTCTCACCAGTAAAGTTCGCATCATATGGGATTTTTTTTTATTAATAGCTTTATTCAAAATTTGACTTTGGCATCAAGTTCTGCTTTGATCGAGATGAAAATTAAGCAAAAAAATAGAAGTCACGTGATTCGCATTTTCTGTCAAATTTTAATTTTTTCCAAACAATAATTCAAAAGTGGGGTTATTACTGAAAATATCGAAAAAAGTTATTAGAAGAAGTTTCCTAAAATGCCGTTTCTAGCCCACATGCAAAAATTTCAGCTGCATAAAATAATTTTGATTTTTTACCTATATTTTGTAAATTGCACCACTTTTGCAAAATAAGAATCAACGCAACCTACATAAAACTTCTTAGTTTTGACGCTGCTTTATTTCACATAGATTTTCTTTAAAGTAGCACCACCATATTAAATTAAATGTGTGTTTTTCTACAAAATCAAAATTGGGCTATTAAACTTTGGTCACATGTGATGCAAAGTTTATTTGTTTTTGACCCTGTATACGGTAACTTCATAAAATAAGTATTTTTTAAAACGTAGTTTGTGTCTGAAAGTAATATACCTTAATATTAAGACAAAAAAGAACACAGTGTCATCAGTAAAATGTTCATTAAGTGGAAAATAAATTTTAGTTTAACTTAACGTAAAGTTTATCTATTTTCAAAACGATTTAATTTAAAACCCCTTTACTTTATTTTTAATTTTTTTACTTTTAGGCATTGTCAAAACTAAGAAGTTTTATGTAGGTTGCGTTGAGTCTTATTTTGCAAAAGTGGTGCAATTTACAAAATATGGGTAAAAAATCAAAATTATCTTATGCAGCTGAAATTTTGCATGTGGGCTTGAAACTGCATTTTAAAAAACTTTTTCTAATAACTTTTTTCGATATTTTCAGAATTCTTTTGAATTATTTTTTGGAAAAAAATTAAAATTTGACAGAAAATGCGAATCACGTGACTACTATTTTTTTGCTTAATTTTCATCTCGATCGAAGCAGAACGTGAGGCCAAAGTCAAATTTCGAATAAAGCTATTAATAAAAAAAATCCCATATGATGCGGACTTTACTGGTGACAGTGGTGACACTGTTTAAAAAAATTACAGACATGTAATATAAGTAGACGAAACTTCCCATTCATCAAAAACCGTATTAAAAAAAGGAAACGTTACCTTATTTACAATATGTTTTGTCAAAATCCTTTTATTAGTCAGAATGTTTTAAAAACAATCCAGAATCCAATACGATTAATTTGTGTGAATAACAGTATAAGTCATACAACAGATTAACGAATTGATTAAAACTTAAATATAAAAGTTTAATGAAATGCATTAAATCACCTTTTTATTAATCAATTCACTTTTTTACCGTGTAGATTGAGCCCTTATAGACCAGGGTCGATAATTTTTGAAACGAAAAAAAATAATAGTAGGATGAAACCCATTGGAAAAGGAAGAGAATATAACAAAAATTAATGGAAAAAAATTACGGGCGATTCGAGGTCGGGAAGAGGAAGTGGGTGAGTTTTTAAGGGTAGAAAACGGTTTATCTCGATTTTCGGCAAAACTACAAGTCCTATGGAAAAACGTTAAATGGCAAAGTTGTAGATAATAAAAAGATCTACAACTTTTATATTTGCACTTTTTTTACATAACCTCAAAATGTATGTGAAAAATTCAAATAACCAAGTTTTTGGTTTTTTATTTTTATCTTTTACAAAAATTTTTTTTTATACACGAAATTTGGTGAAAACTTACTTTTTTATGTCCCAAACACACTGTAATTTTTTTGATTTAAAATATTTATTTTTTAACCTTATATGACTTAATATCGAAAAAGCACCCTAATTTTCAATCGAAAATTCTCACGTTAAAATATCTGCATTTTAAAAAAAGTCGGTGGGCTTTTTGTTCGTTGAAATCTCTACTTTCTGATGGTGTAAAAAAATATACATTACTATGGTAAATATTCTCAAAAAATGCAAAGAAACGAAAAAAAATCGAATCCGAATTTTTTTTTTAATCATTATGTACAATTTTGAGCTATTTATTAAAATTTATACTTTAATTACTCGAAAAACGTAAGATTCCATGTAACATTGATAAGCAAAAAAATTACAAATCCATAACACATAAAGATCGCAAAAAATATGCGAAAATAGTTGTTCTAAATATAATTAAAGGTAGGATTTAAAGGGGATTTCATCACATTTACCATAGTAATGTATTTTTTTACACCATCAGAAAGTAGAGATTTCAACGAACAAAAAACCCACCAACTTTTTAAAAAAAGTAGATATTTTGACGTGAGAATTTTCGATTGAAAATTAGGGTGCTTTTTAGTCAAAATAAAGTGAAAAATAAATATTTTAAATCAAAAAAATTACAGTGTCTTTGGGACATAAAAAGGTAAGTTTTCACCAAATTTCGCGAAAAAAAAAATTTTCTTGTAAAAGATAAAAATAAAAAACCAAAAACTTGGTTATTTGAATTTTTCACATAAAGTTTGAGGTTATGTGAAAAAAGTGTTATTACAAAAGTTGTAGATCTTTTTATTACCTACAACTTTGCCATTTAACGTTTTTCCATAGGACTTGAAGTTTTGCCGAAAATCGAGATAAATCGTTTTCTACCCTTAAAAACTCACCCCCTTCCACTTCCCGACCTCGGATCGCCCGTAAATTATTTTTCCTTTCATTTTTGTTATACTCTCTTCCTTTTCCAATGGGTTCATTCTACTATTATTTTTTTTCACTTTTTACCATTTGCAAAGGCTTCAGCCCTGGTCTATTAAGCGATCCAATGTTTTAAAATTAAATAATATTATGCCTAAAAAATAAAACAATAAAATATATTCAGGTTTGAGGTCATGCCCTACGATTTTACATGTTTCACATCTATTGTCCCTCTTCTGTTTTAATTAGAAATATTTTCACAGAGTTTTACGGGGTAGTTATTTGTACAAAAAATTTGTCACATCATGTCACAACTGGCAAAGTTCCCGTTGATCAATAAATAATCGAATAAGTGTTTTCGATCGAATGCTTTGGGAGGTGATATTTTTAAAACCCAAATTTCTTTGCCGATTTGAAAAATTCCAATAAATTTTTCCATTTCATTTTTACTTTTTTTTCTACCATGTACTTGTAATGCACAGTAATTCTTGATAATATTGACTCAATCAGTAACAATAGCAGAAGTAGTAATTCCTTATAATTAAACTTAAACGAACAAACACAGGTAATATATTAGAATACCAGACAACACACACATTGAACGTTGTGGCGGGAGGGCACTACATTTCATTTAAACGTTTGTCATGACATGAGCAACCATATTTATAGGTATTGTTTGCGAAGAATATTATCATTCAAAATAGTAATTAATTTAATGATATTTTATGTACGTTTATATTTAAATAAATACATGTTGTTGGCTAGTAGTAGTGGTAACATGTTTTATTTAGCAAAAAGCTACAATTGAATGTTTTTTAATACATTTTTATAGATTTATTTTTAAATTTTAAAACGCAACCTTCCTTTAACAAAAACATACAGAAAAGTTAAACATTTTGCAAATTGTATCAAATATTACGTACCTATCATTTTGTTTTTTTAATTAAATGTAATTTTAAAGTTTTCTTAAATAGTTTTAATAATATTTAAGATTTAATAGAGTTTTCCAAATTATTATATTATATTCTATCAAACCTTGATGAAAAATAGACTTATAAGCTCTATTCACATAAAAATTTTGATTAGTTCTTGTTTTATAATTATGGTGGTCATAATTAAAAGAACAACATTTTTTTAAACAATTAGGCAATAAATTATTTTTAATTTTATGTATAAAGATACATACTAAATAAAAAATTAAATTTCTGACATTCAACCAATCTAAATTTTTTAACATAAAATTAATTTTTGTATACTTATTTGTCACAATTTAAAATAATCCGCATTGCCTTATTTTGTAAAATTTGTAATTTATCAAATATTTCCTCACTAGCACAATATAAAATGGAAGAACAAGAAAGAAAATGTGGTAATATAATAGTATTAAATACAGCTTTTTTCGAAAACAAACTTAAATTATGTTTATTATGTGTCATTATTCTTTCGTTTCTTTGTATAGGGTACTTCGGCTGACGCTAGATAATATGGGAAATCCGGAAATCCCATACAATATTTAAGGTGGTGGGTTATGTTGTTTATTTTAGATTAAGGGTATGAATATTACGACCGGTAACCTTGGTTACCCGCCACGAATGACAGATCAACCATATTCGGGACGAAAAATTACCATGTTGGTTAAAAACTTAAACTATAATTTTTAAAAGTACTTGACATATTAATAGTTTACAGGAATGCTACCTCACTTAGGTACCATTATTTGAAGTTAGTTTTTTTGCAAGAGAACAAATCTACAAAAAAAAATTTCAACAACGTAAATATTGGGGGTACGATCAATTTACTGCATCACACACTGAAACTACAATACAAATATAACAAAATTTGTATTGATCACTCCCTATACAGATGTTCGAAGATAGTTCACGTGGACTTGACAAGTCTGTCATCAATTTTTTTTTAGGTTTTTTTGTCTGTCTCAACTAAGATCGTATCCACTTTACCAGAGTGTTTATTTATTATTTAAAAAGCAATAATACAGCTATGTATGTTTCAAATCTGCATTTTTCCGTAGCTATACTGAGAGTCCAAAATTGCTGTCAGTGACTCGCCGCTTTCAAGAGACCAGCGCGCAGCGGCTTGTACGGCGGGAGAGAAAACAATTCCAGTGGCGTTTATATTTAAAATTCTAATTAGAGCAGAATATTTTAACGAATTGTTTCCCCGGACTTCGCAGAACCCCTCTGCTCCCTATATAAAAGTGACGAATGATAAGTGACTCACAAAAATTTTCGACTTTGGTATAAAATCACAAGTTAATTTACATCCCTGCATAATAAATAATGCAAAAAGTTACTTTAAAAAATACATTTAATCTAAAGTATTTTATATTATAAATTTACCGAAAATATTAAAACATTAAAAAACTAACATTTAAATTTCATTTAAAAAAATATCTCCTAGTATAAATTTCTTTCTCATACGTTTATAATACAAAACGAATTAATTTTTTTTTAACTGTCTTTTTTTTATTAAGTTAGAGTAATAATTATTGTTACCGTAAAGTGGGGTTGCTTTGCACAAAATTTTTGGTTTTTTGAAAATATCTGTAGTTCTGTTTGGAATTATAGAGCTGCCTCTAACTATATGAAAATTTGATCCTTTGGCTACATAGTTTCGTAATTAGAAGGCACAAGATTAATAGGAACTACATTTTTTTTTAAATTCAAAAAGTTGGCAAAGTTACCTCGGCTTTGGGGTTACTTTGCCAAGTGGCTTGTTTGCTCGTTTTTGAAGCGTACAGGCCAAGCTTAACTACCGAGGGGTTACTTTGCCCATTTATTTATTTAAAAACATATTTATTTAAAAACATTTTATTAAAAATATTAAAATAAGTACATATTTTAACATTAGAAACGTATATTGCTAAGGAAGCGGAGGAACATTTACCCATGTGCAAATTAACAAACAACTTTTTCTTAAAATAATAATTAATTCTTAGGTTACAAAAATGGTAAAAACATATTTCTTAATTCCAAGTAGGTAGGTAGGTAGCTACCAATCACAAATGAAACTTAACAAATGCTTTAAAATAAACATTTACATTTTTACGAAAAAAAAACTAAACCATGTTTTAAATTTGGTAAAATCAAAATTGTGAGATGTAAATATTTGTCTTGCTGTCGATGTAAGTTTTGGCGATTCTAAAATAGTGGGAATATTGAAGGCATTTGATGCTTCGGTATATCCCATTTCATTATGTCTATTATCTGTAAAACAGCTCTCTGTAACTGCTCTTCGGAATAATCTTTATAACGCCGTGCACCAATTTGTCTCTTATAATATATTTGAAACATTTTCTAAAAAAAATTTTTTAAATATGTGGGGTAACTTTGCCAACCGCAAAAACTATATCAAATAAAGCATCTAGAGAAATGTTAATATCGTAATTAGAACCCAGATATGCACCGGTATAGGTGATGTTAAAACCAGAATTCAACTTTCATTAGTTTTTATTAGACAACCCTTAGCATAGCAACATGATTCCACGAGGTTAAAATAAAATTTTACTTATATGTCACACCGCTTCGCCAAACTCCAGACTCGTACTGCCAAATACCCGTTACCCGTTGGTCGCCTAGTATTTTACCGCCAACTGCATTAGAGTAGCGTTGCCAGATTTGAGATAATTAATTTTTTTTTTAGGCAAAGTTGCCCCGGCTGGCAAAGTAACCCCACTTTACGGTAGTTATTTTTATATACTTATCCCTGTAATAAACTTGTAAAGTTGGTTGGGAATAAAAAAGAAAAAAAAAAAGAAAGTAAATTGTATGTTCCGATTTGCAAAAATTCAAGTACCATTTATTTTACATGCATGCGGTGATGAGCTCTCACAAAAAAAGTTCTTAGTACCCTTATCTGTCACCTCCCAACCCTTAAAAAATTAATAAAAGTGTCGGTTTTGTTTCTCTTCCTTTTCTGACAGCCCACAATTTACGACATAGACAGTCGGAAGTTTTTCGTATATGCGTGTCCGCATATTGTTTCCTTTTTAACGACCTGGGCTAACGCGACCCTGATTATTCGGTTGGTCCGACCCAAAACGTCTCTTTGCCGTTCTGCAACGTCGCGTCTGTGCCGTCGACTTCGATTTCATTGTTAGGGATGTTCCAAACTAGATCGATACGTGGCTTCTTCAGTAGTAACATTAAAAGCGCTCGTTCAGCCAATGAAGGGGAAGGAAATACGATTAACTTAAGAGTTTCTTGTCACTTGCATGAATCCAGGGACGTTAGAAGAAGTTCGTATCTCCAAAGACAGCTACCAGACGCAGATATTGATGGCCAGCAAATTTTAAATTTAAATTTTATAATAGAAATATCGTCAAGAAACTAAGTTTTTAAGTCTGGAGGGCATGTATGTCAGAATGGGGGTTATTTATTTATTTATTTAAAAATTAAGGATACAAACAGGTAGAGCTACCCAAAAACTGTATCCACTGTTTACTACAGTTCTTCATAAAACTATGTATCTATAATAATTTAATCGCACAAGAACAAAATATATCACATCCTAGTACGCTTAAGGTATTTCTTGAACAATAGTAATAAAGTAGAGAACAGATCAATGTTTTGACAATACATATTATAGAAGAAACTTAGTCTAAATATAGGGGCGTTTAGGCCTAGATTAGTGGTTGTTTGGGTCAAATGAAAATAAAACTGCTGTCTAGTGGTTCTAGAAGAAGGTACATGCAGAGAAAGCTGTTGGAGAAGATGAGGCGCGTTGTAAAGATTATTAATCAATTTATAAACAAAAATTAAATCTGATTGTATTCTTCGGGTTTCCAGAGTTGCAAATCCAAATTGTTCTCTTAAAATAGAAATACTAGGTACATTGTACATCCGGAATAACTCTCCAATTTAAAAATCTTACAAATTTACCTTGCAAACGGTCGAGTCTAACTTTATTTTTTTCATAATAAGGATTCCATACAACACTGGCGAAATTTAATCTACTATAAACATATGCAAAATAAATTGACTTTATTGCCTTCCCCGATCTAAAATATTTACATACTCTAGCCACAAATCGTAACATTCGAGAGCACTTCTTAGCAACATAGTCTATATGCGGGTTAAATGTAAGCTTACAATCAAAAAATACACCGAGATCTTTGATTTGCGCTACTCGACTCAAAGGTTCACCATTTAAGTAATAGTCAAACATAATAACATTAATATTTTTAGTAAAGGAGATATTAAAACATTTTTTATAGTTTAAGAAGAGTTTATTTTTTTTACAAAACATAGCGACCCTGTTGAGGTCCTCTTGCAAGCGCCTACGGTCCTCCACAGAGCAAACTGCATAATGGGAGGGTTGATTGTTCTTAAAGATATTTGTACTTGTCAATTTTTAGAAGCCATCAAACCGTGGGGTATAAAACCAACTGTGGTTTTTTAATGTCTATATTTAATATATATTATTGAAAAAAGTGTATGCAGACAAAGTGGTTAAAATTTAAACAAAAATTACGACTGGGATTAAACCCCCAACTTCTCGATTACCTGTCGAGCGCTCTACCAATTGTGCCACGGAAACTCTGAGATTCTCTCACCAACTTCGGCAATACAACCTTATTCAATTTTAATGTTAGTACATCAAAGGAAGTCACTTATGACCACTGATCATTAAGATATGTTTTATCATGCATTCAAGTGCGACGTCGACATGTTTATAGCGACTTCTGCAGGAATGCAACATTATACTAAATTCATCTCAAACAGAAGTCGCTTCAAAAGAAATTTACGCCGCCAGTAGGTAATTAAGCTACCCCGATCTTTGAGATGTACATCGAGTGCAGTCTGCGCGCTTGTCTTCCTAAAACCGCCTGCCTAATGGCAGGGTTGCAGTTCCAAATAATGCGCGAGGCACGCGTTGATCATGCTTCGGACATTTGTGTTTACAATATCTTTTCTTTGGGATCAATTTAGTTAAGACCTATGAACAATGATTTATAACAAGTAGTTTTCTAATATATGTATTAAATATAACTGAAAAATGTTAATCGACGTGCAGATAAAGTTTTTATAATTGAAAAAAGTTTCACGTATTATATAAAAGAAGATTTTATTTTGTATGTGCTTTAATCAGAGTAATTAAAAAAAACTCTCAGAAATATATAAAAAAAGCTATACATAATATAGAAATACAAGGTGATACAAATTCGTGTGAGGAGGACTCGAAAGCGGCAAGGGGTACCAGGATGGTTAAATTAAAGAGTAGGGCAAAGCTGTGTGTTTTGGGGCTTAATAACTTGGTGTAAGAAAATCGTAAATATTACAAATACCTTCGGAGATATCCGAAGAAGAAAAAAATTTCAGTTTTTGGTTTTAATTTTTTTTAGTAGGTAGTCTTTTACGTTCGGTACGATGTGCTTGCTTGCTTATTTCGAATTTTTTCCTCTTGGTTCGCTGCCAGGGCCATTCCCGTGGCGACATGCATTGTGTCTGTCGAACTGAACTTCGCCCTTTTGTACAAACCTTTTTGTAAATACCTTTATTATTATTATACGGTTTAACGTTAGCTCTAAACCACGATCCTCAGTCATTAGAAATACCCCTCAAGGGCTATCAACCCTTGGTTTCTCGCTTCCATGATCTACCAATTGTTGAGTGTGTTCCTTCCCCCGCACCCCACGAAATATCCGGCCTGTTTACCGGCGTGAATGGGGTGGGATTGGCGGATAATACATTTTCCACTCTTCCCTTCGCTGGACCCACGCCAAGATTTATACCACTAAAATCCACCGGACTCGAGCCAGTATTCCGGCAGTGGGATACGAACCCACAAACTCTCGTCCTAGAGTTCTCAGTAACTGCCGCGTTAACCCAACAACCCCTCGATAATATGTGTGTAGGAGTTATTGGTTAACCACGAAGTCACCAATGCCGTCTACACGATGTGTTTAAGTGTATGCTTTTACCATTTTTTGCAGAAATTTTAAAAACTTAAAACAGTTTACGTCGCTCTGTTGTTTTATCGAGAAAATCGGTTTTGCTCAACATGCTCATTCCTTTCTACGCGTTTACATACTCCGTTCAAGATTAAAACTTTTTTCGATGAGTTCGTCTAGGCGATCGGTGTTGCCGCTTCCGTCTGTTGCTAAAGTTCTCCCAGTGTCTGGCGTTATCTTTAAGGAATGTGAATTTATTGATTTTTTATAGGCTGGACTGTCAGGAACATTCATAGTTTTTCTTATCGTTGAAATTACTTGAAACCATGGGAATGAAATTTTTGGTATTCTTTATAATAATATAGCCTAACAGGTTAGGGGGGAGGAATATAATAAGCGAGCCGAGAGTTTTTTTTATAAAAGCGGGATGATGTTAATATTGTTTTTATATTGTTCATATTTATTTGTTTCATAAAATTTTAGTTGTGTGGTTTAGCATTCTATATACATAAGACAAAAAATTGGCCGCTTGCAAAAATTTTAGAGAACAAAATATTTTGCCAGATATTTAATGGTTAAAATGTTTTGATGTACATACTTACATTTGCTCCCTAAATCGGTAACATTAAAAAGATAATATTTATAAACTTTGTTATGTATTCTAAAAAAAAGAGTACCGCTGACGAAAGAATTAGATTCGAGAGCAATAGTGTTTTTGGCGCTATTCCCAACATTGGACAATGGGCTTTTTCACTAAATTTTAATTTCTATCCAATCGCTTAGAGAGGAAGACAAAATAAAATTTTCTACGGTTTTAATTTTAAAAATTTTAAAATACTAACTGAGAAAATAAATTAAATAATTAGGTACGCTCTGTAAGAAAACTCTCGAAACCAGCTATATACGTCACAAACAAATCGACCCGTCCCAGAGATTCGGTTGAAGGTCGACCCTCCGGCATCTTCCTGAATAATATCTCTAGTCTCTCACCTGTTCTTTTCTATTTAACTTATCAAAACAAAGCGCTCTAAAGGCAAATTGAAGAATTGAGCGGATCATGGGATGACGTATTAAGCATTTGAGGTCTTGTTTTTAAACTTTATGCTTCTGCGGCGCCTTTTTAATGGTTTCTAAGAATGGTTTGTAACATTCTAGGAAAATTTTGATTATTGGTAGTATGTATTTTCAATGGGTTCTAATTCAGGATGTCAGTGTTGAGTACATACGATAAATTCGGTTACAGTGAAAGAGTCCATTAATAAAATGTATCCTTATAACCTGATTCGCTTAACTCTTTACATAAAAATACAATTTTTGCAAATTTACACTCGCATTTATTCCTGCACAATCAAAATAAGTTAGGCTAATAAATGCAAGTCTCTACGCAAAGGGGGTAGTAGGTATTTCAGATTGATATGGTGGGGTGGGAAAACTGCCCTTGTCACTAAGATCGAAAGAAGAGAGACGTTATAACAAAAAGTACTTGGGAGTGGGCAGGGGTGGCGGTAAGTCCGATGACCCCTTGGGTTCCTATACAACGGCACGCCACTGAATCATCGATTGTAAAACTCGTTATTCCTATAATATATAAAATTATTGGATTCTCTCATATTGCGTATAATGTCTACGTCGCGGAACTTAAAAAGTTAAAAAAACTGCTCGACTTATTTTGGCAACGCCGCGTGCGTTACCGGCCGATGCGTCTCGTACCGTTCGGTGCAAGGTCGTCCCTCCGCCGCACGCGGGGACTGTCAGCTGATCGGGGGGGGACGAGACGACACGTCGCATCGCCCGCAACGACGACGTCGACGTCGTCTCTTCTTCTTTTTCTCTTCTTCGGCTCTTGCTGCGACGCTGATGCATGCGTTGGGAGCTCGGCGGGGAGAGATGTCAAGTGGGCGGCGTTGTCGGATTTCATTAAACATGTCGTGATACAAACAAGATGGTTTATCTGAGATTTTTTTTACTGACTTTACAAACCTAATTTGTTTCTCGTTAAGGGAGATAAAGAGTTATGACCGTATGCACCAAGGCCAGTTAATCATGATTAGCTTATAATCATGATTAAATATCTCGATTAAAAAAATTTCCAATGCGCCAGCACTGCTCAGGAACTTAATCACGATTAAAGTTAACCAGCCAATTTTGATGGGTTATATATTTAATCATGATTAAAAGATTATTTTCGTGTTTTGTTTTGGAACTTGTATTAATTTTTCTCGAATTTTCAATAATAAAATTGAAATGGAAGGCGAAATAATCATCTTTAATGATGATTTTTATGTAATGGATATTATTAATGACGGCTTTCCGCGAGAGCTAGACCTCAGAGACAAAATTATTTTGATTTGATAGATGAATTGGGTTTGTTCAGCTAACACAAAGTTTGAAGTTCTTTTCTTTTTCGCATCTAATATATTATTTTCTTCTTCGCCAGATTCAAACTCCATGACCCTAAACCCGCAAAACAGCCAAACTGGAAAAAGTCCGCGGAAAAGTTGAAAAAACAACAACAAAAAAACCTAACCACAACTGTCAACCTGCTTGGTGTTTCTGGTTGACGGCACGAATTTTTGCATCTCAGCTACGTTGCCAAATCGAGTTTTTAATTTTACCCTGATTACAAAACCCACATATCCTTTTAGTTGGTGCATAGGCTGTTTTATGTTAATCACGGTTACCTGATTAATCACGATCACCTAATCATGCCTGTTGGGTAAAATGCTGCATACGGTCATTAGTATACCTATTAAGCAGTGGCGGCTCGTGGATGATTTGAATTAGTGTTTCACTCTCGTATCGTCTCTTTTTCTTGTCTCGTTCTTGCGAGACGAGGCGAGATTAGAGATTTTTCAGTGAGAATTTCGAGAGACGAGACAAATATGCAAGAACGAGAAATCTCGCAAAATCTTAAGATTTTGATTGGGATTTGCGATAAACTTTAAAAAGAATTGCGTTAGTATCACTCGAAAAAAAAGCTATCTTTATTACCGATATTGCAAGGTGGCCAGGGAAAAATCTGGACACAAAAAACAATAGAAAAAAGGACCAAAAGAAAAAAATTAACCTTTTCTTTATCTATAGTTTTTGTCGAAATTTTTGATACAGAGAACCATAAACGATAATCGTCGTCGTGAATTCAGTATAATATGATGTAAGTTTCAGCAAAATATTAATAATCCCCCGCTTTTTCACCACCGCTAATGAGCCCAAGCTATAAAGCCATTCGATTGTTTTACTTAACTGTGCTTTCGAAAACAGACCCTTAGGTTCTTCTCTTTCTACCTGTTTGGGTCTAAAATTCGCTCTTTTACTATTTCATTTGCCGATTAGTTGTTCCTCGACTTGGTCCACCTTCGAATAGATCGCAAACTCCTAAACGGTTTATTATCAATCACTGGCACATGCGTAGTCAGTGGCGTGCAGTCAATGTAGGCAAAAAGGCACTGCCTACCCTAGTAAAATCATAAATTTACAAAAAGAAAATTGTAACATTTCCCAATTTAATTTTTACAGAAAATCATATTATTATGCGGTTCCTTATCTACGTTTTTATGAAACTACTAATCGTCTATACTATATTTCTATATAAATAGTATCAAGGATTGTCCCAACATAAACATAAATCCGACCGAAATCAACATAATATTTCCTTTGTAGGTGGCCCATATGAGCAGGACGAAGGTGTTTTAAATTTTTTTATGACGGCTATAGCTTCGTTTGAAGGCAGCACCTATTATTTTCAGGTTTCAAGTACGCATTTAAAGGCAGGGATGTAGCGCCTTATGTTAAAACGAGACAGAGCGATTGGCAAATGTCGTAGTGCAATTAATTTTATCACGTGTGAAACGACAGGTCGCATTGTTTTCGGTTCTGTAGAACTGACTTTGTATTATTATTTTCAAAAACATTATTGATAGGTAAAGTTTGGCGCCTTCAGGCCCATATAAGTATCATGTTACACTTAGAATTAGTTTTGTGTATATAAACATACCCATTTTTATGGGGTTTAGAAGTATCATACGGATAGAAGTAGGAAGTAGGTAGTTTTAGTTTTTGTAAAGCCGTCGTGCAGTAATACAGCTTTTATATTTTTACGGAATTTTATTAAAAGAGAGTCTTACAGTTCCGTTCGGGATTTTGCGGAAATTAACTGTTTACTATCGCCAGCGCGGCCCAGCGACGCAGTCCGGACACGTGCGCGGTTTGCAATTATTGCGTTATAAAGATATTCCTTTTTTAATAATAATTTTGCGTTTTTAGTGTACAGTGTATTTTTTATTTTACACTTAATTAGTGTTTGTTACCCTGTTACCCATAACAATGCAGTGTCAGTGCAGTGATAAGGAAAATTGCGTGCAAGGGCTAAAAACAATTCCGTTTCGGTCCAGAGGTTTTGAAAATAAACAAGCCATAATTTTAACGGGGCGTCCTGTTCCCTCCCTTAAAATTGTGCAGCAAAAGAAAAATTGCAACAGGTATTTTAGCGATAAGTTTTATGATAATCATAAGTGGCTTACAGGTTGCAGTCATGTTAATAAAATGTTCTGTTGGCCGTGTTTACTATTTTCAAAAAATATGCAAGCAACCAAATTTAATCTAATTTAATTTCAGAAATTTAATAATAGTTGACGGAATTTTTAACGAAATTTGGGCATGGCATCAAAAAATGTTCGCCTGCGGCGCATTGCCTCCGGCGGTTGTCCTTTCTCCCCGCCAAATCTTTATGCCTACCCTGTTTCCAATGTCACTGCACGCCACAGTGCTTAGTGTACCCGGAAAATTACCGTTATCATCGACTTAATAAAAAACTAGCTATATCGTTATCGATCTGAAAAATCGTGGAAATTTGTTTATTTTTAAATTTTGACCAGTGTTACAACATAATATCATCGAAATATTTGCTCTAGCATCATCGGGCTTGGAGTCAAACTTTAAGGGAATCTTTTGGAAGTATCCTAGCTTGTCTACTCTTAAAAATTGTGAAAAATATCGGGTTGCCTAAATCGGTATTAAACTTACTGACAAAACTGGCAAAAAGAGACTTTAAAAGACTTTAAGTTTAAAGTGGAACTCTATGAAAAGTACTATTGGCTGTGCGGTTTGTTTTAACTCCCATGCTTGTACCTACATGACTATTGTTTGGTCCAGAGGTAATGGCAAAGCTGTTCGATAAAAAGGGAAAACAGTTTATCTAAAAATATATCATTGTATTTATTTTTTATATTATCCTTTTAAGAAAGCCGCAGTGTGTGGGCTACTTTAATGTATTTTTCTTATTTAAAAAAAAATAAATTTTTTGAAAATAAAGTATGGTAGGATTGTTTCTTTTAAATCATTATGTTGTGGGAACATTCAGATCAATAAACAAAATTAAAATATCTTTTTTAATCAGTCGAAAATGGAAAAGTAAACAAATCAAATTAACATCTATTAAACAAATCGGCTTTCCTAATTTACCACGCATTAAACAACTAAATTGGCCCGCAGTAAATACACGCGTTGTTTTACAAGTATCACTTGAATTTAAAACAGTTTTACCAATATATCGGCCCAACACATATCCACCTATATATAAAATATCACGCGCGATTTTGGATTATACGCGCGCCCCGCACACTGGTTGTCGTGTGCAATTTAGCTAATCAAAAACACACTAAATAATTTTTTTCTACGACCGTGCGTTTTAACCCATTTTTCCGCACGCATTTTAGTTTTGAAAGTGTTACTTTCCCGCACGAGGACTCCGAGAATCAGAAAAAATACATATCAAATAAAATTCTTTCATCTACAATTAATGGCTTACAACCGTTACCGTCATTGTCATCTTTATGCGACCTGCAACCGATGCCATCCCAATCGACGTCGTCTTTTTGCACTTACCAGTTAACACCAAATAACTCCACTGGACTGGCATTTTAAATAATTAACAGAATGCAACAAATTGTGGTTTTAATACATATTAACATTCATAATAATTAGTAGCTTTTTAGTTAAAATTTTATACAGGGTGGTCCTTAAGTACATCAAGAAAATCTAGGATATGATTCCTGGCATCAATTTAAGTTGAAAAGTTCATATGGACTTATGCCCTAAATTGCTTACCCTCTAAGATACAGGGTGTTAAAATATTTTCCATTTTCCTTTAAAACTACCATTTTTTTCAAAAACATAGTAGAGACAACTTTTGTTCCGCTTATATCAGTAATGCATAAAAATGCATCAGAGTTTAAAAAAAACAGTGGCGTATCACATATTTTCACAAAAAAAATATTGATGGTACCTTCATGCACCACTGGTGGAAGTAGGCAAACCCCTTTTTAACCAAAAAGTGCAGTTTAATACGAAATCAATCGACATCAATTTTCAAAACCGTATCTTCAGGGAGTTTCGAAATTTTAAAAAAACAATTATTTTTTAAAAATATTTTAACACCCTGTATCTTAGAGGGTAAGCATTTTAGGGCATAAGTCCATATGAACTTTTCAACTTAAATTGATGCCAGGAATCATATCCTAGATTTTCTTTATGTACTTAAGGACCACCCTGTATATTATAATATGTGTATATAAAATAATTTTTGGAAAATAAGTATGTATACTTTTTTGTATATCTATACGGTCGTCGAAAAAATAATGTGCTTATGCATAAAGTGTCTTTCCCGCCCTTGACCGCTTGCCCGAACTCCGCTCCGCGTCGTTCGGGTCAACTGCAGTCGCATGCGGGAAAATATCACTTTCCGCACTTGTTAGGAATATACCTATTAAAATACCACGCCATATCTAATTTTTTATAATGCTGTCATTGTCTTGCATAAGTGTCCTGTATTATGTGCTCTCTCGGCATTAATCGGAAGATTCATAATTTTTTATTACAAAGTACGCATAGGGGAAGGTTGCGTATATTGAACAACGTGGAAACAAAGCACCGATCTGATGGAGCCCAAGTATTCTTTTCGAATATAATAATATAAAGGAAAGAAAGAAAAAACTAAAAGTCTTCCTCCACAAAATTTAATAGAATATAGAAATTCTTTAGGGGTCTCTACATGTTTTGAACGTAGAAACGTTCACGTTCATCATCAGGAGACAAAAAATGTATATAGTGCTGATGGTATTAGCAGAAGAGAAAATGCTATAAAACCTTATTGGGGCTTTTATGGCATTGAAAAATTGAAATGTAGAAGTAACATACATATATATATATATAAAAGGTTAAGGAGAGTTAAAACATGCTGAGCATGTGAAGAAAGTTAGTAAAGGAAGTCTAAACAACCAAATAAAATGAGACAGAAGAAAAAGGCATTCTAAAGAGAAGGTGTCGAGGATTTTTAAAATTTTTTTCATATAAAATTTTTTTGTAAAATTGATATGTCTGTAAGATAGTATAAAGATAATAATTGTCATTTGTAGAAGTCATAATGTCAAAATAGTTGAAGAATGGTTTTTGGGGTACTGGGGATTAAAGCCCAGTAACCCCTCGAGAAGGTAATTTAAATATGCTGAGATTAGTAATGTAATCACACATTTAAATTAAAATAAAAATTTTATGTTTACGTCCACGTGTAGCGGAGAGTGAATGAAAGAAGTAAATGGATCCCAGAGTACCCCAAGAACCATTCTTCAACTATTTTGACATTATGACTTTTACAAATGACAATTCTTATCTTTATACTGTTTTACAGACATACCAATAATTTTACAAAAAATTTTAAAAATCCTCGACACCTCATTAGAAGGCCTTTTTCTTCTTCCTCATTTTATTTGGTTCTTTAGACTTCCTTTACTAATTTTCTTCACATGCTCAGCATGTTTTAACTCTCCTCAACCTTTTTTATATATGTCACTTCTACATTTCAATTTTTCAATGCCATAAAAGCTCCATTAAGGTTTTATACCATTTTCTCTCCTGCTAATCAATCAGCACTTTATACATTTTCTGTCTCTTGCTGATGAACGTTTCTACGTTCGAAACATGTAGAGACCCCTAAAGAATTTCTATATTCTATTAGTTTTTTCTTTCTTTCCTATACCTACTTTCAACTCCACTTTAAGCATGGAGTACTTCTTCAAATAATGATAAAATTCGAACTTACGATATACAATGCTATAAAATAAAGCTTGGTTTGATGAGGCTTCCTCCAAACAAGGGCGGATTTACAGGGAGGGGTAACGGTTTAATAACCCCTCGCCGCCACGAATTGTAATTTAATTAGTGGTTATTGTGGAGTAACAACTAAATACATAGTTAATAAAAAAAATAATGGGTATTAGTAACCTTCCCATGATTTGGAGCTAAATCCCCTCTGTCCTCCCACCCTCCCTAACCTTTCTAAGCCGATTACAATGATGCTGATATGATTTTAATACCTAACCTCTAGACTAAATGTTTCATATAAAATTATTGGTTCACACTTGGATTAACAGAAACATATTTACTTTTTTCTTTTAATTACATCGAGAAAACTATTTTTTAAACTTTTTGAAGCAATATACTACGAGATGGGATCGTAGGACTTTAAAGCACATAATCTGCCAATGCGATGCGAGGCATCAAATACACGGGGTAACAAGACTAGAACCACAGGACATACCGACACTTTTCCCCAGAGTTGACAAACTAGTGAAAAGGAACTGGGATAAATGAGTGGGTGTAAGACCAACAAGGGAGAACACAACCTTAAAATTGTTGTACGGGTCTAAAGGTACATGTCTATGGTCTAAAGGTGTATGTCTATATAGTCTAACGGTAGATTATTATAAACCACACTCTATAATTCGCAATTAAACATAATAATATTATCGTATCGTTGTCCCGCCAATTGGGCTAGATGGACCAATGTACGCCGCCGACACATTAACAAAATTGCAACAGTTTTCCGATAAATTCCACTAAATTAATTCGTCAAAAATTGAAGGTTGAAGTTAATTCTGATGGCGCGGGCCGGCATTATCATTTTACAATTTTCTACATATTTACGGGAAACGCGCGTCCGCGTGGCCAATATTGTCACTGATTTTCATAAATTTCATTTAATGTAAACGCGGCGCGTATTGCCACGATTGTATTTACATTTTTCGGTTAATTGTTTTTCGATAGGGGCAATTTGGGGATAATTTGCCGCTGAACATGTATCAGCTTTTATTATTTTACATTAAATGACGGCAAAGAACGACCGGATGTGTATTATTTTTATTAGTTGCAATTTAGGACCTTTGGCATTTTAAAATGTATAACATATTGAAATAAGTAATTTTGCGTTAATTGGGCCTATTGACGCATCCGTTATTTTTAATCATATTCAGTATTTCTTTGCTTTTTCGTTCTATCCAAAAATTGGTCCAATTTTCTGCCGTTTGCAGTAAACTGAACCGATCAAAATATAATTAAATGAAAAATTTAGATGAAATTACTCAGTATTCCTTAAAAAATTAATTTACTTTAAATTTATAATTGTGGGTAACAAGAGTTACAGCAATTTGCGAGGTCAGAAGGTCGCATTTCTTTATTTCCATAAATTTAAAAACACCGGTATTTCCTGTTATGTTCAATTGGACTACGCAAATCCTGTATTAAGTCAACGAAAAATATTTTGGAGCTACATGCTACGTTTCCAAATTTCTGCGGTATCAATCTTTTTTTATTTGGCTCGTTTAGTTACGTACTAGCCATTTTCTCTTTTGCTCTTTTTTAAATTGAAAGTTTGTTTTCTTAAAAAACTGTATTTAATACTATTATATTACCACATTTTCTTTACTGTTCTTTCATTTTATATGATGCTAGTGAGGAAATATTTGATAAATTACAAATTTTACAAAATAAGGCAATGCGGATTATTTTAAATTGTGGCAAATATACAAAAATAAATTTTATGCTAAACAATTTAGATTGGTTGAAGGTCAGAAATTTAATTGTTTATGTAGTATGTATCTTTACATATAAAATTATAAACAATTTATTGCCTGATGGTTTAAAAATTTTTTTGTTCTTTTAATTATGATCATCATAATTATAAAACAAGAACTAATCAAAATTTTAATGTGGATAGAGTGTCTAAAACATTAGCTGATAAGTTCATTTTTAATAAAGGTTTAATAGAATATAATAATTTGGAAAATTCTATTAAATCTCAAATATCATTAATTAAAACTATTTAAAGAAACTTTAAAATTAAATTTAATTAAAAAACAAATGATACGTAATATTTGATACAACTTGCAAAATGTTTAACTTTTCTGTCTGTTTTTGTTAAAAGAAGGCTCCGTTTTAAAATTAAAAATAAATCTATAATAATGTTGTTAAAAAAATGTATTAAAAAATATTTAATTGTAGCTAAATTGCTAAATAAAACATGTTACTACTACTACTACATTTTTATTAGACAAATTTGAATTGTTGAGTGTAGTTTTTAAATCTGTATTTGGTTCTAAACATTTTGCAATATAAGCCTCCATACTCTGAGGATTCATCCAGATTGTTGGGTTTTAGTATTGAAAATACTATTGGGATCGTGTTTACGCAAACTTTGCATTGCATGTCGATGTCGCTCATGTCGATGTCGCTCCGCCGTCTGTCGCGGCCAACAGCGCAATATCTAGATCGGTCTTGTAACATAATACTCTGATAAGACTTGGTAGAAATATAAATATGAATCAGCGTAAAGTCGGCAAGTAAATAATGAATAATGTTTAGTTTAGTTTGTGTTTTAAAGAACGCCATAGTAACTTTGTTAAAAAGTGTTTTATTGAGATAAGTTATAACTAAGGTAAGTTCACGTTATTTAAATCGGAATATTATATCGAAAAAAAAAAGCGGGAGGCAAAAAGTTGGAGCACAATAATTGCATATTACAGGGTCCGCCCAAATTTGGTTAACAAATGGGATAATTTTTTTATTATTGATTTCTCAGAAAATGTTATTGTACCGGGTGATTGGTTATATTTTGCACCCCTACCTATCTCATGAAAATCTTCATGGTCTATTTTGAACGCTTGGGTAAATAGGTATAATTTAAAAACATAGCATAAGTAGGCTTAGACAATATGACCGATTGAATATAGGGCAATTGTTCACCTTGGTTGGTCTGCTATGTGAATATTATTGTTTATAAACAAATTAATATTAATTATTCTTAGAAATAAAACCATACATTTAATATAATATGTTTTAGTTAATATACAGGGTGTCCCAAACGTAATAGGACACAGAGCAACAGCAGGCTCCTTAAGGCGAAATAACGCGATTTATTTAAACTTGCATTATCCCAAAATTGATAACAACCAAGATAAAGGGTGTCAAACTTTTATTTTTGTTTTCGTTTTTTTGGGATTATTTATAATATGTTTTAATTAATATACAGGGTGTCCCAAACGTAATGGGACACAGAGCAACAGTAGGCTTCTTAAGGCGAAATAATGCGGTTTATTTAAACTTGCATTATCCCAAAATTGATAACAACCAAGATACAGGGTGTCAAAGTTTTATTTTTGTTTTCGTTTATTGGGATTATTTCCTAACGAAATGACATCGGTAGCAGCACGAAATTAAGGATTTTGGGGTTTTTTGAGGTGAGGAATTTAAAATTATCCATAGTTTTTATGTAACCAGTACTGTAAAATTAAAGAACATTTTTTAAACTTTTACAAAATCCAAATTAGAATGTGGGCTTTAATTACATGACATAGGTCATTAAAATTTTAAAGCTGTGTCAGGTATTTTCAATACATAGGATGCTTGCGTAAGGTGCAAGATCTGTGAATTTTTTTCTACTCGCGCATTCCATCGATTACGTTTATTCGGTTTTGAGTAAAACTATAACTAAGTAGATACTACAATATTTAATTAAACCGGAAGAAATTTGTATTTTTTTATTTTTGGTCTGATTTTTAGAAAATAATTCCTTAAAATGAAATATTTCCGGATATTCTTCACATGACAAGGACCGGAATGCCAGAAATTTAGATATTTTAGTCCACAAAAAGTTTCAATATATTTTTTAAAAAAATGGTTGTGGAAATAAAAGATTACGGTTCGTAATATAAATTGTATACCGTTATAATAAGAGTAAAATAATACCCATTTAATTTATTTAAACCCTATACGTTCTGTTTAAAAAAAAAACTCGTCTGCCACAAAAAGAAATGTAAAATATTTAATAGCATGTCTCGGGGGTAATAAATATATTTAATAGGAATGTGTTGAACTGTCAGACAGTTTCTTTATAATGAAAACTTATAAATATTTATTAAGTACACGTCAGAATTATAATACGCTACTTTATTTTAATTTATTATTGTTTGGGATGCGGTGGGTGTCGAAAAACATGACTGTTCGAAAAGATGCTGCAATTGGGCCCTTGTGAAAACGCTAGTATCTGATCTGAAGATTGATAATATGGTGTGTGCCCGGATCGACGCATGAATAGGTTAAAGAGACTGGCTTTTTTTTGACTTGAAACCTTATTTTCTGCGGTTCAGCCCCGTTAGGGTAGAAACTAATTTGTGTCATCATTTTAGTTTCGAAAAATCAAGTATGACTTGGAACTTTACAAAAAAATTATTTTTCCTTTAGTAAAGTGTTTTTTTTTCTCGGAAATAAGAAGAAATGTTGTTTGTTTGAAGGTGGTAGACAATGAAGTAATATCAAAAAAATTACCTTGTCGGATTTCCATTGTCTTTATTTTGTTACTTAACACAACGTTTCCGTTTGTTGGTATCTCTAACCGTTTTCAAGTTTAGTGTAAACTAAATTTTAATTCTAAGGCTACTGTGTTAAATGCTATCCATGTGCAATGAACCTTGATGATTCCGCCAACGTGCTTATTGGAGTCAAAACCAACAGCTCAAACACCACACTCAAAATGTACCTTCCACCAAAAAAGCAGCTTTCTAACTAAAATTCCCTTTTAAGAGTTTTTACTTTACTTTACTTTACTTTACTTTACTTTACTTTACTTTACTTTACTTTACTTTACTTTACTTTACTTTACTTTACTTTACTTTACTTTACTTTACTTTACTTTACTTTACTTTACTTTACTTTACTTTACTTTACTTTACTTTACTTTACTTTACTTTACTTTACTTTACTTTACTTTACTTTACTTTACTTTACTTTACTTTACTTTACTTTACTTTACTTTACTTTACTTTACTTTACTTTACTTTACTTTACTTTACTTTACTTTACTTTACTTTACTTTACTTTACTTTACTTTACTTTACTTTACTTTACTTTACTTTACTTTACTTTACTTTACTTTACTTTACTTTACTTTACTTTACTTTACTTTACTTTACTTTACTTTACTTTACTTTACTTTACTTTACTTTACTTTACTTTACTTTACTTTACTTTACTTTACTTTACTTTACTTTACTTTACTTTACTTTACTTTACTTTACTTTACTTTACTTTACTTTACTTTACTTTACTTTACTTTACTTTACTTTACTTTACTTTACTTTACTTTACTTTACTTTACTTTACTTTACTTTACTTTACTTTACTTTACTTTACTTTACTTTACTTTACTTTACTTTACTTTACTTTACTTTACTTTACTTTACTTTACTTTACTTTACTTTACTTTACTTTACTTTACTTTACTTTACTTTACTTTACTTTACTTTACTTTACTTTACTTTACTTTACTTTACTTTACTTTACTTTACTTTACTTTACTTTACTTTACTTTACTTTACTTTACTTTACTTTACTTTACTTTACTTTACTTTACTTTACTTTACTTTACTTTACTTTACTTTACTTTACTTTACTTTACTTTACTTTACTTTACTTTACTTTACTTTACTTTACTTTACTTTACTTTACTTTACTTTACTTTACTTTACTTTACTTTACTTTACTTTACTTTACTTTACTTTACTTTACTTTACTTTACTTTACTTTACTTTACTTTACTTTACTTTACTTTACTTTACTTTACTTTACTTTACTTTACTTTACTTTACTTTACTTTACTTTACTTTACTTTACTTTACTTTACTTTACTTTACTTTACTTTACTTTACTTTACTTTACTTTACTTTACTTTACTTTACTTTACTTTACTTTACTTTACTTTACTTTACTTTACTTTACTTTACTTTACTTTACTTTACTTTACTTTACTTTACTTTACTTTACTTTACTTTACTTTACTTTACTTTACTTTACTTTACTTTACTTTACTTTACTTTACTTTACTTTACTTTACTTTACTTTACTTTACTTTACTTTACTTTACTTTACTTTACTTTACTTTACTTTACTTTACTTTACTTTACTTTACTTTACTTTACTTTACTTTACTTTACTTTACTTTACTTTACTTTACTTTACTTTACTTTACTTTACTTTACTTTACTTTACTTTACTTTACTTTACTTTACTTTACTTTACTTTACTTTACTTTACTTTACTTTACTTTACTTTACTTTACTTTACTTTACTTTACTTTACTTTACTTTACTTTACTTTACTTTACTTTACTTTACTTTACTTTACTTTACTTTACTTTATACTTTACTTTTTACTTTACTTTTTACTTTACTTTTTACTTTACTTTTTACTTTACTTTTTACTTTACTTTTTACTTTACTTTTTACTTTACTTTTTACTTTACTTTTTACTTTACTTTTTACTTTACTTTTTACTTTACTTTTTACTTTACTTTTTACTTTACTTTTTACTTTACTTTTTACTTTACTTTTTACTTTACTTTTTACTTTACTTTTTACTTTACTTTTTACTTTACTTTTTACTTTACTTTTTACTTTACTTTTTACTTTACTTTTTACTTTACTTTTTACTTTACTTTTTACTTTACTTTTTACTTTACTTTTTACTTTACTTTTTACTTTACTTTTTACTTTACTTTTTACTTTACTTTTTACTTTACTTTTTACTTTACTTTTTACTTTACTTTTTACTTTACTTTTTACTTTACTTTTTACTTTACTTTTTACTTTACTTTTTACTTTACTTTTTACTTTACTTTTTACTTTACTTTTTACTTTACTTTTTACTTTACTTTTTACTTTACTTTTTACTTTACTTTTTACTTTACTTTTTACTTTACTTTTTACTTTACTTTTTACTTTACTTTTTACTTTACTTTTTACTTTACTTTTTACTTTACTTTTTACTTTACTTTTTACTTTACTTTTTACTTTACTTTTTACTTTACTTTTTACTTTACTGTAAACGGTGCTTCCTTAATCCAACAACCGTATTTAATTTCAAATAATTTTTCTAAAAAAAAATTAATTGGCTTATTAGAAAATAATAAAAGTTGGTGTATGAGTCTATCATACAAGGAACTTCAAAAAAGTCTAATACAGTTTTAATGTAAAATTAATCGGGGAACCAATATTTGATGGTAGCAAAATTTACATGGGATTTCCCATGGTCAGTCTGGCGGTGCACCGCCCGGTATACAGGGTGTCCGGGAAAATGTGGGAAATCTCCCGGATATGAAAAAAACACGTGAAAAGAATACTACTAGTTCATATAAACTTATTTCGTATCGGCCTCCTCTTCGGAAATATGGGCTCCCAAAAGCTCCCATGGAATTAAGTTTTTGACACATAACAGGTATATTTTAATTTTTTTTTTATGTGATGTATACCAGGTAAGACCCTTCAAATAACTATCCCAGAAAGTGTTGCGAATTACTCACAGCTGCAGGGACGGACTAGCTGTGACACTAATGTGCCCATTTTTTGTACGCCCTGTATGATAAAAACTTTGGACAACGTTTTTTACATACCTTTAACTATTGACTAAAAATTAAGTACTCTTCATTCATGTCGCTAATCCTAACCGTTTTCGAAAAAACGTGATTTTTAACATATTTACATCATGTAAAATATATTTATCGTATTTCAATAAAAGATACATCTTTGTTCCTATAAATTATAAATGTTCACTTTTAACTGCTTACACTGAGAAAAATTAAACCATTAGGAGGTTTGTAAATCCCTAATTAGTACCTATAGCAAAATTTTTGCTTGACGCTATTAGAGTAATCATAATAATTATAAAAATATTTTCTAATGGAAGGAACGACGACGAAATTGCAAATGATGAAAATTCGGAAGGGTATGGCACCTTTAGAAATAAAGGTCCCTACATTATCGATGGCGATATATAGAAAGTACCTATAGTGGCAAGCATGAGGCGAAGACGACGGAGCTGTAAAAAGAAGAAAAAGATATATGGCATTGTGTCCGCGTTTTTTGAATTATTTCTCTTTAAAAATATAATTCGAAATGTTAGTTTTTTTTATATGTTTTTTTTAGATATAACGTATATTTTTGTTTATAAGGTGATAAGATTAACAATAAAATTGGAGAAACCTGCTAGAACCCTTTTATAATAGGTATTAGAACCTTTCTTATATTGGGTATAAACTATCTTTTACTTGGGAAAATACGCAGGATTATATTCGATATTAACTATATTATCACTGGTATTAGAAATTCTTTTAAACGGTATACAGTGGCGTAACAAAAACTGAGTGGGCCCCCCCGCCAACGTTTTCAGGAGCCCCCTTTCTATACTATAAAGGCCTAAGTCCGAATCTAATAAATCTAATTCGTTGCTTTCATTTTGACAATCATGCATTACAAAATCTGAGTCTCTTATCATTACATCAGATAGTTCGGATTGGGTGTCGAAATTTTGTATTTCAACCTCAGAATGAAAGCAGCTTATTTCACTTTCATGAATCTCCTTACTCGTTGTCGCTACAGGCCCAGGTTCGGATTCTGATGCTTCTGGGGTAGCACTTACACTCGTACTCTTACTCGTACTTGCACTCCCAAAAAAAATTTCAATTTTAGCATTTTTTTTAATTTTCTCATCTCGTTCTTTATTTCTCTTTCGCTTTTGAGCACCACTTAAGTATTTAGTTTTTTTATCCATTATAGAAAACTTAATTAAAATTTAATTACAAACTGTGAACACGTTCGCGAAATATTCCGTACTTGTGTCATCCAAGAAACTAAAAGTGCAAACTAAAAATAATTTTTATTTTTACTGCTTAGGTTTTCCTATTTCCAGGGCTTAATAAATAAAAAACAATAAAGTCTTCCAATGGCATTCCAAAATGGAAGCCGCGTCGCGCTCATAGCGGCAATTGTACCGTCAAAGGATCAAAGGCGTAAAAGCTAAAGCGGCAAAATGGGCTTGTTGGCTTGCGGCTTGCGTTTGTGCTTTGTGCGTGATAAACCGACAATATGTTTTCTTTTTTGTGTTCCAATCGCCGAAATTCTTTTATTTATGTTGTTGTGTCTACTACCGTATAAAAAGGTTTTTAAGTTTTTATTAAACAAAATGTAATAATTTATTTAAAAAATTAAATTAATTATGAAATAAAATACCTATGGAAAGCAAAGCTGGCAGCAAGTTTTAAATGGGGGACGGCCATCCGTTAATGTGGGCCCCCCGGCTAGCCGGGCCCCCCCGCGGTGCGGGGTCTGCGGGGGTGTTTGTTACGCCACTGACGGTATACCGATTAGATATTGATCACTAATCACTAGTAACAGTATTATAATACTTAGAACATATTAACTTGTTGTTATTAAAATACATTTATATTGGGTAAAGAACAGATAGCAGCTACTAGTAACATAATTACTAAGTCCAACTATAAAGGGGATATAACTGGTATTGGAAGCGATATTGTAACTGTTGCATACTGTCGCGCTGTCCAAATACGTATGTGGAAATCTAATAATTGATATAATATTTTTTATAACAGGCATTGGATTTTTTCTCAGTGTAATATTAATACATGATCGCAATAAAATGACATTTTTCCGAAAACGGTTAGGATTAGCGACATGAATGAAGAGTACTTAATTTTTAGTCAATAGTTAAAGGTAGGTAAAAACGTTGTCCAAAGTTTTTATCATACAGGGCGTAAAAAAAATGGGCACATTAGTATCACAGCTAGTCCGTCCCTGCAGCTGTGAGTAATTCGCAACACTTTCTGGGATAGTTTTTTGAAGGGTCTTACCTGGTATACATCACATGAAAAAAATTCACAGATCTTGCACCTTACGCAAGCATCCTATGTATTGAAAATACCTGACACAGCTTTAAAATTTTAATGACCTATGTCATGTAATTAAAGCCCACATTCTAATTTGGATTTTGTAAAAGTTTAAAAAATGTTCTTTAATTTTACAGGGTCCGCCCAAATTTGGTTTTAACAAATGGGATAATTTTTTATTATTGATTTCTCAGAAAATTTTATTCTACATAAAAGTTTTGCATCTTGAGTAAATCGTTTTGACGTATTCAAATCTTCTGTGGCATAGACAGGGTGAATATAAAAGAGAAAAATATGACGTCAGTGACTCAAAAAATTTTAAAAATTTAAAAACTGAAACAGCCATATTAACAGTTAATGTGGAAAGTTAATATGAAAAGTGTAAAAATTCAATAAGGGCAAAAATTTGATTTTTAACTTGACTTTTCTTGAAAACTATTAGCACTAGAAAAAAACTTTATTTAACTTTTTATCTTGGATTTATTAGTTCTTTAATATGGCTGTTTCAGTTTTTAAATTTTAAAAATTTTTTGAGTCACTGACGTCATATTTTTCTATTTTATAGTCACCTTGTTTATGCCACAGAAGAATTGAATACGTCAAAATGATTTACTCAAGATGCAAAACTTTTATGTAGAATAACATTTTCTGAGAAAACAATAATAAAAAATTTATTTCTAAAAATAATTCATATAAATTTGTTTATAAACAATAATATTCACATAGCAGATCAACCAAGGTGAACTATAAATAATCCCAAAAAAACGAAAACAAAAATAAAAGTTTGACACCCTTTATCTTGGTTGTTATCAATTTTGGGATAATGCAAGTTTAAATAAATCGCATTATTTCGACTTAACGAGCCTGCTGTTGCTCTGTGTCCCATTACGTTTGGGACACCCTTTATATTAACTAAAACATATTATATTAACTGTATGGTTTTATTTCTAAGAATAATTAATATTAATTTGTTTATAAACAATAATATTTACATAGCAGACCAACCAAGGTGAACAATTGCCCTATATTCAATCGGTCATATTGTCTAAGCCTACTTATGCTATGTTTTTAAATTATACTTATTTACCCAAGCGTTCAAAATAGACCATGAAGATTTTCATGAGATAGGTAGGGGTGCAAAATATAACCAGTCACCCGGTACAATAACATTTTCTGAGAAATCAATAATAAAAAAATTATCCCATTTGTTAACCAAATTTGGGCGGACTCTGTAATATGCAATTATTGTGCTCCAACTTTTTGCCTCCCGCTTTTTTTTTTCGATATAATATTCCGATTTAAATAACGTGAACTTACCTTAGTTATAACTTATCTCAATAAAACACTTTTTAACAAAGTTACTATGGCGTTCTTTAAAACAAACTAAACTAAACATTATTCATTATTTACTTGCCGACTTTACGCTAATTCATATTTATATTTCTACCGAGTATTATCAGAGTATTATGTTACAAGACCGATCTAGATATTGCGCTGTTGGCCGCGACAGACGGCAGAGCGACATCGACATGCAATGCAAAGTTTGCGTAAACACGATCCTAATAGTATTTTCAATACTAAAAAATTGAAATATACCTGTTGGTTTAATAATGTGTCAAAAACTTAATTCCATGGGAGCTCGTTGGGAGCCCATATCTCCGAAGAGGAGGCCGATACGAACGAAGTTTATATTAACTTGTAGTATTCTTTTCACGTGTTTTTTTTCATATCCGGGAGATTTCCTGGACACCCTGTATATCCTAAACAAGGGTAAATGTGCTACAAAATAAAGCACCATTTACTTATCGCATTACCACACCGATACCGAAATGAACCGACTTTATTACTTCGTAATATTATTTTTCAATTAGATTTAATTTATACGCGTCCTGTATTTACGGCGTTTTTCGTTAAACTATAAAAGCATGCACGGTGTTAACGTAAATTTAATTAAACAACTTTTATATACTTTCCGGTCGTAAAAGCGGTTAAACATTGTAACGATGAAAATTTAGGATAGAAAATTTGTATCTAAAATGTTTCTCATATTGTATCATTTATGTATACCGGGTGAGTCGACGATTACGCGGAGTAATTCTACGCCTTGCAGACACAGACTTATAAAAAAGGGGTGATTGCTTGATTCCATAACACCTGTGTGAATAAAAGGGAATCTCTAGGAAATGGTGTGTTGTCGGGGAATTATTTTTTTTCCATAGAAAAAGTTGGTGACCATTAAATTTAAAAATATATTAACGCCAACCAAGAACACGAGTCTCGCTAAACCACTTTTTCGCTTGTTTATTGTGGTGTTTTTTAACTTTATTGAAAATTTTGTTGTGAATTTTGTGATATATAAACTTTCAAAACAATAGGTAAACAATGCCACCGTACATATTTAGTGTATAATGGTTTTAATAGTGAGAAAAGTGCGACAGAGGATATCTCTTCAACAGGTAATGAATCTCAATAGGTGCACGTTTTTTATACAGGGTGTCCGGGAAAATGTGGAAAATCTTCCGGATATGAAAAAAATACTACAAGTTCATATAAACTTCTTTCGTATCGGCCTCCTCTTCGGAGATATGGGCTCCCAAAGAGCTCCCATGGAATTAAGTTTTTGACACATAATTATTAAACCAACAGGTATATTTCAATTTTTTTTATATGATCTATACCAGGTAAGACCCTTCAAATTACTATCCCAGAAAGTGTTGCGAATTACTCACAGCTGCAGGGACGGACTAGCTGTGACACTAATGTGCCCATTTTTTTTACGCCCTGTATGATAAAAACTTTGGACAACGTTTTTTACATACCTACATACCTTTAACTATTGACTAAAAACTAAGTACTCTTCATTCATGTCGCGAATCCTAACCGTTTTTGGAAAAACGTAATTTTTCACATATTTACATCATGTATATTTAGCGTATTTCAATAAAAGATACATCTTTGTTCCTATAAATTATAAATGTTCACTTTTAACTGCTTAATATTAATACATGATGACAATAAAATGACATTTTTCCGAAAACGGTTAGGATAAGCGACATGAATGAAAAGTACTTAATTTTTAGTCAATAGTTAAAGGTATATAAAAAACGTTGTCCAAAGTTTTTATCATACAGAGCGTAATAAAAATGGGCATATTAGTGTCACAGCTAGTCCGTCCCTGCAGCTGTGAGTAATTCGCAACACTTTCTGGGATAGTAATTTGAAGGGTCTTACCTGGTATACATCATATGTAAAAAAAATTGAAATATTAATTGGTTGGTTTAATAATTATGTGTCAGAAACTTAATTTCATGGGAGCTCTTTGGGAGCCCATATCTCCGAAGAGGAAGCCGATACGAAAGAAGTTTATATAAATTTGTAGTATTCTTTTTTGTTTTTTTCATATCCGGTAGATTTCCCACATTTTCCCTGTATATTATAAATATCATAAAAAAAAATTTAAAATTGTTTATGATACACTGTTGTGATTGCCTGGTGAGGACCAGATATCAGTAGTTTTTTTTTGGTTTTTCAACAAGCCCAAATAATATAACCCAGTATTTTAAAAGTCGGCGCGCGTCTATTGCTACGAAGTTCCAGTCAGTTGGAATGTTGCTGCCAACTCAAATTAGTGGATGGCAACCTATAAAAACCAAAACTCCATTCGTATAGACATTACAGTGTGTCATTTATACAAATAAGATTTCTTGATGATACAATATTTAAAATATTTTTAATTATACAGGGTGCGCGCTCAAAAATTAATGTGTCATAAAGTATGATTTTTCTATAGACGACACCCTATATTGAAGTGATTTTTTAATTCTACGTGTCCTTTTATAACTTTTGGTTATATACGAAAGAGTTGTAGGTTTTAAGCTAATTATGACTTAAGGGCGGATTATAAGCACTTAAATTTAGCCGAAAGCATATATATGTCTTGTTTGCCTTTAAAATATGCAATTATTTGCATTTTTTTACTAAATATGCATACTGGTATGCAATATTTCTTAATTTATCATAGTAAAATAAGGTAAAGAAACACATTGGGTTCTAAAAAATATGTTTTATTTTTTTTTAAATGCAAATAAGAGCAAAGAAAAATTAAAGTAAACAATTTTTTACCCTATAATTGTGTAATCTATACGTGTATTACTAAATATTTTTCAAAATTTTTAACTAAAAGGGATTGTCTTTTATTAGTAAAAATATGTTTATACAACGAGAAGCTTCTTTCAACATCTACTGATGTAATCGGACAATACTGCAACTTGGGTAGCAAAATCCAAGATTCAACTTCGTTGGATGGTTTGCCCTCATAAATGCTTTTTTTTGCAGTTAAGTATTTAAATCCTTCATTCTTGTTTACAGTTACATCCAATTTGTTTCTTCCTTGACCTCCTACTTTACCGGGAATGTTATTACTTTTAGCGGAAAAATAAATCTTTCGACAAACTAAAACAAAATTATGTATCACAAATAAATACAGTTTGTTAAGCAGGTAATAATAACGCATTATTAAGTGACAATAAAGAACAGAATATACCTGGAGACCCCCAATAAATACCTTGTGTATAACCAAAATGTAAATATAATTATTATAATCTTCAGATTGGAAAATCCCTGAAATAAGTACCGAACTGGACATTAAACCTTTAATGTTTTAAATTTTTTGATAAAGCCGAAAACATAAAAACATGGTATTAAAATAATAATTTATGAAAAATGTGCAATTTATTATAAAATTGACAAAATATGCGAAAAATGCATATCATTTTTAAGTGTCATTCATTTTACATTATTAAGCCCTTTAATTATGACACTTGTGTTGTGAAAATACTTACTTAAAGTTTCACCTCAAGCTATTTATAATTTGAATCCTCAGTAAATTAATTCAAAAAACAGATCCACTCTGAAATATTTGGCATTTTATTTACAGCGTGTTTCTTTCTAATAAAAAATGTCACTACTTCTCAAATTAAACACTCTATATATTTTGTTGTCATCTTATAGCTCGCTAAAACTCTTCAACTTTTATTAAGAATGTCCTATCCCTATCGCTAATAGTTTTTAAATTTTTCGAGATTTTCTGTCCTCGTTTTATTCTTCAAATAAATTCTATTATGTAAAAGCTCTGTCCCTTGTGTGTTTGTATTTTTCTTGTGGTATTATTTAACTACTGGAAAATCGTTTCCAATATAATAGCAGTAACGTTCGACTTTCATTCTGCAACTTAATATTTAAAATAATTAACGAAATATTGAAATAAACAATGGAATATTCTCCAAACAGACATTTAATTTAATTACCTGAAACAGTTAATTAGCCTATTTAATAAACAATTACTGGAGACCGGGGAAAATGCATTTGTGTATTACTGTTTCCACCACAAGGCTTTTGATAGAGAAGCATTGTGACAGCTGTCGTCCTTTGATTATATACCTAGTAAAATATGTATCACCTGTCTGAGTCTGCCTATTCACATTGGTGCAATGGATAATACTATATTTTTCATTATTTAAAGTATTGTCGCTTTTAGTGCAGCTTTTAATGATGCGGCAGGGGAAAAGGGGTAGGACCAAACTTCTTAAAATCGTTGACTATTCAAATTAGATTCTAGAATGGTTCATCGGTTCGTGAACTGCTCTTATCCATTCTTTATTGGTAGTGATGCCGCCGAGACGAGAAATTCTCGTGTCTCGTCTCGTCTCGTCTCGTCTCGTCTCGTCTCGTCTCGTCTCGTCTCGTCTCGTCTCGTCTCGTCTCGTCTCGTCTCGTCTCGTCTCGTCTCGTCTCGTCTCGTCTCGTCTCGTCTCGTCTCGTCTCGTCTCGTCTCGTCTCGTCTCGTCTCGTCTCGTCTCGTCTCGTCTCGTCTCGTCTCGTCTCGTCTCGTCTCGTCTCGTCTCGTCTCGTCTCGTCTCGTCTCGTCTCGTCTCGTCTCGTCTCGTCTCGTCTCGTCTCGTCTCGTCTCGTCTCGTCTCGTCTCGTCTCGTCTCGTCTCGTCTCGTCTCGTCTCGTCTCGTCTCGTCTCGTCTCGTCTCGTCTCGTCTCGTCTCGTCTCGTCTCGTCTCGACGAGACGAGAGTGAAATTTTTTTCTCGAGAGAAGTCACGAGACGAGAGAAGACCGTTTCTCGTCGAGAAATTTCTCGTTTTTTCTCGAATTTTCTCGAATTTTCTCGTTTGTTAGAACACTGAATTTTAGGTATCTTCTAATATGCAGTGTCCGCAAGAAAGTTCGCATCAAATGGGATTTTTTTTTATTATTAGGTATAGGTAAAAATTGAAAAAGCAGTTAGTTTTTGCTTACCTAAAAACCAAAAATGACGTATACTGAAGCAGCTGCACGACTTGCGTTACCTGTCAAATTTGACATTTTTAATAAAATAGGTTCAAAAATGCCATTATTTATCAAAATATCGAAAAACTTTATTTGAGAAAGTTGTTTATTTAGGCATTTTTAGTCTTTATACGAAATTTTGACAGTCTAATTAAATTTTTATTTTTTGCCAGGTTTTTGAAAATTTTGATCAACCCTCGTAGATTAACTTTTATACATCGATGTAAAACCATTTGCCTTTACTTCATTTCTAATCTTAATGCAATTTTGTGTAAAAAATTTTTGTTTCCTATTTGGTTCAAAAACTGAAATTGTTATTGATCAGTATGTAATGTTTGATGCAAAGTTTATCTAATTACATCAGTTTTGCCAAAACCGACGTTTCTCTTTTCTCTTAAGTTAGTAAACAGATGTACAAAAAAAAATATTGGAAGCTTTCGTTGAAATTTTACTTAATTAATATTAAATTAAATTAATCATATTAAACTATATTTTTGTTGAATAAAATGTTTCGAGCGATTAATATATATTCTTTTTAATCCAATATTAATTAAGTAAAATTTCAACGAAAGCTTCCTAATATTTTCTTTTTGTACATCTGTTTACTAACTTAAGAAAAATAGGAAACGTCGGTTTTGGCAAAACTGATGTAATTAGATAAACTTTGCATCAAACATTACATACTAATCAATAACAATTTCAGTTTTTGAAGCAAAACAAATAATAGGAAACAAAAATTTTACACAAAATTGCATTAAGATTACAAATGAAGTAAAGGCAAATGGTTTTACATCGATGTATAAAAGTTAATCTACGAGGGTTGATCAAAATTTTCAAGAACCTGGCAAAAAATAAAAATTGTATTAGACAGTCAAAATTTCGGACAAAGACTAAAAATGCCTAAATAAACAACTTTTTCGAATAAAGTTTTTCGATATTTTGTTAAATAAGGGCATTTTTGAACCTATTTTATTAAAAATGTCAAATTTGACAGGTAACGCAAGTCGTGCAGCTGCTTCAGTATACGTCATTTTTGGTTTTTAGGTAAGCAAAAACTAACTGCCTTTTCAATTTTTACCTATACCTAATAATAAAAAAAAATCCCATTTGATGCGGACTTTCTTGCGGACACTGTATAGACAGAAAAATAATGTGTTTAACCTTCTCACTCTATCGTATTGTGAAGGCATTTACCTACTGCAGTAGAAAAAAACGCAATGGCAATGCTTGTTGGTTTTCATACCAAAGGTTGTCAGATATATATTTTTTAGAAACATAGAAGATACAACAAAAGTATATGAGACTAAACAAAAATATATGAGATTCTTATAGGTATTGTGAAACTTTCTGTTGTAGCGGCGGTGATCTTAAACCAATTACAGTTTACATTGTATAACTCGCATGTAAAAGAAGGACACAATAATTAATTATCTATAATGTTACCGCAATTTAGTCCGAATATTTCATAAACTATGAGAGATTGATATGTCAAATAGAGCATTTTCGGAAATACTTTTTTAAGTTCTTTCTCTTGCACTTTCTATTAATGTAATAAAAAAATTAAGGTTTTTCCCCGGATGACATTCTGGGCCTGGGCTGATCCCTTTATTTAGTCGAATATTTTCCAAACTATTGCAGTTAATTATGCCCCGAATTATGCCAAAAAATAAATAATAAAAGAAGGGTAGTTCCATTATGAATCAATTATTATTATTATAAATCGTTCTCTATTCTGTATCTTTTACCACCCCGTATATTTTGGACTGAAAATACCTCGGTGCCAAGCCTATTACATTACGTGAATTATGTCTTATGGCCGCTTGCAATATTTTGTTGATCTAAGAAAAATAGTTTCTAAGTCACGTGACTAACAAACCGACTATATTAAACCCTTCTGCGAGACGACCAGATACTTTTAAATGTTTACCCCCTTTAAGATTCGTATAAAAAAATATTTTTTATGATTCCCTACTCACGAGAAAAAACGAGACGAGACGAGACGAGACAATGGCACTCTCGAGCGAGAAAAACGCGTTTCTCGTCGAGACGAGATAAAAAAAAATTCTCGCCTCACGAGACGAGACGAGAATGGGCCAATTCTCGTCTCGCGGCATCACTATTTATTGGTTAATCATTTTTTAATTGCATCTATATTGTCAATAGCAGGCCCAGGTTTGTTTTGGGAATTATACCTCAACTTTTAGCCTGGAAAAATACAGCAAGTATTCATGATTATTTTAAACATGCGTTTGACAGTTATTTGTCATTCTGTCACTTTAATCAGTTAAAACATTAATGAAAATTACTAATTCTAAATTCAAATTACTAATTCTAAATTCAAATTACTATTTCTTATAATTCTACACAATAGAGAGTTTTGGGTCGTCTAAATGGCAAAAGAAAATTAATTTGGCCTTAGATTTAATTCTTCTTCTTCTTCTGGTGCGTATCCACTAAGGGATGTTTCCGATAACATTTTCCATCGCTTCTCTGTTTCTTGCGATGTGTATCAGCGACTGCACAAACATTATTAAGTTTTAAATTAAAATGTAGTCAGTACTAATTAAATTTAGGTCCACAGGAGATTGATTTAAAAAATTAACTCTGCCTAGTAATTACATCAAAGAGTCCGTGATTAATCCATCCTAATGAAACCTGATTAATGTAAGAATCATTACTGATTATATTTTCATCAATTTATATTAAATATTTTAACCAATAATGATAAAATTGGCTTCGATGTGTGGATGCCCCAAAATGTCTGATTACAGTATCAGTTTTGATTGAAAGTAAAATATACGAAATAAAAACGCTTTTATTTTGTTAAAAGATAAGAGTAAACACTGGAAGGCAAATGCAACACATAAGCATACAAATGTAGAATCTAGAATTGATTCTTTATTTACTTTATAATTTGTTTTTTCTTGCTGTTGCATTAATCAACGCATTTCGTTTATTTTGTATTTTTTAACCAAATATTTTTTATGAAATCACGTTGAAGTAAAAATTGAATATTTCAGGAAAAAAACAGAGATGAACCAATGAATCAAAAAAGAAAATGTAAAGGAAACATGGGACTTTTATTTGGCTGTAATTGTGATAACTTGCAATGGCTAGTAAATCCCACAGGGTGTTTTGAATTTCCGTAAAAAAAAATAACAGTTTTATAACACCCGGTATAATACCAAAATTACTTTTTTAAGCAAAACAACAAAGGTAGTGATATGCTTAAGGAAAAACCTACAATTAGAAAAAAAAATCATTAAAAACGAACCACAAATTTGGAAAATATATAACATCAAAATTGTGGCAATTTTTTTGTTATGCGTTAAATATGGCGCGCAGTGTATTATGGAACCATAAAATATTGCATCTTTAAGTTTGTAGGGAACTATATCTGTCAACCATTGGGTTAATAATAAATACGAATAGGTCGAATGAAGAGGTATTATCTAATTATAAATCCAATCCAAATATCCAGTTAGGAATATTGTGATTTACCATGACAGAGAACACGTTACATTATCGAGTAATAACGAAATTTTGCATCTATTCAATCGTTGCGCATTCCATCGTAAATATGTTATTAATTAATTTGGCAATAATTGTTCTTCGCCAGGGAGAGAATGTATCAGTCGTTCTGCAATACCGAATCTGAATCCCGACCAATAATCGCAACTAACCAAATTCCTGCGACACATCAATAACGTTACATTGTGCTAATTACAACGGTTGATTTAGTTCGGGCGGTGTCGGGTGGAATCGGGGGTGGCGGCGGGAGTTTGTCCGACCTTTGCTCACCCTTTAATTTCGGCCGTGAGTGTTTAATGGCGTAAATTGGATAAAGAAAAAGTGTCGCAGAACCGGAGTAGACTGATTTAGTTGAATTATGGTCCCGACGGCTCGGAACGTCGCATATTTCATCTGGAATGGGCTTAGTTTGGTTTGGAGACCAATAACTATAATTAATGGGACGGCGATGCCGGATAAATTAATTGTTTGCGAGTACTTGAAATTGCATTATAACAATTATTATGGCTCCTGGAAAACTTTTTTTTATGAACTTATGTAATCAATTAAGTATACACTTTTGGATATTATTATATATACCGGGTGTCCACCGAAGGTGGCTCGCCCCTCTAACTTTTTTGTTTTTCAAGAAAATAAAATAAAATCCCCCGAATTTTATTTCATTATCTTGAAAAACAAAAAGTTAGAGGGGCGAGCCACCTTCCGTGGACACCCGATATATACTGTTATAAAAGATGTTATATGATCCGCGAAAATATTAAAAAAATATATTATGGCATATCGGACAAGTATGTGATATTTTTTTATATTGGAATACACAGTGATCCAAGTCTAATGGATACCCTGGGGCGGTTAGACCATGACGACCGTTTCGTCCTTGTCAGGACACTACTCTACATAACCCAAGCAATCCCAACAACAGCGGTAAGATGTATTAAAAGCCTTTTTACAAAAGTAAAGCGGTCATAAATACACCGTAGCGCCATCCCAGCGGAATTAACTCCAATATAAAAGGCAGTCACACTGGTAATATCGAAAGGTAGACAGACAACTAAGAAAACCACGAAGTGCATTACAATCCAGTATAGGGAACGCTATTTGCGTTTTCACCGAAAACATCTGCCATTTTGCAGACCAGAAAACAGATCAACGCTGGCACCCACTAGAATGCGCGCAATCCGTTTAAGTTTTGAGCCATAAAAATGTTTAGAAGATGATAATATAGTGTCCGCGAAAATATTAAAAGAAAATATTGTTATCAAGTTTAGAATATGCCTAATACCTTTCAATAAATGCAAAAAACATAAATCGTCCTTTTGACTTTTTTTACCCTATATACAGTGTCACCAGTAAAGTCCGCATCATATGGGATTTTTTTTTATTAATAGCTTTATTCAAAATTTGACTTTCGCATCAAGTTGTGCTTCGATCGAGATGAAAATTAAGCAAAAAAATAGTAGTCACGTGATTCGCATTATCTGTCAAATTTTAATTTTTTCCAAAAAATAATTCAAAAGTGGGGTATTTCTGAAAATATCGAAAATAGTTATTAGAAAAAAAAAATTTAAATGCAGTTTTTAGCCCACATGCAAAATTTCAGCTGCATAAGATAATTTTAATTTTTTACCCATATTTTGTCGTTGTAAACGTGTTTTTGGTGCATCATTGTAATACATTTTTTGGAAACTGCACTTAAATAATAAAATACTATTATTACTTTTTTTATGACATAGCTTAATAACAAATTTTAATAAAGGGGTTTTAAATTAAATCGTTGAAATAGATAAACTTTACGTTAAGTTAAACTAAAATTTATTTTCAACTTAATGAACACTTTACTGATGACACTGTGTTCTTTTTTGTCATAATATTAACATTAAGGTGTATTACTTTCAGACACAAACTACGTTTTTAAAAATACTTATTTTATGAAGTTACCTTATACAGGGTCAAAAACAAATAAACTTAGCATCACACGCGACCAAATTTTAATAGCCCAATTTTGATTTTGTAGAAAAACACACATTTAATATGGCGCTACTTTAAAGAAAATGTATCTGAAATAAAGCATTGTCAAAACTAAGAAGTTTTATGTAGGTTGCGTTAAGTCTTATTTTGCAGTGGTGCAATTTACAAAATATGGATAAAAAATCAAAATTATCTTATGCAGCTGAAATTTTACATGTGGGCTAGAAACTGCATTTAAAAAAACTTTTTTTAATAACTTTTTTCGATATTTTCAGAAATAACCCCACTTTCAATTATTTTTTGGAAAAAATTAAAATTTGACAGATAATGCGAATCAAGAGACCACTATTTTTTTGCTTAATTTTCATCTCGATCGAAGCAGAACTTGAAGCCAAAGTCAAATTTCGAATAAAGCTATTAATTTAAAAAATCCCATGTGATGCGGACTTTACTGGTCACACTGTATACATTTTGAAAGAAATATGTTTAATACATTCTACGTTTCTCCTCCACATCATAAAACATCTAGAATTCTAGACCATAGGGTTTTCACCTAGAACATACGTTATCGTTGACCTACCTCAATTAGTCATCCGAAATGGGATTTAATTTTTTTAGGTTGTATTCCTAATTATAATAATTAAAGTTGTTGTTGATGGAAAATAACAAGAAAAATAGCTATTGTATGCGTCGTAAACCTAAATAAGTAACAGTATCTCAATAAAATTCGTACAAACATAATTAATATATTAAAATTTTTGTTTGGTTTTAAGATGAGCGTATTTAATGACGTAACTGACATTTTTTCCAAAATGTCCCATTTGTTTTCAACGGTGGGTTTGTATCGTTTATTAAAATCGCTATTATGTATTTTTTTTTAAGATTTTTATTTTACTTTTTTTTTTTTTGTTATTTTTATATGAAATTGTGTGTAAATAAGTTGAGGGTGATTTTCTGTTATATTTTTTATAGGTGGTCCATTTATTCAAGCAAATTCAAGGGAAACAGTACTACGAGGGCTATAAAGAAAAAGAAGTTAAGGTATAGAAAACTTATTTACATACAAGAATTATTTTAGTGTAAGGTTGATTTTTTAAATTTTTTTTTTTTGTATTTAATTTTCTTTCTGTACTCTCATGCAGTGTTATTCAGATAAAAATATACTTCAACACCGCAAAACAACAATGGTTTGTTCGGAGGTATTATATTCGATTCCTGATATTGTCGCTATACCTATGTCGACGACGCATTATTTGGATAAAAGATAAATTGCATTCTAATGACTAATAAATTATTAGTCAGTTTCTTTTCCTTAATTATATTATACCCCCCCCCCCGGATTGTATTATATATTTTTTTGGCGAAAAAGTTGTCAAAGTACGCTGCCACAAACACGAAGGTTTATTTTTCCCTTGCGGCCGTAGTGAAATCTCGTATGGCTTATCTATATCTATAATAAAGCTAAAAGTTACTACTATCTATGCTTGTCCGAATAAAAAAATCGACTTCCAGATACCTAATAAAAACGAAAATTTAACAAAAATTTTTTTTTGGATTTATGATATTTTATTTTTGTGTCAAAATTGGAATATTACGTAATTTTTAAAACCGTGTTGCCAAACCTTTAGTACCTATATAATTATGTTAAGACGCTTTTTTTTCTCTCTTATAGAAAATAAAGAACTATTACTATAACTATATAAAAAATAGAAACAATGGGTTAAAATAGGAAGTAATAGTGGTTCCTACCAAACAATTAGATGTGGAGTACCACAAGGTTTCATTCTAGGACCCACATTGTTTCTTATTTATATCAATTCTATTTCACAATGAAAATTAAACTTCTTGCCGACGACACAACAATTATTTATTTTGCTAAACATATTACGGACATCCAATTAAATATCAAAAAAGATTTAAAAATTATATTTGACTGGTTGCAATTTTATAAATTAACTTTAAATTTTAGTAAATCTTTATTTATGTACATTGACAAACAAAAACTAGATATGGAGAAGCAACCAATAATATTTAATGGGGAAATATTAATTACAAAGATAACATAAAATTTTTCGGATTATAGATTGATCAAAATTTAAGCTGGAGAAAACACATATTCGAACTTACATTCTTTAAAATTCGTCATTGTATATCTTTAAATTATTTAAATAATATTTATCATGCGTTAGTACATTCAAAAATTCAGTATCGTATTTCTATTTGGGGTTCAGCCAAGTCGATAGTACTAAAACCTATAATGGAATTACAAAATAAAATTATTAAATGTATTTATAGATTTTCGCACTTAGAACCAACAACAAATTTATATAAATCGAATAAATACCTAGATATAAATAATTTATATAATTTAAAAATTTGCATATTTATTCATTCTTTACTTTTAAAACAAAAAAATTCTAACGTAACGTTTACAAAAGTTCATGATATTCATAGACATGATACTAGACAAACTAATTTTTAACAAACTATTAAAATAAACAGTAACTTTGGAAAACGGTCATTGTTATATAATGGATTAATATTATAGATATAATATTTTACCCGAAAATATTAAAACATTAAACAAACTACCCTTATTTAAATTTCATTTAAAAAAAAAATTTTTAGTATAATTTTCTTTCTTAAGAGCAGTAACCCCTTTTACCACAATGAAAATTGCCGAACGTTTTGCTGGTCAAACGAAAATAAAAAATAAAAATTGGTATTCAGAAAATAAATTCTACTTTAAATACCCCATCCAGAAAAGTAAATGACGATCGAAAATATTCCCAAAATTTTTTTTAGAAATTTTTTTTATTTTTAGTAATTTTGTAATATCTTAAAGAATTCTTTATTGGTCAAAAGCAAAATGACTTTCCCAGGTGTAAAATGTTGTACCAAACAATTTGTCTTAAAGCCATTTTTCAATATCGGCCTTACTTTTTTCTCGAAAACGTTGGGCGCTTAAAGTGAATTTAAGCGTGTAAAGTGGATTTACACGCCCAACGTTTTCGAGAAAAAAGTAAGGCCGATATTGAAAAATGGCTTTAAGACAAATTGTTTGGTACAACATTTTACACCTGGGAAAGTCATTTTGCTTTTGAGCAATAATAAATTGTTTAAGATATTACAAAATTACTAAAAATAAAAAAAAATTCTAAAAAAAATTTTGGGAATATTTTCGACCGTCATTTTCTTTTCTGGATGTTGTATTTAAAGTAGAATTTATTTTCTAAATACCAATTTTTATTTTTTCTTTCGTTTGACCAGCAAAACGTTCGGCAATTTTCATTGTGGTAAAAGGGGTTACTTCCTCTTAATGAGTTAATCAAATGTTTATACAAATAATACAAAACGATTTTCTTTAACTGTCTTTTTTTTTGTATACCTACTAAGTTAGAATAATAATTGTTGGTTATTTTTATATACTTATCGGGGGTAAGTGCACAAGTGCATCAAAATTACCGATAATTTTTGAATGAAATGTGTTTTTTTATAATTGCAAGAGTTTGTTTTCATATTTTCGCGAAAAAGCCCGACTCCGCAGGAGGAGGGCATTTTCGTAAAATATGAAAACCAACGATTGCAATTTGTAAAAAAAACACGTTAAATAAAAAAATTATCTGGTTATTTTTATGCACGAGTGTAATTTATTTGAATATTTCCCAAATTAATTAAGAACTCGAATCAAGTAAATAAATAAATAAAATAAACAGGTCTTTTATTTTTTATATGAACAAGAGAGAGAGAGTAAAATTAAATATTTTATTTAACAGAAAATACTAACAATAAAATTTAAAATGAAAGGAAAACATTCGTTGACATTGACTTTTTTGTCTGCTGTCACTCAATAAGATGACGTTAATTGTCAGAATATTATATTTTTTGACGTTTGTTAACAATAAAATCCCGCTTTGACGTTTTGTCAACAATATAAACTTGCGATGCAATTATCGATTTCTGGCAGTGCTGTTTTCGCTGTAATTTTGCGAAAATTGCATTTCTCTTATGGGAACTTTAACATATGAGGGAAATATTCGCTGTAATAACCTTATAAAGTTGGTTGGGAGTAAAATAAAATAAAAACTGATAAGTGATGAAGTTAAAATACTCTAAATTGTGCCCCCTAAAGGACTTTCCCCTACCGTCCGTGCAGGTTAAGACAAGGCAACCCCTGGTTTTTGTGCTTTGTCACGATAAAGTCCACACAAATACTGGTAGAAAGGTCCGAGAACTTACGATTACGGTCCTTTTTAGTATTTGTGTTTATACGCAACGTATGTTCAATGATATTTCGACTGACCTACTACTCCTCTCACTGTAACAGCCCACATCGTTTTGAACATCGCCTGGGTCTTACCGTGCCGATTCTGTGGGGGGCGCCCTGATTTAGTACACTTTATTTTTCATTTCTTTCAGGAATAAGTATAGGTTTTTGACGGTGCATAGCCTCTCCGCCTATAATACTAAACAGTTTGTCGGCTCCCGCCATATATACATCCAGGGTTTACTACTTTTAATGATAATAATTTCTTATTACGCCCATAAACGAGTGTTTTAATTGCCTCTAATTACTTTTAGAGTTACTTTATATGACATGATGGTTGTACATATTTGAGACTTTGTATATAAGATGATTTATTAATATTATCGATCGTCTCGCAGTGTTTGCTTTGCTCAAACATGGCAAGTTTAATACAGAGTATAAGAATATTTATTTCTTACATTTAAGCTAACATGGGCCATTAAGTTTTACTGCTGTACGTATTAAATTAATGCTGCTAAAATTATTTTTTTATTTTATGGAGATTATGCTGGTAGTTTATATTGTGCCGATAACAGGGTTGGATCCAGGAATTTGTTTATGGGGGGCACCGGGCGGCGCAAAAAGCCAGAAACTTAATGAAATTAAATTGAATTTATTTTCGCTGTTTTTTGTGTTTCTAGAGACCAAAAAATTTGGAATTGCGGTTATTATAAAAGTTATTGGAGGATGTTTAGGTGTGGTAAGTTTTGTGCGATTTGTAGCTGATTTTAATCAAATGTTCCTTCAGCCTTCCTTAAAGTATCTTAATTTTAAAATATTCTACATCGTTTTATGCCGATAAGATTTTAAAAATTGTCACAAATTATATCAGTGTCAATAACATGTACCTCTAATAAGTTTAGTGTTATATTGAACAGTTTTCTTTCCCGTAAATCTCACGTTTTGTTTCTTCTATTGAAAAAGCCAAAACAATAACCATAATTTTAGTAGATAATATTATAGTGTCCGCGAAAATAATTAAAAAGTGAATATTGTGGCTTATCGGACAAGTGTGTAACTGTTTTTATATTGGAATACACAGAGATCCAAGCACAATGGATACCCTGGGGCGGGTAGACCACGATGGCCGTTTCGTCCTTGTTAGGACGGGCAGCCATAACCCCAGCAATCCCGACAACAGCGGTAAGATGCATTAAAAGCCTTTTACAAAAGCAAAGCGGCCATCAGTACACCGTAGCGCCATCCCAGCTGAATTATTTTCCTTTAATTATTTTCGCGGACACTATTTATTATCTTCTTCTAAACATTTTTATGGATTTTCTTAAACGGATTGCGCGCATTCTAGTGGGTGCCAGCGTTAATGTGTTTCTAATGAGCATAAGATGTTCCGGTGAAAACACAAATAGCGTTCCCTCTACTGGATTGTGATGCACTTCGTGGTTTATTTAGTAGTCACATTTCGATTATTACTAGTGTGACTGCCTTTTGTATTGGAGTTTATTTCGCTGGGATGGCGCTACGGTGTATTGATGGCCGCTATGCTTTTGTAAAGGGCTATTAATACATCTTACCGCCGTTGTCGGGATTGCTTGGGTTATGGCTGCCCGTCCTAACAAGGACGAAACGGCCATCGTGGTCTACCCGCCCCAGGGTATCCATTGTGCTTGGACCACTGTGTATTCCAATATAAAAAACAGTTACACACTTGTCCGATATGCCACAATATTTACTTTTTAATAATTTATATATATATTTCTTGAATTCAAGACTTTACTGCAAAATAAAATCAACTCTAAACATCGGAGTTGACATTTAAAGAGTTTTTTCAATTTAGAAAAATTATTAGAGTTTTAAAAAGAACAAGAAAATTTAACTCCAATTTTATTTGACCACTTTTTAATGTATTTGATTCCTGGAATAAATATGTCAATTAATATAAAATAAATCAAAAATAGAACGGAAATCACCTAAATAACGTTTATATAGATTTAACAATTCGCCAGCCAGTTATTATTCTAAATAATCGTGGGAAAATTATTTCACTTTTTTAGCGATATTTAACGCCGCCAGCTGATTGGTCTATTTTAAATAATTTAAATTTCTGTGTCGATATAATTACATCCATGCATGTTTTACTAAAGATGCAAAAGAAAGTTTTACTTTATATTTCTTGCAGCCTTTAATTTTCTTTGTTTTAAAGCTGAAATATTTAAAAATGTATGAAGAAAAACTTCAATTGGCTTTCTATTGCATTTTAATATTTTAATAGTATACATACATAACGTCGTAAAGTCGTGATGTCATGGTAAAATTAACGTTTGATATCTTCGAGAAAAAATAAAAAGCATTAAAAGTTTAAAATTTTTATAAAATGGAAGTTAAGGTGGAATAACCGACGCCATTTTCTATCGTTAATTCGATTTGCCTAACTATTGAGGATTCGCATGCGCACTGCAGTGCTGTGTCGATCAGAGTAGTTATTTGTATGCTTTTGGCATACGAAAAAGAAATACAGACATATTCTGGAGCTAGTAGAGCAAGGCAGACGTTAGTCAGCCGGTCATCGTTTTGTTTACTTTCGTGTTTTGTGCAATTACGGAACCTTTCCTGTTAAAACAAACACATATTCTCTTGAATTCTTAGGAGAGATGACATCTATATAGGCTAGAAAATATCGTGTTACCAGTAAAAATTGTTGTTTTTACTTCAGTTCTGAAAATCGACATGTTTATTTTAAGGTAAATTGTGAAAATTTAAGTGGTTTCAAAAAAAATGTCTTTTTTAAAGTTTTATTTAGAAACAAAAACGGCATACTATTCGTCAATGTCTCCCTGAACAGCCAGGGCCGCCGCCAGAAAAAAATATAGGGGGGGTCAAGGTGAATGTGTCACAAAAGAATGAAAAGCGCCGCAGGTGAAAATTTTTGGGTGCCACGCCCTAATTTTGCCAAGAAATTAACCAAAATGAAAATGAAAACACAACAAAAAATAACACATATTAAATTTCGATGTATCGATCTTTCAATGGTGACGCTGGTTGGAGGTAATGCTAAAAATCTATTAATCGCCTTTTTAATTGACGGGAAGAAATATACGTCGTGGCTTAGAATATCTTGAAATTCTAGGTTCTCTTTAATTGTTTTTGTTTTTCAAAGTTCCACCCACGTTTCAATTTCTTCTGCAAATTTTTCAAGATTATATTTCTGGGAAATTTCATCCTTTCTAAGTAGCAGTTCTGTACCTATTTTTCTGGGATGAATTTTTGAGAGTAAAAATGCGGTGCTGGCGTCGTCAGAGAGTCTGATCGAAATGGACTGTATAAAAGAATCCATATAGGGGATAAAAGGGGAAACTTTATAGTATTCTTCAGATCCATTTGATAAATAGTATAGTATTATCCAGTCGGGGGGGGGGGGGGGGGTCAACGGACCCCCCCTGACCCTCCCTGCCGGCGGACCTGTGAACAGCCCTTCCAAAATTAGATACTAATTTTTTTTAAAATAATTGCAAGGTTCCAGAAGTAACCTCTGCATTCAAGCCATTTATAGGTTTTTTTATTGACCTTAAGAACTATGATGCCATTAAATGTCAAATACTTGGAGTTTAGTTTTCTCTATTTAATAAAAATGTTTGATATAGGTAAATAGAAACTGGGAAAAGGTGCCCTAACACATTCAATGTAAAATATAAATAATAAATTTAAAGTATATTATAATAATAGTTCAGTTCAACAAAGTTGCAATGCTTTAGCAACTTGTTAAATTTTTATTTTATGTATAAGATACGCTGTTTATGGTATGTAGGTACTACATACAACAACCTTTCTTTAAGTACCGCATGATATTTTAATTAACGATGTTTAAATGCATTTCTTTATTTTATTAGAAAAGCACTGTTATATGATTATAATATTATAATACGATCAACTACATGTTACTTAAGTCCATTTATTCCAACATCTCGTGCAGATAAGTATAGAGTTGGATATGCATAAACAAGTTTATTGCAAATACTTTTAAAAATTTATAACTAACTTCCAATCTAACTGTATCAGTTATTTTAAAGTAGATGTGTGGTTGTTTTACAATATTACAGGAAAATACATCCTAAAAGTTTTTTTAATAAGTTAAGAAACTACGACTACTGCATCCATTAAGAGTTAGTAACTTGGAATACTTTCAGTAAATCCAGTACAGTTTTTCGGAAAAATGCTTGGGCATTGGTATTATCAACATATTAAGTTGTGGTCTTTTTTAAAAAAAAATATTGCTGCAGTGTGTCCCAAAATATCGATAATTTTTTGAATGGCAACCTTAGTTTTTTGTTGACTATTTATTAAGTGCATATTAAGATATACATAAGTACCACATTTTTCGAATAGAAAATTTACCACATTTTGAGCATTTATTGATGAAAAAGTATTAAAGGTTTTTTATTTTTCAATTAAATTTGTTGTGTCAATTGTTTGTTTAATGACCAAGAATAAGAATTTTAAATTTGGTACTTAGGTATAACTTAATATATACTTAGAAGATAATATAGTGTCCGCGAAAATAATTAAAAGCGAATATTGTGGCATACCGGACAAGTGTGTAACTGTTTTTTATATTGGAATACACAGTGATCCAAGCACAATGGATACCCTGGGGCGGGTAGACCACAACGGCCGTTTCGTCCTTGTTAGGACTCTACGGGCAGCCATAACCCAAGCAATCCGGACACCGTAGCGCCATCCCAGCAAAATTATTGTTGGCCGCTTTACTTTTGTAAAAGGCTTTTAATACATCTTACCGCTGTTGTCGGGATTGCTTGGGTTATGGTTGCCCTTAGAGTCCTAACAAGGACGAAACGGCCGTCGTGGTCTACCCGCCCCAGGGTATCCATTGTGCTTGAATCCCTGTGTATTCCAATATAAAAAACAGTTACACACTTGTCCGATATGCCTAAATATTCGCTTTTAATTAATATACGCTGTAAAAATAATTAATTAAAACTAGGTTTGCCATTTAAAAAAATTATGGATATCGTCATAGCATAGCTCTAATTTGGGACACACCGTTTCAATATTTTTTTAATAAAAAATACCACATTTTAAAATGTTAACCTCCGTACGCATTTTTTTGGAAAAAAAAACACTGTACCTACTTCTGGATTTACTGAATTTATTACAAGTTACGAACTCACACTGTATATTGTTATTCCAAAGTCAGTTTGATGACATTCCATACGGCGGTAAACAGTCTCAAAGAGACCGACGTTTACCGCCGTATGGAATGATTGGAATGTCATCACACTGACATTGGATAAATTATACCTATTGTGGTAAATCCATTTGTTTTGAGATTAGACATTAGGTTGGTTGCAAAAGTCATATAAGGCCCAATATTTTGCATCTTGTCGCCCTATGTCTTAGTGTTTAGTGTTTACCCATGTCCTGTCCTTTAGTCTGGCCCAATAGTGATTTGTTAAATTTACATATTTTGAGTAGGAATCAATACTTATAGATCTTGTTTCCAATCTTCTCATTCCCTCTTGGCTTTGATTCTGAAGTCGCTAATATCACTATCACTATTTATTATTGACCCTTGAGAAAGTTCTTATATAAAACGAAACGTTGGGATAAATACAATAGTGTCATTTCATTGCCTGCCCTCATTCCCGCTATATACTTATTCGAATTATTAATAAGGGCGTTATACTTACCTAACTATCTATTATGTTACGTATTTCTACACTGAGGAAAATGATCTAATACAACAGGTTTGCTAAGACATAGCTTGTTTTTTTTATTAACCCATATTAAATAAAGTGCTAGTGTATCAAACCCGCTTTAGTGTTATATCAATTCCAGATTTGCTAGAACAGTGTTTTTATTGGTAGTAATCAGTTCCATTAGCAGCACATTAGTCGAATAATGAACTACTTTTAATACAGCAGTTTTGTTAAGAAATACATTGTATCTTCTCAATGCGACTCATTTTGTTCCCAGTAAAGCGTTTTCTCTACAATTAAGAAAACAGAACAGCGTTCCCAAAAACGAATTGTATCCGTTAGAACCTATAATCCTCAAGCAATCGTCGCGCGCCGTTGTATTAGTTTTAGCGTATTTGTTGCGTACGTCACATAGTTGTTGGGAGTCTTTTAGCTATCCTGTCTCAAATGTGTAATTGATTCGATCGTTACTTGATGAAGGTCCATATTACAAAAATTTTTGTGAAGATTTGAAACCTTAATGTTGTTTCATTTACGTATTTATTTATCCTGTCTCAATTTGAATTTTATTGATTGTATCAATACCTGTTTCAATTAATTTATTTTTACTTTGTATTTAAGTTTTTTTAAACTTTGCATATCAGATAAAGAAAGATAAGCTTCTTATTTCGCACAACCCATCATTAGTATTGGGCTTTACAATCTATGGACGAATTTTACCATCTCAGTAAACCAAGTTGCATATTAGAAAATTATATGAAATGTTTATCGACAAGAACAATATCAAGTTAGAAGCTATTTAAATTTTTGAGAACTACAGTACTGATTTTTAGTGGTAAGTATATGCTTTATTAATCGTAACAAGCAAATATTATAATGATTAATGTCAAGTTTCATTACAACTGCCAGTCGGAACTAATACAGTATATAAAACCAGATTACACCCCCAATAGAACTTGATAATTACTGTGAGTATTCAGAGCAATAATGGCTATAAACCATTCTATGGTAGTATTAACTCCTATTTCCTAATAACTCAATTACCGTGATATTATCACTATACACAACGGTCGTCACCAATCTCATACATGATTTTAGTAACTTTTCATTTTAGGAGATCTGACTTAATTAAGCAATTATACAAATTCGACCTTTAAATTTTCCCCCCTTGCAAGCGGAGCCGTACATTAATACGTCAGAAATTTTTAATTTCCTCTTGCTCCCATCTCATATTAGAACATGTAATGTGGTGTTTAGGTTCACGGTCATCCCAGCCATAGTTTTTAACACAACGATCCCATAAACGTGAGAAAGTCTTGTTTTTAGTCATAAATGTTCGTAATAACGCTCAATTACATACATACATGTTCGAACGGAACTAAAGTACATCTACTTTCGATGTAGTGCGATCCCGGCTCGTATTTCGCCGACCAAAGAAAAATAAATCAGCTCGCAGAAAGCGGATAACATATGATAAAACGATATAGATCATACACTGGGAAACTGTCAGACCATAAATAGTATACGTTCGCGGCGTCAGAGGGCGCGGTTTGTCGATATTATACTTAGCGCGAAGAATTCTTCGCGAAGTCACTAATTACCCGGTAATATATCACTATATAAACTGCCAGTGCGGCGCTTGGAAGTGTTAAAACACTAAAATATAGTAGTTCCTCTATCCCGACTTCATTTACATTCGGCCGCCCATATTTATAATGGTTGGGAAGCTAGTTAAGAATTATTCCTCGGATTTACATAAAAGTTATAGTAGATCACTGGTAAGTTAAGGGACTATTTCCTTTATACGTTATAACTACAATGCAATTTTTACCCATTTGATTTTAGAGAGCTATTTGTTAACATGAAAGCTACCAGTCACGTAGGAGTTATAGATGGTACCGTGCGAGCAAAAATTATTTGCATCAAAGAGGGCTTGGATTAAAAAACGTAGGGCTTGGTTTAGATCACAATGATATGGGGACGATATATCTAACCAAATCTAGGTTAAAATTTTGTCAAATTCATATTATGACATGATATGCCAAACTAATGAGTAATAAAATAAGTAGACAAATACAAATTTATTTTTGTTGTTTACAAAATTAACAACGTAAGAATATACAGAAAGAAAAAAAAAATTACATAAATTGCTGAAATTGGCCACCGCATGCTCCAAGCATAAATTCACACGTCTCTTCATATTTTCGAAAGTGTTGACCAGCATCTCTGGAGAAATGTTACCACATTCTTGGATAATCCTTTCTTGTAATTGTTCTAAATTTGCAACTGGTGTTTTAAAAATAGTGTTCTTTAAATGAGAAAAAACGAAGTAATCCATAACCGTTAAACAAGGTGATCTAGGTGGGAATTCAATGTCTGATCGAAAACTGATCAATCTGTCGTCGAAAAAATTGCGTAAGTAGTTAATAGTTTCGGCGGCTGTATGAGCGGTTGCACCATCCTGTTGAAAATATCCAAAACGTAGTTCGTCGTCAAGTATAATTGCTCCACAAATGGATTGAAAATATTGTCTTTATACCGCTGTGCCGTAACTGTGTCATGGAAAAAAATAGGACCAACAATTCTTCTTCGGGAAACAGCTAACCAGACACCAATTTTTTGAGTGTGCAATGTGGACTCTACAAAAAATGGAGATTTTCACTACTCCACATGCGTGTATTTTAAGAATTCACATAACCGGCAAGGTGGAACAAGGCTTCATCCGAAAAAAATGTCAGGTCTAATAAATCATTTCTTTCCAATAAATTTTGGGTAAACCATTGAAAGTAATTCCTGCGTCTTTCAAAATCTGCTGCTTGTATTTCTTGGAATACTTGCACTTTATAAGGAAATAAATGTAGCTGCTTCTTAAGAATAGCCCTGCATGTTCCATAAGATCTTCCCACTTCTTGGGACAGGCGTCTTATACAATTTGTTGGCGTATTTTACGAACGTTTGCAACAAGGTCTACTGTTCTTACAGATGGTCTTCCTGCTCCTTGTTTGTGTTGTATAGAACCTGTTTTCCTAAACACAGCCACGGTTCTTTTCAGGCAATGATAAAAATCCCCAGCATTAAAAGCAACGTTAGGAAAATGTTCGTGAAAATCGTCCAAGCACAAACCAGGATTGTATTGCCACTCACAATTTACTCTAACCCCGTTTCAAAAAAACGCTTTAACCATGAATGTTTTGTGCTGTTCCGTAAACCCCATTGTGTGAATTGTTCAAGAAATTGGAAAAATTAGCGATGAATCAAATTACTTGTAACGACTGTCAAAGATGACGGAATAACTAATTGATTGTTAATTCAGGTAGTTACTGACACCTAACAGGTATTAAGCTCTACGGCTAAGCATTACGTCCTTGGATGCCAGGCCCTCTTTGATGCAAATAATTTTTGCTCGCACGGTATATTAATATGCAGTCTTGACGGAGGCAAACACTTAATTATATTTCAGTTTATTCTGAGGTTGAATGAGTTAACGGGCAGTTATGTAGCTGTAGATTTGGCCATATATTGATGATTCCGGTCTACACCTTTCAATCCATTGTCCCTTTGTTTGCATTGACGCTAGCTTGTTTAAGTTGATAAGTGATGATCATTATTAATAAATCAGTAGCACTTAATAATCAGAACTACATTGTTTGTATATAGGTGTAGGAGACTACAAGTATCGGTAAGAAAGAGATATGCTCTAAAACGCTTCCTTGAGGCACACCTGCATTTTCTTCTATTATCTTTGAGCATTCATCCATGTATTTAACTTTAAATAGATCCCCTGTGCTCTCTATTTTTTTTGTTGTTGCAATAACTCAAATAGAGTTAACTTTTTCTTTAAGCAAAGCGTTTCGACAGAAGACAACGACATTTGACATTAACATGACCTGGTTTCGTCGTTAAAGTTCCCAGATCAGCAGTAGGCCGTAGCAAGCTCACGCGTCAGGTTGTGTCATATTATTTTCTTCCGATTTTGGTGTTTTTTAATTGTTTCTATGGCTGTTTTTTGTGTAGTGTGTGTTTTCAGAGACATAATTTTTTGGTGTTTATTATTAAATTTAATAGTGAGTAGACATTATTTTGGTTAACTCATCTATTATTAAATCAATAAAGTGCCTAGTTAAACCATTTACTTATCGTTATTTACAGGATGTCTTATAACTGAGGGGCAAATACAGCAACAGGAGATGTCATGAAAATATGTCATTAATGCTTAAGAACGAAAGGTTAATTTTCAATAAATATGTTTCGTTAAGAACGGTGTTTATTTAAATGTTTCTTGCCATCTAGCATTTAAGCGCAATTATCTCAAAAACTAATTAAAATATAGAGGTTAATAAAGTACACCTTTTTTACGTATAAAAGATCCCTCTTTCATATTTGATATAAAGCGGTCAGAAATATATACGAGAATTTATCAAACTTATATTGAAAGAGTAAAAGTGAGATAATGGACTACTTTCGCAAAAAAGGTAAAAGAACTTAGTCCGGTTCTGTTTCTGTAGCCAACCGCTTAACGTAAAATATACCACACTTCAACAGAGTGCCATTAATGACAGGTGATGAGGCTAGTTCTTAGATTAATTTGACTTTACTTGATTTTTTTTTAACTATTTTATTAAGTGCACAAAATGATTTCCATTTTGTTCTAAACATAACTAGTCGATTTTCAAATTCCTCCTAACTTTCCCAAAAATATCTCTCCGCCGATTGGGTTTTGTAAACTAGTGACTGGATGTTGGTTGTCATGTTAACTTCTGCATTAATGAAGTGGATACAGTGCATGTTTAAACTGTTATTACAATGGGGGGTTCCAACACCTTCTCCCTCCAAGCGATCTTCTACAAGACATTTTTTGTTATGAGGTAAGGCGTTTAAATAAAAATGTTGTTTAGTTAGAATAAATCCACAGGACCAAACGATGGAAGGAGGGATGTTGTTGTTATTGTGAAATTAGACTAATAATAAATAAAAAAAAGTTACCTGAAAAATATTTTATAATTCTAGAGAAAAGGTATTTTTAATGAATAATGAATAATTATACGGACAGAAAACTTCGTCCTGCTCTTGATATATTTGGGTTTTGTTTTTGTTGAGCCACCTCCGTAACAAAAATATATTCCAAAGATTTACGTATAGAAGTTATAGAACCATGGCGTACCTATCACACGTAATATAAGGACGCTTTATAAGAACGAATATACAAAGTCTTCTTCCGTAGAGCGATTTTTTAATCTTTGTAATTAAAATGAGTTTCCTGAAAACTTCGCGTGCATGTAGCAATGTCTACGTGTGTTCTTTTTCTTTTGTATAAAAAGTTTTTGTGGAAATGCTGGAATTGATTCTTATATATGCCAGACAGCGTGGTGATATTTGCATTTTAGGAATAATAATCGTATGCGTTTATTTTTATTTTTACCCAAGGTAAAGGTGCAAAATTGTCCATGATAATTAGCTTTTTAGTCGATATTTAGTGTGGATTGGAAAAAAATCCTCTATTCTGTGTGAGATTTTATTTGAAATTTGCCTTTGAGTCTCCAAAATCTGTGTATAATAGTATTTTGTTTTACTATATGCAAAAAAGCACAAGATTTAATGCCGCGGCTGATGTTTCATAGCCGATGCGTAGCCGAGGTTAGGAAAGCAGCCAAGGCATTACATTTGCTTTTCTGCTGTGCGAAACATATAATTTTTTATCCAAATTTGTTCCAAGTTCACGGAAAATCTTCTTTTTTATATTTATTAATTGCATTTCATTACCAATATCAATATCCAAATAATTAAATTATTTTAACAAAGGTAATTGGCTTTGCGTTACTACGTACTATGTACTTGTTTTGCGGACGACACTTCATTTATTACCTCCGATGAGGACATTCTGAGCATACCACTGAGCATGTCAACATTAGAATCTAAAGCCCACGACTGGTTTACAAATAATGACCTATACTATACAGCTTAATTTCGAAAAAACACAGCGTACTACTTTTTCTACCAACAACACTGTTACCTGTGGCCTGTGGTAAATCGGCAAAATTACTGGGAATCACACTTGATGATCGATTAAACTGGTCTGCACATGTTGATAGTCTTACAAAAAAACTAGCATCCTCTACCTTTGTCCTGCGTAGATTAAAAAAATTCAGTTTATCCATCTACCCTTTTAACTGTTTATTTCGCACTTTTTCATTCTTATTTGAGTTATGGTGTCGTATTGTGGGGAAATTCTTCATCGGCCATTAAAGCTTTTAGACAGCAGAAGAAAGCTGTTTGTGTGATTGCCGATGCTGGTTACTTTGACCACTGTCAGCCCCTTTTTAAAAGGTTTGGAATTATGCCTCTACCTTCTCTGTTTATATTCTATCAACTGCTCTAAATTCATAAAAACAAGAATAGTTTTCCTTAAATTCTAAATTTCATAACTACTCAACTAGAGGTTCTGGCTTAATCAGACCTAAACAATTTTGCTACAAGAAGGCCAAGGATAATTCTATTAACATTTCATTGTATAATGCACTGCCTGAAAATGTAAAGCTGCTTAGTTATTCAAAATTCAAATCTATGATTAAAAATCTTTTCGCCGTCACTGTTTTTATTCAGTTCGGGTGTATATGGACACAGCCACAGCGGATAGGTTGTTTTAACAATATTTTCGTGTGGTTGTGTGACAAATATTAAAATATATTACAAAATTTAAAGATGTAATTAATCAACTTCTTGAATCCAATGCGTTTTGCTCACTGGTAAAATACTTTGAGGTTGTTAATTCACGAACATCAACATTCAAATTTTAACTCTTTTTTGTTATTACTATTTATTTATAACGTTTGTGTATACTATGTTTTTATACAATTATGTTTTAATATATATTTTAATTTAGTTAAATACATGCGTCCAGGAATGCTTTATATTTTATATGACTTTCTACAATTTGTATTTTACAAAAATGTGGTCAAATAAATATGTCTATGTCTATACAGTAGGGTGGAGCGAAGTTATACGTGTCGACAAAAAAAAATCGTTTTTCAAATCGGAATTGCTGCAAAAACATGCTCCACTACTTTACTAAGAGCTATGCGAAAGATGGTTTCTTTAAAATTATATTTTGAGGTGCCCCAAGAATTTTTAAAATTAAAAAAATAGATGATCATGAAAAAAAAAAAAATAGTTTTTCAAAACGGAATAGCTGCAAAAACGTGCTTCACTACTTAACTAAGTGCTATGCGAAAGATAATTTTTTCTAACATTATATTTCGAGGTGCCCCAAAGGTCTTATATTTAAAAAAAACACGATTTTTATTTAAATTATATATATTTAATTATAATAATATAATATTCCTTTAATAAAATAATCAAGTTAAAAGAAAACAAACTCTTTGGCAAAAAAAAGCATACAAACTAAAACATAATAATATTTTTAATAATTTAAAATAAGCATTAGTTGCATAAAAAAATTAGTGTTCAATTTTCGCGAAAATTTTCCAATTTAAAAAGGCTTGGGGCACCTCGAAATATAATGTTAAAAAAATTATCTTTCGCATAGCTCTTAGTTAAGTAGTGGAGCATGTTTTTGCAGCTATACCGATTTGAAAAAAGAATTTTTTTTTTCGACACGTATAACTTCACTCCACCCTACTATACAGTCTTTTACTGTGGCAAATTATTATGGTTACCATCAGGTCATAATAAAATTTAAACGTAATAGCAGTGCAGGTGCAACCCAATAGAAATCCAATTTCGATTATTATACCCACTGTATCAAATGATACCCCGAGCAATAAATGAAAATAACTTGGTCGGGAAAAAAAATAACTTTATTACTTTAATATCATGACCTTAATAATAGTAATAATCCAAAATACGATATTCTAGCTGAAATTTATTTATATATAATACTATTGGACCCCTACAGAGAGTAATAATTAAAATATATTTAATTATACGTCTCCAGTTAAAGTTGACTGTACACGCCATGGAATACGGGAAAATTATTTTAATAATTCATTTTTACACATTTAAATGTGAAATTTAAACGTTTATATTATAGGGAAAATTGGTCTACAGGGATGGCTCAAGACAAAATACCCGAGAATGGTATCAAGTGCGATAAAAATGTTACCAATAATAATATGCTTTTCACTAAATTTTAATACTTGTAATCCTACCGCATTACATTAAAAATATACATTACTATGGTAAATGTGATCCCCTTTTAAATCCTACCTTTAATTATATTTTTATATTTTCGCATGTTTTTTGCAATCTTTATGTTTTATGGATTTGTAATTTTTTTGTTTATCAATGTAACATGGAATCTTACGTTTTTCGAGTAATTAAAGTATACATTTTAATAAATAGCTCAAAATTGTACATAATGATTTAAAAAAAAATTGGATTCGAGTTTTTTTCGTTTCTTCGCATTTTTTTAGAACATTTACCATAGTAATGTACTTATATTTTTTTACACCATCAGAAAGTAGAGAATTCAACGAACAAAAAGCCCACCGACTTTTTTAAAAAAAGGGATATTTTGACGTGAGAATTTTCGATTGAAAATTAGGGTGCTTTTTCGATATTAAGTTAATATAAGGTGAAAAAATAAATATTTTAAATCAAAAAAATTACAGTGTGTTTGTGAAATAAAAAGGTAAGTATTCACCAAATTTCGTGAAAAAAAATTTTTTTTTATAAAAGATATAAATAAAAAACCAAAAACTTGGTTATTTGAATTTTTTACATAAATTTTGAGGTTATGTGAAAAAAGTGTAAATGTTGTAGATCTTTTTATTACCTACACCTTTGCCATTTAACGTTTTTCCATAGGACTTGTAGTTTTGCCGGAAATTGAGATAAATCGTTTTGTACCTTTAAAAACTCAATTATTTTTCCTTTCATTTTTGTTATATTCTCTTCCTTTTCTAATGGGTTTCATTCTACAATTATATATAATTTTTTAACACATTTTTATAGATTTATTTTTAAATTTTAAAAGCCAACCTTCTTTTAACAAAAACAGACAGGAAAGTTAAACATTTTGCAAATTGTATCAAATATTGCGTATTATTTTGTTTTTTAATTAAATGTAATTATAAAGTTTTTTTAGATAGTTTTAATGATATTTGAGAGTTAATAGAATTTTCCAAATTATTATATTCTATCCAACCTTTATGAAAAATAGACTTTTAAGCTAATGTTTTAGACACTCTATCCACATAAAAATTTAGGGGATAATTCTAGACCAAAAATAAATGCTATCTCTTCCTGTAACATTTTTTTCGAAAATTGATTATTAACAGGGAGTTAAAGTTAAATTTTATTTGCAGTTTTTTTGCATTACCTTTTGCCACGCTCATAATATTTTGACGAAATCTAGTATATGGGGTTTTTTCGGGATGAGGAATACAAATTGGCCCACCATTTTTTTCGCATATTGTAGAGGGCGCCACATAGGAGCCTATACTTTAATTTGAATGGTCCCAACTTTTTGTCCTACACTGTATGTGCATTTTGACTGAATATTTTTATTCTCCTAACCTTTTGACATAAAAAGGATATACTACTTTTGTTTCCATAAATCTAACCGTTTTCGAAAAAAAAACGCTAAAATAATATTGCTTGCAGGTGATGAATACGAAATCATTGTAATTTATTATTTTTTAATTTAATTAATTTAATTTTTTAAGAAGAATTAATTTACGCATTGAAGAGAAAGGACGTCACTTTAAACCTTTGATTTGATTGTTTAATTTATTATTCTAGTAACTTATGTATTTTAAAGCTGCAATTAAAATTTAACTTTAACACCCTGTAACTCCGTTAATATTTAATTTTCGAAAGAATGTTATAGAAATAGGTCACATTTATTTTCGGTACAGAATTATCCCCTAAGTTTTTTGCTCATCATTTCCGGGCACCCTGTATAATATTTTACCCATAAATATTAAAATATTTAAAAACTACCCTTATTTAAATTTTATTTAAAAAAATATTTCCTAGTGTAATTTTTTTTTCCTGAATGAGCTAATCAAACGTTTATACAAAACGAAAATTTTTTTAACTGGCTTTTTTTTACCTATTATACCGTGCTAGCAAAAATTATTTGCATCAAAGAGGGCTTGGATTAAAAACCGTAGGGCTTGGTTTAGATCACAATGATATGTGGACGATATATCTATCCAAATCTAGGTTAAAATTTTGTCAAATTCATATTATGACATGATATGCCAAACTAACGAGTAATAAAATATGTAGACAAATCAGGCGCGTATTCAGCTGTAAGTTTTGGAGGGCGGGGTAAGGGAAAAAAAGAACGCCACAGACGAAAATTTTTTGGGTGCCACGCCCTTTTTTTCAACGATATGACGTGGTTTTGAAGTAGAAAAATGGAATAATAACACCACAGCCAAAATTTTTTTGGGTGTTACGCCTCTTTTTACTGATTTGTCAGTGTTTATTTTTTGGAATGGGGGGGGGGGGGTAACTACCACCATTACCCCTCCCCCCCCTCAAATACGCGCCTGAGACAAATACAAATTTATTTTTGTTGTTTACAAATTTATAATACTTGCACTTTATAAGGAAATAAATTTAGCTGCTTCTTAAGAATGGTCCTGCATGTTCCATAAAGATCTTCCCACTTCTTGGGACAGGCGTCTTATACAATTTGTTGGCGTATTTCGCATTATTTCACGAACGTTTGCAACAAGTTCTTCTGTTCTTACAGATGGTCTTCCTGCTCCTTTTTTGTGTTGTATAGAACCTGTTTCCCTAAACACAGCCACGGTTCTTTTCAGGCAATGATAAAAATCCCCAGCAATAAAAGCAACGTTAGGAAAATGTTCGTGAAAATCGTCCATGCACAAACCCGGATTGGATTGCCACTCACCATTTACTCTAACCCCGTTTCGAAAATACGCTTCAACCATAAATGTTTTGTGCTGTTCCGTAAAGCCCATTGTGTGAATTGTTCAAGAAATTGGAAAAATTAGCGATGAATCAAATTACTTGTAACGACTGTCAAATATGACGGAATAACTGATTGATTGTTAATTCAGGTAGTTACTGACACCCAACAGGTATTAAGCTCTACGGCTAAGCATTACGTCCTTAGATGCAAGGCCCTCTTTGATGCAAATCATTTTTTCTCGCACGGTACCTACTAAGTTAGAGTATTAATTGTTAGTTATTTTTATATACTTATTTATTCGTAATAAACTTGTAAAGTTGGTTAGGAGTAAAGTAAAATAAAAAAATCATTTAAATGGATTGCATATTTTATTACAATGATCAGGATCGAATTAAAGTTATCTAATATGATTAAGGAATTGGAATTGCTTAAAATTTAAATCAAAAAAATACAAATAAATGCGTTCAGACATCCCTTGCTGATTGATGACAATTGAATTTTTCACTGTGTATGACATGTAGGTATAGGTAACCTTTAACTAAAAAAAATATATTATTCCATAAATACTGCTGTCAATATTTGCCTTGTTGAGACGACATCGGTATCGATATTGCATCAACGAACACGACAATTATTATTTCTGATTTTGTGCGGATCTGAGCTTACCTCTTGGTCGTATTTACGAATTCCCAAACAAATAATAAAAATTATTTACAATGACAAGACTGATTAATACGTGCCATTCTAATTGAAATTTTCGCAATCGCTTTAAAATCTAATTTGCAGGCACTTTAATGGGGCAGTTTGTAGGACGCCCGACGGCGCTGCGTTATTATTAAATAAATTAGTTTGTCGGGATATAAAATGTAATATACGTCCAGGGCCCGGGCTGGTCGTTCAGGTTCTCTCAATGCATGCACTTCCATATGAAACAGTGATAAATTGGAAGAAGTGGGCAATCATTTCCTATCAGTGTTTTTGATATACATTTTTTTGTTGTTGTTTCTACTATAAAGTCAAATTAATGTAAGAACTCGCCGCATCGCCTGTCATTAATGACACCCTGTTGAAGTCTGGTATATTTTACGTTAAGCGGTTGGCTACAGAAACAGAACCGGACTAAGTTCTCTGACCTTCGCCTTCGCCCTCTGTTAAATTTTGTAAGGGAGTCTTAATCTTTTGTAAAGATATAGCGTACATACTAATTTTATTATTTATAAAATAAAATATTGACAGACCCGTACCTACCAAAATAAGTATGTAAAAACATTAAAAAATAAAGCGAAAATAGGTATTTATGTATTTATTATACAAGGAAGAAAGTAATACGTTTTTGCGAGGTGTAAGCTTTTTGGTGGACGTCTAATTAAAACACCATATTGGGAACACTTTTTGTATTGTTACTTTTGTGGGAATTTTAAATATGGATGTACCGGGTGGTCCAATAAGCGAGGACGTCGGCTTTATCTCGGAAACCATTAATCGTACAACTTTCGGAAAGATTTTTTTATGAGTAAAGTGGTCAAGAGAAATTGCTGGAAATTACTTTTAAGTTCCTTATTTCGCCGCAAGGGGGCACAATTAAAAATTGTCTTTTTAAATTCTAAATTTCTCCGAAAATTCCCATATTAAGGTATAACTCTGATTAAATCATTGGAAAGCTTAGACAATTCTGCATCATTTTGGTTTAAGGCTCATTGGCGTACCGACCTTGATAAGAGTGGGAGAAGCTATTGAAAGTGTAAACATTTAAATCGCTGTAACTTCTAAACGACTTCACCGATTTTACTAAATTTAAGCTTGTTTGGAAGAAAAAGAAGGTAAGTACCTTCAATTGTCGTATCCAATGGTCCAAGATAGTTTCTAATAAAATTTGCTAGAGGGCGCAATTTGTATTAAAACTTATTGTTTTGGCAATAACTCTAAAACAAACAAAGATATCGAACTGCGTGCTTCACATCTTTTCTTGCAAATTTCATCTACTTTTCAATTATGATGTCATAGTTATACCGTATGATTTGAATTTTCGGGATAAAATCGAAAAAACTGTTATTATTACAAATTGCGCCCTTTAGCAATTTTATTAAACACTATCGTTTACTGTTGGATACGATAATTGAAGATGCTTATTTTCCCCTTCCAAGCAAGCTTAAGTTTAGTAAAATCGGATAAGTCGTTTAGAAGTTACAGCGATTTTAATGTTTACACTTTCAACAGCTTCTCCCACTCTTATCAATGTCGGTAGGCCAATGAGCCTTTAACCAAAATGATGCAGAATTGTCTAAGCTTTCCAACGATCTAATCAGAGCTATACCTTAATATGGGAATTTTCGGAGAAATTTAGAATTAAAAAAAACAATTTTTAATTGTGCCCCCTTGCGGCGAAATGAGGAACTTAAAATTAATTTCCAGCAATTTCTCTTGACCACTTTACTCATAAAAAAATCTTTCCGAAAGTTGTACGATTAATGGTTTCCGAGATAAAGCCGACGTCCTCGCTTATTGGACCACGCGGTACATACGGATTTCCGTAACTAAGGGGCTATACAGTAACAGGTGGACATAGTGGACTTGAAAATATGCATGTAATTTAATTTAATTTCTTATACGGTTAAAAAGATACAGGGTAATCCAAATAAATATTTACTTTATAAAATTGGCGATGCTTTGTTGTTAATCGGATATGAATCCAATTTGGTGTAGTTATGTTTTTGAGGGAAGGAAGGAGGATTCCATAATGGGTTTTAAAATACCTCCTAGAGAACGCTAGCTACACAATATGAGTTTGATAAATTCTCGTATATATTTTTGTCTCTCACATTTCTGACCGCTTTATATCAAAGTATGAAAAAGGGATCTTTTATACGTAAAAAAGTTGTACTTTATTAACTTCGATATTTCAAATAGTTTAACAATGGTAAGGTACATCATAAAAAAACGATGTAAACTGGTAAAACCTGTAAAAAGCATGTAGCTGATTTTTAAAGATTTATAATAAGAAAGTTTTTATTTTTTAAGACTATGGCGTAGTGCCAGGGGTGTAAGTAGGTACCTACCTAAATCAGAAAAATTATTTCTACTTATTTTCCTTGAAGCAGAAAAGGATTAGCTACGTAATGCAAAAATTAAACATTAGAAACCTAACCTTTACGAACAGATATTTTAAGAATCCAAAAACTTTTCGACAAAAACCGCGTTCAGATAAAATGAAACTATCACTTATCGATAAAATCCACTTCCAAGGCACACAATAATAATTATGATCCATAATGATTTAACGTCCAAAAAAAAATAATAAAACAATTTTAACTTGTAAATTTTTGGTCAAATAAATAATAATTGTAAGTACTTACTGGCCAGACAAAAGTAATTAAAATTTAATCAAATTAAAAATAAAAGGCACCGAAACCACTAAACATTTTGAAAACGTAATCAAATATAACAAAAACGCAATTCATAACTCGGTGTTTGGGCCCAATACGGTCCACTACTATTCTGGGGATATTATTATGTCCCAATATCAGCTCATTGATGACAAATTCCTGGTGTCATCTGTCGAAAAACGAGAGAATTCGTGACGTTTTGTATACTAAGTATATGTCGTGTTTGTGGCTTTTTTAACAATTTTATCTTGTAAATGAATTATAACTAAATAAATAGCCATAAACCATCAAAATAAAACTTATAATAAAAAACATAATACACTGTATATAACAAGATGTCAGTAATAAAGCGAGAAGTGCCTCATTCGCAATGAAAATCTGGCTCTAGTAACGAGATAAAGAGTCGAGAAGTTTATTACCCACACTTTTTACGATCATATTATTTATTTTACTGGAATTCATGAGATATTGTTCGCGGAAATGAAAACCCCTTAAATATTAGTCCAGTTTTAGTGTGGATGTTTTCTTTTTCTGCAAATATAAACAAAGTTTAGAAGATTTTTGTTGCAATTTTAAAGCTCTAATAATCGTTTTGCACGGGTGTTTAGTATTAATAATTCGATATACAGGGTGTCCCGAAATTAGCAGACAATATTTTAAGGGGATAAAGTACATTCAAAAATAAGACTAAAATCCTATATTAATATACCTTCAAAAACGCTTCGCTATGGGGCTAGAGCCCCCCGAATTGGAGCTATGACAAGCAGTTTTTTTACAATATCTCAGAAACCGATTAGGGTATCAAAACAAAATTTGATACATGTTTTACCCATAGCTAGACGCAATAAATGGTTTAATTAGCTTAACTGTATTTCTTCCAGTGGCGTCCCACTGGGTAGGTAGTTGGGAGAATATTGCCCTAAGTTTTTTATTTGTAGGATTTTTTAACTTTATTTGAAAGTTTTAGAAGCCTTGAAGTATTTTGTTGAAAAAAGGTACTCTTGTTTCATTGCGGTAGGATGCACCATTTTCCAGTAAAATCGATTTTAAAATTTTCGGTTTTTTGAAATCCGGTGAAATTTCTAAGGTTTTTTTGCATATCTCAGCAAACACTTAATATTAAAACATGAAATTTATTAGAAGTTCTATACTAGCGACAAATAATAATAATACATAATCAACTTGGGGATTTATTAGATAATGTGCCACTGGATTTACGTTTAGGGCACTTCTTTCAACATGATGGAGCACCAGCTCACTACGGACGTCAAGTGAGGAATTGACCAGGTGGATTGGTAGCCATAGCCTGGCCACCAAAATCACTTGATTTAAATCCCCTTGATTATTATTTTTGGGGACACATGACTGGTACTTGCTTAAGAATTAGTTTCCCGTGTGGTTCACAATCAAATTTGATTTGCAATTTGTTATTCTTTTTTGTTTTATTTTAAAACTCTCTTAAAATCTCCATAAAAATAAATATTTAAAGAACAAAGGAATCTAAAAATATGTTTAATTTAAAAATGTTACATTCTGTCAAATTACAATAATAGAAGGTTTTATTAACAAAAAATTTAAAATAAAAAAAAAATATTAGTAATATTTACTTAAGGCTCCACCCCGTGCGACGTCACTGGAAAAATATTTTAAAGCAACATCCTTTAATACATATGCCTTGTCGCTAGTAGAACTTCTAATAAATTTCATGTTTTAATATTAAGTGTTTGCTAAGATATGCAAAAAAAAACCTTAGCCTTTTCACCGGATTTCAAAAAACCGAAAATTTTAAAATCGATTTTACTGGAAAATGGTGAATCCTACCTCAATGAAACAAGAGTACCTTTTTTCAACAAAAGACTTCAACGCTTCTAAAAATTGCACCTGAAGTTAAAAAATCCTAAAAATAAAAAACTTAGGGCAATATTCTCCCAACTACCTACCCAGTGGGACGCCACTGGAAGAAATAAAGTTAAGCTAATTAAATCGTTTATTGCGTCTTGTCATGGGTAAAACATGTATCAAATTTTGTTTCGATACCCTAATCGGTTTTTGAGATATTGTGAAAAAACTGCTTATCATGGCTCCAATTCGGGGGGCTCTAGCTCCATAACGAAGCGTTTTTGAAGGTATATTAATAGAGGGTATTAGTCTTATTTTTGGATGTACTTTATCTCCTTAAAATATTGTCAGCTAATTTCGGGACACCCTGTATACAGGGTTTCTGACCCACACTTTAACATTGTCATAAATTACATATCTATAGCAGATATTTATCTACAGAGTGTCTCATGGTGACCGTCTATTAAAATATTTCGAAAAACAATGCGACTTGAAACCTGCCAATTTGAATAATAGGGTTTTCGGAGATGCTCTTTTCAAATGAAATTACAGCGACCATATATTATGCGATTTCTGGCTATACCGGAAGTTGTCTCAAACTTGCTTATTTTAAATGGAGCACCCTGTATAATATATATTTTTTGTGGTCGTTTCGTCATTTCCAATAACTTTTATTAAAAGTTTTTGTTTCCTACTCTATCCGTTTCTGAGAAAAAAATTGTTTATCTCAAATATTGAACTTTAACCTAAAGCCTTACGCCTAAAATTGAATATCTTTTTTTTAAATTATAGTAGTTTTTTGTTTGTAATCTGCTTTGTGGACAACATTTTACTCTTTGATTTTTAATAAAGCTATAATGTTTGAGTTGGAGTATACGTATAGAGAAGTTGTCGTCTGTTCCTCTTTGTTTTATCTAACTTGTTTTTATAACAATAAAGCGTATTTTGATTTGATTTGATTTGATTTGATTTTATTTGATTTTCAATGATAAAAAAGGAAAACTCGAAATTCCGGCTGTGAAAGTAGATATTCTGGTGCTCGATAATGAATTGTCGGAAATAGACATTTTAAATACAGGAAAGTAGAAAAATAACAATTTTTCATCTTTATCAAAAACTTTAAAATGGGAGAACGGATGGGCGAAAACATTTCCTACCTATCCACATAGGGTATTCCTATACCTAACTAGAATAGTTTTAAATTTATTTACGGTTTTTAGAAAAATCCTCCAAAAATCAAGCACGTCTTATTGATTTTTGACAAGAAGGCCATGATATCCGAATTTAACACCCCTAACAGCAAATGCCGCAACTTTGTTTTGTTCATTTTCATTGCATTTAAGTTTTGTTTTTGCGTTTTTTATACGGTGTGCGTCTACTTAAATTGGAATTATATGGAAAACTTTTTTATTATGAAAATTAGGCTAAAAAGTTATTAAATAAATACGTAAAGGTTTCAAATCTTCACAAAATTGGTTTATTTTTATATTACAAATAAAAATAAAAACATGACATGTTTCGTAGCACTGCTACTTCGTCAGATGTCGAAATGGAAATGACAAACAAAGTTGTAGGTGTAAAGGCATTTACTTGCTAAGAACTAATTATCTGAATATTCCTAGGTATAGGTATATAGGTATACTATATATGTATACTTTATTACTCGGGTTTTTTCCAAAACCCGTAAGATAAGGAATATTCAGATAATTAGTTCTTAGCAGGTAAATGCCTCTACACCTACAACTTTGTTTGTCATTCCCATTTCGACATAATCTGACGAAGTAGCAGTGCTACGAAACATGTCATGTTTTTATTTTTATTTGTAATATAAAAATAAACCAATTTTGTGAAGATTTGAAACCTTAACGTTGTTTCTTTTACGTATTTATTTAATATGGATCTTCATCAAGTAACGATCGACCCAATTACACATTTAAAAAGTTATTCTTCATAAAAAGTTCTGCATGGTCTTAAACTCGAAGCGAAACAGTCAAATATCAAATTTTTGCAGTCGTTTAAGACTTTTGTAAAAAAATATAAATATTGCTCAAGAGTACAATACCTTTATCGAAAATTGTTTTATAAAAGTTTATCAGAATTAAAAATTACATTCAAATACCGTGCGAGCAAAAATTATTTGCATCAAAGAGGGCCTAGCATCTAAGGACGTATAATGCTTAGCCATACAGCTTAATATCTGTTGGGTGTAAGTAACTACCTGAATTAACAATCAATCAGTTATTCCGTTATCTTTTACAGTAGTTACAAGTAATTTGATTCATCGCTAATTTTTCCAATTTCTTGAACAATTCACACAATGGGCTTTACGGAACAGCACAAAACATTCATGGTTGAAGCCTATTTTCGAAACGGGGTTAGAGTAAATGGTGAGTGGCAATCTAATCCGGTTTGTGCATGGACGATTTTCACGAACATTTTCCTAACGTTGCTTTTATTGGTGGGGATTTTTATCATTTCCTGAAAAGAACCGTGGCTGTATTTAGAGTACAGTTTCTATACAACACAAAAAAGGGGCAGGAAGACCATCTGTAAGAACAGAAGAACTTGTTACAAACGTTCGTGAAATAATGCAAAATACGCCAACAAATTGTATAAAATTATACCTACTACCATAAAAAAAAATCAGGTTTTGTTATTTTTTACAAATTTTTAAACATTATAAAATAAAAAAAAATCGTTTCAAGGCAAATGATTATAAGTCGTTTTAAGTCACAATTACTCGATAGAAATGATACTCTTAATAGTGATATTAGAGTTAGGTTGTCCCTAGGGAGATACAAATACCATTTTAATTAAGCGATATTTTTTACCTAGGTATATGTCACCACGACGCAAAATCTTTAATAGAAAGTTAATCCATTAATATTCTAGGTCATCTCCCATTCTAATGGATTAAATAAAAACTTTACTGCCTTTGAAATTCATCCTTTACCCTTTTCCAATTAAGATTTATATTGAGCCTGAAATAATACCTTTTCATTTTTAATATATTTCCAATGAAAGAAGTTTTAATTGAATTTTTTTAGTTTTATTTTTATATAAGTTTTATAACTCAATATTAGAGTCTTAATAATGTATTGTTCGCAGGAAAATAAAACCAGCCAGTAAATTAAATTTTGTTTTCCTTCGGTCGATTTATTTTTTATTTTCTCTTCTCTCTGGCCAGTGTAACAGAAAAAACTGTTGGTAATGGTGTATAATTTGGAACAATAAAATTATTCCTTAGGTTGTACTTTTTTATGCAAATGATAGTTTATATTCTTCTGGTTTAAGTAAAATTACGCTATAGAATAGATGGTTAAGTACGCATCACAAAATTTCTTGCTTCTGTTATAATAGTGCTGTAGTGCAATAGTGCTGCTGAGTACTATAAACAGGTAATAATTTTACCAATGTAAGGGAGGTGTGTAAGGGAGTCTCAAAAACAGGAACACTTAAGGAAGGTGTCCCACATCGACACTAGATGGAGCTTAGCGCTTCATCCTCTTGACTGTGTCCCCGTATACTGGTTAAAGTATAGAACTTTGAGTGTTCTTTCTTTTGTCGAATCCTAGCCTCACTGATGAGTCATGATATTGCGAAACGCGATGAATTTCCCTTTTCGTCTTTTAACTAGAGGTGGGTCCGACCCGCTATTTTTGTTTAGCAGCTGCTTCTGCTATTGCTAAACAAAAATAACGGGTCACACAAAAATAGCAGCTACAAATTAGCAGCTAATTTTTAAGCTCGTAGCATTTAGCACTGTATACAATCAAATAGCAGTTAAAAAAAAGCAGGCTGCTATTTAGCAACCCATATCTACTTTTAACCAAAATATTATTTAAAACATTATATTAATAAAATAGGTTATATCGCATTAAAAATAGTTGGGAAAATTTAATGGGAAAAGCGGAAAATTGCAATGAAGTTTTAAATTTATACCAATTTTCAGAATAAACTGTGCAATTTAGTAAAATTGTTTTAACATTTTTAGAATTAATTTTTACATAAATGGACAAATTGATTTTTTCAAAATTTTGCTTTTTAATATGTTGGTTTATATTTTTGGCAATATTATCCATATTTGCTGTTTTTAAATTAATTGTTTTCAAGACTTGGCCCACTCTTAACGGTTAACAGCATCGGATCTACTCAACTTTTCAATACATTTTATGTGGTGGAAGTAGGCCTACAATTTAAAATTATTTTGAATTATACAGGGTGTCCAAAATAGTCGGGGCATATTAAACGCCCTTTTTGTTTAAATGGAACACCCTGTAAATTATATATTTAATTTGCTTGATCGATTAAGAGAACATTGTGTATAACATCTTATGCCTAAATATACTGTGTGGGTTTGTAGCTTGGAATAAATTCAGTAAACCCAGTACGGTTTTTTTTTGGAAAAATGCTTGGCACCGGTATTAACATTTTAAGTTGTGGTCTTTTTAAAAAACATATATTAATACAGTGTGTCCCAAATTAAAACTCTGACGATACCGATAATTTTTTTAAACGGCAACCTCAGTTTTTTTTACTATTATTAAAGTGCGTAATAAGTTATACGTAAGTACCAAATTTCAAGTTTTTATTCATTGTCGTTTATAAGATATTAAACAAACAAAAATTAATTTAATCGAAAAATAAAAAAAAACTTTTTTCGTCAATAAAAGATGCTTAGAATGTTGTCCATTCACTATTTGGCAATATCCTAATCGCAGGTAAAACAAGCTTTGAACATTCCTATTTATGTTGGGAGAAATTAACCTACCCTCATGTCTTATTCGTGCTTTCAACTCCTCAACATTTGACAAGGAATAAAAATTTGAAATTTGGTACTAATGTATAACGTAATATACACTTTAATAACAGTCAATGAAAAATGTGGGGTTGACATTTAAAAAATTTGTGACACTGTAGATATCAATATTTTTTTATAAAAAAGACCACAACTTAAAATAATAATACCCGTGCTCCAGTATTTTTCCAAAAAAATAACTGCACTGAATTTACTGAATTTATTCCAAGTTACAAAACTGATACAGTAGACTCCCGATTATCCGAAATGATGTGGACCAGACCGATTTCGGATAATGAAAATCATTAACTTTAGGAAAAGTAACTATATCTATGTACTTTTATAGATGTACATGCATACATAATAAATTCCAATACTTATGTATGTACATTAGTATGTATTCTATTCATAAATTCAAGAACGAGGTAATTGGTACTTGTTTTAATTTTAAAGTCTGTCGATTTTTGGCCGCAAAAACAAAACCAACAAAACATTTCTTAGAAATTTCGGATAATGCGGAGAAATAGCAAGAATAATTTCGGATAATCCGGTTCATGGGTCGTTTCGGATAATGCGGAGTTCGCATAATCGGGTTTCGGATAATCGGGAGTCTACTGTACTGTAATTAGTTTTTTAGTTATTAATGATAAAAATGTGGTTTTTGCAACATAAATAACCATGTATTTATCGGTAGAACAGAGTGACAGGTATTTATGAAATTTGGGTTATAAATTATGATTGTTTTAATTATTTTCTTTATTGTTCTTCAATTTTATATTGTGCTAGTGAAGAAATATTTGATAAATTGCAAATTTTACAAAATAAGGCAATGCGGATTATTTTAAATTGTGAAAAATATTCAAAAATAAATTTAATGTTAAAAAATTTAGATTGGTTGAATGTCAGAAATTTAATTTCTTATTTAGTGTATCTTTATACATAAAATTAAAAATAATTAATTGCCTGATTGTTTAAAAAATTTTTGTTCTTTTAATTATGACCATCATAATTATTAAACAAGAACTAATCAAAATGTTTATGTGGATAGAGTGTCTAAAACATTAGCTTATAAGTCTATTTTTTATAAAGGTTTGATAGAATATAATAATTTAGAAAATTCTATTAAATCTCAAATATCATTAAAACTATTTAAAAAAACTTTAAAATTACATTTAATTACAAAACAAAATGATACGTCATAATTGATACAATTTGAAAAATGTTTAACTTTTCTGTCTGTTTTTGATAAAAGAAGGTTGCGTTTTAAAATTTAAAAATAAATCTAATATGTGTTAAAAAAATGTATCAAAAAATATTTAATTGTAGCTTTTTGCAAAATAAAACATTACTACTTACTACTATTAAGTATGAGGTCCTCCGTTGGGAGTGGGCCACCCGGTATGGAATAACTTTCTAGCTTTTATCGCATTTTTCCGAGTTATCTATATTTTGTGTACTAAGATCTCCCCTATATTCATTAAAAAAACATTTAAAAATAGGTTAATAAGTAGGTACCGTGCGAGCAAAAATTATTTGCATCAAAGAGGGCTTGGATTAAAAAACGTATGGCTAGGTTTAGATCACAATGATATGGGGACGATATATCTAACCAAATCTATGTTAAAATTTTGTCAAATTCATATTATAACATGATATGCCAAACTAATGAATAATAAAATAAGTAGACAAATACAAATGTATTTTTGTTGTTTACAAAATTAAAAAAGTAAGAATCTACAGATGGTCTTCCTGCTCCTTTTTTGTGTTATATAGAACATGTTTTCCTAAACACAGCCACGGTTCTTTTCAGGCAATGATAAAAATCCTCAGCAATAAAAGCAACGTTAGGAAAATATTCGTGAAAATCGTCCATGCACAAACCCGGATTGTATTGCCACTCACCATTTACTTTAACCCCATTTCGAAAATACGCTTCAACCATGAATGTTTTGTGCTGTTCCGTAAAGCCCATTGTGTGAATTGTTCAAGAAATTGGAAAAATTACCGATGAATCAAATTACTTGTAACAACTGTCAAAGATGACGGAATAACTGATTGATTATTAATTCAGGTAGTTACTGACACCCAACAGGTATCAAGCTCTACGGCTAAGCATTACGTCCTTAGATGCAAGGCCCTCTTTGATGCAAATAATTTTTGCTCGCACGGTATATGCTTGTACATTTTAGATAGAAACATGGTGCAATGTCTAAACAATATTATCAAACCCTATAATTAAAATATATGAGAATTCTAATAAGACAAAAGACGTCGCACCGCTGCTTAAACACCCATCACAAGTTGGTGCATCGCGCGTCCCATTACCATTACCTCACCTAACAAATGACTTGACTTAAATGATGTATGTTTTCAGCATAATGTTACTTGTTTCAACTATATTATATATTGTAATAATATATTGTTATTGTTACGTGTATAGGCGCGATCGAAATGCTGCATTGTCGCATTGTTCGTCGGGGTAATTATTTCCTTTAAAGCACCGGCGTTCATTAACATATTGAGAAACGTCTGCAGACGTGGTATTAAATCGTTAAATGTAAAAATTTAAATGTTATAATAATATACATCTGATGCGGATGTGTCACGTGTGAAACAAACCGAGAAAGGTGCATACGATCTCCATTATTATTATTGGAAAATATATAATTCTGTATAGTACGTCTTTTTTGGTTTAAGGGCACAGTTCTCAAGGTTTATTTATGTATAAAAGACCTATAAAATGCTGGAATGCAGGGGTAACTTCGGGAACCTGACAATTATTAAAAAAAAATAATTGGTATCTAATTTTGGAAGGGCTGTTCAGGGAGGCAGGGACGAAGCCATGGGGGTGTAACGCGTGAGATTTTTGCGGAACGAACGAAGTGAGTTTCGCAAATACTCACAAGTTACACAAAATTTCATTTCGTAACGTATTGCATACAAGATTTTTTCTAATTTTGAAGAAAGTAATAAAAAAATAAAATTTAATATAATTGATAAAAATTTGGAAAACATAAATTTAGTTTTTCTAATTTTGACATATAACTGATGGCATAAATAGCTATTGTTGCTGTTACTTCATGTTAGTTGTCAGTTTGACATTTTGTAAAAAAGTCTAGACGGAAGGTTTTTAGCGAGATTGATATATTTTTAGTTTTATTTTTAAAAAATGAGTCATTCAAGTTCTGAAGAGCTACCAAGCGATATTAAAGGGGCAGCCGGTAATGCTCTATTATCAGTAATTCCCAAAAAGTCAAAGGCAGTTTATGATTTGGCATACGAAAAATTTGTTACGTGGTGTGATGAGAAGAAAATTAAACATGTTAATGAGAAAGTTTTACTTGCATATTTCGAGGGTAAGAAAGATCTAAAAGTTTCCACATTATGGACACTTTACTCAATGTTAAGGTCTGAACTACATCTGAAAAGGAATATTGATATTAAAAAATATACAAATTTGGTAGCATATATTAAAAGGCAAGCGGACGGGTACAGTGCTAAAAAGTCAAAAGTTTTTATTAAAAAAGATTTTGCCAAATTTTTATTGGACGCTGATGACAAAGAATACTTAATGGCTAAGGTTGCAATGATAATTGGAATGGCAGGAGCATGCAGAAAAGCAGAATTAACTTTTCTTCCAGTTGAAAATGTTATAGACGAAGGAAGCCATTTTCGTGTTGATATCCCACCTTCAAAAACAAAAGTTATACGGCAGTGTGCAATTACCACTGGAGACATTGAAAATACGAATCTTGTTGAAATATTAAGAAAATATATTAAGTTGCGTCCCCAGATTCTTAAACACAACAGATTTTTTGTAAAATATGCGAATGGAAAATGTACCAGAAATCCTGTGGAAATTAACACATTTAGCAGCCTGCCAAAAGTTATTGCACAATTTCTTGATCTTTCAAATCCTGTTCTATATACTACCACTGCTTCAGAAGAAGCTCTGCCACTTTCCTAGCAGACAGTGGCGCTGATCTTTTAAAATTAAAGAGGCACGGAGGTTGGAAATCTAGTTCTGTTGCGGAGAGATATGTTGAAAATTCCATGAATAATAAAAAACTTATAGCGCAAGAAATATTTGGTGAAACATCTAATGCAATCTGCGTCGCTTCCCAAATAACAGCAAGTTCGAGCAATGAAAAAAATATGTCGTCGGGAATTAATTTGAATAATTGCAATAATTGTGTTATCAATATTTATAATAATTAATTAATTTATAATTTATGTTTTTAACTTGTATTATAACAGTTTAATAAATAAAATAATTCTTTTTGTCACTAATTTTGAAATACATTTTTCGTCACCAATTGCATAAAATTTTACTTTATGCAACTAGTTACAAAAAGTAAGACGTTTCATAATGTCAATCAGTTTTAAAAAGTGTCACTTTATATGTCAAAATTAGAAAAAATACTTTTAAGGGCGCGGAACTAAAAAAATTTTTCGCCCTTGACGATTGTCTTGCGGCGCTTTTCGTATTTGCTTAGAATACTGGTTGATATAATAAACTAAAAAAAAAACACAAAATAGGTTATAGGTTGGCAATAAGTAGATTAAATGAGGTTAAGACTGGGAAAACAGTAAAAATATATAAACAAGAGTGGTACACAGGTACTAATTTGGCTAACGAATAATTATCTAAACATTCCAAGGACAAGACACCGCTAGCCAGTTTGCAACAATTAACAAAAAAAATAAGTTTGTAGACTGTAGAGATAAGGAAAACATTCCGTTGGGTCACCTTCAACGAGTTTCGATGCAAAAACTAATAAGTTAAGAGAGCATAGAGAGAACAACAAGAACATAACAAAAACATATAAACAAATAATTAAGCTTGTAATATGTATACCTGAATTGAGTAATTAGGTATCTAGACCATTTTGTTATTGTACTGAAATAAAATTAGTTAGCACCATACACCCGAAGAAGCTACAATGTAGCGAAACGCATCGTGTAAAGAAACAGTTTTTCAATAATCATCATCAAGTATAGGCCTCAACGATTCAAAGTTTATTAAGTTAAGTATATAAAAATTGCAAAAATACCATTAAGGTGGAATTCTCAACGTCATTAAATCTATCGCTAAGCTATTTTGCGTTGTTTTTTTTTTAAGTTTATTATACATTACCTAACATTTACATAAAATCAATATCGCCTGCACATTATGTTACATAACATATTATAAAATTCCTTATTTAATTTATAAAGTATGTCAATTATTACCAATCTCATAATTATGCAGTCGACATTGATTTTATTTAAATTTTGTGTAAAAGCTAGAAAAAAAATTTACGCAAAATATGTTAGAGGTGATGAGGACTACTTGTAGAGAGGGCTGTGACTGTACCTTGCAAATTATTTTAATGTTTTTTTATAGGTTAATTTTTGGTTAACATGCAAATATATTTACCCAAATCAATATGATGTTTGATGTGATGTTTTACTACGCACAAAAGAAAATCACGCCATGTCGCACCCACATTCACACTCTTTTCAGTTTAAACAGAGAAAAACAAAATTTTTTTGATAAAGGTATTTAATAAAAAAATATTTCTGATCAAAGATAAGCATTACCATGGCCAAATTTCATATTTGCTAGACTATAAATACGACTTTTACAATAATTACTTTATGACCTGCAACTATTTATGATCTTCTCTCCTGTAAAATTTATTAAATTACGTCATTACGTGAGATAGGGGACGGTAATGTAGATTTGTATGTGCAAATTATAATGTTTAATAATTTTACTGAATAAATTAGTTTTAAAATTATACAAATTAAGCCAAACTTGCATTAAAATAAACTTAACTCCTGCTTTATTTAACGCAGCAACACTAAAGATAAAATCGTCGTATTTAAATTACATCACATATAACACAAATAAATAGAAACTTCGGCGTCAAAGCGAAGAACTATACAATTTCAATTAAATAAAACAAATTAATAAACATTCCATTAATAAATACATTAAATAAGGCCGCTAATTACTTCACGACGCCAGATCAAATAAACAGATACAAAATGGCGGTCTGAATAACAACATTTAAATAGATTATTTACTTTTCCTTTTATTTCGAATCGTTCGCCGGTATTTTCAATGTGTTAAAATTCGTACGGATTTCATTTTCGTTCCGAGATTTATGATAAACTTACGTCTTACCAGCGGATATGTTATTTTTTGTCCGAATACATAATCTATCGTGCCCACTTCAAAGGTTGATGATAATACTTCATTCAATTTTATGGAGTTTTGTGTTTTTCTTTAATTCTGTGTTTCAGATTTAATATGTGCTTACAGGTGACGAAAGATGGACATGTGCGGGAGATATATTCGTTATTTTTATTTTGATCTGTTTCAAAATGTTGTAACTAGTGTCTGGTGGTGCACCGCCCAACCGTCCATGGGAAATCCCATGTAAATTTTACTACCATCACTCTCTCTGCACTAAACGAGTGGGCTGAACGCCGCTCTAAGGAGCAATGGCGGATGGTACAAGGGTGCAGACAAGCTGAGGACTTTATAGCTTGGCCGAGCAAGGCTAAGCTAGAATGAATTTTAAACAGAAAACGATGTGTCCTAAACCCCTTAACTGACCAGACACTGTAAGTTGAGGAAACACCTAGCACTGATTGGTGTCGAAGAGGACCCAATCTGTGCTGGATGCCTAGAGGAGAGAGAGAGAACCTGTACGGCCCTGGGAAGACTCAGGCATCAGGTGCTATGGGATCGGCGGCTTTCCAAAAGGGAGAAATCACGGCCGTGGCCTGGAGCGACATACTTGACTTCATAAAGAGGTCGGGACGTTTTGACGGGGGCCAATGTGGTGAGAGTGACTGGGGGAAGACTCTGGGGTAGGCAAAAACGATTGCCATTGGGAGACTCAGGCATCAGGTGCTATGGGATCGGCGGCTCTCCAAAAGGAAGAAATCACGGCCCTGGCCTGGAGCGACATACTTGACTTCATAAAGAGGTCGGGACGCTTTGACGGGGGCCAAAACTACTACTACTACTACTACTACCATCAAACTTTTTTAAAGGTTCTTATATGATGGACTCGCACGCCAAATTTTAGTATTTTCTAACAAGCCAATTAAAGTTTATTTACAAAAACTCTTCGTAAAATCCTATAAAATTAAATATGGCTCTCATACATGCCTCAACGAAATCACCAGTAATAATTATGATTATGTCAAATGTTACTTGACGTATTATTTTTTATTAGTTTCAGCGTGCTTTACAGCATTTAAGAAAAAATACAACGCAATCGCAAGTACTTAAAAAGAAATAATGAGAATTTTATGTATTACTACATCTGGAGACAAGTGGAAAAACAATACTTTTTAAAAAAGCACAACTAATTTCAATGAAAACTTAATGTTTTTTAATCAAAAGGTTAAACAGTCCTTCGTTTACTGCCTTTACGGTCATAAAATTTAGTTCTTACATTATTAAGTTGATACGCACAGATTCGATTTCATACCCCGCCAATTGCAATCTTTATAGTTGTACCAAATTTTGATAACGCACAATTTTATAAATAACACTTTTAATGTGACCCCATGCACGGAAAAAAGTCGCCTGGTGAAAGATCAGTAGACTTAGCTGGCCAATCTATGGTGTAACTTAATCTAATTATGCACAGGACCATTTGAAACCAAATATCTAATATATAGAGAATTTTTCCAAATTTTGTTCCAAAAATAAAAGGTCAAATAATCAGATTTTCAAATATGGCCGTCCAAACCTTTTAAGGTTATTAAGTCCTTCTTTGTACAAATCTGTGTTGATTGCCTGTACTCCAATATCTACAATTTTAAACAAATGGTTCTTTGTTTAAAGTAAAGATGCATTCATCGGTAAAACATTGCTTGAGAATTCCCTATTCGTTATTTACCCTTTCCATAATTTCAAAACAAAAATTTGCTCTCCTTCCCTAATTCCTGATGTTTTTGATATTTATACTGAAACTTTTTATACTTATGTAATTTGTTGAGTACTGTGGTGCGATACTTTCTTTCAGTTTTGCCAAGAAGCCTGGTGCTAATTCTATTATTTTCTTCTTCTTCAAGTGACATCTCCTCTTACAAGGTTGGCTATCATCATAGCTATTCTCACTTTCGATGCTGCAGCTCTAAACAACTCAACGGAACCATAGTTGTACCATTTTCTCAGGTGATTTAACCAGGAAATGCGTCTTCTTCCTCTACTTCTTTTTCCCTGTATCTTTCCCTGCATAATATTCTGCAACAATACATATTTTTCTCCCCTCACCACGTGGCTCAGATATTGCAGCTTCCTTATTTTAATTGTGTTCAATATTTGTTTTTACTTTCTCATTCTTCCCAGTACCTCCTCCATTTGTTACCATGTCTACCCAACTTATTCTCAAGATCCTTCTATATGACCACATCTCAAATGCTTCCAGTCGATCACTTATGTCTTTCTTTAACGTCCAGGACTCTATCCCATACAGCAACACCGAGAAAACATAGCATCTCAATATTCTGACTCTGAGGTGTAAGTTAAGATCTCTACTGCATAACACATTTCTTATTCTGTTAAATATGGATCTGGCTTGTCCAATTCTTGATTTAATTTCTTCAGTGTACTCATTACCCTCATTGACAGTTGTTCCTAAGTATTTGTACTTACTGACTCCACCAGCTCTTCGTTGATCCATAGGTTTTCTTGCTGTGGAACTGATTTTCATCTTTTCTTCTACATGAAGTAAAAGTTCTAAATCTGAATTATTTTTTTGTGCTCCTACCATCGAGTACATTATTAGTTCCATTATTTAATTACAGTGCCTTTGCTCTTAAAATTACAATCGATATTCAAGATTGTCGTTTTGCTTGGATCATCGGGAAACATCGCAGAGGACATGTCGGATACTCTCCGAGAACTACTTTCCATGTAGTAGTAAATTTTATTTTTTCTTGAATACTGTATGTAAAACATGTTAAAACTAAAATGTCTAGTAACATTTTACATTATCATGATTATTACTGTTGGTATTTAATTTTAAAGAGCAGCAGTTTTGATTAAAAATATTGCGATATTTACCAAAAAAGAAAAGGCAATTAAAAAACTTTTCTGAATGATCAACTTGATCAGTAGTAGATTACTAGTATGCGCTCAACTTTTAAGTATTTCAATTGTGTTTCCGTTGATTTACTTCCGATGTAATTTTAAAGAATGTTCATCAAAGAATCAAACCTGATATCATTAAAATGTCCTTGTAAGGGAATGTATCTATCTATCTTCAAATATGTAGGCGATATTCTAAGTTTTTTGAGACCGTATAAATTTTATATAGGGTTGGGATTTTGACCGTCAAAAACTTTTTTGGTCAATTGACCGGTCATTTGACTAAGCCCCGGTCAAATTCTTCCGTTTTGTCAAAAGAAATGAAGCCATGAGTACATAGAAACGTGTCTTTATTCAAAAACAGATGACAAAAAATAAAGAAACCATTCTGAGGTAAAAAAAAAAAAGTTGACACATAAATATTATGTATAATATTAATCTAACAATACTAAATTACTAATGAGGTAATGAGTGAGTGACTGATTGATGATGAAATGAGAAACGCTGGCAGTGCTGGCCTTGGTAGATAGCTTAGATAAAGGTGCATCATCTTCGTCACTGAACTCACCCCCGGCATTGCCTTTATGTTCTTCAGAATCTAAATCACTCGTTTCATCCTCACTACTGAAATTTAGCGCTGGTTCCTCCGAATTTCCATATTTTTTATTTCCACTGCCACTTAACAGCTTTAAGTTGCTTTCCTGAGCCAGTGGTTTTCAATCGGTTGCGAAGCTTGATGCCCCAATGGACCAATTTCTCTCACAAGAGGCTGCAAAAGTTTTTGACCGAATTTGACCCGGTCAAAATTTCTCCGGTCAAAATCTCGGTCAATTGACCAAGCAACATACTAACATTACTAGCAGTCACATTTTCATTAGTTTTAATAGGGTATTAATAATTTGGGCCTAATTCACAAAAGAGTAATAGTTTAATACCGTTTCTAATTATTTGACAGTTACTGGTTGAAAGTGACCAAGTTTTGTCTTATGCCCAATTTTTTTAAAACGTACTTATAGGTACTTCTATCTTTTTTTTTTACGTTTACGACCACTCTAATTAGTTTTTATCATAAACACAGCCTCTTTCTAACTGTAAAAATGCACTACAGTAATGGATCGTTTTTTTATCCGTTCATTTTATCAAACCCCCTTGTAAAATTTTAACATTGTAGTCTGCATTTTCCCCAGTGAGATCTAATAAAATTTTATTTTGTTTGAGAGGCAGCTAAAAATGTAAAACGCTTTTTTCTTAATGAACCGCCCTGTTCCACACGTCCTGTTAAATTTCAGTTATTCTATATAGAATTTTTCCAGGGCAAGTTAACGTCCTGACGTTGCTAATTCAATCTGGCTGTTTTCCGCTAAAATTTTGTTATTTTTGCAGAAGTTTTATATTTGATAAAAGCCTGGACGATGGGACTTGTTTTTAAGTTTTTGCTCGCTTAATTTCGCCGGCGTTTACGTTGACGTAATTTTGTTAGTCTCTGTATTTAATTGAGGGTGAGTGTTTTATGTTATAACAGACCTGAAATTTTTAATTTTTTTTTTATTTTAAATTGTTTTTAGCAGGTATAACGGTGTTTAAAGTGAAATCTGCGGAATAAATGTCTATAGGGAATTTAATAAGCTGCTTTGAAACATGATCATGTTGCCAAGACGTCGCATTTTCCGATTTCTTGCTAATTCTGGCAATGCAAAGCGTATCTTTTTAAGGATTCTGCGTTTTTGAGAGGCACAAAGCGATGAAAGATAGTTAAAAAAAGTGTTTTATGTTTATATTTTCATTATGCAGTTTCAAAACGCCAGCAGTACTTAAACTATTTCTAATTGTATCAGTACCGGATTTAAACCTAGGCTGAATACCAGATACTCAGAATTTCCCTGCTGTCATACTTCAATTCGAATCATCATTGCGACAGGGGATTGAGGCATACAAACCAATCGATACTCATTTTGTGGTTTTAACAGGTAATATATAGCGATGACTTAGATGATCAATTGGGAAATGAACTGATTCAGGTCAAGTTATGTTACCATAAGTTTGAAAAAAATTACGACGAAAATGAATTCATTAGTCAGGAAAGGTGGATGTATAAATTCTCTTAATGACCGACTTATAGTCATAAACGGCAGTGGAGAAAGGTTATTGTTATCTAGCATTTTTTTAAAATTGTTTACTTAAAAATTACGAATATTGATTAAAATTAAATAATGATTAATAATTTTTTAACAGCAATTTTAGATTGTTGCCAACTGTTTGTAAGGTCTAATGAAGCCAGTTTGAGGCAAAACATACTACATACTGAAATAAACAGAAGAAAATAGTTTTAATCTGAGGCCGAGACTTTGTGTCATTTTTTCATTATACTTAAATTATGCCTCTTTGAGAAAAAATGGACATTTCTTAAAATTTTAAAATTAAAAGCTTCTAAGCGTATTTCCGGATTTGAAGGATATTTTGATATTATAGTTTTTGGTTATCCTTTTAATTTTTTCAGAAATCCCTTTGACATAAAGTATTGTAAGAAATGCTTGCTCCTTTTTCGTTTCTGTATTAGTTTTTACTTCTCGCGATTTTTAAGTTTTGATATGGTATTAGTTAAGAAGGTTTCAGAGTAACCATTCTGTTTTAAATATTTTTTGATATTTAAAATTTCAATATCAAGGTCTTCCGGATTGTTGCAAACGCTAGATGCTCTGTGATATGGAGTTTAAGAGGATGATTCGATCCGTGATTAAAGTATTGCCCCGTGTGAGTGGGTTTCCTGTACACTGAAGTTTTTATGTTTTCAGCATTTCGTTTGACGAGAACATCGAGAAAAGGTAGAGTGGAATGTTTTTCTGTTTCCACGGCAAATTTAATGGATTGTCATATGTATATACTTACGATATGTAGTTTTTAAAATCGTTATACTCATGTTTGTATATTTAGAAACATCTTACCTTCGAATTATTTTTTAATAATATAGTTGTTGTTCATAGCAATTTTAATTAAATCATGTTAAGTACCATTAACACGTTCACGACCATGCGACACATATATGTGACAAATAGTTTTTCCTAGAAACTGCTGTCACATATACAGGGTGTTTTGTAATTGAATGTCAATAATTAAGGGGGCGATTTTTGTGTTCATTTTAAAAAAAAAACTTCATATGAACGTATGTCCTAAACGTCTTTATTTTTGATATACAGGGTGATAAAGTTTTCAAAAATAAATAGTTTTTTAATAATATCTGTAATACCACTTTAGATATTTTAATGAACTTTGGCAGACATGTACTATGTATCAAGATGCATTATTTACCGTACAACAATTTTTTTTATTTCCACCAGTGGCGTTCGTACGGAATTTCACCTGCCTATTTTGGCAGACATTAATGTAACGCTACTGATTTCTCGTAAAAATAAATTTATTCCTAAAATCCCCAATCATTTCTAAACAAATTTGATCTCTTGAATTTTTTTAAACCGATGCACGGTTTTCGCTTAAAAAAAATAAAAACCTTTTCTCTACATGATCATAACAATATCGTTAATATGACAATATCACCATGCACAGAAATAGATTTTATTTCTTAGATCAAGTTTGCTTAGAAATGAATAAGGATCGTCTGTTAATAAATCAACAACAACCTTTGTGAAAAAAAAAGAACATACATAGAAACTAGAAAAGTTGTTGAAAATGCCCTCCACCTTGAAGGATACACGCTTCAGCTCTTTTCCTCATATTGTCGCGCACTCTTTGAAGTATACCTTCAGTATTTCTTATTAAATCGAAGGAAGCTCTTATACGATCTTTCAGCTCTTCTAAAGTGTTTACTGGGGTGCGGTAAACCAGACTTTTAAGATGCCCCCATAAGAAAAAGTCCAAACTATTTAAATCTGGTGACCTAGGCGGCCATGGTTGAGGTCCGCCACAACCAACCCATCGGTTATTAAATGTTTGATTTAAATATTCTCTTGCTACAACACTAAAGTGAGCGGGCGCACCATCATGCATAAACCATATTCTGTTTCTTATTAAAATTGGTACTTCTTCTAGCAATATGGGCAAATCCTCCTCTAGAAACCGGCGATAATTATGGCCATTTAGCCTTTCTGGCAGGAAAAAAGGTCCAATTAAATAATTTCCAACAATTCCACCCCAGACATTTACCGAAAACTGTTCTTGCTGGTTACATTCTACAACTGCGTGGGGGTTTTCGTCGGCCCAAATATGGTTATTGTGAAAATTTCTGATTGCGTTTCTGGAAAAGTTAGCTTCATCTGTAAACATTATTTCATGGTCAAACAAGGGATTATGCGAAATTTTCTCCAAAAACCACTGACAAAAATTAACACGCAAGGGAAAGTCTCGGGGAAGTAACGCTTGGACCCGCTGAATATGATACGGGCACAATAAAAAATCGTGCAAAATTTTCCAAACCAGGACGTGCGGGATATTCAGATTATGTCCAATTTTTCTAGTACTTATTTCAGGATTTTCATCAATAGAATTTAAAATTGCTTCTTCAATTTCTGGAGTTCTTACAGTCCGATGGGATCCTTTTAATTGATTATTTGCCATCAAAGTACCTGTTTTAGTCAACCTTCTATGTACATTTGCAAATGTTCGCCTATCTGGTATGACTCTATTAGGGAACCGCTCTTGATACAATCGCCTAACTTCCGGCGAACTGCCATCAGCCAAACCATACATGTAATGCATATCTGCCAACTCCTCATTAGTAAACCCGACCATTATCTTTCAAAATAACAATACTCGGATATTTTAAACACCAAATTAATAAGACACGAAAAACCGAATTTAAATATTGATAAACTGTCATACAAAATAATGACAACCGCCCTGACAACAGAATTAATAACTCTTACAGACACAGCCTACTACAATAATAATTTTTGAGATCCTTATTAATTTCTAAGGAAACTTGATCTAAGAAATAAAATCTATTTCTGTGCATGGTGATATTGTCATATTAACGATATTGTTATGATCATGCAGAGAAAAGGTTTTTTATTTTTTTTAAGCGAAAACCGTGCATCGGATTGAAAAATTCAAGAGATCAAATTTGTTTAGAAATGATTGGAGATTTTAGGAATAAATTTATTTTTACGAGAAATCAGTAGCGTTACATTAATGTCTGCCAAAATAGGCAGGTGAAATTCCGTACGAACGCCACTGGTGGAAATAAAAAAAAATGTTGTACGGTAAATAATGCATCTTGATACATAGTACATGTCTGCCAAATTTCATTAAAATATCTAAAGTGGTATTACAGATATTAATAAAAAACTATTTATTTTTGAAAACTTTACCACCCTGTATATCAAAAATAAAGACGTTTAGGACATACGTTCATATGAAGTTTTCTTTTTAAAATTAACACAAAAATCGCCCCCTTAATTATTGACATTCAATTACAAAACACCCTGTATGTGCCATCGATCCTATTGCGTTTAAATGCAAATAATTCCACGACGGTTTAGCGGCGACGGACGCGATTTGACTATAGTTTCCGGTGATGTCTGGCACATCTCTATGCCGCGCGGTTTCAGGATTTGATCGTTCTTAGGATAGACATAACCTTAAAGTTTATGTAAAAACAGGTGTTAATCCCCTAATAAACAGTGAGTCGGTTTCTGGCAATGGCAAATTTTTGAATAGCGGTCGTGAACGTGTTAAGGTATATTACCTTGATGATATTGAGCTCTTGTCATTTTTATCATCATCATCATCATGCATTCAAATTCGGGTCCTGAAACTGCCAATCTTTTCGCTGACTACTTTTCGTCTGTTTACTGTGATAAGCACTGTGATATTCCTAACCAGTTATCAACAAATAATACAAACATTTCTAATATAAACCTCTCTATATCTGATGTTTATAGCAAGTTAAGTACATTGGATTGTGGTAAGGGTCCTGGGCCGGATGGAATACCTCCCCGTTTGCTTCACCACTGTAGTTTTATTCTGGCTAGACCCCTTTTCTATATTTTTAAGCTGTCGTTGTCCACCGGTTGTTTGCCATTTTGTTGGAAGTCGAGTTTCATTGTACCCATTCACAAATCTGGCAGTAAAACAGAAGTTAATAACTATAGACCAGTGAGCATATTGAACACAATACCAAAATAGTTTGAGAATATTGTGACCGATTATCTGACAGAGGCATTCAGTGGTGTTATTATTGACAGTCAGTTTGGATTCCAACGCGGGAAGTCAACGGAGCTTAACTTGGTGTCATATATTGATTTTTTGTCGGAGACCTTGCAGGATGGTGGAACGGTTCATGCTATCTACACAGATTTTTCCAAGGCCTTTGACAGGGTCAGTCATCGGGTACTTTTGGCCAAACTTGAGTCTCTTGGTATTCATGGCCCTCTGCTAAAATGGTTTGAAAGCTATCTACATGATCGAACTCAGATTGTTAAGGTTCATAACTTCACTTCGAGGGTGATTGAGGTTACTTCAGGGGTGCCCCAGGGTTCTCATGTGGGTCCCTTACTTTTTAACCTATTTATTAATGATATTCATAAATGTTTTAAATTTTCCTACTATCTTTTATTTGCCGATGACCTCAAATTGTTTTCTCGTATCAGCTCTTCCCAAGATTATGAATTATTGCAATTGGATTTGATCAACCTCATGAACTGGTGTAAATTGAATGGAATGGAACTTAATGCTTCAAAGTGTCACTTGATGCTGTTCTCTAGGTCTCGCACTCCACCTATATACCAATATGTTATTGGGCAGGATGCACTGAAGCTTGTGGATAGTGTGGTTGATTTGGGGATAGTATTGGATCGCTCTCTTGGTTTCGTGCCACATATTACAAATATTAAGAGGAAGGCACTAAAAATGTTAGGGTTTATAAAGAGATCTTCGAGAGATTTTGTGAGTCCACAATCCTTACAGTCTCTGTACTGTTCTTTGGTGAGACCCAATCTGGAGTATGCATCCTCAGTATGGAGTCCACTTTATGCAACACATGTGAATAGTTTGGAAACTGTCCAGCATAAATTTCTTAGATATGCAGCATTTAGAGTCCCGGATGGTTATGCAATGTCTTATCCTGAACTTGAGTCTGTTTTGGGGCTGGTTTCACTTGAGGCTCGCCGTAAGAGGCATGATTTGAAATTATTTTACAATATTTTAAACCATATTTACCATTGTCCGGATCTGTTGGTGAAGATTCCACTTTTTGTTCCACCCAGTACCACACGTTCCAATTTTACTTTCTATCAGTCATTTAATCGCACAAATTATGCTTCAAACTCTTTTCTGCAGAGGTCTATCAGGATGGCTAACTATTACTCCAACGATTTGGAATTTTTTTCATCTGCTTCAGGTTTTTATAGGAACCTGCGTCTGGTTACCTGATATTAAGTTGCTCCCTGCTGATTTTTTCTTTAGTTTGTATTTACGCTTATCTTTTTTTTTTTTTTTACACTGTGATATATATATTTTTTTTTTATTGGTGTTCATCGAGGTGTTAATACTATTGGTAATTTTATTATGTATTTACCTATGTAAAATATGCATTATTTGCCAATTATTGTAATTTTAAAAAGTGGGCTAAGCTCGTTAATAAATAAATTAAATTAAATTAAATTAAATACTGTATAGGAATGTCGTCCGAAAAGTTTCTATAATTTAATAATAACCTTTAAACGTTTATTTTAAGTTTATAATTGGATAATTGCTGAAAATGCTGTTTTTGTAGATAAATTTAAAAAATATATTTTCTCTGGTAAGGCTCACACTACAGGTACTTGTAAGAGCCCACGGATCCTTAATCCGGGCCTGAATTGTATTTAAGTATTTTATGTACATCATGTAGGTCCTTTATTTTATTTGTTAAGATAAAATAGCGCTAATAGTAAAACTTTACTTTTACCGAATCAAAGTATAAAGTACATTTTCCGATTACAACAGCTGCACATAATTTATCTTATTTCTTTTTTTTTTCAGGTAAGTTTCTATAATGGTCAACAGATCATCAGAGATCAAATTCAACTGCCCCCACATTTAGTTTTATTTTTGGTAAGTAGAAACATAGCCAATTGTGTTAGTAGGTACTCACCTAAAACAATTGTTTGTTACTTTGTAAATGCAAAGTGCGAGTAAAAAACAGCTGCACTGTCACTTGAAAAAAAAATTTTTATAACGTTTTTTTTTTCCATAGGTTAAAAATGCTTTGGATTACTTTCTTAAATAGGTATTACGTTTCGGGATGTTTTTTTTTAACTTGAAACAAAGATTTTTCTTTGTAAATATTCATATACCAAAAACAACGTTTAATATTTATGAATGCAGAAAAAAACAATATAGGACATAATAATAACCATACATTAAGTTGACTGTCCTATATTACCCTAACATTATTCTAATAAATATAATACCGCTGCCTTAATATTTTATTATAAAAATGTTTCACTTTTCGAACTTATTCGAAAAAATATGACATTATTAACAAGAATATAATTTATTGTTCTGAAAGTTTAGAAAAATATCATGTAATTCTATAGTTTCGACTATAATTTTTCTGTGTTTTAAAACAAACAATTTTCTAACAACTGGTTTTACCCAAACAACAGATAAATCATTTTAATGAGCTGTCGTTATGACCGGGGTTATACAGAGGGTAAAAAAATAATTTGTCTTCTTTTATAAATAGTATTTTAATGAAGTTTATTGATAAATTGGACTAACGTCGAAAGAAGCTTAGTTTTAAACAATATAATATTAACTAATATGCGGATGGAAAAAGCAATTATTGAATATTAATTCAATAATCCATTAAGCAAGTAAAAATTAATAAATTTAATTATTAATCTGTCTAGAAGTGATATTTGAAATGTAACAAAGAAGATGTTTCTTTTTATTAGACTTCTTTCATTTTCAAAGCTTTTTGTATTTGGTGTAAATTTTAATAAGTGCCTGTTGGTCTATAGAGCTTTCGGCCTAACAATAGAACATCTTTAAAGGTTAAAGTTTCGTCAAATTATATTTATTATCCATCATTTTTTCCGCTACAGTTTTTCAGCAAATAAGGAGGCTTCACTACGAAAAAAAACCCATCTATTCCTTATAAGAATTCACATAGGTACTCTTTATAAAACTGCTTAATACTATATGTGACAGCAACGCGCTCTCCTACTGTAAGACAACGAAAGTTGCTAGACCGTTGTGTAGTGATAATATCACGGTAATTTAGCCAAAAGGAAATAGAAGTTAACGCTACCATAGAATGGTTTATAGTGATTATTGCTCTGAATACTCACCGTAATTATCAAGTTCTATTGGGGGTGTAATATGGTTTTATATACTGTATTAGTTCCGACTGGCAGTTGTAATGAAACTTGACATTAATCATAATAATATTTGCTTGCTTAATGAAACATATATTTACCACTAAAAAATAGTACCTGCTGTATTTTTCAAAAATTTAAATAGCTTCTAGTGTGATATGATTACCTATCTATTATACAACATGGTTTACTGAGATGGTCAAATTCATCCATAGATTATAAAGTCCAATACTAATGATGGGTTGCTTGTAAAAAAACTTAAATACAAAGTAAAAATAACTTAATTGAAACAGGTATTGTTACGATCAATAGAATTCAAATTCAGACAGGACAGCTAGAAGACTCCGAACAACGATGCGACCGGCGCAACAAATACGTTAAAATCAATAACACAGCGCGCGGCGATTGCTGATCGCTACGAACCTCCACCAACGTATTGTGTATTATAGGTTCTAACGGATACAATTCGTTTTTGGGGACTATGCTTTCTTAATTGTAGAGAAATCGCTTTACTGGGAATAAAATGCGTCGCATTGAGAAGATACAATTTATTTCTTAACAAAATTGCGGTATTAAAAGTAGTTCATTATTCAACAAGATTGTGCTGCTAATGGAACTGATTACTGCCAATAAAAACACTGGTCTAGCCAATCTGAAATTGATATAACACTAAAGCAGGTTTGATGCAGTAGCAATTTATTTAATATGGGTTAATACAAAGTAAGGTATCAATACAAACTATGTCTTAGAAAACCTGGTGTATTAGATCATTTTCTTCAGTGTTTCTAATACTGAATGTATAACTAAATATTTATAATTCCACCCTGCATAAGTTAGCTACATAAATATTTTCGTCTGCCGTTCCTAATTTAAAAATACTTTATACTTTCTTTAGAATGCATTAAACCCTTTTTAATTAAATTTTATTTATTATATAAATACATAATACAATATTATTCTTTGTCTCTTATATTAAAGCATTATAATTGTCTCTAAACGAAAACGAGCCAAATGAATTAAATTTTTCCAACCGTTCCGAATTAAACTAAAACATAATAGGTGGAACGGTGCCGGTGGTGCAACAATATAAAAACATGTACATAATACATTTAAGTTCGTACAAAGTAAACTTTTGAACAGGGTCGCCTCGATGTGACACAAACACATACACACGGCAACAATTTATGAATATTAAAAAAGTTTCAAGCGATGAAAATTTTAATACAATCTACATATTTGACGAACGCTTTGTATTTTAATTATGGTATAATATTTAATTCAAATTTCATGGACAATTAAACACACGTTACAACACTTTCACAATAAAGAGTTATGACAGCGAGTTTCATAGCCTGAAAAACGTGTTTAACGTTTTATGCCCTTTTAACATACCGCGCACAATGTTACGTTTATGGTACGTGCGAGACTCCCGTTTTAACGGATGCGGAGATGTTCTATTTATTTGGTTAAACGTTTCTTTTGATTGCTGTTTTAAAACAACTCTATGCGAGTCCTGTATTAAGAAGTTAATTTTTTTTATGGGGATGAAAAATGTTATTGAGGGCGCTTTTTACCGTTTCTTTTTGTTTTACTCGATGTATGTTTGATAAGAAAAGCTGTAACTCCATCATATCAAGCTTGTTTTACTTCAGTGTGTTCTACATGTATAATGTAGGTTATAATAAACGATATTAAAGTGTAACTTGGAATACATTCAGTAAATCCAATAGTTTTTTTTGTGGAAAAGTGCTTAGGCAGGGATACTAACATTTTAAGTTGTCTTTAAAAAAAAATGGTTTAGGCCGTTTAGGGTATCTTAAATTACCCTGAGGAAAATGATCTAATACAAGAGGTTTGCTAAGACACAGTTTGTATTGATAGCTTATTTTTTATTAACCCATATTAAATAAATTGCTAGTGTATCCAACCCTCTTTAGTGTTATATCAAATCCAGATTTGTTAGAACAGTGTTTTTATTGTTTGTTTGAAGGTGGTAGACAATGGATTAATTTTTTTGAGAGTGTTTTATTGGTAGTAATGTTCCATTAGCAGCACAGTCTTGTTGAATAATGAACTAGTTTTATTACAGCAATTTTGTTAAGAAATAAATTGTGTCTTCTCAATGTGACGCATTTTGTTCCCAGTACAGCGCTTACAGCGTCCCCAAAACCGACTTGTATCCGTTAGAACCTATACTCTACAAGACGTTGGTGGGGGTTCGTAGCGATCGGCTATTGCCGCGTGCCGTAGTATTAGTTTTAACAGATTTGTTGTGCAGGTCACACAGTTGTTCGGAGTCTTTTAGCTGTCCTGTCTGAATTTGATCTATTGATCGTAGCAATATCTGTTTCAATTAATTTATTTTTACTTTGTATATAAGTTTTTTAAAACGTTGCATGTCAGATAAAGCGAAAGAAGATTATTATTTCACACAACCCATTATTAGTATAGAACTTTATAATCTAAGGATGAATTTTACCATGTCAGTAACCATGTTGCATAATAGATAATCATATGCAATGTTAAACGACAAGAACAGACAATATTTTTAGTGGTACTTACCATATGCTTTATTAACCGTAGCAAGCAATTGTTATTATGATGAATGTCAAGTTTCATTACAACTGCCAGTCGTGACTAATACAGTGTATAAAACCAGATTATACCAATAGAAGTTGATATTTATTATACTTCAGAACCACGACCTTATATAGAACACATTGTAGTATGGTGTTCTAATTTATCCAAACTCAGTTTGAGGACATTCCAATCATTCCATACGGCGGTAAACAGTCTCAAAGAGACCGACCTCACAACCAGGGTTGTCAGATCTTTCTTCTTCAATTCTTTAAGTTTTTTTATTAAAGATGTTTCATTTATATCAGCATTCAATTGTTAGTCAGTAACTTTCTTTGAAAGCTAGTTTGCAAATATACTTTAAACCGAGGAGTTTTGAGTGTGACAGAAAAAAATAACAAGCCATTCATTGTTATAATAATACATTCTTTAGTCTTTAAGAAACAATATAACTGAAATCAAGACAAAAAGTGTTTTCAGTGTTTAAAAACAACTAATTAACAAACCCTTGTTTCTCGTATACTTATACATAATATATTAACAAACCAGAAAATTTGGTAGAACTGGCAACCGTTCACAATTTATGCACGTTGTCAGGGGTGATAAGCGCCAGCTACCTTCAGCTGGTATAGCAGAAGCGGTCCCCAGCGCGTTCAACGATCGATTCTGTCAGACAGAGGTAGGCCAGTGACCGCGGATGGCGTGGAAGAGACGAAGATAAAATATACGTGATTTGGAACTTATGGACGGGCCGGGGAATGGAGTTCTGGTAAAAAAATTAAAGCATTTTCTGAGCAGTGTCGTGCCGTGTCAGGTTTATTTTTCTGGTTTTAGTTTTATTTATAGAATCTTTGAGTTACCTTATATTTATTATTTTAATATAATTTATTAAATATACAGTGGGTTTATAAAGTGTAGTATGTAGTACAAACACCTAATGTTAAACAAACTTATAGGTGTGTATACACATTTTAATTATTTGTTTGGGACTCCTATGGTTAGGAGTTTCATACTGTTTTATGTCATTAAATTGACCTAAGAAACACTATACACCACGCACTGAAAAACTAATATAACATGCCCGAGTGCCCTAAAAGACCCTCGAGTCCTCATTACGTTTCAGTGCGTTCACCACGATAGTGACTGAATTTGTGTGTGAAGTGTGAAGTGCCAAGATGCCAAATCTATTTCCTGTTGGCTAAATTATCGTGATTGTCGTTGTCTGACATTAGGAAAGCGCGGTACTGTCACATATTATAGTATTAAACAGTTGTATAAAGAATATGTGAATTCTTATAAGGGATAGAAGGCTTTTTTCTCAGTGTAGCAGTATCAGGCGCGGATCCAGAACTTTGCTTTGGGGGTAGGTCATTATCACATAAACAAAGATAAAAAGCGCCGCAGGCGAAAAATTTTTGCGGCCACGCCCAAAGTTTGACAGAATGCGCTATAGGCGAGAAAATTTCCAATGATAAACTTTACATTAAAAAGGATAATATATGCATGTAAATAATTAATGTTAAAGTGAATTCAAAAAAGGAAAAAATATACAGCTAAAATTATTATCTTTTTTCTTTCCTATAATATGTTTTATCCCAATATTTTGAAAAATTGCCACGTTCGTTATCGACAATACAAAATATAATATACATAATTATATAAATAGTCGTGTGTTTACTTTTAAAACCAAGTAAAAATTTTGGTTAAACCCCATTTATTCATCAATATTAAGAACAAACAAATTCTACACTTGATAAAATTAAATAAAAAATATACATAACATAGCATTGATTCTTAAATCACGAATTCTAATTTTTATAAAATTAATACAATAAAGCAATTTCTGTGCTGTGTATTTTTATATATTTATTTATTTTTAATTTCAATCAACAGAAAAAATATAACTAATTTATGTTTGGTAATGTTGTCATGAATCTTGTGAAAAAGCTGCAGAGGTAGTCTAAACAGTAAATCCATTTATTTTTTTTCCTGTTTTTTTTGGGGGGGGGGGGGGTCATGACCTACCCTGGATCCGCGCTTGAGCAGTATTCATTCGTATTAAGAAACTGGACAAAATTATCTCCATGTTTCTTTTACTAGAAAATATATGAAAATGCTATAGTACCGGGTGGTCAAATAAGCGAGGACGTCGGCTTTATCTCGGAAACCATTACACACACAACTTACACTTACAACTTTCGGAAAGATTTTTTTTATGAGTAAAGTGGTCAAGAGAAATCGCTGGAAATTACTTTTAAGTTCCTCATTTCGCCGCAAGGGGGAACAATTAAAAATTGTTTTTTTAAATTCTAAATTTCTCCGAAAATTCCCATATTAAGGTATATAACTCTGATTACATCATTGGAAAGCTTAGACAATTCTGCATCATTTTGGTTTAGGGCTTATTGGCGTACCGACCTTGATAAGAGTGGGAGAAGCTATTGAAAGTGTAAACATTAAAATCACTGTAACTTCTAAACGGCTTATCCGATTTTACTAAATTTAAGCTTGTTTGGAAGGGGAAAATAAGCATCTTCAATTGCCGTATCCAACAGTACACGATAGTGTTTAATAAAATTGCTAGAGGGAGTAATTTGTAATAATAACAGTTTTTCGATTTTATCCCGAAAATTCAAATCATACGGTATAACTATGACATCATAATCGAAAAGTAGATGAAATTTGCAAGAAAAGATGTAAAGACCGCAGTTCGATATCTTCGTTCGTTTCAGAGTTATTGCCAAAACAATAATTTTTAATACAAATTGCGCCCTCTAGCAATTTTATTAGAAACTATCTTGTACCATTAGATACAACAATTGAAGGTACTTACCTTTTTCTTCCAAACAAGCTTAAATTTAGTAAAATCGGATGAGTCGTTTAGAAGTTACAGCGATTTAAATGTTTACACACAACTCCTTTAGAACATTTCTGATTACTTCGGGCGAAATTAACATACACTCGTGTCTTATTCGTGATTTCAACTCCTCAACATTTGACAAGAAATAAAAAGTTGGAATTTGGTACGTTTGTATAGTGTGAAATAGAAGTATTTTCATATATATATGTCATCACCATTTCACTAATAAAAAAAATTCACGTTCACAATGAAGGAACGTTTTATTCGGTCAATGGGGTTTGTGAAAAGACAAAACAGGGGAAGGGAAACAAGCAGGGGAAGGAGGAAAAGCACAAATACGTTCGGTACACAACTCTAAGCCAAAAAACAAACGAGGAAACCCGGCAACGCGGCAATAGCCGCTTTGTGACGTTCGGCTCAGAACCGGCAAGTATCCTGCTATTCCTGCAGGATTAGGGGAGGCCGCAGGACAAGTGTTTGACATTAATATTATCGACTAACCGTTTTTCATATAACGACTGTAAGCCGCCTTTATTGGCGACATAAAAATGTAAGTCAGATCAAAAGATAGAAATATTGCTGCTGTTTTGTTTAACATTCGTGTTTACTTTAAAATTTTATGGCGGATATTTTATTTTTGACCGCGTGCGTGGTCACCCTTTTTTGAAAATTTATTTCGAAAGTATATAATTTGCTTCGAGGAAAAATTTAAATATTCCTTAAAAGTGTAGTTCAATTTTCTATGCAATAGACTTACAAAACATAAAATTGTAGAAATTAGAAACTTTTGTTCTTTATTTTGATAACTCTGTTTGGTTTTTGTGTTCTTTATTGAAAAATCTCATTCCCTCTTTGGGCGAGTACTAAATTTCCCTGCTTTTTGGCTTTATCTGCACATAGTGCATATTATGGCATCCCCTAAAAGGTGTACACCAGCCTTCACTATCCTTTCTTAACTATAACAATGCCTGCTTGTTTTGAGTAAAGTGGTCAAGAGAAATCGCTGGAAATTACTTTTAAGTTCCTCATTTCGCCGTAAAGAAGACAATAAAGAGGTGCTATCTGGCATTGCAAACTGGATTATTTAAAAAATTATTGTAAAATAGAGATCATTACTTGTCCAATAGCGTTTTCATTTTATTTTATAGTAAATGTATAAGTACAATGTGACCACTAAAGTCCGCATCATATGGGATTTTTTTTTATTAATAGCTTTATTCGATATTTGACTTTGGCATTAAGTTCTGCTTCGATCGAGATGAAAATTAAGCAAAAAAGTAGTGATTCGCATTATCTGTTAAATTTTATTTTTTTCCAAAAAATAATTCAAAAGTGGGGTTATTTCTGAAAGTATTGAAAAAAGTTATTCGAAAAAGTATCTTTTAAATGCAGTTTCTAGCCCACATGCAAAATTTTAGCTGCCTAAGATAATTTTGATTTATTATCCATATTTTGTAAATTGCACCACTTTTGCAAAATAAGACTCAACGCAACCTACATAAAACTTCTTGGTTTTGACAATGCTTTATTTCAGATACATTTTCTTTAAAGTAGCGCCATATTAAATGTGTGTTTTTCTACAAATTTAAAATTGGGCTATTAAAATTTTGTCGCATGTGATGCATATAGTTTATTTGTTTTTGACCCTGTATTAGGTAACTTCATAAAATAAGTATTTTTGAAAACGTAGTTTGTGTCTAAAAGTAATACACCTTAATATTAAGACAAAAAAGAACCCAGTGATATCAGTAAAGTGTTCATTAAGTGGAAAATAAATTTTAGTGGTGGGTAAAAAATCAAAATTATCTTATGCAGCTGAATTTTTTCGTGTGGGCTAGAAACTGCATTTAAAAAACTTTGTCGATATTTTCAGAAATAACCCCACTTTTCAATTATTTTTTGGAAAAAATTAAAATTTGACTGATAATGCGAATCACGTGACTACTATTTTTTCCTTAATATTCTTCTCGATCGAAGCAGAACTTGATGCCAAAGTCAAATTTCGAATAAAGCTATTAATAAAAAAAATTCCATATGATGCGGACTTTACTGGTTACACTGCAGATAATTTTGACAGTTTCTTAACACGAATGTGTTATCGAGGCGCGATGTTTAAAATATATTGAAGTTTTGTTTTTGTGTCGGCTTTTAAAATGCATTTCACTTTAAACTTCCCTTTTAAACTTTCGAAATTCGAGCCCACAATCTTCGTATTTCAAAACTAGAAACGGAGACGAAGAGAGAACTACGGCGGTCTCTTTCCGAGCAGACTAATATTTCTCCGCGGATTAAATTAAATCAAAAACTGCTTCTCGGGTCGGCTTTTTGCCGCGAGTCCGCAAATATAATATAATAACTCTCTCCAGCTTCAACATGGCCGCCTTAGACGCGAAACACTTTTCTTTGCAACGGGCCCGAAACCGATTAAAGTAAATTGAAATGCACCGATATTTATATTTATTGCGCCCGTTTCGTCTTTTCTTTAATCATTTTAATATACCTCCGTTTTAATCGCTTTAAAAATGTACTCGGTCGGGTAAAGCATCACCATTGGCGTACGCCCACGCGAAATATTTAATGTAATTGAACAAGAAAGATCGATTTTTGGCAATAGGGAACTTTCCAATTTTTTTTTCAATAATATGATTTAGTTAGGCCTAAAAAAATATTCCCCAATTATTACTCCTTAAAAATCAGTAATAACTTGGTAAATTTTTTTTAAAGTTTCGCGCGTGTCAAAAGCATTTCAAACGACCTCTTAAGCGCGCCAAGCCCGATGACGTCAGGAAGTATGACTTTTCCGTCATCCGTCATCCTGACCGGTGGCCGAGCTACCGAGTTTGCATTTGGATTGCCGTGTGTTATTGTTATTGTATTGTTGTTTTAAGGTGGAATTCTCAACGTCGTTCAATTTATTGCCAACCTATAACCTATTTCGTGGATATCGCACACGAATTATACTTCGTGACGTCACGACCCGTTTTTACCCGCTTGGGATAATTTGAATTTTGGGGCATGTTTAAATCTTGCTAGCAGTCTTTTGGGACGAAATATGTTGTTTTTTTTGCTGCCATATGTTTTATGACAAAAAATACTTATGATTTATAGAATTTTTTCCCCATTTAAAATTTTTGTCAAGTTCCCTAAGTGGCGTATCTAGGGAAGAGAAGGCAACGGCGTAGCAGGGGGGGGGGGGGGGGGATCGGCAACTTTGGTTGGGAGTACATAAAGTCGCCACAGTGGATCTTTTCCCGTGCGTCATCAATCAACGATCAGGACTCAACGTGGTTAATAACTCTGCATCCTTATTTATTACAATAACAAGTTTGAATAAAAGCATAAAAGAACGTCTCCAAGATTCCGCAATAATATAACGTGCTAGACAAGAATAAAACTATAAACGTCAATTAATTACTTTTTTTATTTGTTTAGTTGACTACCGTTGTATTTTAGAACGTCATTGTCAACCTTATTTTGATCTGTCAATCTAATTCGTATTTTGTAAATTAAAACCGTTCCTGTTTCTAAAAATAGTTCTTTTTAGAGATAATTATACCCACCATCTGTTTTAGCGGTAAGTATTTATGGATTTTTATAATACCTAATTTATTTATTTTAAATATTCTAACCGTGAAAGTTCTTTGAAAAGTTTAGGGCAGTGGCTAAATTCCCTTAAATGAAAGGATGTCAAAAATTTGACTTTTGCGATTTTAATAGTCAATAAAACACCAAACTATTCTAGATTTTAAGCTTTAAAAATAGTATTAAATGTATTAACATTTGTTTGTCAATTTCTTTTAGATAATAGAGAATGCCGGGCAAAACTTAAAATAAATAATAATTTTTCGGGATATTATGTAGGTAGGCAGGCACGTCGATTTTATGAACTTAGACTTAGTTTTGAGTTTTTTCGTCTCGTAATTTTGATTTGATTCATACGATTTTGATGACGTGAAAGTGATGACGCACGGGAAAAGATCCACTGTGGCGACTTTATTTGTTTGCCCATGTCATTTATGTCACAGTCCAAGTTGCCTGCTTAAATGTTGGTAAACGTGTATCATCAAAAACGAAAAAAAAAATATTTTGATAAAATTGAAGTTTTGCCGCCAAAAGCAACCCAAAGGGATTGGTTAGGTCGTGGGCGCTTTCTTTTTACTTTATTGTTTACCATGCAATGATGACGTTGATACCTTCTCCGGGTGTTGCTACGCCACTGGGAAAGGCAGTCGGTACTTATTCTTCTAATTTATTTATTAAAGTTATGTTTTTCGGCAACCGTCCGGGAAGTACCCACTTCCCGGACGCTTTTTCTTTAAGAAAGTATCATTTCTTCGGCCTAATCCGGGAAGTACGTACTTCCCGGACCAGGCCGGGAAGAATCACATCAATATTAGCAATTGCTCGAATTTTAATATAAATATTAATATAAATAAGAATTAGAATGTTTCTGTTAGTACCTATCTTCTATTCGAATTTCAATATTTAATACAAATAAGAATTTAAATGTTCGAAATTTTGTTCTACAAAGAAATATATTAAAGAAATGTGTCTCATTGATTTGTTATTCTACATGGTTGCCGAAAAAATAGTGTACGCAACACGTCCGAAAACAGTTTTTTTTTGGACTCGCAGACTGCCTGGACTCGCCTACGGCTCGTCCTAGAATTTTGTCGACTCGTCCAAAAGAACATTATTTTCCGGACTTGTAACGTAAATTACTATTTTTGCATTTGGTAAGAGAAAAGTGGTCTTTGTTTTCCCTCCCCAGCTGATGGAAATAACAATATCAAAATGTGTGACCAGTCGATTTTTCCATTTTGTGAGAGCCGCAGTTCGACGATAGCAGGTTTTGTGTTGCTTTTTTTAAATTACATATATTTTTTTTTAATTTGCAGTAATGTCCCGTAAGTTTATAATTTTTTAAATAGTTTTGCTGTCATATTCGTCAGCCATCAGCTGTTTTTCATTTCAACACACTTATTGAAAAAAAATATTTCAACACGCGTTTCAACAGTCGTCTTCAGGTGAATACTGTATTCTCTCATTCAGGTGAATACTGTGTTCAGTATTCACCTGAAGACGACTGGAGATACTTACCAGTTGAAACGTTGTGATATGAAAAACTAAAGGCAATGGAAGTCCAAAACACATCTATTACTCAAAATATGTTTATGTTGTCTTCTATAAACTTATTCTTCAATCCCCTATGTTTGTGTGCTTGTTGGGGCAAATCTTATTTTTTGTTTTAGTATGTAAAATCATAAATCATAAATATGCATTAATAATCAAGTTTTAAAGTAAAAATGTTAATTTATAGTATGAACGCAGTTCTTTTTAAAGAAATATTTTCCTATAATAAAATTATTAGTTTATAATTTTTAAGTAAAAAATATTACTTATATAAATTATTCAGAACAATATTAATTAATTAAAGCATTTCTAAAAATATTTTCAAATTGTCTGTTTTTAATATCCATGTTTTTATTTCGACTTTAAATTTTTTTAATGAAATCAATTTTTAAATTTTTGTTGGTAAAATTTTTTGTAAATAATTGTTTAAATAAAAACATAATTATTTGACTTATTTAGTTTAGGTTTTATGGTTATTTCATTTTTATGACGTGTATTATGATTATGGTTTTTAAATTGTATAAGGTTTTTATTTTTAAATATATATTTTAAGATTTTATATATGTAAAGTTGTGTTTTTTTAATGTTTTTAAAAATCGGTAGTAAACTTTAAAAATTTGAATGTCTTTATTTATTTGAATACATACTATTCCTATTTCGTGGTAGGTTATTTAAGTTTAAAATAAAAGGAATATAATTTGTTTTATTAACTGTTAACAAATTGTTATCAAACCAATTTTCTATAATTTTAAAATCTTTTTTAATTTTATTATTTAAGTTGTCCCAATTTGTATCGGTATAAAAAATTGTATCAAATCCAACCCTTGTTGACGTAAAATTGTAGGTAATTGTACTGTTTAGAGGGGTATTTGGCAAATTGTTGGATTGAACAGAGCAGTAACGATTATTGTCAAAAGACAAAATGGCGACTTACTCAGTAGTATTTACTCTTCCTTCTAGATTATTTTTATTACAATTTTATTCCATAAACTAAAACACAGAAAGATTAGATCAAAACAATAATTACAATAATGAATATTTGAATAATGATGGTAACAATGATATATCTGTATTGTACAAAAATACATTCCTTAATCAATCACAAAGCATTTTATAATAAAAATTTGGTTATATTAAAATTCAATTACTTACTAGACTTAAATACGCCATTGATGGAAACGAATACATTCCTATAGTTACATTAAACATGAGAGTCATTGAACTAAATGTTGTTTTTGATATTACGATAGTGTTCTTTCTGTGTACACTGTGTGTTGTATGTGACTACACACAAACTAGCCTTAGTAACTTTTTTTTTTGATTAATTGTTAATTGTAATTGTCTATTATCTTCATCTCTTACCCGCACTTTCAGTAGCCAATATTATTCTCTCACAAACGCTTATAAATCGCTTCGCCACGCCTTTTTCACATTACACTTGGAACAAAATAAACGCAATATAAACATGAATATAGTCCCGAAGTCATTGGCTCTAGCTGCCTCTAGGCAGAAACATTTAAAACGGTGTTTTTACATGCAAATTATAGCAAAACTAAATCGATTCGAAACGAAACGGCCTAAGTGTATATTTAACTTTTAACAATCATAAAGAAATGGGAAATAGTGTAGTTTTATTGCAAATCGAGGAAATGTAATATCACATTATATGGAGGAAACGAAAAATAAAAATGGGAGATAAAAGTACAGTTTAAGATTGTTAAAATATGCAAAAAGTTGTATAAGTCCAGTGGAGCTATTACTACTACTATTTAGATACTGCTGACACGTTGTATTAACGCATGGCTATAGAAAAATACGGGAAATACATAGACGTATAATTGCTTTATACTTTACTAGGTACTAATACTTTAATTTTATCTTGAGAAAGGTGTTAGAAGCCCATTTTATACCGAGCACATGTTACGCGTCATTTATGAGATTAGGAAAAGTAATTGTCATTGATTTTGGCTTTCCTGTGTCCTTCAATGCAAAATAGGCAGGTTTTTCACACCGTTTAAGTCCGCTAGCCAAGATCATTAATTTACGTTTTTTGATAATAATACGAACGCGATTCCTCTACATTAACTTTATGTACCGGTATTTATATATAATTTTTTTTTAAAATAATGATACGAGCTAAACAGGCATAAATCTGATACCAACATGTATACCTACACTAAGAAAAAAGCCTTCTATTCCTTATAAGAAATCACACACTCTTACTATACAGTGTCCGCAAGAAAGTCCGCATCAAATGGGATTTTTTTTTTATTATTAGGTATAGGTAAAAATTGAAAATGCAGTTAGTTTTTGCTTACCTAAAAACCAAAAATGACGTATACTGAAGCAGCTGCACGACTTGCGTTACCTGTCAAATTTGACATTTTTAATAAAATAGGTTCAAAAATGCCCTTATTTATCAAAATATCGAAAAACTTTATTTGAGAAAGTTGTTTATTTAGGCATTTTTAGTCTCTATACGAAATTTTGACAGTCTAATACAATTTTTATTTTTTGCCAGGTTTTTGAAAATTTAGATCAACCCTCGTAGATTAACTTTTATACATCGATGTAAAACCATTTGCCTTTACTTCATTTGTAATCTTAATGTAATTTTCTGTAAAATTTTTGTTTCCTATTATTTATTTTGGTTCAAAAACTGAAATTGTTATTGATCAGTATGTAATGTTTGATGCAAAGTTTATCTAATTACATCAGGTTTGCCAAATCCGACGTTTTTCATTTCTCTTAAGTTAGTAAACAGATGTACAAAAAGAAAATATTGGAAGCTTTCGTTGAAATTTTACTTATTAATTAATATTAAATTAAATTAATTATATTAAACTATATTTTTGTTGAATAAAATGTTTCGAGCGATTAATATATATTCTTTTTAATCCAATAATAATTAAGTAAAATTTCAACGAAAGCTTCCTAATATTTTCTTTTTGTAAATCTGTTTACTAACTTAAGAAAAATAGGAAACGTCGGTTTTGGCAAAACTGATGTAATTAGATAAACTTTGCATCAAACATTACATACTAATCAATAACAATTTCAGTTTTTGAAGCAAAACAAATAATAGGAAACAAAAATTTTACACAAAATTGCATTAAGATTACAAATGAAGTAAAGGCAAATGGTTTTCCATCGATGTATAAAAGTTAATCTACGAGGGTTGATCAAAATTTTCAAGAACCTGGCAAAAAATAAAAATTGTATTAGACAGTCAAAATTTCGGAAAGAGACTAAAAATGCCTAAATAAACAACTTTTTCGAATAAAGTTTTTCGATATTTTGTTAAATAAGGGTATTTTTGAACCTATTTTATTAAAAATGTCAAATTTGACAGGTAACGCAAATCGTGCAGCTGCTTCAGTATACGTCATTTTTGGTTTTTAGGTAAGCAAAAACTAACTGCCTTTTCAATTTTTACCTATACCTAATAATAAAAAATATCTCATTTGATGCGGACTTTCTTGCGGACACTGTATGTGACAGCAACGCGTTTTCCTACTGTAAGACAACGAAAATTGCTAGACCGTTGTGTAGTGATAATATCACGGTAATTTAGCCAATAGAAAATAGAAGTTGATGCTTTATAGTATTGCTCTGAATACTCACAGTAGTTATTAAGTTCTGTTGGGGGTGTAATCTGGTTTTATATACTGTATTAGTTCCGACTGGCAAATGTAGTGAAACTTGACATTAATCATAATAATATTTGCTTGCTACGGGTAATAAAGCATTTACTTACCACCAAGAATCAGTACTGTAGTTTTCAAAAATGTAAATAGCTTCTAGTGTTCTTGTCGTTTTACATTGCATATGATTCTCTAATATGCAACATTGTTTACTGAGATGTTAAAATCCATCCATAGATTATAAAGTCCAATACTTATGATGGGTTGTGCGAAATAAGAATATTTTATTGCTTTATCTGACATGCAAAGTATAAAAAAACTTAAATACAAAGTAAAAATAAATCAATTGAAACAGTTATTGGTACGATCAATAAAATTCAAATTCAGACAGGATAGCTCGAAGATTCAGAATAACGATGTGATTAGCGCACCAAATGCGTTAAAACTAATATCACGGCGCTCGGAGATTGCCCATCGCTACGACCCCCCACCAACGTCTTGGATTACAGGTTCTAACGGATACAATTCGTTTTTGGGAATGCTGTTTTGCTTTCTTAATTGTGGGGAAAGCGCTTTACTGGGACCAAAAAGCGTCGCATTGAGAAGGTACAATTTATTTCTTAACAAAATTGCTGTATTAAAAGTAATTCATTATTGAACAAAACTGTGCTGCTAATGGAACTAATTACTACCAATAGAAGCACTGTTCTAGCAAATCTGGAATTGATATAACACTAAAGCGGGTTTGATACACTAGCGATTTATTAAATGTGGGTTAATAAAAAATAAGCCATCGGCACAAACTATGTCTTAGCAAACCTGTTGTATTACCTAGATCTTCCGCAGTGTAGCCCAAATTATTTTCTAAAACATTATTTTCAAATCGTGCTATCCGGTCAGTTTGATAAACAAATATACATATCAGTACGTAAAATCAATTTATTACTCAAACATATAAGCATGCATTATTGAATACGTAACGACCATACTTCTTACTTAAAAATTAATAGTTGTGTCTAGAAATTTCAGGAAATATACTTTACCTGAACATGCCTAATCATGCAATAAAATAATGGTTTCGAACCTAATTCATTAATAAATTATTAATTTTTTTATTAGAAAAAAAGGTTGATATTGCTTGGGCTCATACCTACAGGCCTTTTATGTGAAATAAGCTCTATATTTTCGCCATCAATATTTTAAAAGGTTAATGCGGAATTCTTCAAATGTAAAGTATATTAATGGCCAAGTACACTTTTGAACTGTTTGAATAAGGTTATAAATCGCTATAAAAAATTATAAAGTAAAATATGGAATCCCAAAATATCGTGTTTTATTACTTTTGCGATGTAATATTTTTGTAAAATATTGGATACATTAAAACTATACGAATTAATAGTCTCAAATGCACCAATATTCCCAATTTTAATGTTTTTTTTTAAATTAATTGGCGTTATTTTCAAACCTTGTCAAAAAGAATGTCAACCCATGTAAAGTATAATTATATGAAAAAAATGACAGTGATAAAAAGTCGGTAAAGCATATTATGCGTATTTCATTTCACCAGAATTTGAGGGTGTTTTATCGTTTCAGGTATTGGCATAATATACAGTGTGACCAGTAAAGTCCGCATCATATGGGATTTTTTTTTATTAATAACTTTATTCGAAATTTGACCTTGGCATCAAGTTCTGCTTCGATTAAGATAAAAAATTAAGCGAAAAAATTGTAGTCACGTGATTCGCATTATCTGTCAAATTTAATTTTTTTCAAAAAATAATTCAATAGTGGGTTTATTTCTAAAAATATCGAAAAAAATTTTTTTTAATGCAGTTTCTAGCCCACATGCAAAAGTTTAGCTGCATAAGATAATTTTGATTTTTTACCCACCACTAACGTTTATTTTCCACTTAATGAACACTTTACTGATGACACTGTGTTCTTTTTTGTCTTAATATTAAGGTGTATTACTTGCAGGCACAAACTACGTTTTCAAAAATACTTATTTTATGAAGTTACCTTATACAGGGTCAAAAGCAAATAAACTTTACATCACTTGCGATCAAATTTTAATAGCCAGGCCAGAAGATAGAGAAAAGATTTGATTTTGTAGAAAAACATAACATTTAATAAGACGCTACTTTAAAAAAATGTATCTGAAATAAAGCATTGTCCAAAACTAAGAAGTTTTATGTAGGTTGCGATAAGTCTTATTTTGCAAAAGTGGTGCCATTTACAAAATATGGGTAAAAATGAAAATTATTTTATGCAGCTAAAATTTTTCATGTGGGCTAGAAACTGCATTTAAAAAAACTTTTTCTAATAACTTTTTTCGATACTTCCAGAAATAACCCCACTTTTGAATTATTTTTTGGAAATAATTAAAATTTGACAGATAATGCGAATCACGTGACTACTATTTTTTATTTTTTTTTGAAGAAGTAGTCCATACTCAAAGTGGAGTTAAATTTCCCATCCTACACGTGTTGGCTACAGTAGCACCTCTCTTTAACGGGAACACAAAAAAAAATTTTTAAAACTTTTAATGACCTTTTTTGCACCAAATGTGTCTGCTCTGACTCTGGCGGGGTAACTGGGCCGTAAAAAGCCTGGTACCCCAACTGCTTTTACTTTTTAACCAAAAGATGCGTTGACGCAAAAAAACAACTTTTTTATTTTTCTTTTCTTTACATCTCACCCCAACATTTTCACATGTTTCTGACCGGGCTTAATAAAACTCAGGATGTTTCAGTAATTTATTAAGGCTTTTTACAGATATGTTTTTCAAAACTCCCTAATTTTTACTACCCTATCATTTTCTGCACGGCACAGTGTGCTTCTACACTTAACCCTCGACTCTTCAGTATGCTGGAGTCTTGATTGTCGACCTTCTAATTTTTCAATCTTACATCTGTTGTACACCATTAAAAGCTCCATTACGGCTCAATCTCACCATTATTTTCTCTTTTGCTAAAAACATCAGCATTTTACTTTTCACTTTGTTTCCTGATAATGAGTGTTTCTACACTCGAAACATGTCGTTGTGATACTAGGTTCGCCTAGTTTTTCGATAAATAAAGATTGTGGAGAAAGACTTCGTGCTTTTCTTTTTCTACTATTTTTTTGCTTAATCTCGATCGAAGCAGAACTTGATGCCAAAGTCAAATTTCGAATTAAGTTATTACAAAAAAAAATCCCTTATGTTGCGGACTTTACTGGTCAAACTATATTTTATAAGGGTGTGATAAAATTAAGAATTTTCAATTTGTCTACACATGAAAGCATTGGAAAAGTGGAAAATAAACGTTAGTGGTGGGTAAAAAATAAAAATTATCTTATGCAGCTGAACTTTTGCATGTGGGCTAGAAACTGCATTAAAATTTTTTTTTTCGATATTTTTAGAAATAACGACATAAACACTATGAATTATTTTTTGAAAAAAATTAAATTTGACAGATAATGCGAATCACGTGACTACTTTTTCGAATTTCGAATAAAGTTATTACAAAAAAAATACCTTATGATGCGGACTTTACTGATCAAACTGTATTTTTAAAACGAAGGAACCTACCACCAATTTTCACTTAGAAATCTCTATAAAACCCAATTTTCATTTTCTTGTTAACTTGAAAGATATAATGGTGTGATAAAATTAAGAATTTTCCATTTGTCGATATCTACACATAAAAGCATTGGAAAACTGCAATTTCCAGTAAACAAATAATTACTTTATCTATAACCAAGTAATAGGCACCTAATATTTGTGATAGTAAGATGCATAATAGCGGATTGTAATTTACTTAATTAATATGGAGATATATCAGACAGCCGTAGTCCAACCTACAGCTGGTGTTCCAGCTTCATTATAACATAAATTTAATCTCATTAAAACGAAAAATAAGCTGGGGCAAAATATCTGAAAAAAATCACTCGCAGAGACCCGGACTAATGTGATTAGCGTCGCGCCGCATTGCCTTTGCTATGGAAACGAGAAGCGTCAATATACTAATGTATCATGATTTAAATGTTAAAATTTGATTTTGTGTGTTTAATAAGTAATAAGGGATTTTGAAAAAAGTGAAAATGAAATACAATGGTTGGTTGTAGATTGTAGACTCGCCTATAATGAATCCTAATATACTCAATGATTATACATAATCATCCTCGCTTATTATAGCCTACATTATACCGTCGTTAAACAATATACTATTATTAACAACGCTCCTCGAGTGCGAGAAATCCCATAATAAGTCATAAGGTTGCTTTACCTCTCTATTTAAATAAAAAGTTCATCGATGCCGAGCACCCCGTTTCCATTTATCCTTATTTTACCCGTTCGTAAAAACTGGCTAAAAATCCCTATTGTTAGAAATGGCTGACGCATCTGTATTGATTAGTCCTGCGCTTGAAAAAACTGAAAAAAAAGCAAAAAATTCCGCCAAATAATTACATTTTTTCGGAGGGACGGGACATGATATAATATGATATTGATGTATTCGGTGAAAAAACGAATTAAAAAATACAATTCGCGATGGCCATTCGAGCTCGCGACGCGAGGAGGGGTAGTTGGGAGGGGGGGGAGCGGGGGGCTAATTTATGGAGAGGGAGGCCATCTGGTGCGATTTTTTAGGAACTGCATTTATTTTTAATTTAATTAGAGATTATTTATGTTACGTTGGGTTTATGTTGTTTTTATATTCTTTTTCATTTTTTATGAAGGGTTCGAGGAAATTTTTGCCGCATAACGAACGAAGAAGAAATGTGCGATCAGTAGCGTGCCTATAATATAGACAAGAAATCGGTGCCTACCCATCAAAATAGAACTGTCAATAAATTTATATTTTTACAATTAGTTTTGCTTCGTAAAAGTTATTCTACGAAATTTTTCCATTATTTGAAAAATAAGTTGTGCATCGCATAAGAGCTTTGAGGCAAGCACAAGGCTTTCCTCCCATACAAATTCATGGCGAAGCAAAAGCAGTGCTTTTGTATAAGTGGAACGGAGATGACCCATGGTAGAAAATAACACATACACCGTGCTGTCGCGTCGCCTTTTCAATAACAGGCACTGTTGCCAATGTTGATATTCTATCCTACTTTTTACCGAGTTTTGAATTATTTGCTCTAATTTTAAGGACAGGAAGATCAAAAGTAGGATAACATTTTAGATCACTTATCCCTAAGTACACCTATTTAGGGTTTACATTGTTGCAGATTTTACTGGTGCTAGTTTTTTTTATACGACGTTAACATTTAAAAAATAAATCTGTCGACAGCCAGAAATTAAATATAGTGCAAGTTAGGTGGTATACGTCCTAACAAAAAAGTGGATTTATAGGCTAGGATTACAGCAACATATTATACTACCTACCCTGCTTAAGATGTCACTGCACGCCACCAGGTGCGGGAGAATTAAGAAAACCATGAAGATATTTTGGAAACAGACACAGGACGATTGCAACATCAAACCAGCTATCTTTAAATGGAAATACATTTATAGGATAGAAGTTGCTTATTTAATTATCGCCGACCGATATACAGGGTGTTCATTTGAAAACTTCCCACCTCGATTTTCCTGCTTGACTGGTTTGACCGGAAGTTGACACTATTGGAAAGATAATAAAAATCGAAGAAAGGGACATGTAAGCCGTTTTGCTCTAAGACGTACAGTTAGAAAGCTAGACGCTGTCAAAGTTCAAAAATGTCATTTTTCAAGAGTCAATATCTCGGAAACTGTTAAGTATAGACTAATAATACTTTTATTAAAAAATATTCAGAATTTTATGCAGAATCCAAAAAAAATATATAAAATAGGGGTATCCATTTAAGATTTAGATCTTACCCCCCCCTCCCTCCTAGGGGCTTGAAGTAACAAGATTGACAATATACGCAAAAGGTGTCCCCCTCGAAATAAAAATCGACGGGTCCGAGCGATTTTCCACATTTTCATTTTAAAGCAGGAAAATCGAGGTGGGAAGTTTTCAATTGAATCGATCATATGTATCGAACAAACCCGAACAAATTAAAAATTTTTAAGGTCCAAATTATTATTGTCCTGTTAGTATCAACAGCCACATAACTTCAATGACAACAATTGTTTTATTAATGGTATCCTTGAAGTTATAATATTAATAATTAGGGTTTAAGCAAACCGAGATATACGCCGGTAGACAAAAAATGGTTACAAAATTACTCACTTTAATATTATGACACATCTTATACGAATAATTTCAGGCAAAGGACGCCGGGATTATTTAAAGTTTAGGGGTATTTTAAGGAAGTTATTAAAATTACTATTTTTTCGGGTATTGAGTGAAATAAAACAATCAAATAATAATCCTAAAATAATTAAATCTATCAGCTTGGTAGTTAATGATGATAACTGATACGAACCTTATTTCTTCGATAATAATTATTTTTAGAAAACTAATTGGAAAAATTATTGTCTTGGCATATTTATATAAACATTTTTGTCTCGCCCCTCGCTTAAAAAGTAGTTCGTACTGATTTTTCTAAATTTATTTTGTATTTTTTCACGGCGAGATTTAAAAATAATGGTTTTTATCAAATAGGCAGATTTTTACGACTCATTAAAAAATTTTAGCGTATTAAATTAAAATGTTACTTCGCAGTTATTTTATAATGCTACAGCGTTGAAACACTCTGTATAATATTAAAGCTGATGTAACACCTAGAGCACATAATATAATTGCAGAGAATAATTCATAATATTACTTATATTTAAAGGGCAAATTATATGCACTTAAATTCAGTCAAAATATGCGCATATACATATATATGCCTTGTTTGCCTTTCAAATATGCAGTTTTTTGCATTTTTTTTACCAAATATGCCTACTGGTATGCAATATTTCTTAATTTATTATAGTAAAATGAGGTAAAAAAACACATCGGGTTTTAAAAAATATGTTTACTTTTAAAAACATGCAAAAAAAAATAAAAGTAAACAATTGTTTACCCTAAAATTGTATAAAAGGCATTTATTACTAAATATTTTTTAAAATTTTTAATTAAAAAGGATTGTCCTCTATTAGTAAAAATATGTTTATACAAAGAGAAGCTTCTTTCAACATCTACTGATGTCATCGGACAATACTGCAACTTAGGTAACAAAATATAAAGCCAAGGTACAACTTCGTTAGATGGTTTACCATCATAAATGCTTTTTACTGCAGTTAAATATTTAAATCCTTCATTATTTTCTACAGTTACAACGAATTTGTTCCTTACTTGACCTCCTACTTTACCGGGAATGTTGTTACATTTCGCGAAAACAGTTTCAACACTACTAATTGAGTCCTTAAACTTAAATTTCTACTCTCCAACAAGGATATTATGTCCAGTATAAAACTGAAGTTTACTTTAATAAAAACAAGATCTTTAGCTACACTTGCACTTTTTAACAACTCTACTGTGCACAACATACTGCAAATCGTCATCTAAATACCAAATTAATTCTTTAATGGCTTCGAAATGCTCTGCGTAGAATTTTGCGGCCTTAATCCATGTTCCCCACCGAATAATTACAGGTTCTGGTAATCTCTCCTTATTCAACTGCATTCTTAGAGGTGCATTTTTTTACATTTGAAATTAATTAATTTACCAAAGGTTTATTTACCAGAAGTATGTATTACAAATCAATATAAATACAGTGTGTTAAACAGGTAATCACAACGCATTATTAAGTGACAATGAACCACCCCTAACAGTATATCTGCAACCCCCGGAAACCCCAAATACCTTGTGTATAACCAAAATGTAAATATAATTATTATAATCTTCAGATTGGAAAATCCCTGAAATAAGTACCGAACTGGACATTAAACCTTTAACGTTTTAAATTTTTTAATAAAGCTGAAAACATAAAAATATGCTCTTAAAATAATAATTTATAAAAATATGCATTTTAATATAAAATTGACAAAATATGCACCAAATGCAAATGCCCTTTACTTATATTAATATTACTGCACACAACATAGTAATGTATGATACACCTGTTCTTATTATCCTTGTGAAATGAGAAAATGATATTGACAGAATGAAAAATTAAAACATTAAAAAAAGTAAAAAATTTATTTTATAATTTACCTCTACAAAATAGAGTTATTTCTTTGCCTAAATCCAAGTAATTATTTTTAATAATTAATTTTTAAAATGCAAGTAAACAATATTTTATAATTTCAATAGGACAAAGTACGATTTGCCGATGTTTGCTTGTTTTCAATAGCTATTATATTTTAAATGTGAACCTATTCGAATTATTCTTTCATTCTTAATTAATTAAAATTAATGGTAATCGGTATAAGGAAATATTTTTTAATTATATTAAAAGCAGTTATGAGTCCAGAAATTCTAATAAACTGAAATTGATTACGTATATTTCACTCCTTTTTCTCTTTGGCGAGGAGCTGAGCTGAAATTATTTTTAATTAACTTAATTAGAGTTGATTTATGGCTGACGATAAAAATATTAAATTAAATACAGCGATAAAAATAAAAGAAAATGGAGAAAGGGCGAGGAGAGCTATTCATGGCATAAATTTAATTTACCTTCAATCGTTAATTATTACTCGAATTTTCTAGAAGTCCCATTTGATATTAAAGAGATTTCAATAAGCTCTAAAATATTACGACGGTTACGTACAGTGGCCTGAAAACCCCTTAAAAACGAATACTAGAAAATCGTTGCGCCTTAAAAAGAAACCTCGTCTTTCAAGGTACAAGTTATGATTTATGAACTTTTAAAACTGTTTCTTTCAAGACCGTATTCATTTATAGGTCAGTTTGGTAGGTTGCCACGTATGAAATGCATGTGTCCAATCGACTGAGGTAGGAGTGAACATGTGGATTTTTTAAAATAGAGGTTTTGATGTGTTAAAGGCATCGGTCGGTCAAACTTTATATGTATTAGGAACAAAATTTTAAATAAATTATTTTTGACTTTTTTTTTTTAAATTGCTTTTATAAAAATGTTGTTATTATTAAAATATTCTTATATAGATAATTGCGTTCTTTCCAGCTTTTCTAATAAATTTTCCGGATGGCCTGTGGTGATATGAAATATACATATTTTGTGTACTGAACAAACCCGAACAAGACCTACATTAGATTTTTGAAAATATTTATAATTGGAGCACAACAGCAGTGGTGGCGCGTCACTTTTTAACTTGGGGTGCACAAAAAATGCTCCCACATTTGGTCAATAATTTATAATAAATACTACTTAGTCGTTCGTCTACAAGAAGGTCCTGATGAAAAGCAAAACATTTTTTTATAGGTATAAGGTTGCCGATCGAATCAAAACCCTATTTCAAGTTCAGTAAAATATATTTTTCCATATTACATTGAATATTATGTTAAAAAAATTTTATAGAAGATACTAAACAATAAAATTTATCCTTGTGTAAACATACCCAGATATCATGGACTAATCGAATTTCATCATCGATGTAAACGTATACAAAAGAGCCATTCGTCACATGACATTTAACGGGCACCGCTTGATTGGCTCACAGTTACCATATTTTGGCGCCGGGTTTGTTCGGGTTTGTTATATATTATCAGATTTATCAAAGAGTTATGTTATAATAATAAAATAAAATCAATAAGTAAAAATTTGATGTGATTTGGTAAAATAGAATTATTATTTGAATTATGAACCTTTTTCATTTAAAAAAAAATACTTGAATTGCAATAAGAACAGATGGGGGAAAGTAATTAATTCTAAAATAACATAACATTAAAATGTGAATATTGTGACATATCGGACAAGTGTGTTACTGTTTTTTATATTGGAATACACAGGGATTCAAGTACAATGGATCCCTTGGTGGGACTCTACGGGCAGCCATAATAAGATGTATTAAAAGCCTCTTAAACGGCCGTCGTGGTCTACCCGCCCCAGGGTATCCATTGTGCTTGGATCCCCGTGTATTCCAATATAAAAAACAGTTACACACTTGTCCGATATGCTACAAAATTAATTTTAAATAATTTTCGCAGACACAATATTATCTTTTAAACATGTTTATGACTTTTCTTAAACGGATTGCGCGCATTCTAGTGGGTGCCAGCGTTGATCTGTTTCTAGTCTGCAAAACGGCAGATGTTTCGGTGAAAACGCAAATAGCATTCCCTATACTGGATTAACTGGATTGTGATGCACTTCGTGGTTTATTTAGTTGTCTACCTTTCGATATTACCAGTGTGATTGCCTTTTATATTGGAATTAATTCCGCTGGGATGGCGCTACGGTGTATTGATGGCCGCCTTGATTTTGCAAAGAGGCTTGCTTGGGTTATGGCTGCCCGTAGAGTCCTAACAAGGACGAAACGGCCGTCGTGGTCTACCCGCCCCAGGGTATCCACTGTGCTTGAATTCCTGTGTATTCCAATATAAAAAAACAGTTACACACTTGTCCGATATGCCACAATATTCACTTTTTAATTATTCTCGCGGACACTATATTATCTTATCTTCTATAACACAACATTTAGATTACCCTTTCAAAAATTTTAAAATTCTGGTCCGCAATATTATTCTACTTTTAAAAAAAAAAGTTTGTTACAATCCAATAATTGTATTACATCTCGCAACGCTGCTAATAACCAACCGTAAATTTTGCAATCGTCTTGGGTGCACATATGCGATACATAAGAATGTGACGTTCACAGGGAACCGCGGTGATCAAGGGGTAGCGGGCCAGCAGCATAGGCGTAGTTAGGGGGGTACTTGGGGGTGCTAAGCACCCCCAAATTCTAAATTAGCAACCCCAAAAAAAAATTTACAATATAAGTATAGGCTAATTTTAGAACTAACCTATTTTTATAATATACATTATATGTAATGAATTTTTCATATTAATATTTCAAGCATTCGAATTCTGGCACAAATTCAAGTAGTTATATTTAGGTAGTTGCGGATTCTGTTCAAAATTTCTCTCCGTGTACCGTGTAGTTCACGCCCAGTTTACTTGTCAGAGCGGGTCTATGATCATAAAAATCTCGTAAAATACAAGAGCGGCATAATAGCTTGTGTATGTCATGTTCTGCAATTCTGCATTAATTTGATCATTTAAATTTAACCAGTCGTAGTCGTTCAAATTCGCGGAAATTTTTAGCCGGTATTTTGACTATTTTTTTTTCTTTATTAAGGTTTAATATGGTTTTATTGAATTCAGTTAAAGTTTAAAGTTAAATAAACACGAAAAAATAATGAGTGTGTCGTCGGATATAAAATACACTGTGGAATTTTTGAAAAAATCTTTTAGCAAGTTACCGTTGGAGGAGAAAGTGATTGTCAAGAACATTGAAAGACCTAAACCTGCTATTAACATCACATTAAAATATTTACTAAAAATTATTGACCAAATTTGGGCGTGGTCTTAAAAAAATTTCGCCTGTGGCGAGCTTTTTGTTCACCCCCAGGTTAACATGTCACGAGCCGCCACTGGACTTCAGCACCCCCAATGTTGACCGTCTAACTACGTCTATGGCCAGCAGCTCCTCCAATTAGTAATTCGGAGGTTGCCGGATAGTGTACGAAGAACGCCGGCTTTGGCTTGGCATTTTTAAAAGCGGACGATCCGTCGTGGAAGCAGAGGTTTTAGGCGCTTTCCACTGTCGAGATAAGGCCCGGATCGGGTCAAATAAATTTCTGTTAATACTATTTTAATTTGTTGTTGAAATATCTAGAGGATTTAATGGTGGGGGTTATGCGTTAGAGACATTTAAACTTTGGGGGGGGGCATGTGCAAATGTGCGGTAGCCCTTAAAGGCCGTCCGATTTTAATCAAGCAACGCCCTACGCTCATCGTTTTAAAGTTGCGGTTAAGCCTTATTTCAGCAGCTAAAATGTAATTTTGCTATACCCGCTACAAAAATATCCTGCATAAACTGAAAAAAAAACCCTAATTACCTAAAAACAAAAACTGTATTCCTGCGTCTGACTGGAGTACAAAAACTTTTAAAATCGAATAAGTGTAGTGGTGGGTATATTACTTTTTTCTTGAAAAAACTGTTTGACAACGCCTTTGAACCGACGACCTTTTGTAACCAGCCGACGCGGCGCGGCCTGAAAAGGGGGAGAGAAAAATAATTAGCCCCTCAATGCAAAAAATACCCCGTCTCGGTTACTATAGAGTGTCGCTACAAGTGGTAGTGCTGCCGCTGCGAAACCTTTGGCGTAATGTACACGACATATACATACGCCAGCGTATAACCCCGCGTAGTTCGCGATAAGGGGTCGAACGGAAATGGTATAATGGGAAAGCCGCCCTCGATTTTTATAGGCGGCGTATAAACTAAATAAATACGTCGGTTATCGAAGAAGGATTGCAATTTAAGCACAGAATCTATGAAACGGAAAAAGCGAAATTTAATGAACAATAAGTAAGTAGTATCGCCAGAAGTGATGACAATACTATTTACTATTTATGATCAGTTATACAGGGTGTCCGGAAATGACGATGAAAAATTTTAAGGTACGATTCTACATAAAAAGATATGAAAAAAAGTTAATATTAACGTAGGTCCGGAAATGCTTCCAGAGGGAGCTACAGGCCCTTGAAGATGGTGTCATAAAAGTGGTTTTTATTTATTTTATTAGGATCTACTTACAATACAGGAATTAACTTCTACGTATAAGTTAGAGTGATTGGAGGTCACTCTTTGAAAATATTAGGTGACCCATAATTGCAACCAGTGGCGAATCAATAACAAAATAATAAACAACGCTGTCCCAAAATTTTTAAATCCTTTTCAACGTTATTGTAAATTTTATAATAAGTGTTGAAAATTATTTTTGGCAATGGGAAAATAACTACATTTTAAAATAGAATTCAAGCATTTTCTTATTTTTATTACATAGCCTGTTTACTGTATTTACGCACTGCAGTCAACCTTTTAAGTCCGTTAATCTCGAAAACGGTCGACTATACGACTTTATACCAAGGGAACCTTTTTTACGTAAAAATGTTCAAAGAATCATAATTTATTTAAAAGATAGCGAAAATACACTCGGCGAAAAAATATAACCTTAAATAACTAACCACCCCTTTGTTCCCACGCCGCTGGTTGCAATTATGGGTCACCTGATATTTTCAAAGAGTGACCTCCAATCACTCTAACTTATACGTAGAAGTTAATTCCTGTATTGTAAATAGATCCTAATAAATTAAATAAAAACCACTTTTATGACACCATCTTCAAGGGCCTGTAGCTCCCTCTGGAAGCATTTCCGGACCTATGTCAATATGAACTTTTTTTCATATCTTTTATGTAGAATCATACCTTAAAATTTTTCATCGTCATTTCCGGACACCCTGTATGTAGATTAGATTTCATAAACGAAATTTAAAGTACTGTTACATGGCAAATGTATTACCGTGTAATGTTTTAATATTACTTAAATAAACATCATGCCATATATCAGGAGAAATTCGACTACAGTGAACCAAAGTGACAATTGAATATGTCTTTGAGTTTGAGTAAGAAACAATTGCGTTGGACAGTTTTATGGTTTAATATATGGACACCTAAAAATGCAGGGATGCGTTTTTGAGACCGACCGAAATATGTCTTCATTCAAAATTGGCCATTTGATGGTGGTTACTTGCTTCATAAGATACCTTGAAGTACGAACGAGACACGATGAGACTGATATTAGCATGAAATACATAAATTATTTAAATTCTTCATATGAGAAGTGTACCGTGGTTTCTGAAGGATATTTTAACGTAGTTGACTTAGTTGATAATATCGACACTAAAAGTGCAGAAAGACTACGCTCATTATCTTGCGGGGAAGCTCGAGTTATGGTGGACTACGTGGTAATCAAAAGGTATGTCTTCGGACTGGATGTCGAAATATAATTCTGTCCTGGCTGCAAGTAAGAGATAAATAAAAAAAAAAAAAATTACTTACTACTTATTATTATTGAATCGAAGATGGCAGATAAAGATGCAGACGTATTTCTTATTAACACAACTAAAGAACAAGCAACACAATCAGTCAATGTAGTTGGCCAAGAGGTGGATCTTCTTAGCATATGTTTTAACTTAAAGTACTATTACCTACATTTCCAGAACGTGGCTGTGTTTAGGGAAACAGGTTCTATACAATACAAAAAAGGAGCAGGAAGACCATCTGTAAGAACAGAAGAACTTGTTGCAAACGTTCGTGAAATAATGCAAAATACGCCAACAAATTGTATAAGACGGCTGTCTTAAGAAGTGGGAAGATCTTATGGAACATGCAGGACTATTCTTAAGAAGCAGCTAAGCAGGGTTGTGATTTTGTCCACTTTTTTTGATTTTGTCCAGGACATGGACAAAATTGGACAAAAACGGACAATATTGGACAAAATCAAATTTCATTACATTTTATTAAATTTGTTGATTTAGGCAACCCAAAATACACGTTTGTATTGTGTATTATATAAACAATAAATACCAAATTGAAAATTCCAAAAAATGGCTATTTGTTATTTTATTATGGGGCCTTAAGGTGAATTTTCATGCGTCCGTCATCCGACGGCACGATGATCCGACGGTATCCCGTTATTGTTGTTTAAGTTTTTTTTACACCCTAATCCTAATATAATAAAGTTTTTTTAAATTTTATATGTGTTTAATTGATTTTGTACAATTTTGTCCATTTTGTCCAGAACAATTGATTTTGTCCGGACGGACATAATTGGACAAAATCGTCCAATTATGTCCACTTGGACGAATTCAACCAACCCTGCAGCTAAGTTTATTTCCTTATAAAGTGCAAGTATTCCAAGAAATACTAGCCGCAGATTTTGAAAGACGCAGGAATTACTCTCAATGGTTTACCCAAAATTTATTGGAAAGAAATGAGACCTGACATTTTTTTCGGATGAAGCCTGGTTTCACCTCTCCGGTTATGTGAATTATCAAAATACACACATGTGGAGTAGTGAAAATTCTTATTTTTTTGTAGAGTCCACATTGCATCCTCAAAAAATTGGTGTCTGCGTTAGCTGTTTTCCGAAGAAGAATTGTTGGTCCTATTTTTTTCCATGACACAGTTACAGCACAGCGGTATAGAGATAATATTTTTAATCCATTTGTGGAGCAATTACTTGACGACGAACTACGTTTTGGATATTTTCAACAGGAGGTGCAACCGCCCATACAGCTACCGAAACTATTAACTATTTAAGCAATTTTTTCGACGACAAAATGATCAGTTTTCGATCAGACATTGACTTCCCACCTAGATCACCTTGTTTAACGGTTATGGATTTCTTCGTTTTTCCTCGTTTAAAGATCACTATTTTTAAAACGCCAGTTGCAAATTTAGAACAATTACAAGAAAGGATTGTCCAAGAATGTGGTAACATTTCTCCAGAGATGCTGGTCAACACTTTCGAAAATATGTTTGTTTATTTTATTAGCTAGCATTAGTTTTTCTTATTCGTTACTAAAACGGTGGAATGAAGTGTTTTGTTTTCTCATAGGAGGAGAAGGGGTTTAAATTCCCTAAACCCTTAACTATGGCCCTGGGTTCTTGATTTAAGTCAACAGCCATACACAAATAGTTAATATATTTTATATTGTGACAAATTCAACTGGCTTTAGACTGAAGGAGGAAAATGTTTATATATCATCACCTGATGAATACAATAATGTATTTTTATTGAAACCAAGTATTGGTAATCTGGATGCAAAATTGTACATCCAAAACAGCTTGCAATATTAACAGTATCAAAGGTTCATTGACTCCATACATGCATTTAGTGGAAGCGATACCACATCATTGATTTTTAAAGTTGGAAAAGAAATTCGTAAATTTCCTCAGCATATTTACAGATCCAACAGTGGGAAAAATGAATATTATGACTGTGTCTCCTACACCGCAGTCTCTGTAGCCTGGTGAGATGTTGTTGATGTTATTTGTAACAGGTCATGTAACATTACGCAATTTTAAGTTTTTTTATTGTCTATGGGGGGGGGGGGATATATATCTCCTTTACCCCATCCCCGTGGCTACGCCACGAACGCAATTGTTCCTTTGTACCCCTTAATTTATATTCAATAACCTAAAAGTCCAAATAAAGTAAGAGTAAAATTGTTTTCATTTGAAACACCCTGCTCTTTTAAATAAGGAAATTTAAAGAAAAGAAAATTATAATAAAATAGTCTTTTGAGACGCGTATTAAGGCCCTAAATCCAAAAGGCAACACGAAAGAAAAACAAATTAATCTTTACCCTGGCGTATATTATAAGGAAATGTCCTCTCCTAAGATGGCGTCGTGACGCTATAGCACAGCCCATTATTTCCGCCAATATATCACAATATACTTGGGCTCTCAAGTATATTTTACATAATTTATAAATAAACATTCATAATGCACGTTATATTTTAGGCGGAGTGTAATGCCATGCAAATTATAATGGCTCAAAATGAAAATTTAAATTTTAATGGTACCCCATCCTATTTTTAATATAAAAAGACCGAACAAAAAGTCGCACGTCTTCCCATTTTGCCGTAAAAGCGGTCTTTAAGACTTTTTTTTTATTGGGGTTGTGTCGTTTCGCTTTTAGGATAATTTGTAAACATTTTTTCGAATGGAAAAAAAAATGTTTAAAAAATTATTTCCCTATGGTACTCTGCACTGTAAAAACTCATTTTTTAACAATTATATTTTAGTTAACTTTTTGTCAACTTTAATTTATTGCGGTAATTTTATAAGTAAATATGTTGATTATTGCATTTAAACATTTTGGAATGTTTACAGTATCACAGAAAATGAACGAAATAATATACGAAATATAAACGTGAAAGTACACCTCTCTAGTTAAGAAAAACCTCCTGATTTTTCAAACTGAAGCTGTATACAGGGTGTTCCTTAATGACGTGCTAATATTTTAGGGTGTGATTCCCCAAGTCATTTTATGAAGAAAAGTTCAAATAAACATATTATGTCCAAAAGGCTTAAATTTTTTGCTACATTGTGTTGAATTTTTTCTTTTTTATTGCGTTTTTTGTAATATCTCCGAAAGTACTTCAGAAATTTTTTTAAATTTTGGCATGTCATAATAGGACATAAAACCACACGTTTTAGTTATAAAAGTTATTTTTTTGTCCCACCAGTGGCGTCCCTGCAAACATGTCCTCTGATATTTTTTAGGAAAAAAGTGGTACACCACTGACATTTTTCCATGTGGATATTATTTCTGATTAGCCTGGTCAATTCTACATAAAAATTGTCTTTTGAGTTTTTCTCCTCAGGCGGTGTGTTCTTAATTAAAATAATTAAATTAAATTAGCTCTACTGTTTATTATTATTAACATTGATAATGCAAAATTTTGTTTTATAAAAATTGTTCGAAATGACCACCTTCACTTAATAGGCATGCTTTTGTCCGTCTTTGCATCGAATAGCGCACTCGTTTAAATATTCCAGGCGAATTCGGTATTGTTTTACAGAAGGCAATTATTGGCTCCCTTAAAGTGTTAATGGAAGTTTTATACACTAGAGTTTTAACATGACCCACAAGAAAAAATCCAAACTATTGAGATCAGGGGATCTTGCTGGCCATTGTTGAGCTCCTCCGCGACCTATCCAACGATTTGGATAAACTGCATCTAAATGGTCGCGAACAATTACACTGAAACGAGCAGGAGCTTCATCATGCATGTACTACATTTGATTCCTTAGCGCATATGATACATCTTCAAGTAACACAGGTAGTTCCTCTTGGAGGAAATGCAGATAAGACTGCCGTTAAGGCGTTTTCAAGAACGTCCCCGTTCCAGGATAGCTATATTTATGTGATCAAAAATTATTCGTCAATACTGCAAAATGAAGCTAATTTAATTTAATTATTTTAATTAAGAACAGTGTGCCTAAGGAGAAAAACGCAAGATACCATTTTTATGTAGAATTGATGAGGCTAATCAGAAATAATATCCGCATGGAAAAATGTCAGTGGTGTACCACTTTTTTTCTAAAAAATATTATGGGACATGTTTGCAGGGACGCCACTGGTGGGACAAAAAAATTACTTTTATAACAAAAACATGTGGTTTTATGTCCTATTAGCACATGCCAAAATAAAAAATATTATCTAAAGTACTTTACAAATTACAAAAAAGCATTAAAAAAGAAAAAATTCAACACCCTGTAGCAAAAAATTTAAGCCGTTTAGGACATATGTTTATTTCAACTTTTCTTTATAAAATGACTTGAGTTATCACACCCTTAAATATTAGCACGTCATAGTTTATTAAAAAAACGTTTTCAATGATATTCCACTATGTACTTCACGTAATAAGTACTACCTCAGACCAAGCACTAGGTCTGAAAGTACTACCATGCCTGAAGCCATAGTATTACTTTCTAGAGGAAGGTGGGCACACATATTTTTAGGGAGGCTAAAAATTAGAATACATAAAAGAAATTATTATAGCACCAAGCAAGCAATGATAGGGGTGGGTGGGGCAACTTCTACATATTACACTTTCTACAGCTTAAAGTAAAATTATTTTTGCCAAAAGGAAACACGGCGTTTTTTGAACATCTAAAAATTAAAAATAATATATATGAAATAAAACCTATAATCAATCAATAATAAACAATTTTTTTAATTAAAATAACCTTATGCTATTTTTATTAAATTTTTGTAAAAATGTTTAAGTTCTCTATTTCAAAACCTAAAAACACTAAATTTGCCAACCTTTCATAAACTATTGAAGCCCGTTCGGATCGATTAGTTTTAGTTAAGACAGAAAAGTTTGATTCACAAAATTGCTGTGCTACATGCAACTGTTCGATCTGACGCTAACATATTGTAAGTATTTCCAAAAGCTTAGATAATTTCTTAAAAACGTTGCTATTTTTTGCAAATATTTTTTAGGCACAATAATTAATTATTCTTTCCAGCGAAGCGAGGTAACTTATTCCTTCAAAATTGAAGTCTTCAGCATCTCGAAATGAGTTCATCGTTTTCATTTAATCTCCTTTTTAATTCGAGTACATTTTATATATCGAACAAAAAATTTATTAAATAATATGTTTTTGTACAACTGTCAAAAAATGCTGAAATTTCGTTGTTCCTATGAATGCACAAAACGCCTCTTTTTTTAACAGTAAAAAAATCCTTTTTTTTTCACGGTGAAAAAACGACACTTTTTTTCACTGAAAAAATTATTCACAAAAAAAAACAATAAAACATGACTTTTTCAGACACCTTTTGTACATTTTTCTTGCCGCACCATACACGGAATTGGTCTTATGCTTTCTCATACACTAATTTGGCCGGTAACATGTTAGATATTGCCGAATTTGCTACATCGATATCCGATGGAGTATTGCTGCCACTACCATAATCAACATCCATCTTATTAAAAATATCTTAAAATTAAAGTAAATATCAACAAACTATAAACGTATGACAGTACAACAAGCAACGTGCCAACATGCCCTTTCTATAGTAACGACTGAGCATGTGTAAAATTATGTAGGGAGAAAATTTTATCCGATTAATTCATACTTATAGTTGTACAAAAAAATGTTGTTTGTATTTGGTTTCTGAAATTCGTGTTTTAATGACACATTCGAGTGAATTTTTTCACGCACTTAATACAAAAATAACTATTAATGAATGACAACACTTATATCAGTGGTTATGCAAGATGAGAGCTTCATTTAGGTTATACCGAAATTCTGTAAATGTTCAGGCCCCCTAGTCCTCCCCCCTAAATACAGCATTGACCGTATTTTTCCTTTAAATAAATATAAAAAGAGAAATACAATTTTAAAATAAAATATCAAAATTAATGTCGCAATTCAAATATAATAATTGACAGGCTAGATCCCTAATGAAATAAAACATTACCCAATTATTCTAATACATTTAAACGATTTATTTATAATGTTTCTGACCATTTTATTCACCAAACAAAATACCGGATTGAATAATGGCGACCAATTGTGGAAAATTAATAATTAATTTGGTAATTGTGTTATTTTTGCTTCGTTTTTAGTGTTAAATACAAATGGGAATATAATATATTATTTTAACGTTGGGCTGCGCGAAAATTTTCAACAATAATTACCTAGCGAAAAAGACAACTTTGATTGTGACATCAATGCCATTAAATGTTTACTTACAGTTGCCTAGTTAATAAATCAAAAATTTAGTTAACCGGGCCACCGTGAAATGTGAAAAAATCATTGATGTTAAAGTCGTTTATGTCACTATCAAAGTTGTCTAGTTGTGGTTAGTTGATTATACCGTGCGAGCAAAAATTATTTGCATCAACGAGGGCCTTGTATCTAAGGACGTAATGCTTAGCCGTAGAGCTTAATACCTGTTGGGTGTCAGTAACTACCTGGTTTAACAATCAATCAGTTATTCCGTCATCTTTGACAGTCGTTACAAGCAATTTGATTCATCGCTAATTTTTCCAATTTCTTGAACAATTCACACAATGGACTTTACGGAACAGCACAAAATATTCATGGTTGAAGCGTATTTTCGAAACGGGGTTAGAGTAAATGGTGAGTGGCAATACGATCCGAGTTTGTACATGGACGATTTTCAAGAACATTTTCCCAACGTTGCTTTTATTGCTGGGGATTTTTATCATTGCCTGAAAAGAACCGTGGCTGTGTTTAGGGAAACAGGTTATATACAACACAAAAAAGGAGCAGAAAGACCATCTGTTAGAAGAGAAGAATTTGTACAAACGTTCGTGAAATAATGCAAAATACGCCAACAAATTGTATAGATTACCTCGGTTTTTCCTCATTTAAAGAACACTATTTTTAAAATACCAGTTGCAAATTTAGAACAATTACAAGAAAGGATTGTCCCAGAATGTGGTAACATTTCTCCAGAGATGCTGGTCAACACTTTCGAAAATATGAAGAGACGTGTAAACTTATGCTTGGAGCATGGGGTGGTCAATTTCAGCAATTTATGTAATTCCTTTTCTTTCTGTATATTCTTACTTTGTTAATTTTGTAAACAACAAAAATAAATTTGTATTTGTCTACTTATTTTATTACCCATTAGTTTGGCATATCATGCCATAATATGAATTTGACAAAATTTTAACCTAAATTTGGTTAGATATATCGTCCCCATATCATTGTGATCTAAACCAAGCCCTACGTTTTTTAATCCAAGCCATCTTTGATGCAAATAATTTTTGCTCGCATGGTACCTACTTGTTATTGATTACAAAAAAAAACCACATATTTTTTTATATCTGTTTTTATCTTACACAAGTTTTCCGTGACCCAGTTAGTGATTCGCCATTCTAGTTTTGACACAATGATGTTTTACTACAAACTGTAACGATTATCCTAACCGCCTTAATGCACTGAATTTTTATTAAATGTGTCTGGGACCTTGTAGTGGTCTTTTTCTCTAAATTTTGATGTTTATCCAATCGCGTAGATGAAGAAAAAATACAGTTTTCTACGTTTTTACTTTTTAAAATTTTGAAATTTTTATTGAGAAAATAATTAAACGACACACTGAGGAAAATGATCTAAAAAAATATTAAATAAGTTGCTAGTGTATCAAACCCGCTTTAGTGCTGTATCAATTCCAGATTTGCTAGAACAGTGTTTTTAGTGGTAGTAATCAGTTCCATTAGCAGCAGTCTTGTTGAAAAATGAACTACTTTTAATACATCAATTTTGTTAAGAAATAAATTGTACCTATCTTCTCAATGCGACGTATTTCGTTCCCAATAAAGCACTTTCCCTACAACTAAGAAAGCGGAACAGCGTCTCCAAAATGAATTATATCCGTTAGAACTTATATTCCACAAGACGTTGGTGGGGGTTCGTAGCGATCGGCAATCGCCGCGCGCCGTAGTAATGTATTAGTTTCAACGTATTTGTTGCGCAGGTCACATCTTTGTTCGGAGTCTTCTAGCTGTCCTGATGTCTTAATATAAACTTTATTGATCGTACCAATACCTGTTTCAATTAATTAAAGATTTTTTTTAAACTTTGCATGTCAAATAAAGCAATAGAAAATTCTTATTCGCACAACCCATCATTAGTAAGTATTGGACTTTATAATCTATATGGACGAATTTAACTATCTCAGGAAACCATGTTGCATAATGGATAATCATAATATGCAATGGGAAATATCAAGAATAATATCACACTAGAAGCTATTTACATTTTTGAGAACTACAGTACTGATTTTTAGTGGTAAGTATTAAGCTTTATTAACCGTAGCAAGCAAATATTACTATGAATAATGTCAAGTTTCATTACAACTGCCAGTCGGAACTAAAACAGTATATAAAACCTGATTATACCCCAATAGAACTTGATAATTACTGTGAGTATTTAGAGCAATAAGAGCTATAAGCCATTCTATTGTAGCATTAACTCCTATTTCCCATTGGCTAAATTACCGTGATATTATGCTGAAGACGACTGGAGATACTTACCAGTTAAAACGTTGTGATTTAAAACAAATAAAGACAATGGAAGTCCAAAACCCTTTCATCACTCAAGAAACATCATTCTCTCCCACCTTCAAACAGTCAGGCATAAGTTTGTTAAATGTAAAAACGTAGCCAGCGAGTGAAGCTTATTTTATTAAAATATCTATTCACCAATCACTAACAAAATAGTTTTTCACAAAAGTTCCTTCAATCTAAATGTTAAATTTTTTCTTTATGGAACCCTTAAGACCCCAATGTTTTATTTATGCCAGTAATAATCTAATTACACAGCATTATCTTCGACTTTGGTTTAAAAGTAAAATAATAAGTTAAATGGCAGGTTTGTAGTAAATAATTGATTCAAAGTAACAGTTAATAATTGATATCAGGAAAAAAATTGAAGTCTAATGATAACATGCAATACATTTTTATATCGATTCGGTTCAGACTATTTTTCTACCGCTGCATTTTTTAATAATTTAGAAATAAAGCGAAAATAAAAAATAAAGCAGAGTTCATTAATAACCAATATAGAAAACTAGTAATATAGTACTTCCGGTTTAACCGGAAGTTGACACTATTGGAAAGATAATACAAATCGAAGATAGGGACATGTAAGCCGTTTTGCTCTAAGACGTACAGTTAGAAAGCTAGAAGCTGTCAAAGTTCAAAAATATAATTTTTCAAGAGTGCAGAATCAAAAAAAAATTATATAAAATGGGGGTATCCATTTAAGATTTAGATCTTACCCCCCCCCCCCCTCCCTCCTAGGGGCTTGAAGTAACCAGATTGACAATATACGCAAAAGATGTCCCCCTCTGAATAAAAATCGACCAGTCCGAGCGATTTTTCACATTTTCATTTTAAAGCAGGAAAATCCGTGGTGGGAAGTTTTCAAATGAACACCCTGTACATAGAATATAAATATTTATTGCTGTGGCGTCTCGTGAATAGATCATATATTTTTTTTGCCGATTATGTACTTACAATTTGTATGTGGATTACAATTTAAACAGTAATACTAGTTGATTACTAAACACATCGATGGAAAGTACAAAAAAATAAATCAAAGCTTTTACATTATTAGTATCTCTTCCACAAATTAAAAACTTATCCTATATGACTCCCATTTCGGTCGGTCTGTCTATCTGTCAATCGGCTTGTAAGCTTACAACTACTTAACGGGGAATTACAAAATTTTATATATTATGGATATATGGTATATGCTCAAAACCAGGTACAGTTTTGGGTTTGTTTGCTATTTACAGGGTCAGGGAGAATGCTAGAAAAAACAGTAATTCCATTTATTTTTAGTTTTATTTCAGTATTATTGCTTCGCATATTGTGCACACAGCTTAATACTTTATGTATGTTCAATGAACCCATGTCTATAGGGGGGAGGGGGGTCAGTTAGTACCGCTTATGCGGCAAAGTACACCAGCTGGGTTGTTATTAGAAATACGTAAAAATGTTAATACTAAAGTTGAAGGATAGCAAATGGTCTATAATCTATAACGTAAAAGTATTTCTCATATTATTACAGGGTGTCCCTTAACTAAGGGGACATACAGCAACAGGAGGTAGTCGACTTAATAAATATAGTTTAAAAAAACTAAAAAACACTCTTTAATAATAATAACACTGGCCGACAAAAATTTTTTTTTTTGTTGTAACACAAAGCTGAATAGCATCTTGTGGTAGAATGGACCTATCCAAATACGAAAATGAGAAAAAAAAAGTTGTAACACGTAACGTTTTCTTGTTACATTTATAGAACCACATTTAATGTTACAATATTTAATATCTACTGAAAAAATAATTTAAGAATTTTCTAACTGTGTATATCGACTATATTTAAATTTTTACACCTACTAAACATACCTTACATCTAGAAAAAACACAAACATTACAAATATTAACTGAACACACTAATTAAATTTTATTTTTTCCGTTTATGAGGGGTCATATCTTCTCTTTTCAAAAACCAACAGGAATCACCCATCATGGCTGGATCCCATCGTCCTTGATAGCGAATTTCTATTGTCCTGATATCCTGGTGGAACCTTTTACCCTGCTCGTCACTGACAGCTCCCAAATTTTCAGGAAAAAATGACAGATGGGAATGGAGGAAGTGAATTTTTATGACATTCGGGCACCAAGCGATTTGTAGGAATCTAAAAGTTCATCAACTAACTGTTGATAGTTTGCATCCATATTGTTGCCCAAAAATCCCCTTACTATACTAACAAATGAGTTCCATGCTCTGAGTTCCTGCCTGGTAAGCTTCTCTGTAAAGTTGACATCGTCCAGGAATTTTCTGATTTGTGGCCCAATAAAAATACCTTTCTTTAATTTGGCATCACTTAACTGGGGAAAGACTTGTCTTGGGTATTTGAATCCATTACCGTCTTTATTCATAGCTTTCACAAAGTTTTTCATCAGCTTAAGTTTAATGTGAAGAGGAGGCAGAAGGACTTTTTTGGGGTCTACAAGAAGTGCAAACTTAACATTTTGAGATCCCGGCTGAAATTCACTTCTTTGTGGCCAATCTTTTATTACATAATGCTGATCTACTGCACGACTGTCCCACAAACAAAGAAAACAGCAATATTTTGTAAATCCTCCCTGAATTCCTACAGTTCAGGTAATTTTTCTGTTATAAAATGCATCCATTTTAACCGCCCCTAATTAAATTGACTACCTGCTAATGTAAAATGGTCTTATTAAGCTATTGAAAAATGGTATGTATTGGGGCTTTCCTAATATTTTTTCCATTATTAGAAGGGTATTTTCATTATAAAAATAAAGAGCTGACCTGTGTTAGAAAAATCTTGTCGGCCAGTGTAATTAATCAAACTAAAAAGCGGAAAATAAATATAGTTTAAAAAAATTCTTGAAAATCTTAATATAGACAGAAAATAATAATGAACGATAAACATTAGTATTATTGTGAAAAAGCGTGGGGCGCTTTTTGCTATATTTTTCGTATATCGAGCACCCCACGTTTTTTTCACAATAATACTAATGTTTATGATTCATTATTATTTTCTGCCTATATTAAGAATTTCAAGAATTATTTTAAACTATATTTATTTTCCGCTTTTTAGTTTGATTAATTATTAAAGCGTGTTTTTTAGTTTTTTAAACTATATTTATTTTTAATTTTTTTAGTTTGAGTTAGGTATTGTTAAGAAAAAATTTTTTTTTTTAGTAGAGATAGTCATAGAGAGGTCCGGAGTAGAGATGGAATACTGTCACTAATTTAACAATGACTTTTTGAAATGGCTAGATTTAAAGCAGTGGATCTTCTTTTTTTAAATGGCTAGATTCAAAACATTGGATACACAAACCCGAACAAACCCGCTCGGCCAACGGACCAACTGATAGCGAAGGAATGTACCAACACTATTAAGCCGAGTGCTCGAGCAGGAAAGTAGGTAGATAGTACGCATGCGCATACGGTGAGCTCTATCTCTCTCACTCTCATACAGAGGATATGTAAGGAAATGATTTAATTCCGGCGATCTTGATTAGGATAATGAGATAAACTTATCAAATTATTGTATTGTCAGCGGTTCTTGATAAGTCTACAAAATTTAAATTAAATCTGACCGTTTAAATTGGGTCAAAATCGGGTTTGTTCGGATTTGTATCAAATTATTGTATTTTCAGCGGTTCTTGATAAGTCTACAAAATTTAAATTAAATCTGACCGTTTAAAGTGGGTCAAAATCGGGTTTGTTCGGATTTGTATCAAATTATTGTATTGTCAGCGGTTCTTGATAAGTCTACAAAATTTAAATTAAATCTGACCGTTTAAAGTGGGTCAAAATCGGGTTTGTTCGGGTTTGTATCAAATTATTGTATTTTAAGCGGTTCTTGATAAGTCTACAAAATTTAAATTAAATCTGACCGTTTAAAGTGGGTCAAAATCGGGTTTGTATCAAATTATTGTATTGTCAGCGGTTCTTGATAAGTCTACAAAATTTAAATTAAATCTGACCGTTTAAAGTGGGTCAAAATCGGGTTTGTATCAAATTATTGTATTGTTAGCGGTTCTTGATAAGTCTACAAAATTTAAATTAAATCTGACCGTTTAAAGTGGGTCAAAATCGGGTTTGTTCGGGTTTGTATCAAATTATTGTATTTTAAGCGGTTCTTGATAAGTCTACAAAATTTAAATTAAATCTGACCGTTTAAAGTGGGTCAAAATCGGGTTTGTATCAAATTATTGTATTGTCAGCGGTTCTTGATAAGTCTACAAAATTTAAATTAAATCTGACCGTTTAAAGTGGGTCAAAATCGGGTTTGTATCAAATTATTGTAATGTCAGCGGTTCTTGATAAGTCTACAAAATTTAAATTAAATCTGACCGTTTAAAGTGGGTCAAAATCGGGTTTGTATCAAATTATTGTATTGTTAGCGGTTCTTGATAAGTCTACAAAGTTTAAATTAAATCTGACCGTTTAAAGTGGGTCAAAATCGGGTTTGTTCGGGTTTGTATCAAATTATTGTATTTTAAGCGGTTCTTGATAAGTCTACAAAATTTAAATTAAATCTGACCGTTTAAAGTGGGTCAAAATCGGGTTTGTATCAAATTATTGTATTGTCAGCGGTTCTTGATAAGTCTACAAAATTTAAATTAAATCTGACCGTTTAAAGTGGGTCAAAATCGGGTTTGTATCAAATTATTGTATTGTTAGCGGTTCTTGATAAGTCTACAAAATTTAAATTAAATCTGACCGTTTAAAGTGGTTCAAAATCGGGTTCAAAGAAGTCGGTTACAAACATACAGGTGAAGCTAATAAAAGCGTGTTAATAAGTAATTTATGCTTAATTCCTTAAAGGTTGTGGCCGATTGTTTCTGTGAAATGAGGAATGCATTGTATAGTTTTTTTTCTCCTTGGGTCCGTCCAAGTGCTAGATGCAGTTTGGCCAGGTTTGGCTCTTTATGAACAAACCCTAGTTGGTCTTATACTCACTTACGCATCCCAATTTCTAGCAGTAATTTCAGTAGGTCAGCTGTTGTTATATGCTTTGGTTCTAGTCTTGTAGAGTTACTTTCAATACAGTGTAAGTAATTAAAAAAAAAAAATAGCAATAAACACGGGCCGTTAGGGAACGGGCAGATAACTGCTTGGCTATATTTAATTCTTCAATAATAAATTTAATAAATCATATCCCAAATAAAGTAATTCTGCAAAACTTAATTTCGAAGGCAGCAGTTTGATAAATCGCACATAATCTACATTTACATATCTCTATTGTCATAGGATAGCGCCAAGTGTATAGTTTAATTAGTTCATAAGTTCCAGTCCGCTCCGCCGAAGTTTATCCAATCAATACGGGCCCGACGTTCGAAGTTTGCCAACTTTAACGTTTGTTATATAAACAATGTGCACCTCCAGTCTGCAATACTATCTGAACTGGGGTTATTTATCTTGGAGGGCAACTTGGAGAGGGCAACTTCTATATAATATACACTCGGAAGTGGCGCCCCCAACCTCCCACATCTTACCCCCGCATGCAGTCTCCAACTACTTGTGAAATTTGGATATTTATGTAGATGGTAGATACAGTTACAGCTAGAAAGTTTGGGGATTGTAATTTACTGCTCGTAAACTACTAAGTTTGTTACAGTTGTTTTGGATATAAAATATATTTATTATACTTGTAGCTAGTTTACATTTACGAGGTGCACTAGAACAACTTCTTTCTAACAATGAAACTTTCCATTTTTTAACATGCTTTTATTAGCTTCACCTGTATGTATGTTTGTTTGTTTGTTTGTTTGTAACCGACATCTTTGAACCCGATTTTGACCCACTTTAAACGGTCAGATTTAATTTAAATTTTGTAGACTTCTCAAGAACCGCTGACAATACAATAATCTACACGCAAAACATTTTGACAGCTGTCAGGTATAAAACGAAGAAGCGATTTTGACGAAACAAATCATGGGGTCGATAGTATTCGATGCGGAGACTTCGGGAAAAATAAGCAAAAATTCTTCTGTCAATTTTGACAGGTGTCAATATGTCAAATCGTTTAAAAAAAAATGATATTAATGAAAAAACTATAAGGTCGTATATTGACGGTGGAAAGTTGAAAAAAATACGCGAAAAAATCTCTTGTCAAAATTTGACACCTATCAATATGTCAGAATTTTCAAAAATTTGCAAATATCGTTCTTTTCTTATAATTCGGCATAAACGATCGGGTTTGTTTGGGTTTGTATGTATGTTTGTTTGTAACCGACTTCTTTCAACCCGATTTTGACCCACTTTAAACGGTCAGATTTAATTTAAATTTTGTAGACTTATCAAGAACCGCTGGCAATACAATAATCTACTAATCTAGCTCAGTCTACTCAAAATTTTTTTTTTTTAACAATAACTGAAACTAAAAAATGAGAAATAAATATAGTTTTAAAAAACTAAAAAACACGCTTTAATAATAATTAATCAGACTAAAAAGCGGAAAATAAATATAGCTTAAAATAATTCTTGAAATTCTTAATATAGGCAGAATAATAATGAACGATAATTAGTATTATTTGTGAAAAAAGCGTGGGTCGTTTTTCGTATATCGAGCACCCCAGGCTTTTTTCACAATAATACGAATGTTGATCGTTCATTATGTTTTTTAAGACAATATATTTTTTTAATTTAGGAGGTCACATTTTTGAATCTATGCATAACTTTTAATTCTAAACAATTTTTCTTAATAACATTTTGCTGAATTTTCTGAAATAGGGGTACCAGGGTCTTCCAACGAGGACTGAACAGGGGCTCATTTTTGAGCTTCCTTGTATTTAAAGAAAAATCCAAAATAGCCAATCGATGTACTTTTTCCTGCAGAATTCAAAAATGAAACCAAAAATTTATTTGAACCAGAAACAAAAGAGTTACGCTATGGATAAGGTGTTTTTTTTAATGGAACATAGCTTTTTTTATACGATTTTTGGAACGAGTGATTTTTTTTGTCCGTTCTGATTAAAATATTTAATATTGTGACAGCTATTTTTATTAAATTTTAATGTTTTATCCAGTATAATTTAACTTTAACCTGTTTGAAACTAGGTAATAAAAGTATAATCACCTTTAAATCCTTCAAAGTCATTTCGGCAATATTATAGTAAATTTGTCAAATTTTTTGACTTTGAAGGATTCAAAGGTGATTATACCTTTATTACCTAGTGTATGTTTCAAAGAGGTTAAAGTTAAATTATACTGGATAAAACGGCTATCGTCTTTCGTGCTTACCCGTCGTTACTCTTCCCTTTGGAAAATAATCCTCCAAAGTAAATATTGTTCTCATAAATAAAACATGAATTTAAGCAAGAACTATTATTTGCATATTTGATTCGTTTCGAAATTGTTGTTAAAAACGGCACGATGTTCGAATGCGAGCAATTCCTTTAAAAAGGCCAAATAACCACTGTGATGCTCGTCGTGTAATAACTACGTTTAATCAACGATTATTATTCAACCAATAAAAAATCCGGCTATGTAAGGAAACAAGCCTAAAGATGGCAATTTACGTTCTGGGTAATGATAGTGAGCCGTAAATTGATTTTTATGTTGTGGTGATTGATCAATTGAATTGGATACGGTAATCAAATCGGGTTCATTTTACGTTTGGTAATTGGTTTTAATAACGTGGTAGAATGCAAGAAATTATTTTGTATTTTATTTGTTCGTGTTTCAGTTACCAACTTTTGTAATTTGCAGGAGAAACATACTTGTGTTGTAATTCTTAAACTCATCTAAAAAAAGACGCCAAACTGTTAAATTTATTCAATTGATTCAATGACTCACTCTATTCTGCTATTACTCAAAATTAACGATATTAAACAATACCACACTGAGAAAAAGCCTTCTGTTCCTTATAAATAAGAATTCTCTTTATACAACTTTTTAATACTATATGTGATAGCAACGCGCTTTCCTACTGTAAGACAACGAAAATTGCTAGACCGTTGTGTAGTGATAATATCACGGTATTTTAGCCAATAGGAAATAGGAGTTAATGCTACCATAGAATGGTTTATAGCTATTATTGTTCTGAATACTCACATTAATTAGGGGAAGGTTGTCCATATTGGACCAATTTCCAGATTTCTTATCATAGATCCTGATAATAACGCAAAATCGATCTTAAAGCTATACGTTAGTATACTTTAGTATGTTGTTCAACTGCAGGATTTTTTGCAGAATTTTATTTCAAAGTATCTATGATATACCAGGCTATAAAAAACCCTCTGCAAGTCGTTCAATATAGGAAACCGGTTGCCTAAATTGCACCTGGGGGTTCCAAAATTGGACCACATGATTTAAATCGGAAGCTTAGGTGTTAAATAAATAAATAAAAAATAAAATTGTTGGTATAGGAAGTTTTATACTTATATTTCAAAAAAACATCAAATTTACAATCACAATTTCGGTAGAAGACATCCTAATGCAAAAAAAAGTACCTATTAGTTTCCTATATTGAACCAGTCATAGTTTCATTTTTTAACTCAAAGAAAAAAGATTTTAGCAATATTGAAATGGTGCGAGTTTATGACATTAACTTATTTAAAGAGAAAAATTATTTTTGCACAATTTGGAAAAACTGCCTAAATTGGACCGGTTCAATTTTGGCAATCACCCAGTGGTCCAATTTAAGCAACAACCACGTGTTTTACAAAACTACCCAAGAAAGAAACAAGAAAAAACAAATATGGCATGGTAATACGAAAAATAGAAAGAGAAAAACTTACTTGATAACTTCCATAAAAAAGATTTTGCTTAGAGTTTTATGGTTCTAAGGTAAATTCTTAGGAAAATACTACATTAAAATTGTGTAAATTACGTTTTGCTCTGTACACGCCAATCACTAACGGCCAACTAGTTGAGTTTGTTGCGGATCAAAGGTTCTGGGTGGAAGTATGTTACAGCGTTGCCAGATGATATGGCACTTGTTTAGTTTCGGAGAAATGTACTGTGGTCCAATTTAGATAGCGATTCAATATAGGCAACCGTCCCCTATCAACTTCTATGGGGGGGGGGGGGGGGTGTAATCTGGTTTTATATGCTATAGTAGTTCCGACTGACAGTTGTAATGGAACTTATAAGATAATAATAAAGCATATACTGACCATTAAAAATCAGTACTGTAGTTCTCAAAAGTTTAAATAGTTTCTAGTGTGATATTGTTCTTGTCGTTTAACGTTACATATGATTATTTAATATGCAACATGGTTTACTGAGATGGTAAAATGCATCCATAGATTATAAAGTCCAATACTAATGATTGGTTGTGCGATATAAAAATCTTCTATTGTTTTATCTGGCATACTTAAATACAAAGTAAAATAAATTAATTGAAGCAGGTATTGGTACAATCAATAAAATTCAAATTCAGACAGGACAGCTAGAAGACTCCGAACAACGATGTGACCTGCGCAACAAATACGTTAAAACTAATACTAAGGCGCGCGTCGTAGGGGTGTTACAGTGGAACTGGACCTGTTCTTTTGGAATAGGTATCATCTGTCTATTCCGCGTACCTATTACCTATTACCAGGTACCTATTACCAGGTACCTATTCCAGGTCCGTTGGCACTGTCACATGTTTGATTCTCTGGTTTCATTGTTATTCCTTTTTCAAGTTGTCAGGTACAGGGACGATATAAGGAATGGAACGGCTACAGGTTTTGCTTTAAATTCATATAATATGTTTATAATATGGCGAATTTGCAGTTAAGAATTTTAAACGTTGCCGTTACAAGCACATTGCAATAATTAAAATAATCTTACTAAATAAAGATAAAGGGAAATAGTAAAAAATAATAAATATTTCTAAAAATATTGTAATAATTTATTGGGCAACAAAATATAGCGTATTTAATGTAGGATATTCAACCAGCAATGAGGAATTAATTAAAAAGGCAACATATATGGTGGATGTACCTGCCTATTATTCATGTTTCTTTAAATAATTAATAGGCCTCCGTTACAATCAAATCTTCCAAAAAAGTCTGGTGCGAAAAATATTAATTTGTTACAAAAATTTATAACGAAATTTAATTCGAACAATCGGAAACTGCTGGTCACGCTGGAGTTCTAGCGGCCTTCATTAAAAACTCGTGTCGGCCATGCAGCCGGAATAGCGCCAATCGGCGGAGCGGCGTTTAAGTTTGACCTGGAATAGTTTGGACCTGTAATAGGTATTTGGAATAGGTTCGGGTTTGGAATAGGTACAGGTCCAACTAGGTACGAGAAAAAGCTGTTCCGTAACATCCCTAGCGCGTCGATTGCCGATCGCTACGAACCCCCACCAACGTCTTGTGGAGGGGTGAAGGGGAGGAAGATGCGAGATTTTGCAATCAGATACAGTAAACTTTTATAGTTTTCAAACAAATCAATTAATTTCCTAAATTTTAACAATCTGCATACCTATTCTCCTTCAACCCAAACATGTGTCCCCAATTTCTCTGAAAGAAATTACAAAAATTATCTATATATTTAATGCAATAACAACAAATTGTAATACGATATACCTAATCAAACGCAATAACTCGTATTTATGCCCTTCGGAATAAAGACGTAAAATGAGCAAGGCATTTTTCGATAGGTCAGGGAGGTCAAGCTTATATTTTGTTTACGTAAACATAATTTTTTTGTAAAACCATCAAAATATTTCGATGTCAAAGCCCCTGAATATTAAATTTGTTTTAGAAGAAATAAGGAACAAAATATACAGGGTTGCCCAGAAGTCCGGAATAAAATTAATATAGCCTTAACCTGTAACTTTTGGTGAAAACGCTCGGACACGTCAATTTAGTTGTATATATGCTCACATTTTGACGTTATTCGTTTGTTTTTTATAGACATTTGTCAAAGATCTGACAATATATAATTGTTTCCATTAAAAAAAAGATTGATGTCGTCATATATTTGACAAATGTCTATAAAAAAACAAACGAATAACGTCAAAATGTGAGCATATATTTCTAAATTGACGTGTCCGAGCGTTTTCCCCAAAATTTACAGGTTAAGGCTATATTAATTTTATTCCGGACTTCTGGACAACCCTGTATTAGATACAATTGAAAAATATTTGGCCGCCGTTTGGCGGCGTACAATGTATTTAAAATTGAAAAGAATGATGTACCTCCGCTGGGATTTGAACCCAGGGACTCTCGCACTATGTACCAATTGCACAACGGAGATTGTGAATTTTTGTCAAAAACGTTCAGCCGGAGCCATGAGGCCGACCCCTACATCCGCGCTTGAAATTCTACTTGGGCTGCCTGGGCTCCCACTCTGGATACAGAAGGAGGCAATGGCGGCCTACATGAGAATGAGATGCACTGACTGTTGGAAAGGTATTGGAGACGTAGGACATACGAGGATAGCCCGACTAGCGGAAGCAGAGGTTCCGATACTGAACCTCGCAGCGACCCTGACAGAGGACCCGTTAAGGTTGAACAGGAAGTACTCCCTCACGATTCCTACCAAGGAACAATGGGAGAGAAAAGAGGTTCTCTTCCCAGAGGATGCCCTGGTATGCTACACCGATGGGTCGCGCATGGCCGGAACGGAATCCTCAGGAGCCGGAGTATATATTGAAAAGACTGACACCCGAGAGAGGTACCCACTAGGACGGCTCGCAACAGTCTTTCAAGCAGAGGTGTTTACCATCTTAATGACGGCCAGCATGGCAGAGGTCAGAGACTGCGAAGAGCGTGCGGTATATGTATGCTCCGACAGCCAAGCTGCCCTACAAGCCATCTGTGAACCAAGAGTCACAACCAACCTCGTCAGCGAATGCGTCGATGCCCTGGAGAGACTCTCGAGGGGGTTAGGGGTAAACCTGTTCTGGGTCCCCGGACACCAAGGGGTTCAGGGTAACGAGATGGCCAGACGTGGAGCTGAGACCTCATTTCTTGGACCAGAACCGGCTGTAGGAATAACAAAAACGCAGGTAGGATCTGCACTCAACGAGTGGGCTGAACGCCGCTCTAAGGAGCAATGGCGGACGATCCAAGGGTGCAGACAAGCCAAGGACTTTATAGCTTGGCCGAGCAAGGCAAAGCTAGATTGGATTCTAAATAGAAGACGATGTGTCCTAAATCCCTTGATTGAGATACTGACAGGACACTGCAAGCTGAGGAAGCACCTAGCACTAATTGGTGTCGAAGACGACCCAATCTGTGCCGGATGCCTGGAGGAGGAAGAGACCCCGCTGCATTTTCTGGGTACCTGCGAGGCCCTGGGAAGGCTCAGGCACCAGGTCCTGGAATCAGCGGCTTTCCAGAAGGAAGAAATCACGGCCCTAGCCGAGGAGCGACATACTCAACTTCATAAAGAGGTCGGGACGCTTTGGCGGGGGCCAAGGTGGTTAGTATGACTGGGGGAAGACTCTGGGGTAGGCAAAAAGGATCGCGGTTGGTCTACTTGCCAGGTTTTCGGAACCTCCCCTCAATTACTACTACTACTACTTTAGTGTAAATTACCCCCAAGAGAAAAATGTACGGACATCGTTTTCGTTGTCATGGTTACGTTTTAGAATAATATCATTTGATTGTCTACAACATATAGGTGCATGTAAATATACCATTGTATTTATTCTGCATAGACCCACTATTTTAATTTTGAAAGTAATATTTTTTGTTTGTGACGTCTATCAGCTAATCTTACCAAAGTTAATTAATTTTTACCTTTGCAACGCGTGGTACTGAAATAAACAAACATATTTTATAGTGTTAAAAGAATAGAGATAAAAGCAAAGCCGAGTTGGGTCTAATATTAGCTAAATTGCGTGCCTCCAGTAATTATTTTCCAGGTTAAAAATCGGATTAGTATGTAGACCGGCAGGAATTGTATATATTCGTCGAGTAAATATATAACGGTTGCAGGTTGTGTTTGTGAGTGTATTTCATTTCGCATATACAGTTTGTTAGCGGTATCATTAAAACTATATATGTTGGCGGCGGTGCACATGCAAAATGAAACAATCGCGTGAAATCCGCCAAAAACACTGCACATAAACATAATTAAATTTCAGAATTTATTTTGCTTAGAACTTTATCTGATTACGCAAAAAATGCTAGAGTAAGTTTTTTTTTTGCAATAACGAATGAGGTTAATGTTTTATAATGCTTCGTATGAAGCAACCCCCCAACCAATAATACGTTTTTAGGGGTAAAGTGGGAGGAGGAAACAGAGTTAAATAAAATGTATTTGCTGTTGGTATATAATATATTATGAGATATTATGTCATCGCAGTCGCAGTTTAACTGTGCTGGCAAAACTAAGCGTGTAAAGTCAAATTTCTCTAAGAACATCGTGGCTAAATCACCTGTCATTTATGACACCCTGTTTGCTCCATTTTACGTTAAGATGTTGAAGACAGAGGCAGGACTGGCCTAAGTTCTTCTACTATTGCATTCACCATATTTTAAACTTATACGGGAGTCTGAATGATTTATTAGCATAATGTCTTGAAAAAATACAGCGTTAATTTTATTTACAATTGAAACATCGAACTCATCGTGTGTGTTCTTTGGTTCATTTGACATGCACTAAACTTACCAGTGGAAAACGCTATAAACAACCCTGACAACATACAAGAGTTTCGCCGTCCAAATATTGTAGCTACGAGACAATCAAGCGGCAAGCGGCAAGCGGTGCACCTGCGCATGTTTTGCGTTCAATGCTGCCCTGCCATATTATAATTTACATTCGCCGCGTAGTATACAAAGCCGCCTAAATGCCATGTGTTCTTAAATACAAACAGCTGGATTAGTTCTCAATGAGCGCAAGGTTTGACAACCTATTGTACCGTAATTAAAATAGATAAATTAATAATGTTAAATTTATAACAGCAAATGATGATATATGAAATATCTGTTATTGGAAACAGGTAAGTTAATTAACATAAACTGGTTTATTCTACTCACCGTTTAACTTACCTAATAAACACCAAGAAAATTTAGTCTGTGAAACCTGACGCGTGAGTTTGCTACGGCCCACTACGGAACTGGGAACTTTCAGGAAAAAACCAGTATCAGCTGTTAATGTCAAATGTGGGTGTCAACTGTCGAAACGCTTTGTTTTTAGAAAAAGTGGACTATTTTCTTGTCTGTGCCCGACAATAGGGAACTTTCTATTTTTTTTTTTCAATAATATGATTTAGTTAGACCTGAAAAAAGTATTCCTCAATTATTACTCCTTAAAAATCAAAAATAACTTGGTAAAAATTCTTTAAAGTTCGCGCGTGTCAAAAGCATTTCAAACGATCTCTAAAGCGCGCGAAGCCCGATGACGTCAGGGGGTATGACTTTTGGTCATCCGTCATCCTGACACTCCTGACAGGTGCCGAGCGACCCAATTTGCATTTGGATTGCCGTGTGTTATTGTTATTGTATTGTTGTTTTAAGGTCGTGTCGCTTGACGCGTGGATGTCAAATCTGACAAATCATCAAATTTATTGAAAACCTATAACCTATTTCGTGAATGTCACACACAAATCTGACAAATGATATACCCGTTGACGTCACGACTACTAGCAGCGCGTTTTTACCCGCTTGGAATAATTTGAATTTTGGGGCATTTTTAAATCTTTCTAGCGGTCTTTTGGGATGAAATATGTTGTTTTTTTTGCTGCCATATGTGTTATGACAATATGTACTTATTATATGACTTATAGAATTTTTTCCCCATTTAAAATTTTTGTCAAGTTCCCTATTAAACGGATAGGAAAATTATTAGTTTTGGTTAATAACGGGTCTACTTTAACTTATTTCGTCATGCATTATCTAGTGTGGTGTATGGCCCCCATTGCAGGGCTCGTCACTATTCGTACCTTTTTATTTTGTTTAGAAATCTGCCGAATATCCTGCTTTCGAGTACCGTAGACATCCCATCTAACGGGGCGAAAGCAAAGCTCGAGAGTCGAGACCACGATATAAACGCCGAGATATAGTAAAAATCTTGAATACTCTCGCAAGATGGGGGCAAAGTCACGTGACACTTTGTCAATTTTGGTCTATTAAATTTTTATAAGTTGGCATGAATTACAGGACCGGACTTGAAAATTATACATGTGAGACCTTCTAAAACAATTTATGCAATAGCCTCATCGGCTCTACCGCTTTAATATTGCCAAACAATAAGTAATAGGTAATAACTTCTTTTGAAAGTTTTGTTTTATAAATATTATAATTTAAGGTAGGTAATAATAAGCATGAATTTCTATATGGTTTAAAGATAAAGTGTCAAAATAGATTTAAAAAGTTTATAATATTATAAATATCCAAATACTAAAAATACTAAACTAACTCAAACACAACTTAAAATAGGATTCTGTCACTCATATTTAGAACAGATTTTTTTTGTTTTATTATTTGTTCAGATTATACCTATAGGTAAAATACCTACAGTTTAACATAAACTAATTGAATTCAAGTTATTACATTCACTGTCAAGAAAATCCCCATATATGACTTACGTAAGGTACGTAGACCCAAAAGTGGTTTTTATGGAATTTGTTGGTTATGATAGAGTTACATTCCTAAACTTGTATGTAGGCTAACATAAGGTTAAAAGCTTTAGTTTAGCCAGGGATTAAATTTTTCTGTCAGTGGAAACCCTACTTTAACAGTTTTTGACTTACGTAAGGTACGTAGACCCAAAAGTGGTTTTTATGGAATTTGTTTGTTAAAATGCAATTTATTGATACAGTTACATTTCTAAACTTGTATGTAGGCTAGCTTTATGTTAAAAACTTTATATTATTGTCATACAAACAATAATAATAGTAATATCAAATAATAATTTCACTTATGTAAGGTACACGTTGACACAGAAAATAGAATTATATATTTGTTCGCTATCCTATTAGATACTAATATGGTTAGCTATTTTAACTACTATAGTAACATAATGTTACTTACTATTACCTTACTATTGTCAAACAATAATAATATTTACTATAATAACAATAATAAAAATAATTCCATCAAAATCAAATAGCTGCTTTTTAAAGGTTACCTAATAATATGGAAAGCTGTTTTGGCATTTGGTAGAACTAGGCGATACCCGGTTTTGTCCAACTCTCCCCTACCTACCTAAGTCAGGGAAATACTTAATTTCTACTTATTTTTCTTGAAACAGAAAAGGATACCTGGATAATGTAAATTGCAAAAATTATACATTAGCAACCTAACCTTAACGAACAAACATTTTAAGAACAAAAATTTTACAAACTAACTTTTCGAAAAAACGGCGTTCAGATGAAATAAAACTTATTACTTATCGATGAAATCAACTAACGAGCAAGGCACACATTAATAATTATGATCCCTAATGAAAAAGAATTAAAAAATTTTAACCTGTATCTAAATTTTTGGTCAAATGAATAATAATTGTAGGTACTTACAATTAAATGTAACAAAAACGCAATTTATAACTCGGTGTTTGGGCTCATTACGGTCCGCTACAAATCTAGGGATATTATTATGTCCCAATATCAGCTGATCGATGACAAATAACCGCTGTCATCTGTTTTAAAACGAGACTATTCGTGATATTAAGTATACGTATAGTTGCGATTGCTAAATGTTTAGCACAGGCGTAAACTCGTTACAGATTTGTAAGTCGCGTCGTACCAAATTATGATCGGTGAAATATTTTCATTGGATGGTTTCTCTTGGTTTTGTTCATCTCTGCTTATACTTTGTATCACAATGCACTACTTAGTAACATTCTCTCGATCACCTTTAGAAGTTTTTGTGAACGAATAAATACAACCTTGTGTTTAGTTAGTAAGTACCGTGCGAGCAAAAATTATTTGCATCAAAGAGGGCTTTGCATCTAAAGACGTAATGCTTAGCCGTAGAGCTTAATACCTGTTGGGTGTCAGTAACTACCTGAATTAACAATCAATCAGTTATTCCGTCATCTTTGACAGTCGTTACAAGTAATTTGATTCATCGCTAATTTTTCCAATTTCTTAAACAATTCACGCAATGGGCTTTACGGAACAGCACAAGACATTCACGGTTGAAATGGTGAGTGGCAATACAATCCGGGTTTGTGCATGGACGATTTTTACGACCATTTTCCTAACGTTGCTTTTATTGCTGGGGATTTTTATCATTGCCTGAAAAGAACCGTGGCTGTGTTTAGGGAAACAGGTTCTATACAACACAAAAAAGGAGCAGGAAGACCATTTGTAAGAACAGAAGAACTTGTTGCAAACGTTCGTGAAATAATGCGAAATACGCCAATAAATTGTATAAGACGCCTGTTCCAAGAAGTTGGAAGATCTTATGGAACATGCAGGACTATTCTTAAGAAGCAGCTAAATTTATTTCCTTATAAAGTGCAAGTATTATAATTTTGTAAATAACAAAAATTAATTTGTATTTGTCTACTTATTTTATTACTCATTAGTTTGGCATATCATGTCATAATATGAATTTGACAAAATTTCAACCTAGATTTGGTGAGATATATCGTCCCCATATCATTGTGATCTAAATCAAGCCCTACGTTTTTTAATCCAAGCCCTCTTTGATGCAAATAATTTTTTCTCGCACGGTATAAAAGGAAAATATTTCTTAGTTAGTTCGAAAAAAATCTCCCGGCTCCACAGCAATTCACTGTTGTTTCAATAAAGCTTAGTCCAACGACCCAGAAAACGAACCTTTTATCGCCCCGTTGTGAAACGCCCCAAATCTGAGTTAAAAAGCTGTTTTCGAAAGAGGAAATACGTGAAAATCAGCTAATAAAGCAGCACACATCGGGGTTTTATTCGGAAAGAGGGCCGTCACCCGGCACTCCGGATGAAACCGAATCCTCAGACACTTGTTGGTGGGTTGTAAAACAGACTTCCCGGTTTTATCGATGTCACGACCTTGTCAACTTTTTGTTCGTTTTCACGCGGTCACTTTGGAAACTTATTTCATTCCTAAACGATTCGATCGAGTGAATATAAACGTTGGAAATGGAAGTTTTATTTTGGGAATTATATGTGTTTACAATATTTCCGTAAAACTTTTTGTAAAATATACCTGGTTTGTATTTTATATAGTGTGACGGTTGCGGATTTAGGAAAAGGGCGTCCCTCACCCCCCTGCCCCCACCCAAGATATTTGCGTAGACGATTTGAAAATAATAATTGTATAGAAGTTAATATGTATTATTTACAACCATACATGTAATGTTGACATTACAACATTTTTAAAAGTTTGGAAGTGTCACATTACCTACGTCTACTTCCCTCTTCCACTTCCCTCACCCACTTCCCTCACCCATTTCCTTTGCTCATTTCCCTCGTTCTTGTCATTCAACCAGCATATTTTTATTTGGCGTCAAAACAGTAAATGTCATATTTTGACATTTTTACTACATTTTTTGAAAAAATCAAATATTATCTAATTTTCAATTAACGGTGTGGTTGTAAATAAAAAAGTATACACACCTCAGAGGTAAGTTTTCATTACTGTCACGAGATTAAAGTTAACGTCTCGACAGTAATGAAAAACTTTCCTCTTCGGTATGTAATATACTATTATACCATTTTAAAATATTTGCCATTTATATACGTTCTTATATAGTATATTGTACGACTGTGGTGGCTTTAGAAGGACGGTGGGGCTTTAGAAGGGGGGGGAGGGGGGGGGGGGTTTAAAACGCGGCCAAATATCCGTCTTTGGGTAGCAGGAACTTCTAGACTAGGACCTCAGGAACTCAGTACCCTAACCGCTTTTTAACATATTTTTTCAAATTTCAACTTAAAATGAGGTTTTTCTTCCCCCACTCAAGTTTAAAATCAATTTCCTTCCCTAAGATAAATATTTTCTTATAATGTTTTACACAGTCTTATAGACTTTCCCTTATAAAATCTTCTTACGAGTTTTATTTTGCTTCTTCTTTCATTCAGTTACTTTTTACTTTTCTTATTAAACAAATGTATTAAATTATTTTTTCAGAAAGTCAGTACGCTGATAATTTTTTTTCACTATTCATATGTTATACGAACACACCATTTTATCGTCCATAAAAACATTGTATACCATCTACCATTTTCTCTTCTGCATCATCAGCAAAGCTTTTTCTGTTTCCTGATGATAAACGTTTCCACATTCGAAACATGTTGAGATCTGTAAAAGAATAATTTTCTATTTAATAAAGTTGTGTAGCATGATTTTTTGTTTTCCTTTCGTTCCCATAATATGGAATTAATACCTCTGGACATTGTGTAAACTGCGAAAATAATACTTTTTTTAAAACCGACCAGAAAATATACAGTTTCTGGACAATTTTTCGTCCAGAAAATAACGTTTTGTCGATCAAGACCGGAATTCTGTAACGAGGTTGGAATGAAAATTTGATCCGAATGGAAGATTCCGAACGCGAGCGTAGCGAGCGTGAGGAACCACGGGTATCGAATTTTCATTCTAACCTTTTTTCTAATTTTACATTATATTATCAAAAATGATTTTGGAATTATTGCATTCAGTAATGGTCATGGAGAAAAGATTTTTCCGGTCCCTGTTTTTGTTTTTCCAATCGCTCTTTGATAATACAAACTACCTTGATTTCGTTACTATGACAACAACATTTCGATGTATTGTCGAGTGACAGTTCGTTGATTTTTAATTTGTTGTTTATGTCAAACTTGTTTCGCGAGTGCGCAAATTTAAGAATATGAATTCAGATTTTGAATTATCCGACACGGAAAATGAGATCAGAAGAAATTTTGGAAGCAGCAAGGAAAGCGACTTACGATATATTGCCGCATTTAAAAATAATATAAAATAAAATAATTTAATGTAAGTATATCGAAGTGTCGGTCTTAAAAAAATATTGTACGTCACGCAACCGAAAATTATTGTTGTGCAGGTCTCTCCAAGCTTCCAGGACTCGCCTACGGCTCGCCCTGGAAATGCTTGTCTCGGCGTGAAGAACCCTACTTTCCGCTCTTGTAACGTAAATTACTATTACGCCAGAATCCAGAGTAATTTATTTTAGAATTGATATTGCCAGACAACTGATAGAACACCCTTAAATAAACCTTTTATAAATTTATTTTTAATTTGAATATATTAAATGGAAATTCGTAATATAATTTGGCCAAAATATACATTATTGAAGCTACAGCCAGTAGGATTTGAATATAAAGCTCCCAACAAAGACCGAGAAATATGCCTTTTATACAACAAACAAAAGTTTCAAAACAGAGACTACGCGTCCGTGGGTTGTTTTATTTTATGCATTAGTAAAATTGCAGCAATAAAAACTTTTCCTAAATGTATATTATATAAGAAGCATTGCCATAGACTGGAATACGCCGAAGGGAGACGGCGATACCCGCGACTAGCGAGCAATATATAAAATGGGTAGATTATAAACTTGTATTTTTAATAGCCGAACTTTATGTCGGGATGCTGAGCGATGAATTTCGCCTTTCTTTTAAAATAAAATATACTTAGAGAGTGAGAGGGAGATAAAATGTTCCACAGTCTTTAGCTTTAATATCTTATATTTATTATTGCCGTCTCTATCCCTCCGCTTCTCTGCAACCGAACGAAATAATTTAATATTCCTCGCAATAAATTTTGGATTAGGGCTTTATGCCGAGCAATAAAAACCGTAATTTATAACAAAATATATACAAAATTCAATTTTTACTCTTCGCCGTTGTTTTTTAGACGTCTCGTTGGAAATAAGATCGTAATTTTAATTTTAATATACAGCAGGCTTTATGGCTTCATTTATCAAAGTTTTTACTTCTTTATATTATAAGCGTGCATTAAATATAAATATATATATGCTGTGGAAATTAATAAATTGGATAAATTTCTTTTTCTCTCCTATAGTTAAAAAAATATAAAAAAATGTTTTTCTACTTCCTGCTTGGTAAGGATTCCTTAATGATTTGAGGGATTACGTTTTATCAACTGCTAGTTTTCTAGTGGTTTATTTTATAGAGCCTTGAATGGTCAATTTGGTATAAATTAGCCAAGGTTTATAGTAGATTGACATTCGGAACAAAATAAATGTACGTAAATAGACTAAAGTAAGTAAATAAAAAAACAGACTGCAATAATTATTCAAAAAAATAAAAAAATTAGAAATTCTTGTATAGGCATTTTCTTATCTTTCTTTCTTTTTTCTTTTACCGTTTTTCTGACAAAGCTCTGACACTGACAAAATGTTTAAACAATAGCTATTTAATCAGAAGAGTTTTTCCTTTCGTTTTGTCAGATCCATCACCAGACGCATTTCGCCACATCATGGCTCATCAGTGAATCTGGGATTCGACGAAAGATTTTTTTTTCAGGGATTTTCCAATCTGAAGATTATACCTAATAATTATATTTACATTTTAGTTATAAACAAGGTATTTATTAGGGGTTTCCAGGTATATGTTAGGGGTTACCAATTTATTGTCACTTAATAATGCGTTACTATTACCTACTTAACAAACTGTATTTATATCCATTTGTAATACGTTCTTTTGTTTTAGTTTGTCAAAAGATTTCAGTATTTTCCGTGTGAAATTAGCGATTTCAAATTTGTGTTGAGAATAAAATATTAAGAATAAATGTGGAGCTTATTTTCAAAACGCAATTTATGAAAAAAAAAATTTTTTTGGTGTTTGGATGGCATGCGGATTTAAATGCTAGACTCGTTTGATTTCAATATTAAGTTATAATCAAACTGCTATTTTTGCCGCTTAAAATGGATAGTTCTTTTAATATTTTTTTTCAAGATGCAATATCTACAAAAATTTTTTTTTTCAAATCGTAATTTCAACATTTTTCCTTGCCTTTTCCATGCCTAATGTGATTGTGGTTAGCGGTGGACATAATCGGTATATTTCAATAACCGGAAACTGGCGATTCGAGGATTTTCATAACCGGATGATAATCGTAATCGGCGAATGTACCGAGGATTTTGATAATCGGAATATCGATTATTTTTAATTCGAATTATCCCATCGCTTGAAATCGAATGGGATATTCACGATGTTAAGAAAATGAGTGATGATAATTGCAAAAAACTTACAGGAATTAGTCAGATGAAAAAATTTTTTATCAAAAAAGAAAGAAGTGCTAAAACTAAAAATAAAGTCATTACCGTTAAAATGGAGGAAAATTACTGGAACAACGACCCATCCAAAAACTTTACAACAATTTTAAAGAAGGGAGTTCAGATCAGCAACGTAGAACTTCATGAGTTGCCTTTGGTAAATAAAATCAAGGAACTGAATTTAAAAAATATCGACACCTTATTAAAACTGTATGACGAAGAATGGAAAAGCGATCAAAAATTGATTTTTTACAAAAACTTGTTAGAAAAAGAAACTTCCGCTAGTGTAAACGACGACAGTATTTCAGCAGTAAACGAAGATTCAGAAGAAGAAGAAGAAAATAATTGTGAATGTATGGAGGAAGATTGCTGGGTCAAAATATAAAAAAAAATTGTTAGTTTTGTTTTTTTATTTCAAAACGAAATATATACCTACATTTATTTTCAAAATGCCCTAAAACCCATTTTTATTTGCAAAGTGCATTATCTTTTTTTCTTTTTATGTTTTGCTATAATATAAAAATATTTTTTAAAAAATTTTATCAATTAATTTGTTCTAAACGCTAACAAAAAAGTCAAAAATAACACTTGCATAAAATAAATACGCACATTTACTTTTCTGCAGAAAATAGGGAATAACTCAAAAAAATTGTTTTTTCATAAATTGCGTTTTGAAAATAAACTCCACAAATACCTTTTATACAAATTTAGGTTAAAAATTTGATAACTTTTATTTTTCTTCGTTGTTTTTAAAAATAAAAATATTTTTTTAGAACCCAATGTATTTCTTTACCGCATTATACTATAATAAATTAAGAAATATTGCATACCAGTATGCATATTAGAAAAATGCAAATAATTGCATATTTTAAAGGCAAACAAGGCATATATATGCGCATATTTTGGCTGAATTTAAGTTCATATCATCCGCCCTTTATTAATTATAAATATATCAAAAACGATTCAGTTCAGTCATATGGTGCTCTATACAAAAGAGCATTGAAGTTTCGAGAAAAATTCAAGTATGTAAAAATATACAGTCTTTTTCATTTAAAATAAAAAGTTAATATCTATTTTCGGTACACCCGGTTGTTGAATGTACACATACGTTTTATTAATTTTCAGAAATTTAAAGGAAGGAAAATTTGTTTTCTTAGTAATCAGTTTGTTTTGATTTAATGGAGAAATAAATTGCATTAAAATACATTATTTTTATTAAATGGCAATAATTTTATCACATCGGCTTCATTCTTTAAAACTGAAAACTACTTTCTTAAACCTTCATTTACTTCATGACGGCTCTTTGGGTAAAACTTCAACTTCTGGCCACTGCATGTATAGTTTTGCTTCGTCCAGACTTGTTTTGCTATACCAACAATTGATGTTGCGCCTCTTTGCATTTATTTAGGTTTTTCGTTAACTTATACTAACCGTGCACGGACGTTAAAATTTTAGCTGATGACTTATCGCTACAATTTAAAGTAAAATCGGATACATTTATTTAAAAAATTGCAAAAGTTTATGTAGCAAATTTAAAACCGTGAAAAAATGCAAATAACATCGCGTTGTGGCTATGACTGTAGCATCCCTGGAAGATTCGTTTAGGTAGTAACAAACTTTTTAAACTTAAAATTATATATTGCTTTAGTTAGAAAACTTTTTATGAAAAACGCTCTAAAAGTTAAAGTGGAAAAGTTACAACTTTTCCATTTTCATACTATAATTCGTTACACTATAGTTAATAATTTATTTTTCTTTCCCTTTTTGTTTTTATCATAAAAATAGAGGGAGGTTGAGATTGACCATCTTTTTTTTTATTTTGGGGATTATGAAAGACAGGTATTTTATATACGTAAAAAACCCGTATTTCAATAATCTCGATATTTCAATTAGTTCTTCAAATATTTGCTTTTAAATGCTAGATTTCAAGAAACATTTAATTTACAACAATAAACAATGGGAATAATTTACTTTGTTATAATATCTTTATTAGTGACTACGGTGTACCATTATAAATAGGTTTGACAGGATGTTCATAGCAATATAATACAAATTATTATTCCCTAATTTAGTTATTAATCCTTAAATACTGTGAATTGCGGGGAATTCCACAGGTCTTCTGTTTGGTCATTTAGTTGGTTTATGGTAGGATTTGTTTCTTACTTTTAGGAACATTATACAACGTTTTTAAATTATTAATATCTGGGAAATAATGACGTGTTTTCAAACAATATTCTGCGAAATGACAGTTTTCTTTCAAAAAAATTACCTTGTCGGACTTCCATTGTCTTTATTTTGTTACTTAACACAACGTTTCGGTTAGTTAGTATCTCCAACCGTTTTCAAGTGTACTAAATTATAATTCTAAGGCTACTGTTTTAAATACTATCCATGTGCAATGAAGCTTGATGACTCTGCCTACGTGCTTATTGGAGTGTGAAGTTTGAGCTGTTGATTTTGGACAAGAAGAGGCTTCCAAATATTGCGGATATCTATACTTGGTTTACTAAATATATACTGGTATTTTGATTCATGAAAGCTGCTTCTTTGAACTTTCGTTTTCTGCAGTGCTGTTCCGTGTCCAAAACCTTGGCTTTTGACCACTGTATATTATGCTGGTTTGCTGGTTAGTCCATACATGTTCCGCTATACCTGATCTCGAAGTTTCACCTCTTTGAATATGTTTCAGATGTTCTTTAACTTGTACGGAAAGAGGTCTTTTTGTTAATCCAATGTACGATTCGCCACACTCGCAAGGGATTTGATAGATACAATTTTTTATGTTTTCATTTCGGGGGGTTTTACTTTTGTAAAATAGCTTCTAAGTGTATTTCCGGATTTGAAGGCTGTTTTGATATTATAGTTTTTGGTTATCCTTCTAATCTTTTCAGAAATCCCTTTGACATAAGGTATTTTTCTGTTTCTGTACAGGCGCGGATCTAGGATATTGCCCAGGGGAGGCAAAAAGCGCCGAAGGCGAAAATTTCTTGGGTGCCACGCCCTTTTTTGAATCATGGTGCTTGGTTTTCAAATGGGAAAAATAAAAAAAACAAAACAGGTGCATTTAGGAGGGGGTTCATTTTTGTGATTTTACCTTCCAGAGATTTTAAATTCCAGAGAATTCGTTCTAAATAAAAATTTCATAAAATTTTAATTTATTGTCCAAAAAAAAAATTAAATACAAATCACATATTATATAATAGGCACTGTTTACAGGGCTGCCAGATTGAGCGTTTAATGGCAATGTGGGAGTTTTTTAAAGAAAATTAGCCCTTTAATTTTTATTAGAGGTGTTTTTAGGTACTACTCCCTGTGATTTATTACTTGTTATACGTATTGTTATGCATATAAAAAAAAATACTAAAATTTTAAGAATGAGAACCAATAAATGTTTCACTACTGCCTATTCGCATCATGTGCTCCTTTTGCAGGCGCGCTTTCGGGCGCCTTCGGGGTTTTGATTTGCACTTTGAGTTTTATATATCTAGCAACTCTATTACAATCTTATGAAATCATATTTTTTTATTATTCCTTAAAGTAGGACATACCTACTAAAATGGTAGTATTTTATTTTTAGAAATCATGGATATAAGAACATTGTTTGAGAAAAAAACTGATATGTAGTAGTGAAAAATCTTAATACATAGTCGATTTTAAAAATTTTGCTCTAAATTATTGACCAAATTTGTTAAAATTTGGACGTATAGTTAAAAAACTGTTCTGGCTTTTTGCCTACCCACACTGACAAGGGTGCCCCGAAAAGTTTTTGCTTGCTCAGGGGGGGGGGGGCAATTGCCCCCATTGCCCCCCCCCCTGTATCCGCGCCTGTTTCTGTATTAGTTTTTACTTTGCGATTTTTAAATTTTGAGATGGAATTAGTTACAAAAGTTTCAGGCTAACCATTCTGTTTTAAATCTTTTTTGATGTTTGAAATTTCAATATTAAGGTCTTGCGGATTGTTGCAAACATTAGATGCTCTGTGATAAAGAGTTTGAATTATGCCCTGTTTTATGGAGTTTGAATAATTCGATCCGTGATTAAGGTATTGCCCGGTGTGAGTGGGTTTCCTGTACACTAAAGTTTTTATGTTTTCAGCACTTCGTTTGACGAGAACATCGAGAAAAGATAGAGTAGAATGTTTTTCTGTTTCCCTGGTAAATGTAATGGATTGTCTTATACTATTAATATGTTCCAAAAACCGTATCAGCTCTTCGTTGCTGTCTGTCCAGATAATAAAGGTATCATCAACATATCTCAGCCAAAGTTTAGATTTAATCTTGGCAGTGTTAATAGCCTGTGACTCAAACCATTCCATGTACAGGTTAGCCACCACCGGAGAGAGAGATGAACCCATTGAAAAACCGTCATCTTGGGCATAGAACTTATCTTTTACTTGAAAGTATGAACTACGTAGACAACACTCCAATACAAAATAATGACAATAGAAGTCCGACAAGGTATTTTTTTTTTTTGATATTATTTCATTGTCTACCACCTTCAAACAGACCGTTTTCCTTGTTTAACAAGTAAGATACCTTATTATGCTCATTAAATCTAATATTAAAATTTCTATACAGTGAGGACCTAAAGTCCGTCCCCCCCTCTAACTTCTAAACCGTTCGGTATATTTTAATGAAATTTTGAACGATAATATTTTAGCAAGTCTTGCACTTTTTGACATACCAATGACAGCTTTAAATGTCAAGAAGACAGCTGGGTCCGCTTTTGGAATATTTTTTAAATGGAACACCCTATATATTTTTACATTTTTAAATTCCACATAAAATTATAATTATTTTTTATTAAACGTATTATTAGTCTATACTTCGTAGTTTCCGAGATATTGACTCTCGAAAAGTGACATTTTTGAACTTTGACAGCTTATAACCTTCTAACAGTACGTCTTAGAGCAAAACGGCTTACATGTCCCTATCTTCAATTTTTATTATCTTCCCAAAAAAAACAACTTCCGGTTAAACCGGATGTAACTCGAAAGCAGGAAATATAGTTGTTCCGGTTTAACTGGAAGTTGATTTTTTTGGGAAGATAATAAAACTTGAAGATAGGGACATGTAAGCCGTTTTGCTCTAAGACGTACTGTTAGAAAGTTATAAGCTGTCAAAGTTTAAAAATGTCACTTTTCGAGAGTCAATATCTCGGAAACTATGAAGTATAGACTAATAATGCATTTAATAAAAAAGAATTATAATTTTATGTGGAATTTAGGAATGTAAAAATATATAGGATGTTCCATTTAAAAAAATAATCCAAAAGCCTACCCAGCTGTCATCTTGACATTTAAAGCTGTCATTGGTATGTCAAAAAGTGCAAGACTTGCTCAAATATTATCGTTCAAAATTTCATTAAAATATACCGAACGGTTTAGAAGTTAGAGGGGGGGGGGGGGACGGACTTTAGGTCCTCACTGTATATGAGCTATTGCATTCGGTACATCTTAACCAATAAACTCCTGCTTTTTAAAGGGATGGTGTTTTTTGTTTTGCATTAAATAATATACATACTATAGACATCCTGCATAATAGGTTTCATCCTTTGATAAATAACTAACTAGTTTCTCTAAATTTTGTCTCTGCAGAGGTCACCCCGGTCGTCCGTGCAAGTTTATAACAAAGCAACTTTGGTGTTTGTACCTTGTCACGAGTTTACTGTGTAATGAAAATGTCACAAACGACTCACTAAAAAGAGTAAATACTATATTAATTAAAAAAATAATTATAATAGCAAAGTTAAAAATCGTTTATTGGATTATTTTCACAATTACCCTAAAATCATATCAGCCTTCTGCGTGCATACGTAAAAACAAAGAAATATCTCGGGTACTTATTTTAATGAAATTGTCATAATAATTAACCAAATTCGAAGTTAATTCCAGGTTTCACACCAGTGACACTGTCAAGAATAGATAGCTCAATTCCCTTATTATATTTATTAATTCAAGTTGCCTATACTGTCACGCCATTGTAAACCAGAGTTACAATACACAGTGTGTCAGATAATTTTAAATTACTCGTATTTTATAGGCTTGCATTGGCTACCCACTACAGGTCTACGCTAAAATAATAAAAATTTGAAATTTGGTATTTATGTATCACTTAATATGTAGTTTAAAAAAAAGTCATTAAAAAATCAGGGTTGCCGTCAAATCGCATGGTTAAAAATGCAGGGTGAAAATGTATAGATATGGATCAGCCTTTACAGATTTGGATCTATACTAAGGAAAATGATCTAATACAACTGCTTAGCTAAAACATAGTTTGTATTGATAGCTTATTTTTATTATTTTGTAACCCATATTAAATAAATTGCTATTATAATAATATCAAACCCGTTTAACTGTAACATCAATTCCAGATTTGCTAGAACAGTGTTTTTTTTTCATTGGTAGTAATCAGTTTCATCAGCAGCACAGTCTTGTTGAATAATGAATTACTTTTCATACAGCAATTTTGTTAAGAAATAAACTGTATCTTTTCAATGCGACGCATTTTGTTGCCGGTAAAGCGCTTTCTCTACAATTAAGAAAGCAGAACAGCGTCCCCAAAAACGATTTGTATCCGTTAGAACCTATAATCCACAAGACGTTGGTGGGGGTTCGTAACGATCGGCAATCACCGCGCGCCGTAGTATTAGTTTTAACATATTTTTTGCTCAGGTCACATCGTTGTTCGGAGTCTTCTAGCTGTCCTGTCTGAATTTGAATTCTATTGGTCGTACCAATATCTGTTTTAATTAATTTATTTTTACTTTGTATATAAGTTTTTGAAGACTTTGCATGTCCGATAAAGCAATAGAATATTCTTATTTCGCAAAACCTGTCAGTAGTATAGGACTTTATAATCTATGGACGAATTGTACGATCTCAGTAAACCATGTTGCATAATATACATATGAATATACAATGCCATATGCAATGTTAAACGACAAGAACATTATCATACTAGAAGCTATTTGAATTTTTTAGAATAACAGTACTGATTTTTAGTGGTAAGTTCATGCTTTATTAACCGTAGCAAGCAAATATTATTATGATTAATATCAAGTTTCATTACAAGTGCCAATCGGAACTAATACAGTATATAAAACCAGATTACGCCCTCAATAGAACTTGATAATTACTGTGAGTATTCAGAGCAATAATAGCTATAGCTATGGTAGCAGTAACTCCTATTTTCTATTGGCTAAATTACTTTGATATTATCACTACCATCGGTCTAGCAATTTTCGTTTCCTTACAGTAGGAAAGCGCGTTACTGTCACATGTACCGTGCGAGCAAAATTATTTGCATTAAAGAGGGCCTTGCATCTAAGGACGTAATGCTTAGCCGTATAGAGCTTAATACCTGTTGGGTGTCAGTAACTACCTGAATTAACAATCAATCAGTTATTCCGTCATCTTTGACAGTCGTTATAAGTAATTTGATTCATCGCTAATTTTTCCAATTTCTTGAACAATTCACACAATGGGCTTTACGGAACAGCACAAAACATTCATGGTTGAAGCGTATTTTCGAAACGGGGTTAGAATAAATGGTGAGTTGCAATACAATCCGGGTTTGTGCATGGACGATTTTCACGAACATTTTCCTAACGTTGCTTTTATTGCTGGGGAATTTTATCATTGCCTGAAAAGAACCGTGGCTGTGTTTAGGGGAACAGGTTCTATACAACACAAAAAAGGAGCAGGAAGACCATCTGTACGAACAGAAGAATTTGTTGCTTGTTGCAAATGTTCGTGAAATAATGCAAAATACGCCAACACATTGTATAAGACGTCTGTCCCAAGAAGTGGGAAGATCTTATGGAACATGCAGGACTATTCTCAAAAAGCAGCTAAATTTATTATCATTTCTTACAAATTTGTATTTGTCTACTTATTTTATTACTCATTAGTTTGGCATATCATGTCATAATATGAATTTGACAAAATTTTAACCTAGATTTGGTTATGTATATCGTCCCCATATCATTGTGATTTAAACCAAGCCCTACGTGTTTTAATCCAAACCCTCTTTGATGCAAATAATTTTTGCTCGCACGGTAGTATTAAACAGTTGTATAAAGTATATTGAATTCTTATATAAGGAATAGAACGTTTTTTTCTTAGCGTACGCCTTAAAACAGAAAGGACATCTTAAGCATCGATGTCAGTCAAATTAGAAAATATCTATTGTTTATTCTTTTGCGTTTCAGTTTCGGCTCTCTATGTCAAATGTTGATTAAGAAAAAAGGCTGTGACACACAGACGGACACCAAATAAATAGTTTGCTTATTCCAATATTCCAATATTATTATTGCACCAAAATGATAATTTTAATTTGATCCGCAGTGTACGCGGCGAACTGCTACTGACATCTGTATCCACCTAAAAAGCCGATACATTAGCCGCACCCATCGGTAGCCTTCTCATCGGGCCTTATTATTAACCCGATACCGATCTTTAATAAAAATTATGAAACCCTTCGTCCATATTTAATTCGAAAGTAATTAATAGACAAAGGGAGGGAGTGATACGGCTCTATTTTAATAGATTCTGATAGATGTACGGCAAAGGCGATACAGCGTTCGACGAAAGAGTGGAACCAATCAGTTCGACCTTACAAATTCATAAATACCATTTTTTGCTGTACAGCACTACACCGCTCCTCAACGAACGGTCTTCCATTTGATATTGTTCGGTTACAGTTTTGAGAACGCCATGTACAGGGTGGGGCAAACTTGGATAATTTGGCACTTAGGTTAATGTCGGTGAGAAATCAAGAAAATTCCGAGTAGGTACTTCCGGAGATATCTGATAAAAACAAAAAACTTCATTTTTCGTTTTTGTTTTTTTGTGCCGTTATTTATAAACATATTAAAAAACGGAAAGAATATTCTGCAGTGTGACCATTAAAGTCCGCATCATATAGGATTTTTTTTTATTAATAACTTTATTCGATGTTTGACTTTGGCATCAAGTTCTGCTTCAATCGAGATAAGAATTAAGCAAAAAAACAGTAGTCACGTGATTTGCATTATCTGTCAAATTTTAATTTTTTCTGCTGCATAAGATAATTTTAATTTTTTACCCATATTTTGTAAATTGCACCACTTTTGCAAAATGAGACTCAACGCAACCTACATAAAACTTCTTAGTTTTGACAATGCTTTATTTTAGATGCATTTCCTTTAAAGTAGCGCCATAAAATGTGTGTTTTTCCACAAAATCAAAATTGGGCTATTAAAATTTGGTCGCATGTGATGCAAAGTTTTTTTGTTTTTGACACTGTATAAGGTAACTTCATGAAATAAATATTTTTAAAAACTTAGTTTGTGTCTGAAAGTAATACACCTTAATATTAAGACAAAAAAGAACACAGTGTCATCAGTAAAGTGTTCATTAAGTTTAAAATAAATTTTAGTTTCACTTAACGTAAAGTTTATCTATTTTCAACGATTTAATTTAAAACCCCTTTATTAAAATTTGTTATTAAGCTATGTCATAAGAACAGTAAAAATAGTATTTTATTATTTAAGTGCAGTTTTCAAAAAATGAATTACAATGATGCACCAAAAACACGTTTACAACGACAAAATATCGGTAAAAAATCAAAATTATCTTATGCAGCTGAAATTTTGCATGTGGACTAGAAACTGCATTTAAAAAAAACTTTTTCTAATAACATTTTTTGATATATTCAGAAATAACCCCACTTTTGAATTATTTTTTGGAAAAAATTAAAATTTGCTTAATTTTTATCTCGATCGAAGCAGATGCCAAAGTCAAATTTCGAATAAAGCTATTAATAAAAAAAAAATCCCATACGATGCGGACTTTACTGGTCATACTGTATAATGTAATTTACGATTAATACTTTATGACTGACTGACTGACTGACTGATTCACCATCACCCATTCTAAACCCCTAATCCTAGAATCATGAAATTTCGAGGATGTCTTCTCCTTATAACGTAGAAATCCACTAAGAAAGGATTTTTCGAAAATCAACCCCTAAGGGGGGTATAAACGGGGGTTGAAATTTTTATGGGAATTTGTGTATCACAGAAACTAAAACTAGTGGAGATCTAAAAATTGGTACTTAAATTTCGTTAATAAGATAATATTGTAGTGTAGTGTTTCGTTATTTTTCAAAATTCACTTGGGAAGATATAGGGGTTGATTTTTCAATCCATACATTACCATGTCCCTTTTAAAGTGAAGCTACGACATCCTGCTCTTGTTTTGATTTTGGGCTTCAGGAGCTTAGCCTTTATACAATTTGTCTCATTTTTCACTTGAAAAGGGCGACCCTCCTGGTACTCCTTCCTGACTGCTCCCCTGACTAACACTTTAAAAAGTTAACCTTAGATTTTAGCTTTTTGAATGAAAGCCATCTCGGAATGGAAATAAACTAGGTTCCACGGATATAATCAGCTATGAGCTCTTGGAGATTCAATCGGAATCCGAATACATGAATGTAATTTACAGCTTCCATAGATCATTTAGTATCAGAGGCTCATTTAGACCTATAGAACAAGCAAGCGTCTAATTTATTTCTTTACCGACAATGGTTGTCATGGTACACCGTTTGTGTGTCCCAACTAAAACCATTTTTGATTAAATAGAACTATAAGATTGAAGAAAACGACTTTTTTCCATCCTGTATAGAGACTCATAAAGTTACCAATATAATTAATAAAGTAACTTTTTAACTAACCTTTTTATCACGATAGCGCTGTGATCCCCAAAGAATTGGAAAGGATAATATGATCAATTGAAATTAATAGAAACGCTATGGGATATTATAAAGGCCAGTCGAAATGATGATAATGATGAAAGGCTTGGCCTGATGTTGTATAGCAGAAGGGTTATAAGGGCCGCACCTTGAAATCTATATTTTAAATTACGTCTGGTATATTGATTTATAATATTCTGTTTATTTTGTTTCGTCAGTTAAATTTTACTTCGCAGTAAAATTCCCAAGTCTGAAATGCAGGGTATTACAATCGGGGCTGCGGTACTGAGTACTTGAAGTACTTGAATTTATAAGTAAAGCCTCAAATACTTATTTAATACTTAATCATTTACCGTGCGAGTAAAAATTATTTGTATCAAAGAGGGCCTTGCATCTAAGGACGTAATGCTTAGCCGTAAAGCTTAATACCTGTTGGGTGTCAGTAACTACCTGAATTAACAATCAATCAGTTATTCCGTCATCTTTGACAGTCGTTACAAGTAATTTGATTCATCGCTGATTTTTCCAATTTCTTGAACAATTCACACAATGGGCTTTACGGAACAGCACAAAACATTCATGGTTGAAGTGTATATTCGAAACGGAGTTAGAGTAAATTGTGAGTGGCAATACAATCCGGGTTTGTGCATGAACGATTTTCACGAACATTTCCCTAACGTTGCTTTTATTGCTGGGGATTTTTATCATTGCCTGAAAAGAACCGTGGCTGTGTTTAGGGAAACAGGTTCTATACAATCCAAAAAAGGAGCAGGAAGACCATCTGTAAGAACAGAAGAACTTGTTGCAAACGTTCGTTAAATAATGCAAAATACCCCAACAAATTGTATAAGACGCCTGTCCCAAGAAGTGGGAAGATCTTATGGAACATGCAGGACTATTAATTCTTAAGAAGCAGCTAAATTTATTTCCTTATAAAGAGTGCAAGTATTCCAAGAAATATAAGCCGCACATTTTGAAAGACGCAGGAATTACTCTCAATATTTATTTACCCAAAATTTATTGGAAATAAATGATTTATTAGACCTGACATTTTTTTCGGATGAAGCCTGATTCCACCTTGTTAATTTTGTAAAAAACAAAAATAAATTTGTATTTGTCTACTTATTTTATTACTTATTAGTTTGGCATATCATGTCATAATATGAATTTGCCAAAATTTTAACCCAGATTTGGTTAGATATATCGTCCCCATATCATTGTGATCTAAACCAAGCCCTACGTTTTTTAATCCAAGCCCTCTTTGATGCAAATAATTTTTGCTCGCACGGTATAAGGTGCTACAACGCATAATAAATATTAATACAAGACAGCACTTAATAAAAATACTTAAGAACCCACTTACGTTTGAAAAAAAGTACTTACGTATTGAAAGAAACAAAGTTCTTAGTATTGATTCTAAGTACCTACCAATACTTCAATATGTGTTTATTATAAGTAAAATATATTGTTGTATATACTTACTTGTTTTTAGAAAAATACTAGTACTTAATAGCTATGATTGGATTATGTAACCGATAATAGATTGCTGTGTAAGATTTTTCACAGAACTCGCTTATGATTTCTACTTTTATTTCCACAAGTACAACCCAACATAATCAATATTCGTTCATCTTTAGGCCCAAATTATTAATGTCCTGTTAGTACTAACAGCCACATAACTTTCATGGCAACAATTGTTCCAACAATGGTATCCTTAGAAGTTATCTTACAGTTAGTGTTAACAGGATATTAATAATTTGGGCCTTAGCGATGCACATTTTGAATGTAATATCAGCGGAGCAAAATTCAAATTTAAATAACATTCACTGACATTTTTTGACGTCTTACACGTAAACAGCAAATTGTCATTAATTATGCCTTTTAAAGATTGTGACTTAAGTTCAGATGTTCAGAACATTGCTAAGCCGAGAAATATATCAATGGTGCGTACCATTAAAGCATTAAAATGTTAATATTTTGTAAACAGTTGAAGGGAATAATTTATGAAAAATATCTAGAATTGATTGGGGAATGTAAAAGTCTCAGTCGTTGATTTTACTTTAAATTCTCGCAGTTTCTGGCCAGCTTTTTATTAAAACCATCTAAACCTTTTATCCAACAACACTAGTAATAAGTGTAAGACTCTCTTTAATAAAATTCCGTAAAAATATAAAAGCTGTATTACTGCACGACGGCTTTACAAAAAAAAAACTATCTACTTCTATCCGTAGTCCGTACCCTTGATACTTCCAAACCTCATAAAAATGGATATTTTTATATATATCGTAGGCTGATAGTGAAATCCGTCATTTAATGAAAAGCCTAGTCACTTCATGAAGCGTCGGCAGATTGTGTAAAAACATGAAATTACACGATCTGCCGCGTCACTTCATGAAGAGACCTTGACGTTTCGGCGTATTATGTATAACACAATCTGCCTAATTTTAAATATCGTCACTTCATGAAATGCCACAAAAACAAGGCATATTGTGTAATTCCGTCTAAAAGGTATATTGGCAACTGGTTTGTTCGGGTTTGTCAGAGCATTTTTTTTATTTTTATAAAATAATATTAGTTGAAAAAATTTAATTAAAAAAAAATGCTCTGACAAACCCGAACAAACCAGTTGCCAATATACCCTTTAGACGGAATTACAAAATCTGCCGACTGACATGACATCGTTAGGTGCTACATGAAGTGACGATATTTAAAATTAGGCAGATTGTGTTATACATAATGCGCCGAAACGTCAAGGTATCTTCATGAAGTGACGCGGCAGATCGTGTAATTTCATGTTTTTACACAATCTGCCGACGCTTCATGAAGTGACTAGGCTTTTCATGAAATGACGGATTTCACTATCAGCCTACGACATATACACAAAACTAATTCTAAGCGTAACATGATACTTATATATGGGCCTGAAGGCGCCAAACATTACTTATCAATAATGTCTTTGTAAATAATACAATAAGGTCCGTTCTACATAAGTCAGTTTATCACCTAACTTATCTGTAATTCGGTAACCACTACTCTATACAGCTCTATTTATGCCATTACTTAATTTTATACTCATAAACAAACTATTTAGGTTGTTTACTCCATTTCTAGAACATTTATGAACGTCAAACTAATTAATTCAAAATGATGCATTTAATTTGAAGATGTAGAGTTCACGTTGACTTATGCGACCGCAGCATCTCTCGCATATTAAAAATGTGCTCTCGTTTTAAAATTAATCCCGTTTCTTTTTATTGGATCTCCCAAGGCAACGTACAATAACGTACGTAAAATTGTATAATATAAATTTCTACAGACATATTTACGAGAACGTATCTACATTATAATGGGCTTTAAACACTGTATATGCATGGCGTATGTACTTAATTCGCTGAATTTAATTTATGAAAACAGTGCCTTGTTGGTTATGAATGCGCGTACTATGCACATTGTGTGGGTGTTTATTTATTATTTAATAATATAAATTTCTTTTGCAGTCGTATGAGTCACGGTTGTTCACGAACATCTGCGCATTTTTTGCGTCTCACGTATGTAATTTGAATGGTTTGACTATTTAAGATCCAGGTTTAGGGAAAAACTAAATTTTCCTTGAAAAAGTACTCACGTGATTTAGGCAGCTTTTCATCTGTTGAGCAGATGGTCGCCGGCAAGGGATGCTTATGGTTTTGAGGGGGCCACTCAGTATCTTTTATTTCAATTTGCTACTTGTATCTTGTATTCCAAATTTCATGAGGACGGAGGGGAATCAATTTGGTGTCTTTGTCAGCAACAGAGATCGTTAAATTTTCCACATAAAAATAATCGTCAGGTTTTCCTATACAGAAACAAAACTAATCGAAACCATTTTATCCTTTCTTCTTACTATTTAAACAAAACGACCGATCGACCCACATAACGAACAAACGTTAAACCTGTTCAAATCCTGCTTAATCATTCACCCCTTTAAAATTTAAAGCTGCCTGCTGTTTCGGTTTCGTATTCTTTCCTTCTTTTTGCCATATCTCGCCAAAGTGTCGCGCAGAGGGTTTACATTCAACAATGTTTGGTCAAAATATACTTCGTAAATATACGTCTGTGTTTTTTTGTTATGCTTTGGATTGCGTGCAGTAAGGGCAGCGACGGCTCGTGCCATAAGACCACCGTGCCATGGCACACGAAACTATTTATCCGTGCCGAAAAAATTCCAAATTTACTTAGGTCTGGCCAGGCCAGGGGCGCCGAAACTTCGGAATTGCTCTGGGGGCTTGGAGCCCGGATGTCAACTAGGGTTGCCAGATATGTTGAAAAAAAAACCGGACAAAAGGCAATTTTTCCCGCGTTGAAGGCGCTCTTTGGCGCCGCCGGCGAAAATTTTTTGGGTACAACGCCCTTTTTTGGGTAAAATAACCGTAAAGCTTGATGCGCAGATCTGACATCACGGCTGCCAACGTGTAGAAAATATAGATCGAGCGGATAATTAAAAATAGCCGTGTTTGTGAAAAAAATATTTTTAAAATATTGCATTTTTGTATTGTATTTCAGACGACTTTGTCTTATTTGCTACAAAATCCGAAAAATCACAGGGGTATTTATCGAAAGTTTTCACTAAATCACTTTGGATTGGTTTCGAAATCATTAAATCTAGTGAAATTTCACCAGACCTGGCAACGTTGAGCCCAGGGACTTTCCAAATTCTCTACGTGCTCTCAGCTAAGTGGCAGACCAGGGTTGCCAGATCTAGCAAAATTTAATTTTGAACCTGCTAAATTAAAAAAGGAAACGACAACTGCAGATAAATTTTATAGAAAAAAATTAAATTATCAAATCTCAAGTAACGCACTTCGCTATTAGTATCATTATTATGTAAACGTACTGTGGGGGTTAGGCTATGGGGCTACGCCCCCAAAGAAATATGGCTCTGGGGGCTTGGGCCCCCAGAGCCCCCCCGGAATCGGCGCCTATGGGCCAGGCTGTCGCATAAAATACAGAGGGAGATAAATATGGTTGGTTCATGAAGGGCTGTGACGTCATAATGTTGGAGTGCGGGGGAGGAGGTTGTGAGTGGGGAGACGGCTGACTTGACGGATGGGTAGAGGGTGAGGGTCGCAACGTTGAGTTAGAAAAGAACCCTGGTTGGATGGGTCCACCTGGCATTCCATCAGCTGGGGGCAAATTTGCATAGGCCTGGCCAGGCTGTCGCATAAAATACAGAGGGAGATAAATATATCTCCCTTTCTTACTGCTCATAGGGATTTTGTGCCTTGGCCAGATCCCAAATCATGCCGCCATTGCCGATATTTGGCGATTATCGCTACCAGATACCAGCTGTTTTTAAATGCGGTTTTCCTTGTCGAAATATGAACTTTAAAATATATTTCTATCGTAATTTCGTTATTGTTGTAGGTTAGGTCGGTGTATTATCCGGGTTGATCAATTTTTTTTAATCCTTTATCACCACCATCATCAAAATAATATATATAATATATTATTATTATTATTATTATTATTATTATTATTATTATTATTATTATTATTATTATTATTATAGAATCAGTTTTATAAAACATTCGGGACCTTCTGCACTTTGCTTGAAAAAAAAAATGCAGGTTAAAACATCTGGTCGTCCCTTGCTCGATTTGTTTTTAATAAACACTCAAAGTGAGTAGAAATAACTGCTTCAAAATTTAATAGGAATGTTTATTCTATCTATGTCGTTCTTTGGAATATCATGAAATAAAATTTATTTTATGTGTTGTAATTTAAGACAATGTCCTTGTTATGCCACATTTAATTATTCTGTAAGTTTTTTTTATAGTCTTTATTTTATTTGATATTTTTAGTCCACAGGGCTATAAAAAAAACTTTATAGGCTGAAAGGCTACGGGAGATTGGTATAGAATCTGGAGATATCAGAATAATCCAACAACTATACTGGCAACAGATTGCAGAGGTGAAAATTAATAATGAACTAACTACAGAGACATTCAACGTATCCAAGGGAGTCCGTCAGGGATGCATCATGTCACCAATCCTGTTCAATATCTATGTAGAAAAAATTTTTGAATTAGCGCTGGAAGAAGAGAATAGAGGAATCAAGGTCAATGGAATTCCAATTGATAATATTAGGTATGCGGACGATACCGCTATATTGGCGAATTTTCCTGAGGATCTTTAACATGTTGTAGACAGAGTTAACCAAATAGGTAAATAGTTCGGGCTAAAGATCAATACCAACAAAACGAAAGTCATGGCAATAGCTCGCAGGCATGTTGATGTAACAATTAGGATTGACGAACACGATCTGGAACAGGTGGCGCGTTTCGTATATCTGGGTGCCAATCTTAATCAAAAATGGGACTGCGACGAGGAGGTGAAAATTCGGGTTGGACGTGCAAAGACTACGTTTCTTAAATTAAAAAACTTTCTCCTCGCACGGACTCTTCCACTGGCTCTACGGCTTTGAGTAATTAAGTGCTACGTGTGGCCTATCATGCTATATGGGGCAGAAACATGGTCTCTAAAGGTCAGAACACTGAACCGCATAGAAGCTTTTGAGATGTGGACTCTGCGTAGGCTGCTACGTATGGACCGCACACACATCCAACGAGGAAGTGTTGAGAATGGCCGGTGGACAGAGAGATCTTCTTGACATCGTGAAGAAACGAAAGATATCTTATCTCGTGCATATCCAGATGGGTGACAAGTGCTCGATCCCAAAGCTGATTTTGCAGGGTAAGATAGAGGGTCGAAGAGGACCGGGGCAAAAACAACATTCTTGGCTTCGAAACATAAGGGACTGTTGTGGAATAAGAGACGCCGCCACAATATTTCGACAATCCGAGAACGGTACCCTACATAGGATATGATTTAAGAGGAGGATCGCCAACTTGCGCTTTAGCACAGGGCACAAGAAGGAGAAGATAGGCTTGTGTTTTGGCCCTATCTGTTTCAATAATTAGCACCAGCGGCCACTGAGTAAGGGGGTACTTTCCGCACATTTATGCCACTCGCATCGTTCCGGAAGAAGATTTAAATAGTTCGTTTAGGTTTTAACCCGTTTGCAGAATTCCTGAAAATCAACGAAATTTTACTTTTGGCCGACAATTTCTAAGTGAACTTTCTGCGCCGAGTTTTACTTTCAATAATCGCCGTATCTCTGGATTACCGAGCTTAATCGTTGTAAACGTTATTTGCGTTCTCAGATGTTATTACAGTTTTCGGGCTACTGTGGATTGGTACTTTGGGCGTTAAATCCTCAATGATGTGGGGATTTATTTTAAACATTTTCACACTTTTCCATAAGCATTGAAGCATTATTATGTGATATGCCGTACAAACCTTCAATTAATATTTTTGACTCTAGTGGTATCAACGAGAACAAAAAATAATAGTATATTATTTAACGAGCTTATAATGCAAGCCATAATGAAGCAGGATGATTATAATTATCCGCGTGTATTATGGTTTATTATGCGAGAGTCAAATAAAAAAACCATCTATTTAAAAAACACTAAACCCCTAAATTTCTTTCAATTCAGACTAAGACTATGTATATACAGGGTGTCCGGAAATGATGAGCAAAAAATTTAAGGGATAATTCTAGACAGAAAATAAATGCTATCTTTTCCTATAACATTTTTTCGAAAATTGATTATTAACGGAGTTAACCGGAAGTATTATATTTCCTACATCCGGTTTAACCGGAAATTGACACTTTTGGAAAAATAATAAAAATCGAAGATAGGGACATGTAAGCCGTTTTGCTCTTAGACGTACAGTTAAAAAGCTAGAAGCTGTCAAAGTTCAAAAATGTAATTTTTCAAGAGACAATATATCGGAAAACATTAAGCATAGACTAATAATGCTTTTATTAAAAAATAATTATAATTTTATGTAGAATTTAAAAATTTAATAATATATAGGGTGTTCCATTTAAAATATCGAAGTAGCTATTATTTTTGTATGGAAGCGGCAACACTGTATTGGTAAAAATATTTTAGATAGGTAGAGCGTGTCCGTTTATGTAAAGCACCAAATTTTCAGAACGATTCCTTTACTGGTTCGTCAGAAACGTCTAACGTTCCATCCACCGTGAATCACCTTGTATATACTCGTATCTTTAGAAACTTATTAAACAGAAATAAAAGCAAATATTTCAATGTCAATGAAATAAAAGTAATAATTTAAAATGTAGTTGAAAAGATTCATTTTTCGTGGGTTTAAAAGTAAAAAAAAATTATCAATTTTCCATTTAAATACCTTAAAGTGACAGTAAAGCATGTTATAGAGATATGCGTTTGTATAAAATAAAATTGCCTCTTTTAAAGTATTTGTCTTTTATTTTCCGCCAATTACCCAGATTATAAGAAATTCAGATACCTATATTTATTGCCATTTTGAAAACAAATGTCACGCTGCGTTATTTTGTTATAAAGGTTATTAGTTTAACGTAGGACTGTGCTTTAAATATTTGTATATACAGAGTTGTGTTTAATATTATGAATTTTTAACTGACCTGTCACTATTGCGTTTAGTTAGGTATTTATGTTTTGATCACTCAGTAAAGATCGAAAGAAAATGTGGAATTCGTAATTTAAAATTTAAGCCATATGGGAATTTAGAACAAATTATTCTGCCTCATATGCATAAGCTTGGGTTGAATGGAATCCCTCTGAATATTTTTAACATATTTTTTCTTTATTTTTGTCTCACAAATTAACTGACTAAATTATATCTTTTGTTGCAGGTACGTATATATAAGAACTATATATCTTTTTCTGCGGGCGCAGCACACCAGACGGTCACAGGCCTTATGGCTGAGGTATGTAAATGAGCTGTATTTCATAATTAAACTTTTCTTTTTCAGTCCGCTTTAATCTTTATTTTAATTTAAATATAAATTTATGGCGTATAATTTCTTTTTAATTTTAGAAGTTTTTCGCTCTGGGTAGCCCCGGGAAGTTTTAGCAACAACGGCTGAGGTAATTTGCTTAATTTTTTACGTGTTTGCTAATTTTGCTAGGCTAAAAAAGTTAAAATTGTCTTATAAAAATGCATAAAATGAATGCCGCGCTCTATATTACATTTATTGATTTAAATCGTAGCGTTATAACTTATCTTACCCTACAATATTTGATAGGTCGTCTATAGTTTGTTTTTTGCATTGGCAGATCTACGATTCGGCCAGCCGTTATTAGACGTTTTCACTAAAATTTAATTTTTACCCTGCCGCATAGACCAAGAAAAAAATAAAATTTTCTACGATTTCCGTTTCTTAAATATTGAATTATGTAATGACAAAATAATTAAACAAAATGCTCTTTTTCATAAAAACTCGCGAAACGAGCGATCAACGTTATAACAAATTGCCCAGTCGCAGGGATTTTAACTGCAGGTCGACCCGCCTGCATCTACCTGAATAATATCTCGCGTCTAGTCTCCTGTTCTCGTCTATTTAAATTATCGAAACAAAGATAACGATATAAGCGACCGCAAGTGGCAAATAAAAGAATTGCGCGGATAATGGGATGACGCAATAACGTTTTGATCTCATGACTTTAAAACAATTTCCAGCCATTCATTTTGGCCATATTGGTAATAAATACCGTGCGAGCAAAAATTATTTGCATCAAAGAGGGCCTTGCATCTAAGGACGTAATACTTAGCCGTAGAGCCTAATACCTGTTGGGTGTCAGTAACTACCTGAATTAACAATCAATCAGTTATTCCGTCATCTTCGACAGTCGTTACAAGTAATTAGATTAATTGCTAATTTTTCCAATTTCTTGAACAATAATTCACACAATGGGCTTTACGAAACAGCACAAAACATTCATGGTTGAAGCGTAGTGGGAAGATCTTATGGAACATGCAGGACTATTCTTAAGAAGCAGCCAAATTTATTTCCTTATAAAGTGCAAGTATTCCAAGAAATACAAGCCGCAGATTTTAAAAGACGCAGGAATTACTCTCAATGGTTTACTCAAAATTTATTGGAAAGAAATGATTTATTAGACCTGACATTTTTTTGGATGAAGCCTGGTTCCTCCTTTCCGGTTATGTGAGTTATCAGAATACACGCATGTGGAGTAGTAAAAATTCCCATTTTTTTGTAGAGTCCACATTGCACCCTCAAAAAATGGGTGTCTTGTTAGCTGTTTCCTGAAGAAGAATTTTGGTCCTATTTTTTTCCATGACACAGTTACAGCACAGCGGTATAGAGACAATATTTTTAATCCATTTGTGGAGCAATTACTTGACAACGAACTACGTTTTGGATATTTTCAACAGGACGGTGCAACCGCCCATACAGCCGCCGAAACTATTAACTATTTTTTCGACGACAGATTGATCAGTTTTCGATCAGACATTGAATTTCCACCTAGATCACCTTGTTTAACGGTTATGGATTACTTCGTTTTTCCTCATTAAAAGAACATTATTTTTAAAACACCAGTTGCAAATTTAGAACAATTACAAGAAAGGATTATCCAAGAATGTAGTAATATTTCTCCAGAGATGCTGGTCAACACTTTCGAAAATATGAAGAGATGTGTGAATTTATGCTTGGAGCATGGCGGTGGCCAATTTCAGCAATTTATGTAATTATTTTTCTTTTTCTTTCTGTATATTCTTACTTTGTTAATTTTGTAAACAACAAAAATAAATTTGTATTTTTATTTTATTACTCATTGGTTTGGCATATCATGTCATAATATGAATTTGACAAAATTTTAACCTAGATTTGGTTAGATATTATATCGTCCCCATATCATTGTGATCTAAACCAAGCCCTACGTTTTTTAATCCAAGCCCTCTTTGATGCAAACAATTTTTGCTCGCACGGTACATTCTTTCGCAAGCGGTTCCCAAGATAGAGCCATCGCGCGGCGTCCCTTTTTTAATTGTACACCCGGTACATATGTATAAAAGTCGTATAACGGACTGAAATAAAACATTTATCCCGACTAAATAAAAACAAACAGCCATTTACTTACACTTTAATATTTTGTTTACGACTTCCCCTTACTACCGACGGACAATATCGTCCACCATTACACTTTAACAAAACACAAGTCTACATTTTTAGAGTTTTACATGCAGGTAGATGGAAGAGTTCGTTTCAAATTGCCCAGAGCATTTTTATGTCGGTTCGGGCAATAAAAACTTTAAACTATATTATTATTAGAAACGTGAATGCAACTTTGTGTTCTTTTTCGCTAACTGTTGGATTTTTATTGCTCCAAGTTAGTTTTAATCTCTATTTGGTGCAGTGGCGGTTCCGCCATAGGAGCACATGAGCATGTACATCCCCATACCCCTTATAAAGGAAAAATAATGTTGATTTAAATGTATCATAAGGAATGCACACACTGGCGCGAATAATTCGGTGCGACAGCGAGATTTTCGACTCGCGAAATATTGTCAATTCAAAGTCTTCGGCGTAAAACGAGGAGCAACAAACCGGCGCGAAAATTTCGCTTGGCGACAACGAAACTCCAGTGAATTCATTTCTTTTGCGACCAGCCGCGTTTTCTGTCGTTTTCGTTGCGAATCAAAGATGGCTTCAACTGAAATTTTAATAGTTTGTGAAGAAATATCCGATTTTATACGATTTAAGCCATGAAGATAACAAAAATATAAGAAAGAAAGATAAGTTATGGGATGAAATTGGGCAAAATATACATATGTAGATACTATTTAATTCTTAAACATTAAAAAATAAATATCTTGTGAAGTTTTCGCGCAAACGTTCTCAAAAATACTTATTTTATGAAGTTACCTTATTTATACAGGGTCAAAAACAAATAAACTTTGCATCACATGCGACCAAATTTTAATAGCCCAACTTTGATTTTGTAGAAAAATACACATTTAATATGGCGCTTCTTTAAAGAAAATGTATCTGAAATAAAGCATTGTCAAAACTAAAAAGTTTTATGTAGGTTGCGTTGAGTCTTATTTTGCAAAAGTGGTGCAATTTAGAAAATATGGGTAAAAAGTCAAAATTATCTTATGCAGCTGAAATTTTGCATGTAGGCTAGAAACTGCATTAAAAAAAAACTTTCTAATAACTTTTTTCGATATTTTCAGAAATAACCCCACTTTTGAATTATTTTCTGGAAAAAATTAAAATTTGACAGATAATGCGAATCACGTGAATACTATTTTTTTGCTTAGTTTTCATCTCGATCGAAGCAGAACTTGATGCCAAAGTCAAATTTCGAATAAAGCTATTAATAAAAAAAATCCCATATGATGCGGACTTTACTGGTGACACTGTATATGGAGCCCCTCGGGCTTAGCATCATTTGAAAAACCTAAATATTAGGATATTTTTTATTGAACAAAGAGTTGTACAACGTTATGGGATATATTATACAAATCGGCAACTATACAACATGGGGCTTGATAAACATTACAATTGGAGCAACATTTCCATAATGTATGGACAATAACGTGTATTATGATTGCAATTAACAGCTTATAATAAAACTCTCGGAACTAGAAATCTTCGGTAAAGACCCATTTCTGGCGGAAGCTAATACACCTGAAACTCGACTAGCATTCATTTATTACGCCAAAAATCAAAATGCGATCGGTTATCGCAGATTAACATCCTGTGCAAACTGTGCATTGTATTAATGTTCGAAATTATAACCTCGCGCGTCGCGATGATAGATAGAGAAAATTTGATTTTAAAACTGTCCCATCTATATTGGATGTTGCTTAATATACGACGCAATCTAACGCTCCGTTATTACGGGGTATGGATGGGGTCCGGGAGGGAGGAAGGGAGTTATCTCCCTGTAAATATGAATTTTCGTACACCTAGATAGACATACCGGGTGAATATCGTAATTCTGGAAGATGAAAATGCACACTATCCACAATATCAAAGTGGTATTAAGAGCAAACTTTGGGGATTGTTTGTGGCTACGTCGTCGTCGTCGTATAGACTCCCTGCCTCCTGCAACATTGTTCGGGCAGCAATTATTGCAGTGGATAAAGCGGTCAATATCCTGCGGGATCACCCTGGCCTGAGAGAAGCTGCGTCTATAGCTATCTATATAGACAGTCAAGCAGCCATAAAGGCAATTTGTTCCAGCAGCACTAAGTCAAAATTAGTAAGGCGCTGTCACAACAATCTCTGCATACTTGGTGCTCAGCATCGAATCACCTTGTGTTGGGTTCCTGGCAACGAGATTGCTGATGCGCTCGCCAGGGAGGGCGCAAGCAGATTCTGTCGAACTAGCGGAGAATACTGTGACTAGATAACTGGGATCAGTCAAAGCTAAAAGGATAGCTAAAAAACATATGCAAAGCAGATGAACAGGGCTGACAACCTGTAGCATCTGCAGGCAATTGTGGCCCCTACTTGACGGCAAGAAAACCGCAGCGCTATTACAGCACAGTCGGAAGGACCTAAGAAATATCACTGCCGTAGTCACCGGACATTGCCCGTTCGGTAGACACGCCGAACGTATGCACATACCAGCTAATGACTACTGCAGAAGTTGCCAAATTGAAGAAGAGGAGGAAAGTATTCAGCATTTCTTGTGTGAATGTCACGGCCTCGCGAGAAGAAGGTTCAATGCCTTGGGCGAACCATTCCTTAATGATATGGAGGAAGTGGGCAGCCTGCAACTGGGTCGACTCGCTAAGTTTATTAACAGCAGTGGTTGGTTTGAATGAGCTGTCACGATTCTTCTACGGTCTACGTCGCGTTAACCATCAGGAAGCTGATGCGGATAGGTTCCGCGGAACACGTGTGGTACCACAACGGTCCTTATAGGACTTGGTGTGACTGTTGGGACAATGCCAGAGGTCTGCTACTCTAACCTAACCTTGTGCCTAATGATTTTTGGGACCTAAGCTTAAATCAGTTTGATGGTTTTTCTTCAAAACAGACTTCATCAGAGTCTTTGTTTTTTTTTTTAACATTCCTTACACAATATTGAGAAATCCGCCGTAAATCCTTCTAAGGTTTGCTGTTTAAATTAAAAAAAAAAAACCGGAAACGTTATTATTTCCATAGAATCATAGAGCGTATATATAATATACCTACCACTCTTAAAAAATTGGCAGTTTTTTTTTTATATTTCAAAATTAATGCGTTCACCCGGTGTAAATACCTGTGTGCACCGAAATATGCACATCGAACAGCCCTCTTCCGCACACACGTACATCCATATGCATGGAAACATTGATTGCCAATTTACAGCAGTAATATATTAGTCCCTGATTGAGTTTTGCTGTAAAATAGGAATAATGCTGACGTGCCAGCACTCTCTGTGTACATTATTACGGAGCTTAAACTTTGATTAATTCGGCAGCCGGAACTATAGACCGTCATCTCTGGATATGGCGCCGCTGCGCTGCGTGTATGTGTACTTCGTCTTCATTTGCAAATCACAAGCCTCCATTGCAGTGGATATACGTGCAAATATATGGGCCTTTATATGTAGACTCTGTTAATCAGGATGATTGTCATCAATAGTCATTGATGGCACAATGGATGAATTTGCGATTTGTCTGGATAAAAAGACTGCCTTAGTTCGACCGGTTTATGTTTGCATGTATTTATGCCCAATGAAATTTGCATGTACATAATATCGTCGCACGTAAGCAGGAGAAGTCGCTTAATCCTTTAGTAGCTAAGGATCGGCAAGACAAAAAAATATTGTTTTGAGGGACTAGTTCCTGTCTTGTTTTAAAAACTCTGAGCAAGCGAGGAATTTGTCTCAACATTTTTGCTTATATCTGTTTCTCTAGCGGTTAGGTCAGGGGGCAAAACCTCACAACACTTACCTATTTTAACAGAGTAAGCAATACAGCTTAAACTGATAGACAATTATAGGCTACACCCCTTTTTTCAAACCTTATGTACCAATTTTTCTACCTCGGCCAGTTTTTGTTTCTGAGATACGGAAATTCCCGTCCCCCGTTTCTACCCTCTTAGGGATTGATTTAAGAAAAATACCTTTTTAGTGGATAGGGTGAGATTACAGAAATTCTGCATCTGACGTCTGCAGCTGCAAGTAGCAGTTTGCACATGAAAATGACAAAATTAGAATTTCAGGAAACGTATGTCATACTTTGCGTCTGCAAATTTGCAGAAGGTTTGATGGTCCTGCAAACTTGGAGAATGCGTAGAATTTGTTAAAAACTATCCTATATTTTGGGGATTTAACAGACGATGGTATCGCACGGTATTGACGGTGGTTATTTGCAATTTGTATACGATTTTAATATAAAAATAAAACAAGGGAACGTTAAGAGTTAAGTTCATTAATTTATTATTGCCATGGATTTGGACATATTTCACGTATTTGGCAGTCAATAGCAAAAAGCCAGAAGTTAAACGGTTTAACTAGGGTAAAAATGGCGGATTTGGAAATAGTTTTTGGAATGTCAAATTTCTGAAAATTATTTTCTGTCTGCAAGTCAGCCATATTTGCAGATCTGGAAAGTTGCAGGTAAGTATGCATGTTCTGTAATCTCACCCATAATAAGGAGAAGGCATTCTCGAAATTTCATTATTCTAGGTTTAGGGGTTTAGGCTAGGCATTGATGAATGAGTCGTCAGTCACTTTATTTACAACTTAATATGATAGTATACAGTGTCACCAGTAAAGTCCGCATCATATGGGATTTTTTTATTAATAGCTTTATTCAAAATTTGACTTTGGCATTAAGTTCTGCTTCGATCGAGATGAAAATTAAGCAAAAAAATAGTAGTCACGTGATTCGCATTATCTGTCAAATTTGAATTTTTTCCAAAAAATAATTCAAAAGTGGGGTTATTTCTGAAAGTATCGAAAAAAGTTATTAGAAAAAGTTTTTTTAAATACAGTTTCTAGCCCACATGCAAAATTTCAGCTGCATAAGATAATTTTGATTTTTACCTATATTTTGTAAATTGCACCACTTTTGCAAAATAAGACTCAACGCAATCTACATAAAACTTCTTAGTTTTGACAATACTTACTTTATTTCAGATACATTTTTGTATTAATTGTGTGTTTTTCTACAAAATCAAAATTGGGCTATTAAAATTTGGTTTATTTGTTTTTGACCCTGTATAAGGAAACTTTATAAAATAAGTATTTTTGAAAACGTTGTTTTTGTCTGAAAGTAATACACGTTAACGTTATTATGACATAGCTTAATAGTAAATTATAATATAGGAGTTTTAAATTAAATCGTTAAAAATAGATAAATTTTACGTTGTTAAACTAAAATTTATTTTCCACTTAAAAAACACTTTACTGAAGACACTGTGTTCGTTTTTTTTCTTAATATTAAGGTGTATTACTTTCAGACACAAACTACGTTTTTAAAAATACTTATTTTATGAAGTTACCTTATACAGGGTCAAAAACAAATAAACTTTGCATCACATGCGACCACATTTTAATAGCCCAATTTTGATTTTGTAGAAAAACACACATTTAAAGAAAGTGTATCTGAAATAAAGCATTGTCAAAACTAAGAAGTTTTATGTAGGTTGCGTTGAGTCTTATTTTGCAAAAGTGGTGCAATTTACAAAATATAGGTAAAAAAAAAAATATCTTATGCATCTGAAATTTTGCATGTGTCCTAGAAACTGCATTTAAAAAACTTTTTTCTTATAACTTTTTTCGATATTTTCAGAAATGAATTATTTTTTGGAAAAAATTAAAATTTGACAGGTAATGCAAATCACGTAACTACTATTTTTTTGCTTAATTTTCATCTCGATCAAAGTAGAACTTGATACCAAAGTCAAATTTTAAATAAAACTATTAATAAAAAAAAATCCCATATGATGCGGACTTTACTGGTCACACTTTAGATTATACGCTTTATCAAAATATCATTATGTTGTTAGGCAAGTTCGTACACAAAGTTATAACTTGTTATTGAAGTAACGATTCTTAGTTTAAGATCGATTATTTTACATTCAATTGTCAAGTTATACATACAGAATACTAAAACAAAATTCTTTGTGTTGAACGAAATTTATCCTTTTTGCAATCTTACCCATTTGTAAATATTTAAAGGTATTGTATGGGTTAGGCGGTTTCGTTTCGATTCGATCGATGCGACCCAATCACGACGTGTTAATTATAAAATAGTATATTGCAAAGTGTTAACCGCTGTTTGATTTCCGCCACTATTTTAGTTACCAAAAGTCATTTTAATACGGTAGTGTGTGGTGCGGTCGCGCGTTTTGACGGCTTCCAGCCCGTAATTCGATTATTTATTATAATTGCCGGTTTTATTGCGGCTATTACTCGTGATGGAAGCGATATGAATTTGTTTCGATTGATTCTAAAGATAGACAGTTGATTGTAAAAAATATATAGTCAATTCAATTTGATATAAGAAATAAAATCAGTCCCATCCCATGCCCTAAGCTCTGACAAACATAACTTTTGTGCCAATGCAAATAATATGGTGCGCTCTCGCTTCAGCTAGCTGGATACATAATTATAGGTGTAGGGAGGCTTAATGCCGAGCAAAAGATCAGTGACGACCTTTTGTACCCACCTCATTTTACCTTTAGGTAATGTTCCTCAAATGACACCCCCATTTTTACGTAGATTCCAGTTCAGAACAATTTACCAGTAGCCTTTATTATCCGTCTAAATTATGCTCTGGTTGTTACACTTTTTCTTCACCCCTTTGACGAACAAACACCTCATTTCGTCATCACAACTAAGGGTATAGCCGGTAAGCCATTGTAATTGGAATCAGCATTCGATCAAACATGCACGATCAGCTTTACCGAAATGTTTGGTTCAAGGCGTACCTCAACCCATCCGAATCAGTTCTTAGACATGCATCGCTGTCTGGAAGACCGATTCTTTTTTTGGTTTAATGCATCACTCTTGATTACATCCCCTAAGGCTCTAAAGTGTATCTACCTAATCGACATCGGTGGAGACTATTCGAACGCTGTTTCTTTGCAACTGCACTGTTTCTAGTTGAGAATTTGCCAGTGTATAACTCTACAGTACCTCACTTAGTACTATGGCTGGTACACTCATACCTCAACTCACACTGAGCCACGATCAAGACACGACCTATTTAGATTCAGTATCACAACACCTTGATTGTGGCATGATATACAGGGTGAGTCGGGAGGAACGGACCAAATTTTAGGAGCGTAATATACACGCAAAAACAATTTGAAAAAACCCATATGTTCTTATTCAATAATCATTTGTTTTCAAGTTATAGCGTAATACCAAATAAAGGAAAGTTCATATATTAACGGTTTCCTAATCATACTAATCATTACTAAAAATACCGCCATTGACTTCTAAACCTTTTTTGCTTCGTCTACAAAGAAGGCCCCAATGCTCTTCTAATTGCTTCGTGTCTTTCTTCTTTAAAATTGACTGCAGTATTTCTAATATGTCGAATTAGTGCATCCCGAGTGTCCACTTTTACTTTGTACACTTCATTTTACCCACCGCTTTTTATCTATATATATCTTACCAAATGCCGCGCGACGTCAACTTAAATTTGCTTTTGCTCAGGTTAACTTAAATTTGCTCATAAATATTTTTAGAAAATTATTTTTTTCAAAACATTCATGAGCTGAAATAAATTTCCGAAAATAATCTAACCTCTTATTATCTGTATATATCTTACCGAATGCCGCGCGATGTTAACTTAAATTTGCTTTTGCTCAGGTTAACTTAAATTTGCTCATAAATATTTTTAGAAAATTATTTTTTTCAAAACATTCATGAGCTGGAATAAATTTCCGAAAATAATCTAACCTCTTATTATCTGTATATATCTTACCGAATGGCGCGCGATGTTAACTTAAATTTGCTTTTGCTCAGGTTAACTTAAATTTGCTCATAAATATTTTTAGAAAATTATTTTTTTTCAAAACATTCATGAGCTGGAATAAATTTCCGAAAATAATCTAACCTCTTATTATCTGTATATATCTTACCGAATGGCGCGCGATGTTAACTTAAATTTGCTTTTGCTCAGGTTAACTTAAATTTGCTCATAAATATTTTTAGAAAATAATTTTTTTCAAAACATTCATGAGCTGGAATAAATTTCCGAAAATAATCTAACCTCTTATTATCTGTATATATCTTACCGAATGGCGCGCGATGTTAACTTAAATTTGCTTTTGCTCAGGTTAACTTAAATTTGCTCATCAATATTTTTAGAAAATAATTTTTTAAAACATTCATGAGCTGGAATAAATTTCCGAAAATAATCTAACCTCTTATTATCTGTATATATCTTACCGAATGGCGCGCGATGTTAACTTAAATTTGCTTTTGCTCAGGTTAACTTAAATTTGCTCATAAATATTTTTAGAAAATAATTTTTTTCAAAACATTCATGAGCTGGAATAAATTTCCGAAAATAATCTAACCTCTTATTATCTGTATATATCTTACCGAATGGCGCGCGATGTTAACTTAAATTTGCTTTTGCTCAGATTTACTTAAATTTGCTCATAAATATTTTTAGAAAATAATTTTTTTCAAAACATTCATGAGCTGGAATAAATTTCCGAAAATAATCTAACCTCTTATTATCTGTATATATCTTACCGAATGCCGCGCGACGTTAACTTAAATTTGCTTTTGCTCAGGTTAACTTAAATTTGCTCATAAATATTTTTAGAAAATTATTTTTTCAAAACATTCATGAGCTCGAATAAATTTTCGAAAATAATTTAAGCTCTTATCATCTATATTTTTATTGAAAGAAAAATAATTAATGTAAGAAAGCACCAAAGATATTTGTGAAAATAATATGGGTACCATTAAATATTCTATTGGGTAGTATCTATGGTACCCGTACCCGTTGCTTTGATAGCGAAATTATAACAATTGAATTGCGCGAGCGAAGCCGCGGGTAGGGTATCCGCTAGTAAACATATAAATCTATAGCAACATAACCAACAGTGACATAACGCGCGATTGAAAAGGGCAGAAAATAGGTGATTCATTAATCGAATTATTGGCGATTTATCGTCAAACTGGCGCCCACTAATAATAATAAGTGATTTGTTTTTAATTGAGCTGCTTTTGTGTATATGCGCTGCGAATGCGTATGTGCGTTCGCCCTCGATGCGGCCGGCTATGGAGTCAGTGGCAACATATGATTTGAGGAGGACACATAACATCAAGGGCGTAAGGCTTTGTAATAATGTTTATAAAAAAATATTGTTATATTTTAGTTGTAAACTTACAGACTGTCGGCAAGACATTTAATCTTTTATTTTTTAGTTAATATTTACACCGTGGCATACCTTGAATGTGGGGTCAAGGCCGCCAAGTTTTACAGAGGCCAGGGTCTTAAACTTCTCGAATAAAAAAAATATTCACTGGAAGCGTCGCCCTAGAATATTACAACGGTTTGCAAATCTTTTTATTATCACACCGAATCTCATAACAAAAAAAAAATTTTTTCCCTATATCATAACAAATTGCCTAGGTGCAGATTTTGAACGTTTCTTATCAGGTATTCACATTACTTCATACCCCAAGTGCTGGCAGTGCCAGAACAAAAAATAAAATGGTAAATACGGTACAAGTTCTATTTTACAGAATATCGTTTCTAATATCAGAGAGATCAGGGTAGAGAATTTTTAAACAGTGACAAATATAAAATTCATTTTCACGTATTCCAACTTACACACTTAAACCAAAAAGAGTAGAAGTTAGATTGGGTTAGACTGGCAGACTACTGGGAATGTCCAAACGGTCCTATGAGAACTGTTGTGATACCACTCATGCTCCGCGGAAACTATCTGCATCAGCTCCCCCTTGTCTAGCGCTACGTATAGCTCAGAAGGATCTTCTGGATCTTGGCAACTCTTTTAAACCAGCCACACTATACTTTTGATAAACTCAGTAACACAGTCCAATTGTAAATTGCTTACTTCCACGGTTTATTAAATGATGGCTCGCCCATGGCATTAAACATTTATGCGAAGCCAGTACATTTACATAAGAATTGTGGAATATCTTCTTCCTTTTTTTCCTATTATGTACAACTTCTGCAGATGTCGTTAGCTGGTATTCCCATACGTTCGGCTTATCTACGGCAGTGATATTTATTAGGTCCTTCCGAGTGTGTTGTAATAACGCTGCGGTTTTCCTGTTGTCAAGTAGGGGGCGCAATTGCTTGGAGATGCTATGGGTTGTTAGCTCGGTCCATCTGCTTTGTGCAAGTTGGTTTGGCTATACAGTGTGGTTGTTTAAGTGTGCAACATATGGGATTTTTTTTTATTACCGATTTCTCAGAAAATTTCATTCTTGATAAAAGTTCGTGCATGTTCGATAATCATATTAGGTGCAATTGGAATGGTTGCAAGTCAAACGGGGTACAGGGTAGGCCAAAAAATATAAAACTTGTACAAGAATAAAGTACCCCTATTTCAGAAAATTCAGCGAAATGTTGTTAAGAAAACTTGTTTAGAATTAAAAGATATGCATAGATTCAAAAACGTGACCTCCTAAAATAAAAAAATATATTTTTTTTAAAAACATTAATAACTTCCCCAAAATTTTTTTTTTATATTGACCATAAAGACCTTGATAAATTAATCAAAATCAAATCAATTTTACATATCTTTGTTCAAATTCAAGCATATTTGTAATTTACTTAAATTTTTAATTTATTAAGAAATCACAAACTCCTTGTTTGTTGCAACGATATTAAACACAACTTTAAAATATCCTAAACATTCTTTTTAACAAGATAAAATATAAGTAATGATAATAATGCTAATTAAAAAACTATCGTTTAAAGTGCAAAATTTTTATTTTAAATGTTTATTAAAAAACTTTATTCTTGTACAAGTTTTATATTTTCTGGCCTACCCTGTACGCCGTTTGACTTGCAACCATTCCAAGTGCACCTAATATGATTATCGAACATGCACCAACTTTTATTAAGAATAACATTTTCTGTGTTGTACACTTGACCAACCACACTGTATACAATCTATGTCCTCTTTGACCGATCCAATCCGGTCCGAAGAACTAGGTTTTATAATTCTAAAGCATTAATGATACGTTAAATTTGTGGTTAGGCCTCCTAAAAATCTCTGAATGTATCTACAAGTAACATTGAGATACCGTGCGAGCAAAAATTATTTGCATCAAGGAGGGCCTTGCATCTAAGGACGTAATGCTTAGCCGTAAAGCTTAATACCTGTTGGGTGTCAGTAACTACCTAAATTAACAATCAATCAGTTAGTCCGTCATCTTTGACAGTCGTTACAAGTAATTTGATTCATCACTAATTTTTCCAATTTCTTGAACAATTGACACTTTACGGAACAGCACAAAAAAAATTCATGGTTGAAGCGTATTTTCGAAACGGGGTTAGAGTAAATGGTGAGTGGCAATACAATCCAGGTTTGTGCATGGACGATTTTCACGACCATTTTCCTAACGTTGCTTTTATTGCTGTGGATTTTTATCATTGCCTGAAAAGAACCGTGGCTGTGTTTAGGGAAACAGGTTCTATAGAACACAAAAAAGGAGCAGGAAGACCATCTGTAAGAACTTGTTGCAAACGCTCGTGAAAAATTGCAAAATACGCCAACAAATTGTATAAGACGCCTGTCCCCAGAAGTGGGAAGATGTAATGGAACATGCAGGACTATTCGTAAGAAGCAGCTAAATTTATTTCCTTATAAAGTGCAAGTATTCCAAGAAATGTGGTAACATTTATCCAGAGATGCTGGTCAACACTTTCGAAAATATGAAGAGACGTGTGAATTTATGCTTGGAGCATGGCGGTGGCCAATTTCAGCAATTTATGTAATTATTTTTCTTTTTCTTTCTGTATATTCTTACTTTGTTAATTTTGTAAACAACAAAAATAAATTTCTATTTGTCTACCTATTTTATTACTCATTAGTTTGGTATATCATGTCATAATATGAATTTGACAAAATTTTAACCTAGATTTGGTTAGATATATCGTCCCCATATATCATTGTGATCTAAACCAAGCCCTACGTTTTTTAGTCCAAGCCCTCTTTGATGCAAATAATTTTTGCTCGCACGGTAGATGTATGTCACAGTTATTTCTTCTTTAGGTGCCTTATCCGCCTCGGACGTTGGTAATCATCAGCGCTATCTAAACCTTGTCTACAGTTAGGCGGAACAATGTGGTGGTGCTCACTTTATACCATTGCCTTAGGTTTTTTAGCCAGGATACTCTTCATCTACCCGGGCCTCTCCTTCCTTCGATCTTTCCTTCTATAATAAGTTTTAAAAGTCGATACTTCTCATTCCTTAAGATGTGACCAAAATACCCCAGTTTGCGCTTTTTCAGTGTGAACAGAACCTCCAGCTGTTTATCAAGGCGTTGAAGTACCTCGGTGTTATGCACTCTTTTTACCCAGAAAATGCTTAGGATCCTTCTGTAAGTCCACATTTCAAAGGCCTCCAGTTTTTTGCACATTGCATCTGTCAAAGTCCAAGCTTCCATTCCATAGAGCAGTATGCTGAACACGTAACAGCGAAGCAGTCGGATGCGTAGAGGCAAACTTAAGTCTCTACTGCAAAGTACATTACGCATCCTCAGGAACGAAGCACGAGCTTGTTCTATTCTTGCTCTAATCTCCTGCATACCGTCTCATTTTTCATTTAGCTGACACCCAAGATATTTAAAAGTTTCTACTCGCTTAATTATTTGCTGCCCGTTGATTTCCAGCATTCCATCCACGTTGTTTGACTTGCTACAGTTATTTAGGGCAGTGAAATTTATTATTCAAAGTTTATCCACGATAGATCAGACAATATATCTGCTGGTTTAATAATAAGTTTAGCTTGTAAATCTTACTTTCTAAATGATGCAGGATTAACTTGCCACGTCCAAAGGACCGCTACTGGCTGTGATGCACTGTAGCAGGATTTTAGTTTTTCGCTCGTCCCGCGATTTCCACCGAAATTATTTATGGGTTTCGTTTATTTCCGAATTGACGCCTCTTTAAAATTTCAAATATTTATCGGCTATGTAATTTATTGTAATTTAGACAATTTCTGTTATGGATATTAAAATCATTTGGTGCGTGCCAAGTTCAACAGGTTGTTCTTTACTTGCCCTTTAATTATTCGGTTTATTTGGTTTTAAAATTGTTAAAAAAAACATTTTGGTTTATAAGTACCGCAGTTTATTATACAATAAACATTATTTTATATTTGTAGTCAGTCTTTCTTTCTTTCCTAGCCCATGTTCATCCACTCCTGAATGTAGGCCTCTTCCAGTCGTTCCCATGTTTTTCTATTTAAAGCCACCTGAACCCAGTTTCTCCCTGCTGTTCTTTGTATGTCGTCTTGCCATCGTGTCGGTGGTCTTTCGGCCTTTCCCTTTGTTATCCTCGGGTTCCACTGTATTATTTTGTTTGGCCGTCTGGATGGATCTTGTCTGGCAACGTAGTCAGTACTCTACCAAAATCCAAGAGCTAATTTCAGCATTATCGTTATCATCATAGATCATTTTGGCATTGCCGGCAGTTTTTCGAGTGCTCTCAGCTTATCCGCAGTTGATTGGAATCTATGAGAGACCCGAATATGGTTTAAGGAAGCTTAAAATTACGAAAATTATAGAAATTTTTGAAAGCTTTTCTGAGGAAGATAAAAGAGATATTTTATTATTACTTGTTCGAGATTTTCTGTTGACAGTCAGCATCGCGATTCAAACATGTGGAGGTAGTTTGACCTCACTCCAGGTACCATTATATAATGAAAAGAGAATGGATGATGAAAAAACTAAATTAAAACAAACAGTTGCAGTTACCTAATTATCGTCATCATAGATATTTTTGCGCTTAGACTGCCAATGAACCTACGACAAAATCGCGATCACAGTCGCGTCCCTTTAAAAAAAAATCTGACACTGTGCGACACTAAACACTTGCGGAATTGCTCGAAACTGTTATGCCGACATTTACATGAACAAGCGGCTGATCCAGTAGATAAAATTGCAGTTGCGGCGGATGCAGGGCCGCCGCGTGGCACATTCCAAATCCGGATCACACGAATGTTGATGAAACGTGGCGGATTGATGTCCTTTTTTACCGTTAAGCTGCGATTTTATGTCTAGTCGCATTTTGTGGTAACAAGTATTATCGAATATTTTCCCCATATATAAATAGGTGGTTCTAATGATACTAAAGGTTAAAAAATTAACAATAAATAATATACTTATCAGAGTAAGTTCTAAGACAAGTTATAGCTAGTAGCCGTTTAATACCTATCGAGTAAAGCGATTTACACATTTGTTGAATTGGTGTAAAATAAGAGGGTACATCCTTCTGATTAATGTACACTGGGATATGTCTTTTTAAAATTATTGATATCTTTCAAAAACGAAAAGAAACTACTGAATTTTTGAAACATTCAAGCCTCACTCACAGCTCCAGATCATGCTCCTTAGAGTCCCGATTTTGTGCCATGTAAACCATAAAATTGTCCAGGAGAAAGATTTGTTTTATTTATCGTCATTATATTCGTCACTTATTACTTTATATTGTTAAACAGCTCCTTGTAACTTGACTGCATCCTCTGCTTTACTATTTTCTTCTACTCTATCTAAGACGCATTCGTAATCTACGTTTCTCAGGTAACGGTTTTCCGATTTAACTTTAATTTTCGAAATGTACCGTAATTTATGCTATACGGGGTGCGACAATATCGTGTGCGTATGTGAGAATCTCGAGAACGGTTTCGATAACTTAATTAAGGTAAAGTTGCGGATTCTGAGGCTCAGTAATTGGGTGAAAGAAAATTGCAAATATTCCTGATAACTTCGGAGATATCCGAAAAAAAAAACGAATTTTTCACTTATAATCTCCCTAGCAGCAGCATTATTCCCTATAATTTTTTTCTCGGTTTCACTCATGTTTTTTCTATCAACAAGAGCTGAGCTTGAAAAAAATTATCGGGAATTAATTCTGTTGCGTGGGAGATTCGGTAAGAAAATTTTATAAATTGGAGTTTTTTCTTATTGTATTTTTTTTGCTAAAATGTTACAAAAACATATTTCCGGCGGCTTTAGTTAATTGTAACTAATTAGAGTTTTAGAAATAAAGTTCATTTTAGCCGTTAGTAACTCATTTTTATTACAAAAATGTAAGAAACATTAAATAACAAATTTGTTATCTGAAATCCAATGTCTTTATAGTTTTAAATTCAAATAAAACTTTAAAAAACTATTTCCAATGAGTTTAGTTTAATATGACGCACTGTATTTTTACAATAGAAGTTGATTTTATTTGTTAGTAACTAAGGTTTATTACTAAAATTTCAGGAACATTAAAAACATTAATTCGTTTTCAACCATAACATCTGAAATTACATGTCTACATAGTTGCAAATGAAACTGAAAAAAACATATTTTCGATGAGTTTAGTTAAATTTTTGATGTGTCTCTTTTAGCCCTGGTGTTCGATATGTAAAACAAATTGGTTATTATCAAAAAAAAATTATAAATTAGCAACAAAATGTATTTTGATTTTATCCTGAGTGATTTTTGCCAATAGATATAAAGCACTTCATTTTTGACAAAAAAATTATCACTTATTAATTTCATTAAGTTAATAGGAACTAACAAAATTATCGCGATAATTTCCCGTTGCTAAAAGCAACGTAAACAAAAAGAAGCCTTCTAATTGGTTGAAAAAAAATTATGTAATTTTCGGGGGTAAGTGCACAAGTGCATCAAAATTATCTTATTATTTTTTGAATGAAATGTGTTTTTTTATAATTGCAAGAGTTTGTTTTCATATTTTCGCGAAAAAGCCCGACTCCGCAGGAGGAGGGCATTTTCGTAAAATATGAAAACAAACGATTGCAATTTGTAAAAAAACACATTGAATAAAAAAATTATCTTATTATTTTTATGCACGAGTGTAATTTATTTGAATATTTCCCAAATTAATTAAGAACTCGAATCAAGTAAATTTAAATATTTTATTTAACAGAATGCAAAGAGATAGTTATTAACAATTCTTGACAAAATGAAAGGAAAACATTCGTTGACATTGACTTTTTTGTCTGCTGTCACTCAATAAGATGACGTTAATTGTCAGAATATTACATTTTTTGACGTTTGTTAACAATAAAATCCCGCTTTGACGTTTTGTCAACAATATAAACTTGCGATGCAATTTTCGATTTTTGGCAGTGCTGTTTTCGCTGTAATTTTGCGAAAATTGCATTTCTCTTATGGGAACTTTAACATATGAGGGAAATATTCAGTTTAATTTTTTTCGCCTTAATTTTTGACTTGGGAAAGACGAAAACTTTTTTTATTCGTTTTTTATGTTCTACAGGATGGCGTTTTTACTGTCAGAATCGACGTTTCATTCTGCAGATATCACCGTCAAGTCAAATTTTTTAAATACAGACCTGGAATTTTCAACACGGTTTTAAGGACTTTAGAAATTAAAAGCAAGTCAACGGTTTTTTAATTTTAACGTTTCGTCATTAAATAACACATCATCAGTGTTTCAAAAATTATTCTTTCTTTACCATTATAGAATTAAATACCAAAATTGCGTTTTTTTTTATAAAAAAAAACTGTTACTAGATAGTTTATCTGTTTTAAAGTTTTGGCAACTAATCTTAAAATTTCTGCTTCACTTGACACACAACATTGAAATTGTTTAAAATTTCTAAAGCCTAAATTTCTCTTAAACCGTAAATCAAATTTCGGTTATTAATAGAACATAATATTTGGCAATGAATTTTTTTTTTGTTTTCTCCCAAGAAACAAGTAAGCCTGAAGAAGTTAAAAACTAAAACAGATTTTTTCGGTGTTTTTCCAAAGGTGTATTTTCAATTTTCTTTTACCAAATTATTAGGCCATATTGCCTTGAATTTAATCGTCTTCCTATCTCCTACCATTTTTGAAATAGGACCTGTACGCGCAAGAATTTGTAAAAAGAAACGGAATTATTTTTTCTCAATGATAATCCTAAATTTCAGATCTGTTATAGGACCAACGACGGTTGGACCTTTAGCTATTCAACTGTACTAAATTTATTATTGTAATATATTAAATTTTACTGGTAATATTAATATTTAGTGACCGAACGCCTGCAGCTATTTTTCAAATATTTATCTTGGCGTTTGTTAATAGTACAGAAGCTAAATATATCTACAGTTGACGACAGATAATTTCATACACTAAACTGTGACACTGTAAATGCAACTGTTTTAACTTTATTACCTTTGTAACGTGTTAATTGTTATCATGTTAAAAATGCCTCATTTAAGTATTATTGAAAAAGCAAGAATAATATGTTTAGTAGAAATAGGGTGGTCTTATGGAAAAATATCTCATCATTTTAGAGTACCTAGAAGTACTGTTCAAGGAATTGTAAAAAAGGGCTCTATCATCAAACACTTGAAAGGTCTGTTTGGTTTAAATAATAGAAAATCATCAAATGATGAAGACCGAAATTTGGTGGAGTATTTAAGGCAAAAGCCATTTGAAAGTGCAGTATCCGCTATGCACATAACAGGATTCCCTGCTTCATCTAGAACTGCGCAACGCCGAGTAAGACAATGTTCCGAATTAAGAAGTCGAGCAGCTGCATCCAAACCGTTTTTAAAAAATAAGGATGATAAGGAACAAAGAATTGGGTTTGCTATATAATATGCAATATTTACCAGAAAATGATTTTTTTTGGCAAAATGTTATCGTTTTCGATGAGAAAACTTTTCAGTCTACATTTATAATGGAAGAACTAGAGTATATAGACCACCAAATTCCTGATATGATAATAAGTAGGTATACTCAATTTTCCGTTAATGTGTGGGCATGGATAAGTGTTTACGGCTGGAATATTCGTGAAACACTAAACAGTAATATATATCTCCAAATTTTAGAAAAGGTTTTTCTTCCTTCTGCCGCGATAGTTTTTGAAGGAAATAACTTTATATTGCATACTGCAAGAAATATAGGAAACTATTTTAGACAAAACAACATAATATGTCTGTCTTGGTGTTCAAGAAGTCCTGATTTAAATCCAATTGAAAATGTTTTGGGATTGATGGTAAAAAAATGTACAAAATAAATTTTAAACCACAGAATGAAATAGAGTTATTTGATAAAATAGAAAAAATTTGGGAAGGGCTAACTTAGGATTACACCAGAAGTATTATTTTGTCAATGCCAAGAAGATTACGATTAGTGTTAGAATCAAATGGCGCAGCAATTAAATATTACTATTTTGTATGTTGTTTGTTAATAAATTTACCCTTTTTGGCTTTATACTTTTGTAGTTTTCCTGGTATTATTTTATAATTTTCTTAATTCGCGGCTGTAATTTAAACACAAAAATATTTAGAAATAACCATTATTACTACTTATAAAAAATCGTACATACAATAATTGACAGCTATGTATATAGCTGGTGTTCTATCCAGGTATAAGCAGCAAGGTGAGAAACCCGTTTTACCCAATTTTGTTGTAATTGAGTTATGTATGGGTGGAGTGTACGAATTTCTATATCGTCAACTGTACCTACATAAAATTACTACAGTATTTCTCAATAACCTAATATATCTGGAAATTAATTTGATAACTTTATTAGTCGTTTTAAGTAAACTGTATACATGTAAAGCGCGAGTGAAAAATATTCAAATACGATGTTAGAGTCTTAAAAAAAATTTCACAATAAATAAAAACTTTTAGAGAATATAACAAAAGGCCAAGAGGCGCGGGGGCGGAAAGGTGGGTTCTCCCAGGGGCTCGAACGTCCCTCGGGGGGGCCGTAACTCTTTTTCCTCGAGTAGCTTTTGTGCTTTTTATATTGTTACAGCTTTTCGATAAAAGAGCCGAAATAATCTAATTTACACATCTGAATTTCCAACATGGAAGGAACGGCACCGTTCATTTCGCAACCAAAATGGACGGCGAGCTTCGCGATGTCTTGGAACTTTTATTTTTAGTGCATTATTGCCAGGTTTCCCTCCTTTATTTGATTATTAAATTTTCCTGTCGGGTTGGGCCGTTAATTATATTTTAAAGAAATGTCGCGCAGTTGTAGTTACAGCCTTACAGCAATTCTGTTTCTCGCGCCAAGGTGAAGAGATGGGCCATTTCGTATTTTACACATCGAGGTCATGATTATTGCGTGCTTGTATTAAAGATCCAGTCTGTTATGGTTCATGGTACTATTAAGGTCACTCATGGTACTTTTAAGGTCACGAATTTTACCGCCTCTTTGAGTTTATTTCGCATAATTTGTCCTTTTTCATTCGACAAAACCTTCAATTTCCAACTCTTGTAGGACAGACACAACCAGGGACCTAACTAGGGGGGATATCTAGCACAACATTTCTCTTTGGCATTGCCCCCAGGCTCTTATGCAAGGGCAGCGGGAGGGTTTATTGGGATAATATTCATTATTATTTCTTATTTTTTAGAAATCGGCTTCTAAAGGGGTGCCAGGGGAGTTCCCTAAAGGGGAAAAAAGGGGGTATAATTTTGTAAAAGCAATTAAATAGAGCTAAATTATTTTAAAATTACTAATAATTGTATAAAAGTGTCTAAACTCTGTTTCTTAAAGCCTGACAGCACAGCTGAGGGTCATGAGTCGTAAAACCTCAATAAACCATAAGCGTAACAATAACAGGTACCTGATTTTAAGTAATTAAATTATCTTTTATTGCATAGGTGTACAGGTAAGTGGCTTATGCATGGAATATTTCCAACTTCAAGTGAGGTAGTTTAGTTTTTTTTTAACATGAGCTTCTGTGTATATTATAAAAATAAAACAAAAATGGCGAATAATCCTTCGAATTCAGTGACAGTGAAGACACCTTTCTAGACCTTTAATTTGTTAACTCTTTTAAGTAACTGTTTTTGTATTCAGAAAATAAAATTAATTCAGTTAAATATACAAATCTTTTTTGCACTTCACAACTACATACGAATAAATATAAATTATAAATAAAAATTACATATAGAAACCAAAAAAAAAATGAAAATAAGAACGTACCATAATATTACAATTTAAGAGGACAGGCAACTCTATTAAAAAAATGGGTTAAAACGGTCAAATTTTTTGGCAGACCTGTTCTCTTAACACGATACACTATTTCACTATCACCTTGTTTTGTTAATGTATAGTATCGGCTAGAAACAAACCGGATAAAGCTTTTACTATGTATAATTTATTTACAACACGGGCAGGAAACAAAAGGAATTTATATTTCATAAATAACAACCTAAACGACCGCCACTGTCCGAAGATTTATTCTAAATCATCGGTTGCCCTATTGTTACAATTTTACAACCCTATATCGTGAAAGGTAAAATTAGGTGTGTGCCAATCTACAGTGTCACCAGTAAAGTCCGCATCATATGGGATTTTTTTTTATTAACAGCTTTATTCAAAATTTGACTTTGGCATTAAGTTCTGCTTCGATCGAGATGAAAATTAAGCAAAAAAATAGTAGTCACGTGATTCGCTTTATCTGTCAAATTTTAATTTTTTCCAGAAAATAATTCAAAAGTGGGGTGGGGTTATTTCTGAAAATATCGAAAAGAGTTATTAGAAAAAGTTTTTTTAAATGCAGTTTTTAGCCCACATGCAAAATTTCAGCTGCATAAGATAATTTTGATTTTTTACCTATATTTTGTAAATTGCACCACTTTTGCAAAATAAAACATAAAATAAGTATTTTTGAAAACGTAGTTTGCGTCTGAAAGTAATACACGTTAACGTTATTATGACATAGCCTTATAATAAATTATAATATAGGGGTTTTATTTTAAATCGTTGAAAGTAGATAAACTTTACGTTGTTAAACTGAAATTTATTTTCCACTTAAAAAACAATTTACTGAAGACACTGTGTTCTTTTTTGTCTTAATATTAAGGTGTATTACTTTCAGACACAAACTACGTTTTCAAAAATACTTATTTTATGAAGTTACCTTATACAGGGTCAAAAACAAATAAACTTTGCATCACATGCGACCAAATTTTAATAGCCCAATTTTGATTTGGTAGAAAAACACACATTTAATAAAGCGCTACTTTAAAGAAAATGTATCGGAAATAGAGCATTGTCAAAACTAAAACGTTTTATGTAGGTTGCGTTGAGTTTTATTTTGCAAAAGTGGTGCAATTTACAAAATATAGGTAAAAAATCAAAATTATCTTATGCAGCTGAAATTTTGCATGTGGGCTAAAAACTGCATTTAAAAAAACTTTTTCTAATAACTCTTTTCGATATTTTCAGAAATAACCCCACCCCACTTTTGAATTATTTTCTGGAAAAAATTAAAATTTGACAGATAAAGCGAATCACGTGACTACTATTTTTTTGCTTAATTTTCATCTCGATCGAAGCAGAACTTAATGCCAAAGTCAAATTTTGAATAAAGCTGTTAATAAAAAAAAATCCCATATGATGCGGACTTTACTGGTGACACTGTATATAGTGTTTAAACTATTACCTGTATTATTACTAAAAAGATATACTTTCGGGCGAAAAATAATATGTTTACCCGATAAGCTAAATTTTTGTTTTGCATTTTTAATGAGGGTTCTTACCTGTCAGGCAATAGGAAATATAGATAATATTTTGAACATTGTAAAATTAAAAGAATTTCCTATGTTCCGTTCGGCTGCGCATTATCCGGTATGTCTTACACAGTAAATGTGGTCATTCATTTTTCATTTCAATTTATTAACTGCATTACGACACCAGAAACATTGTTGTAAACCGAGCAATATTAACTGAAACAGTAAAACTGCTGCAGCATTTATATGATACATTTTTATCGTTTATCGGCGGAATTTTATATCTCCTGCGGAAGGCCGAGGACATTGTATACATGCAGTGGAAAAAGATTTGTATTCACGTTGTTTCCAGTTCAGAACTAGAAAAACGTTAAATGAAAACCGTTCCGGTCACATTGAATCGCGCGAAAGCAGGGAAACGTCACGTTTATCAACACAACATTGTTACAATATACACCTGTACGGTTTCTATCCAGGGAAAAACTCCTGTTTTTTGTTAAAACTGTTAATTAGCTGGATGTCGTTTTAAATTGTTTTGGTATCAAAGCCAGGTTTTCCTTTATTCTTAACAACAAATAATATAGAACATTTTATGAAGCAAACGTTTTTTTCAGAAATAACAATACCAATATTGTTAGACAAACAGATTTTTGGTAAATGGGAATTGCTTGAAATAAGTTCTTATTGTCGACATTACTCGTAAAAACTGTTTGTACCAAGATTTGAAAATCTGCCCATTTATTGTTACATCCAAATGGGGACAAACTTGAGGGACGTTTATTCTAAAATCAGATTTAAAAAAAGTTAGATGACTTTAAATTATGCACTTTGTCTGATTATTAAGTATCTATACTGATTTAAACAAATAATACTTTAATGTTTTTTTCATGAAGTACTTAAAAATATTCGTTTTCTGTCGTCGGATCTTTACTGAGGAGCCATGATATGGCGAAACACGTCTAAGGATGGATCTGACAAATTAAAAAAAGAGGCTTCTTCAGTTTTTATTGGTTTCGATTCCATTAACCAAAAACCCACTGGGTGGGTAGGCCCGTAATTGTGATGTGGGTCTACAGCTGATTTCATCGTAACATTTGATTATTTGAAACTTATTTTAATAAGTTTTACATTACTAGGTGGCGCTGGTCGCATCTAACCCTCCTCTAGGAAAGTGCCGGACGAAGACATTTACTTATTTTTTTAGTTATTACTCCTTGTGGGAAGACACAAAGAGGAGATAGATCGGATAGCTAAACAACTTGCGCAAAGCAGATGGACAGGGCTGACAACTTGTAGCATCTCCAGGCAATTGTGGCCCCTACTTGACCGCAGGAAAACCGCAGCGCTATTACAGCACCGTCGGAAGGACCTAAGAAACATCACTGCCGTAGTCACCGGACATTGCCTGTTCGGTAGACACGCTAGACGTATGCAAATACCAACTAACGACTTTTGTAGAAGTTGCAGAAATGAAGAAGAGGAGGAAAGTATTCAGCATTTCTTATGTGAATGCCCCGGCCTCGCAGGAAGAAGGTTTAATGCCCTGGGCGAACCATTCTTTAATGATCTGGAGGAAGTCAGCAGCCTGCAACTGGGTCGACTCACTAAGTTAATTAAGAGCAGTGGCTGGTTTGAATGAGCTGCCAAGATTCTTCTATTGCCTACGTGGCGTTAACCATCAGGAAGCTGATGCGGATAGGTTCCGCGGAACATGTGTGGTACCACAACGGTCCTTATAGGACTACGTGTGACTTGTTGGACAATGCCAGAGGTCTGCCACTCTAACCTAACCTAATCTTGTGAGAAGACAGTGCAAGATAGACAAGTCATTATTTTTATCATAACAAGCCGATAAGAGGTCAAATGCAAATGTCTGCCAGGTGCCTCGAAAGTTACACAATGAAACCACACCACGTGAAATATATACCAATTTTTACTCTAGAATACTAAGAGACTTGCTTGCTTTACCTAAGAATCCAAAGAGACTTGCTCCGTTTTGGGTTTTATTTGAGCTTAAATTGACTTAATTTTTAAATATTGGGACTTTACCAGTGCTATGGCGGCGCCAGTATTTTCATTTTACAAGTAAGTCTCCATAGCCCTGTCATGATAGAATGTCCGTAGGATGCGTGGTCTATCCTTGCTTGCTGGTTGGTTATATTAGTAAAGTTGTTCAAAAAGTATTAGCCGAACTAAAATAATGTTTTTCATAAAGATTACGAAACGAAATAATTTAAAAACAACGAGGCATTCTAAAACCCCAACTTTTTTACCTAATAAATTTAAAAAGTAATCTTCGTCCCCACGTCGAGTGAGACGTTCTCCCTCTGAGAGTTAACAACTGCGCTAATTAAAAGGGCCTTTCCCCGTCTCCCCCTTCTCCTCGCCAAGGGTCGCTGTCGTTGCCCCAACGGTAGCCGCGAGCTTACCTTTTGGTGTTTTCCGACGTTTTTATTAATTATTTTTGATAATTTAGAAACTCTTTTCGCAGCGGGCGTAAGATAAATGAGAAGGAAATTATTTAAATTATTTTTTAAAGTACGGTTTGAAAAATTAAGGTTTTTTTTTTTACTAAAATTAGGTTAAATTGCAGTTAAATTATAAAAAGTTTTTCCATCGAAATTATTGCTCACAAATAATTATGAATGCAAAGTATTTAGGCTAAAGGTTCAGTCATTTTTTTTGCGTAAAACATTTTTAATAAATATACGCAGTGACAGGCAGAATTCTGGTTCCATATGGAAAACTTTTTCACTATTGATTTCTCAAAAAAATGTATTCCTGATAAAAGTTTCCGCATCTACTTAAACTAAAAAAGCGCTCATTAAAATAGAAAAAACAATTTTTCAAAAGTCGCTCAATAGTAAAGTAGGTACTCTTATTTTTCGTTTCAGATAAAATTTTTACTTGTGAAAGTTGTTTAGAATTAAAAGTTTTGTCCGAATGCGAAGTCACGGCCTTCTATTCTAAAAACGAAAATAATACTTAGATATACAGGGTGTCCGGAAATGATGAGCAAAAAAATTAGGGGATAATTCTAGACCGAAAATAAGGCTTTATCTTCTTATAACATTTTTTCGAAAATTGATTACTAACAAAGTTACAGGGTTAAAGTTAAATTTTATTTGCAGTTTTTTTGCAATATCTTTTTCCACGCTCAAAATATTTTGACGAAATCTCATATATGGGGCTTTTTCGGGATGAGGAATACAAATTTGCCCACTGTTTTTTCGCATTTTGTAGAGGGCGCCACATAGGACCCTATACTTTAATTTAAATGGCCCCAACTTTTTCGTCCTACACTGTATGCGCATTTTGACTAAATATTTTTATTCCTAAACCTTTGGACATAAAAAAAGGTATACTAGGTACTTTTGTTTCGATAAATCTAACCATTTTCGAGAAAAACGCTTAAATAACATTGCTTGCATGTGGTGAATACGAAATCATTTTAATTTATTTTTAACCCTTAACATAGCATAGCAAAGGAAGGAATATTCCATGGAGTTCGTCCGAATTTTTTAAGAAGAATTAATTTATGCATTGAAGAGGAAGGACCGTCACTTTGAACCTTTGATTTAAATGTTTAATTTATTATTCTAGTAACTTGTATTAATTGTATGTATTTTAAAACTGCAAATAAAGGTTAACTTTAACACCCTGTATCTCAGTTAATAATCAATTTTCGATAAAATGTTATAGGAATAGATAGCATTTATTTTCGGTCTAAAATTATCCCCCAAATTTTTTGCTCATCATTTCCGGACACCCTGTATAATAAAGACCAAATCGAAGAGATCACATTATTTTTAAAAGTTCTTTTTAATGCTTTTTTTAAGAATAATGTTTAAACTTTAAATTTCTTACAGCCGAAAGTTGCGACAAGATTTTTTAAATTTTAGCAAATTCTGCAACATTACATAGATAACGATTACTACCCTTATAATCTACCTTTAACCCCGTTAACCAATGTATTATATTGTCTTCGCTCATAAATTCCTTCATACGAACATTGAAAACTATAAAAGAGCATTGAAATCCGAAACCTTTATGACCAACCCGAAAGGTCTCGTATATTTTGAATTCTTTTTATATGACGCCGTTAATCCCTCTAACCAATAACAGCCGTTGTTTTCTGCACGTTTCTATACTGGGCGTATTTATTTCTAACGTTGTTTAATGGAAAAATTAAAGAAAGAACGTACCATACCGTACTGACAAACCTTACTTTATTTTTACTGCGAAGAAATTAATACGAAATGTAATTGGCGGCAGTAAAAAAAAAAAGATCTATTATTTATTATTTAAAAAATTTTAAACAGGGTAATACCAGGACGCTTTAAAACCCCCAGGACGGTGCCAGGATACCCTAAAAACTTGGACGCATTCTATGAAAACAGTATGATTGGCAAACATAAAATAATGCAACGATAGGTTTCTTTCTGTTTGTAATATAAAATGTACTATATCTACCTTTTTATAAAATTTCGTCTTTGTAAACAGTTTGTGAAGCAAACTTGAAATGAATACCTGCATAAATTCATAACAATAACATCAACAGCAAAGAGTTGTAATCATTTTTTGTAAAGAGCTTTTCAGTCTATTATTTGCAATAAATGTACCAACCAAGTATTACTATAAAACTTTGCAATTACTTCTCCATAGTAAATTGTTTTATTGAAAACACAACCAAGCACTGTATATTATTTATAAATTTTCTTAGGAAGTTATTTACAAGCGGGCATTTCCACCCATATAAGTATTTTGGCATCTCTGTGGGTAATGTATTAATATTATTATATTCTATTTATTTTTCCTAATAAAAATCAATAAAATTATTCATAAAGTTCCAATTAATTATGTACATAACAAAACTGATGTAAGTGCGCCACTAGATTACAAAATATTGTTTAAATAATGATTGTGGAAAAATAGGCATGCCTACTTTATTCTTATTCTATAGAAATAAAGAATAAGTTAAAGGTTTCAATAATGCGTCAGTATAGTTCAAATTATTTTAGCTTTAACTAACCATTCGGAACTGTCATTGTTGAGTAACTTTTTCTTTACACATTAAGCTAAATTTAAGCAACATGTAGTTTAATGCATCAACCACATCAACAAATCATTGAATCTTTCTGGTTTTCTTTTCTCGAAATTTTTAATTACAATATACACAGGTATCACTCACACTTCGCCAATTTTAGTACAGTACTTATAATCGTACGAAGTGCAGTTTGGTAATTTTAGCTAGGACAGGCCAATTTTCATAGAATATTTAGAGCCCGGAGTGACATATTGCCAGGGAAGGAGTTGTTTTGAGGTTTCGAACTAAAGGGGTAAACTTAAGGCTTTACATATAACTATGTAAAAAAAGAAGAAATAAAAAATATGTAAGTTTAAATCCTTTCTCATAGATTATTGGCTAACTAAGCAAACTATGTAAATTTGCCAATCCTGCCTCAAATCCTGCACGACAGAAAAAATCAAGATTCGTCATTTTTATGTGTAGTTGGTATACAGTGAGGACAAAAAGTATGGAATAAATTCATTATCTAAAAGACGATTTATTTTATGAACAATCGCTCGGACACGTCAACTTTCTTTTTATTTTCTACATATTTTGAAAATATTTTTCCTTATACAGGGTTGCCCAAAAAAGTAGGACACAAGTCAACTTAATTTTTTTAAATAGATCACCCTATATATTATTACATTTTCGAATTCTACGTAAAATTCTAAACAATTTTCTTGTAGCATGTGATATACTTATGTCGAATAGTTTCAGAATTACACAGGTTGAAAATTAATTTATAATACCTATTAATAAAGTAGGCTTTGGAAATCCGAAAAGAAACAAAGCGTTAAATGTAATGTCAGCAAATTATTTCATTAAAGTTTACTGTCAAAGAAGAAACAAAATCAAAATTTTTTCTAGTCAAAAATTTCGTGAATTAATTTCATCTAATAAAAATGAAATTAACCGAAACAGAAAGAATCGAAATATTAATGATGAAGTTTTTCCAGACAGGTGGATCGGGAGGAGGGGGTTTATTGAGTGGCCAGCGAGATCACCTGATTTGACACCTTTGGACTTTTTTCTATGGGGTTATTTGAAGAGTAAAGTGTTCAAAACAAAACCTATAGATCTTGAGGACTTGAAAATTCGCATTTGAAATGAAATTCGACTAATACCTCCTAGTGTAGTGCATAACAATCAAATTGAGTTTGTAAATAGACTTGGATATTGCCAAGTAGCAAATAGTGAACATTTTGAACATCTAATTAAATACCATTAAATTACCTTCAGAGTATCCAATATTATGCATTACTTACTATTAGTGTTAATACTGTTAATTTTCCTGAAATTTAGCATTGTTGTTATTAAAAAAAGTTTCTCAATATCTATTTTTTGAGCGACCCTGTTTATTTAAAAAAAAAACAAATATTTAAATCCATTTAGATAACTTTCAGACGTTCATAATTTCCGTCATGTTGGAAAAGATTTTGCAGTAATTAATAATTTCGTTTTTTTTTTGCCGCTACACCACAGAAAATAAGAATACAAATTAATTTTCAACCTGTGTAATTCTGAAACTATTCGACATAGATATATCACATGCTACACAAAAATTGTTTAGAATTTTACGTAGAATTCGAAAATGTAATAATATATAGGGTGTTCTATTTAAAAAAATTAAGTTGACTTGTGTCCTACTTTTTTGGGCAACCCTGTATAAGGAAAAATATTTTCAAAATATGTAGAAAATAAAAAGAAAGTTGACGTGTCCGAGCGATTGTTCATAAAATAAATCGTCTTTTAGATAATGAATTTATTCCATACTTTTTGTCCTCACTGTATACCCGCTGAATTCACAATTTGGATTGTATTTTTTTAACACACCTATAAAATTTTAACTAAAGTTCGAAATAACGTTTTAGGAGAAATGTTAAAAAGTATTTTAATTTGTGTGCGAAAATACCGTTTATTTTATTTTAGTGGCGCTGTGCATTTCGCAAAGAAACTTCGGTAATCAGAGGGTTTGAATAAAATATAAAACGGCCTTAAAGTTTAATATTGTCGGAACAAAAGTATTTTAGCAAGGCTTATTAAAAAGAAATGTAATTAATTTTAAATTGTGTTATTTTTAATAAAATCCGGCTCTTTTTTCTGGAGTTTTTCTTAATTTATTCTTTCTTACTTGGAAAATCTAAAGAAAAATCTTTATTGTATTGACGTAGCGTATTAACGAATAATGAATAATTATTGTACTCTGGTATATTACCTTTAACAAATAAAATATGTTGCCGTTTACGCTTCTAAATGAGAAAAAAAATCAAATGGATTTTATTATATTTATTTTATTTAAATTTATCAGATTCTAGGTTTTATGGAAATAACCTATTATACTTGAATAGTTGGGTAAGAACCCCTAAAATTAGACCGAATTGGCCGCATATGACAGCGTTTCTGCGACCTATCATTCCTCTGTTGCACTGCACAGCGCGAAGGACTGATTAATGTTAGTGTATAACTGCATAAATAATTTTCAATGTCGAGTTGTTTAATAACTCGTTAAAAAGTGTTTTGGTACTTTCAGTCTGTATTTAAAATGTTGTGAGAAGTTGTTTCTTGTGAAATCTTCAAAATGTTTTAAGGTTTCGGCAATTACATTGATTGATAACGATTTGTTGTTGTTTATTTAGGTGTACATTTTGTACCAGTCTTGGATTGTTGAGGGAGATTTAATTTTAATTAATTTTTATTCACTATTTACATCTTGTTATTTTATGCCACGCCGCTGTATTTATAAATCCACCAGTGGCGGCGTGGCATACCAGAAAAATGAATTGTTTGCTCGATTATTATAAGTAGCAAAGTGAATTTTAGAAATATTTCCTTGCGGTGTTTTTATATCAGTATTTAGGGCTTTTCTGTTCTCGTTACCATAGCATATTTTGTCAATGGATCTCGGCTTGTTTTTTATGGCTCCATTGACGATGATGTTTTAACGAGAACAAAAAATTCCCAAAAATCAAATTATAAGATGAGAACAAAACATTAGAATTATCCATTTGACAAAACTGATATTTTTCGGACTTTGGACGTATATGGATACAGAAAGAAAATACATCAATGAGATGTCAAATATTTCATGGTGGATATGTTTTTACTCAGTAAATTCAGGATAAAAATGTAAGTAGTATTCACGACAAAAGGAAGCTTGCAAATGCTAAAAAAATTCGAATTATCTTGAACACTAACATTTTCGTCTATTAAATTATATAATAGTAAAAAAGGTATGAAATGGTACGCAGAATTTTAAAAAATCCCTCAAATATAGGGTATCTCATTTTAAAAAACCAAACTATGTGACAACCTACTTTTTGAGCGCACACTGTATAATTCAAAATATTTTTAAATTGTGCATAATATCCAACCATACTTAAAGTGACAATTCGTCCTTGATTTTCCGTCACTTTATATAGAAAATCATCTAGAGTTCTTCTTGTGAATTGTAAGTTTTTTGTATGTCCAAAAAAATAAATATATGTGTTATTTTTAGTATGACCTTTCTTTTATTGGTCTCCCGTGTCTATGATTTTAATGTGGTAATTTCTGCGTTTCAGAGGCCTAAAAAGGCATTTTTTTGTGTGGCACTAAAAGAAAAAGTCGCCTCCGGCTAGTCCAGGATTAGGACACTTTTGGTATGTTCACTTTAACCAATCTCATGGACAAATGTCATCTTCAAAGCAAAATATTACTACGCGCAATCGTTGACTTACCCGGTACAAGAGCTTTAGCTTTAGTAGAAAGTAAAATAAATTTGAAAGAGGATCAACATAAGTAGATATTGATTTTACAAATTATGTTTACGTAAATAATAAAGGCTCGGCAGTATAAATCTATATCAAATTTGAGTATTTTACTTTATAAGTACGCAAGTAAGTCAGATAATAAATTTACGATTGCATATCTCCACCTAGACAATAAATTTAGTCACCTCTAAGCATTTTAGACGCCTTTCTCGTTTCGTCTTTCACCGCCGCCGCTACCGACAAATTCTTTCGGTTCTCTTCCCACGTCTCGTCTCCGATTTTATCGGCATCATCACACCCGATCTCGGCGACGTGACGGCAAAACGGCCGATTTCCTCGGTCGACCCGCATGAATAGAGGCGAGAGACGCGTGCCACGCGCCGCTAGTGCTGGGACATCGATTCGATCAATCGATAATACATTTTTGTGAAAACGTCTTCATATTATTATTTATCTATATCTACAGGCTGCAGGGTTATGATAAAGAATACCACCCACTTAATCAAGAATCGCTCGGACACTTCAAACTGTATTTTTTTTAATGAAATGTATATTTTTACATTCTACTCTCACTTCTAGATATTTACTTACCTTTTACGAAATATTAACTTTTAAAATGGAATAGACAAACGACAAAGTATAAACTATTTTATACGATGTTGAAAATGTCCTTCACCAATTATTGTTCTGCAGTAGATCAATTGAATTAAATAACTAAATTTTTAACGTAGCCCCACAAAAAAATCCAGTGGGTTAAGATCGGGCGATTTAGGTGGCACCACATCATTGCCTCCCGTCTACCTACCGAAAAATTGTATTTAAGTACTCCCTTACATGGGCAGCATAATGCGGGGAGCACCATCCTGTTGAAACCATAAGGTAGTAAATCAGAATCATTATCATTTGGATATAGAGTGGCAAGATCTGGAACCAGATCATTTCGAAGGATATTTGGATATATTTCTCCAGTGAGGGTCACATCAAAGAAAAATGATCCTTTTTCCCTATTTTCAACAATGCCCGCCCAGACATTAACATTTTCATTATACTGGGTATGATTTTCTATAAACCAGTGAGGATTATGTTGTGTCCAGTCCAGTATGTGAAGTTTTGTCATGACCATTTAAAGAAAACGTAGCTTTATCTGAAAAACAAATTCTTTGATCGATTATCTGTTTGTATTAGAATATGTATGGAAAATCTGAAACCAAAAATTTTTCCCGTAAGACATGTTGTAGCAGTAATAAAATGCAATATACCTGGTGAACTCAAAGGACAACGGGATACTGGCAGTGAACCGACGGACGATGAGTTAACCCGTATACAGTGCGCTTTTTTTAATGCGGGCCATAGGGATTTACATGGTAAATCTTTAAGTCTATGTTAGGCACATTTCTATTGAGAACTACGAGTTGAAATTTTACACAAATATTTCTTGTGGTCTCATATCCAATTTAGGACCATGTTTGTATTACTTTACTAACGCACAACATTGAAAAATACAATTTTAAGTTATAATATCAGGCTGTTTTGCCCAGTCCTGTATATCAAGTTTAGCCAGGTATATTTGACATAAGCTGGTATGTGACATTTTTATAATATTTGGCAAGTTATACCTACTAAAATAAATACTGACAGCCGTGTCAATATTTTTCTTTATCTAGGTAGTTAATTACAAGGGGGTAAAAAAGTGTAACTTTAAAAAAATAAAAAGGGCTTTTTGGGGTATCTCTTGGAGCTTTTTTACACAGATTGTATGTTAACTGCTTCCTCCCATCTCATATTTTATCTATTCTCAAGTTTTAATATTATTTGTTTAATATAAATGTGCCTCACATAGGCTTAAAGATTTCCCATGTAAATCCCTATGGCCCGAGTTAAAAAAAAACGCAGTGTATACAGGGTGTCCGGGAAAATGTGGGAAATCTCCCGGATATGAAAAAAACACGTGAAAAGAATACTACAAGTTTATATAAACTTCTTTTGTATCGGCCTCCTCTTCGAAGATATGGGCTCCCAAAGAGCTCCCATGGAATTAAGTTTTTGACACATAATTATTAAACCGACAGGTATATTTCAATTTTTTTTCATACTATGTATACCAGGTAAGACCCTTCAAATTACTATCCCAGAAAGTCTTGCCAATTATTCACAGCTGCAGGGACGGACTAGCTGTGACACTAATGTGAACATTTTTTTTACGCCCTGTATGATAAAAACTTTGGACAACGTTTTTTACATACCTGTAACTATTGACTAAAAATTAAGTACTCTTCATTCATGTCGCTAATCCTAACCGTTTTCGGAAAAACATAATTTTATTGCCATCATGTATTAATATTAAGCAGTTAAAAGTGAACGTTTATAATGTATAGGAACAAAGATGTATCTTTTATCGAAATACGCTAAATACATGATGTAAATAAAATGACGTTTTTCCGAAAACGGTTAGGATTCTTAGCGACATGAATGAAGAGTACTTAATTTTTAGTCAATAGTTTAGTTTAAGGTATGTAAAAAACGTTGCCCAAAGTTTTTATCATACGGGCGTAAAAAAAATTGGCACATTAGTGTCACACAGCTAGTCCGTCCCTGCAGCTGTGATTAATTCGCAACACTTTCTAGGATAGTAATTTGAAGGGTCTTACCTGGTATACATAGTATGAAAAAAATATTTAAATATACCTGTTGGTTTAATAATTATGTGTCAAAAACTTAATTCCATGGGAGCTCTTTGGGAGCCCATATCTACGAAGAGGAGGCCGATACGAAAGAAGTTTATATGAACTTGTAGTATTCTTTTCACGTGTTTTTTTCATATCCGGGAGATATCCCACATTTTCCCGGACACCCTGTATATAGAAATTAAGGTAGACTCGATAATTAAAACCGAGGCAAGAAGACCGATAAAAATTTTGTTTTTTTGATTTATATTATGTGAATGAATAATCGCGTTAACTGTATTGCCGAGATGATAAGAAGAGATTCTGGCAACAAAGTATTTTGAAATTGAAACAAAAAAAAAGTAAAATTGGAATGACGGAAATTTTATTTCCGATGAATTACTAACATCGAGAGGCAACTATCGAAGATAACATGGAAGTTTGTGACCTCTGGCAGAACACGGAAACAAACCATGTAGGTGATGTAGGTAGGTTTCAAAAATGTCGATGAACATCGCCCAGCACTACATGCCACCCGTCTCGACGGGCGACCGTTCAAAAAACCGAACACGCCGGCAAAACAACAGGTTAGCTCACATTGTGTGACGGATTGTGTTTTTTAACGCGAGAAAGTAATCCCTGGTTTGACTTTTCGTTTAAATTCTAGTGATTTTACCGTTTATATGGTAGATTACTGGTGCCAGGTTCCAGGGCCGTAGCAGTAGAAATGTTTTTCGGGTAGAGAGGAGAGGATAGGCCCTAGATGCTGTACAAAAAACACTAAATAAATAATTAAGTTATATACAGTGTGTATCAGCCAAATTGAATAAATTCAATAATAAATACACATCGGGCGTGTCCGAAAAAACGCTCGGACACGACGATTGCTATTTCTAGTTGCGCATTTTTTTCAATAAAATCTTTTTACACAGGGTGTGTCATGTAACACTGGCCAATACCAACTTTCTTATTTTAAATGCAACACCCTGTAAATTATTTAATTTTTGGATTATTCAGAAAACTTTAGACATATTCCATGTACAATATCCTATACCTATCTTCAACTGTTTCGGAAATATGGAATTGTTATTTTGTGCATTTTTCTAAAATAAACCATTTTTCTGATGCAGTTAACGAAATTCAAGCGACTATAGGTTTGTTCCTACAGCGATCAGAAACAGTCCTTGACAGTCAGGATTCTGCGCAGTAATATAAAAGTGTTCCCACAAAGATTTTGGACAGTTTGAAAACCCAAAGTCGCTGTTCCTACACGTTTCTCTGATATTTTGCCAACTGTCAGAGCAGTTTGCGAATCTTTTGCCAGTAAAATGTCCGGAGCATGCGCGGTTAAACGCTAGCATAACATAACCTATTTTTGTTAGACGTGTTTTTGCGGTTTTTGCTTTTGTATAAGACTTTTTCTATTATTAAATTGAGAAATGAGCGACATTGCGTCATCTTATATTATATTATACATTTTTTTTTTGTTTTTTGCATAAGTGATAGGTAGGAGGTATTATATTGTTATAGGTATATTATGTTTATACTTGATACTTATAATCTTAGTGATAATATTGTAATTTATTATATTATAATTGTATTTTATATCCTCGGTTAAGCAAACAGCTATGCTGCACTTCGCCAAGTTAAAAATAAAGACGATTCTATCTATCTATCTATCTATCTTTTTCTTTTTTTTTTTTTTTTTTTTTTTTTTTTATGATCGAGCACGAGCACTATAGGAAAATCCTTTAAGGCGCTCTGGGAGCGGTGCGTGTGCGAAGAAAGCGATTCACGTTTTTCTTGAATCGTTGGAGGTTATATTCGGTTGGAAACACGGTCTCAGAAAGGCCGTTCCACAAAGATGACGTCCTCCAAATGAAAGAGTTCTGAAACAATGATGTTCGGGGTGTACTAAGTTGAACCACATAGGGATGGGCGGCAGTGGTTCGTCGTGTGTTTCTGCTATGCATTACTCTAGGTGGAATCGAGCGGGCAATATCTGTCGAACACTTGCCATGAAAATATCTGTAGAAGAGAGTCAAATCACCAACCTGTCTTCGATGTTCTAAGCTGTCGAGGTTCTTAGTCAGCTCGTGGTCGCCGATTAGACGAACGGCTCTCCTTTGGATGGAATCCAACAACCGAAGGGTTTGATAAAGATTCAGAAATGTCTGCTATTAGGTTGGTGTTTAATATTTTATTTACTTCTTGAGCTAAAACTTCCCATAGTATCTTAATACTTTTGATTTGAAAAGTGCCAATCTTTGGAGGAGATATTAACATTTTTACAACATATTATTTAATATAAGTTACTTATTTTGTTTAACTTTATTTATTGGGCCGAGCCACACGAGTTTAATTAACGAAATAATAATAAACAATTTTGAGATTTGAGGTTATGTCCATCGTTCTTCAGTTTTAAACACCGAACCGAAGTTAGTTGATTTCGAACGCCTGTTCCTACAAGAGTTTGAAACCGGTCAGAAATCAGACTAGCGCCGTAAAGTTGGTTTGAAAATTGTCATGAAGTTGTCGGGGATTCGCTGTAGGAACAAACCTTTTAACACTAACTACTGTCATGCAGACAGACAACAATTTGCTAAGGTCAGGAGTTTAAAACAAAAGTAAACAAAACTATTTAGGTATACCTTTTTTTTATTTCATATCAGTAAAAAAAAACGCTGAAATGCAATAAATCTGAAAACACTTAATATTTCCGAAACAGTTCAAGATAGGTATATAATATTGTACATGAAATATGTCTATTCTGAAGAATCGAAAAATTGAATAACATACTTTCATTTAAAATATGGTATTGGCCACCGTTACATGACACACCCTGTATAAAAAGTTTTAATTGAAAAAAAATGCGCACCTAGAAATACCAATCGACGTGTCCGAGCGTTTTTTCAACAAGCTCAGCTTCAGGGGATTGAAGAATAAGTTTATCGAAGACAACATAAACATATTTATTATATTATTATTTTTATTATAATTTATTATCGAATTTATTCCATTTGGCTGACACACAGTGTATATAATATCACAAGACAGTATCAGGTCTGTAAACTGTAAAAAGTAACTGATTTAGTGCGTTTTCGTCGTATGGTTTTGTCAGTCCACTACTATTTTTTATGTGGACATTTCTGCATCAAAATAGCCCGATTTTAAAGTTCAGAACCCATTTTACACACGAAAACTGCTTTTTAAACATCTAAATATCTTACGGCTCCTTCACAACTTTACGAAGATATTGCGTGGGAATAAATCTTCTAATAAAAGTCGACTCGAATTAAACATCAACTTAAGAACCAGGCAGTTATTCTTTAAACGTGTCATTTTAATAAAATACTCCGCTTTAATTTCTTGTTTGCAGCATCCAGATTGCTCGTAAACCCGCAGTTATAGTAAATTTGTAAGTTTTATCTCCCGAGTTGCACACACTGTAACTTTATTACTTCGGGACGAACGATGTCTGGGAGAACGATGTATTTTGCCGATGCCGTGCCAGCAAATAGAATTAGTTGTTTAAATTTCGGATTTTGGGTATTTTTTTTAAAGTATCATTGCTTTTTTGTTGCTTTGTGCAAGTCGTAATAAATAGGAAATCATTTTTGATCGTACGACGAGGTGTAATAACAAAAAGAAAGTAGTTTATATACAAGTAACTTTCAAAGAAAAACTTTTTCCATTCAACTTTTTTCTTTGTAGTTTTTCAGAAAAACTTATCAAAAGCAAAATGCTTTTAGTTCTGTTTTAAATTGTCGAATAAAAGCATTTGGAAAAGAAGCCTTACTTATGTCGCATGCTATTAAAAAACGTAACGATATAAAATATGGCGCGGTAATTGTCGACAGAGCTTTGAAATATATGCTTTCAAACATCACAAGATCTCAAGAGTTGTACGTGTAGAATGCAAATTGGAGTCATTTGGGGTATATAGGCGCAATGGGTAACTAAGGCTAGTGAGTAGGTGCATGTTTCTGCGTTGACAATATGATGGGGGATGCCACCGGGGCAAATTAAAATGTACCGACAACTTTTTAACATAGCCTCGTAATGCTATGTAATTTAAATTCGGCAATTATTACCGCTTACCGAAATTGTCAATTTAAAGTAAAACACCTAAATTTTATGTAGTTTACTGTGTTTTATAACTTACTTGTCCTTAGTGCATGCAAATTTAGTTTTTTTTTTAGAATAGTTCTATTTCAAAATTAAACATTTCCGTGCAATGATCTGGTACCTAGTAGAATATTGCACATCTCATTCATAAACGCTATTAAAATGTGTTGACAACATCGTTTATAGGTGTGAGGTGGTGAAGAGTTGGGTGGGGCAGGTAGTCGGAATTACGTCGGAGTAACCTTTGAAAGTGACCTTGCTACTATAGAAGGAACCTAACCTACAAATAACCCTACTTTCTATTTACTCACCTATGAAAAGTAACTGCAGAATTATTATTTTCCGAACTCTCTCATACTTGTTACTTGCGACTCATATTAATTAGCCCTCAGAAAATATCACAAAACACTAAAAACACAGCAATTATTACACAAAATCGATAAACTAAAAAAAATTATAATCCGCTGTCAAGGAAACACCAAATGGAAATAGGGATGTTCGATACTTCGAAAACATCGATATTTTTAATGCGATGTATCTTTTTGAAGCGATGCATCAAGGCCATTTGAAATTTGCCGATGCTTCGATGTATCAGGCCTTAATTTTAACTTTAGGCATTTTTTAACTCCAAAGGTATGGACAATCCTGGAGAATGAATGACAGATATGTTTATAGAAAGAAAATAATTTTTATTCCCCGAGTGGAAGTAAGTGCTGATTGCCTTTAGGAACCTTTATACGCTTAAAAATTAGCAATGCGTTTTTGGTTGAAACGCTGGATGAGAAACAACAACGGCAAGCCTTATATTCTTTAAATATGACTGGTGCAAAGACTAGTCTTATCTTTATTTGACTGAGCTTGCATTACCAAAGTGCGCCTACTTGCCCCGATTGACTCTAAACGGTGAAATTAGCAGGTTGTACGTATATTCATGCATTATTTATTTTTAATAAGGCATAAGAATGAAGTTATTATCTAATATAGGTACTCGTGAAATCATTGTTCACGTCGGATAAACGCAGTAGAAAAAATTAAATTTTCTAAAATGAGGTACTTAATATAATTCTTGTAAATGCAGTTTAAAAAGTAAATACCTGTTGAAACCTTTTTATTCAAATAACACTTTGACAAGCTTTGTTTTACTTTAATGAAATAGATCACCTTACTGAGTTGAGGTACTAAAGACACGCTTCCACGGACTGCATACTAGAAACAGCCAAGTTACGATAAGTCATCAAAATGAATCACTTTAGATTATAGATTGGCAATAATTTTTGTAAAAAAATATAAATATTTAGATATGTAATTTAAAATTAACTATAATCCCATGTCAGTAGCCCAGAGACTGCAGGTTTAAACTAGGTAGCATAATTATCGCTAATCCTGATATTAGTGCCGACCTAAAAATTACCTGAAATATTCTTGATTTTCTTTTTATTATACAGTGTGACCAGTAAAGTCCGCATCATATGGGTTTTTTTTTATTAATAACTTTATTCGAAATTTGACTTTGGCATCAAGTTCTGCTTCGATCGAGATGAAAATTAAACAAAAAAATTGTAATCACGTAATTCGCATTATCTGTCAAATTTTAATTTTTCCCAAAAAATAATTCAAAAGTGGGGTTATTTCTGAAAGTATCGAAAAAAGTTATTAGAAAAAGTTTTTCTAAATGCAGTTTCTAGCCCACATGCAAAATTTTAGCTGCATAAGATAATTTTGACTTATTACCCATATTTTGTATATTGCATCACTTTTGCAAAATAAGACTCAACGCAACCTACATAAAACTTCTTAAGCCTATATTACACGGGATATCTCTCGTCAATTTCTTGGCCAAGAAATTGTGCAATTTATTCGTCAAGAAATTGCCAAATTGTCGATCGTTTTACACGAGAATTTTCTTTGTGAAATAAATTGTCGGAAACTTCAGGAACACCAACCGAAATGCCACACTTGTCTTTTTTCAGTCTTTATAGATAGTACCTATGCCTGTTTGAACGAATGATTTGAGGTTATGATAAAAACGTTTATCTCCTGTGTTTACTGCGTTTTCAGTTTTTATGTTTTTATCTCAATAATGGATATAGATTTTGTGTTTACAAGCCACAAATAACAACAAAAAGTATAACCTCGAAATTGGCAGTTGGCAGAACCGAAAAAAATTAAATATAACTAGAACATTACCAAAGTTGGTCAATAAGTTTGAGCAAAACCTATCTCGTCAATTTCTTGTTAAATAAATTGCACAATAAATTGCGGCAAAATTTTGGTGCTTTACACAGCAAAATTTGACCTTGAAGATATTGTTCAATTTATTGCCCAATAAATTGACGATTAAATGGTCCGTGTAAAACCGGCTTTAGTTTTGACAGTGACAGTGATCAAAATTGGGCTATTAAAATTTGGTCGCATGTGATACAAAGTTTATCTGTTTATGACCCTGTATAAGGTAACTTTATAAACTAAGTATTTTTGAAAATGTAGTTTGTGTCTGAAAGTAATACACCCTAATATTAAAACAAAAAAGAACACAGTGTCATCAGTAAAGTGTTCATTAAGTGAAAAATAAATTTTTGTGGTGGGTAAAAAATCAAACTTATTTTATGCAGCTGAAATTTTGCATGTGGGCTAGAAACTGCATTTAAAAAAACTTGCTTATAACCTTTTTCGATATTTTTAGAAATAACCCCACTTCTGAATTATTTTTTGGAAGAAATTAAAATTTGACAGATAATGCGAATCACGTGACTACTATTTTTTTGCTTAATTTTCATCTCGATCAAAGCAGAACTTAATGCCAAAGTCTAATTTCGAATAAAGTTATTAATAAAAAAAATGCCATATGATGCGGACTTTCCTGGTCACTTTGTATATCACACTGCTGCGGACTGTGATAAGAAAACATTGCCTAACCCTCTGATCCTAGAATCATGAAATTTCGAGGATGTCTTCTTCTTATAACGGTAGGCATCCACTAAGAAGGGATTTTTCGAAAATTCACCCATAAGTAGGTAAAAATGGGGGTTAAAATTTTTCTTTCCTTCCATTCTCTATTTTGTTAACAATTTTTTTGACGTAGTTTTTTGCTGAACTGGACAAAGCTGTAGTCTCGCGTTCGTCATGTTGTTCGTCGAACAAAGCTGCCAACAAAGTCGCAGTCCGTGCTACTTTATATATCTTTAAGTCGCCAGTGAATTATATAAAATAATTATCATGATATCAATGGCTTTATTTAAACTATACTGTTGGGAAATGGGAAACTCTTTAAATTCTATATAGCATGATTTATTAAAACAAGAAGAATTCATCGTAAAAACTGAAATACATCTTTTCTATAGTACTTTTATGACATGGAACGGTCCGCTAAAACAAACTAAAAAAAAAAACCGAATCAAACATTGTAGTTTGTTCATTTTATTATGTTTCACGGTACAAACCGGGGCCATAAACCGACTATATACGGCCTGCCGTTCTGATCAACGGCTAATGGAAACCTTCCAATAGGCAGGCCGAAATAAAAACTTTCCATGGCCCATAATAAAATCGCTTCATATGCCATATTATACTGGTTCGGTTTGTTTTAAAACTTTTTACCTATTACGGTTTGGCTGTGTGTTTTTATAATCCACTACAAACTGTTTTTCCAAATAAATTTTACTTTTATGTTATATCGCCGAAACTTTCTGCGCTTTTGTCAAAAAAACATTTGAATGTATTTTGTGTGTTCAAAAATATAATCGTATATATGGTTTTTGTTGTGAAAACAAATGTGAGTGTTTTCCATTATTTTAATTGCGAACGGTAGGTATTCCTTTTGTTAGTTGGAAATATTTTTTGGTAGATCTTTCTGAAACAAGTTATAGATAATTACTTAAAACTGCTGTTAAATTGAGGTTTCAAAATACTTATGTATTATAGATATATAAATAAATAATTTTGAAAAAACAATCTACTGCAGCGCCACTTTTATTGGAACTTTGATTTGTAAAGGATATAATTTTTTATTTTTCCTACGACCACCTACGAAAATGACAATAACAACACGGTTCACTTGGCTAGAAAGTGCCAAATATCACACGCGTGTTGTAAAAAAATATTTCAACACGAGTGTGGAAATACCAAGCACACTAAGATATTAAATTTAAACAGGTGTCAATTTGACGACAAAACTATTTATTAAACATAACAAACTTACGGGACACGTGGAGTGAATTGGGGTGCTGGGTGGGGTAAAGTACACTAGGGCTTTACTGCAAATTTGTCGCTATTTTTGGGAACCGAAGAGTACTTATTTATGATAAAAATAATATTATCAAAAAGGGAAAATAATAATATGTCAGGCAACCCACCAACTGTCATGTTTCATGTTTACATGTCAACTCACAGAAAAGTTCTGTTCTGTTCTGTTCGAGGATTGCGATGGCCTCTAGCTTTTCAGCCTCCAGCCAATTTTTATACTCACAGAAAAATAAAGGGTTTATGTCCACTGAGTTGAACCACAGAAAAAAAAAGGGGCAGCTATAGAGCAGAAATAGAACACCCTAGGAAATACCGATTTATAATTTTGCCATTATCTCGGATGTTTAATTATATTGGTGTAAGTGAAAGTGCTTTATGTAAGTAAATTTATTTTAGCAATATTCAAAACAATTCGAATATAGACAGAACTTTTATAATTAGCAAGCTATCGATATTTAACTCCATCTCTATCTTTCAATAATGTTGAGGTTTAATAATGCGGTACATTAATTATCATAAAATAAAACTATAATAAAAATAAATAAATAAATAAATAAATAAATAAATAAATAAGTTAGTGAAGTGTCTAGTTAGGTTCTACTCAGTAAATGATTGTACTGTCTACTAACCCCTAAATCCCTTCTTTTTAGTAAATGTCACTCCTATCCTATGTTGTAATTGTCAATACTAAACCCTTGACCCTTAAAATAGCAGCTAAGAAAAGGTCAAATACACAAATCCAGAGACTCATATTAAGCAGTCCAAATCGCATTGTACGCAAAGAAGAAAAGTCAGTGGTCGTGATATGGTACAGACCAGACAACATCACGACCACCCCTAATGTGCTGGCAAATTGCCCCCAGGGAGCAGAGCCATTAAGAGCAAGTCAATGTTGAGGTTATGTTTTGTGTTTGTGTTTTATTTTTGTATGTATATTTAGGTATATTATTGTTTTATTGAAAGAATTTGCATTCTTTCAATAAAACAATACAGCTAAAAAATCAGAAACGAAATTTATTCACTGTACATAGATACTAGGTATGATGTGCGTAAGCAAATAGGAGAAAAAGTTATTATTTTTATTTAAATCTAGGTAAGTTAAAATTTGTAAGTAGGCATTGTTTTTTTTTTGTTTTAATATAGACGCTTCTGTTGGAATCCGCCTTGAAATTTGTTTTGCATTTATTGCGTTTGTACTTTGTCAATTTTTTTTTAACACAATGGTGTACAAACTATTAAAAATTAAACAAACTCTTTTTGATTATTTTGTATGGTCGTAGGAAAAATTGTGTACATTACTCGTGTGAAAGTGATTTTCTCACACTCGGAGAATTTCCGCACTCGGCTGACGCCTCGTGCTAAATATCTCCTCGTTTGAGAATTGCCACTTTCAACACTTGTTATGTAATATACTATTCCTACGACCACCTATGAAAATGAGAAATAAGGCACGCCTAACGACTAGAAAGTTCTTTATATCACACGAGTGTTGAAATATAAAACAGCTGATGGCCGACGAATTTGACAGCAAAACTATTTTAAAAAAATAACAAACTTACGGGACCCGTGGAGCGAATTGGGGTGCTTGGTGGGGTAAAGTACACTAGGGCATTACTGCAAATAAAGCTTTTTTTTTCGTTTTTTTGGGGAACATAAGAGTATTTATGATAAAGATAATTTTATAGGTATCAAAAAGGGAAAATATGTCAGGCAACTCACCAAACATGTAACCGAGTTGAACCACAGAAAAAAAAGGGGTTGCTATAGAGCAGAAATAGAAAACCCTAGGAAATACCGATTTATAATTTTAGAATTATCTCGGATAAAAATATCCATACAATGTTTAAGGGTATGGGACAAATGAATGTGCTTTAAGTAAGTAAATTTATTTTAGCATTATTTAAAACAAATCGAATATAGATAGAACTATTATAACTAACAAGCTATCGATATTTTTAACTCCATCTCTATCTTTCATAATGTTGAGGTTATGTTTTAGTTTTGTGTTTTGTTGTTTTTGTAAGTGTATTAATTATGTATAATAATATATTATTGTTTTATGGAAAGAATGCAAGTAGCTAAAAGATCAGAAACGAAATTTATTTACTGTACATAGATAGTAGGTATGATGGGCGTAAGCAAATAGGAAAAAAAGCTATTATTTTTATTTAAATTTAGGTAAGTTAAAATGTGTAAGTGGGCATTGTTTTTATTTTTTTTTCAACTCTAGAGTTGAAATAAATTTTTCAACTCTAGTGTTAAAAAAATTTGATTAACAAAATGGTGATTGTACCTACAAACTATTAAAAACAAATCAAACTCTTTTTGATTATTGTGTATGGTCGTAGGAAAAATTGTGTTACTCGTTTGAAAGTGATTTTCTCACACTCGGGGAGAATTTCCGCACTCGGCTAACGCCTCGTGCCAAATACTTCATCGTTTGGAGAGTACCACTTTCAACACTTGTTATGTAATATACTATTTCTGCTCACAAAGATTTACTTTTGACGGTTCTTTTTAACCCTAATTGCGTAATAATTATACTTTATTGGAATACAACATTAATTGCGTATCTATTCTAAGTTTTAAGAAATTCGGACCAAGAGTTTTTTCCAATACAAAATTTTATAGGTATCGTTATTTCCATCCCAAGTAAGCATAGTACCAATTTATAGCGATGTATCTTAAAATTACAGATAGTTATAGGTAACTACGACCCTCAAAATAGGTTACACTCCGTTTCTCATTCCCTAAGTAAATTTTGAAAAAATGACGAGACACGTATATTATTATTATTTACTGGAACTTATATACCAATTTTTAGGCTTCCACCATTTAGCTTCTGATATAGAAATTCCTCTAAAAATTTCAACCCCCGTTTTAACCCTCTTAGGGGTTGGTATTCGAATAATCTCTTCTTAGTGGATGCCTACGTTATAAGGAGAAGATATCCTCGAAATTTCATGATGCTAGGATCAGTGGTTTAGACTGGGCGATGAATCAGTCAGTCCCCAGTGTCGTAATTTGCTCCGATTTGAAACAAATATTATAGTGTTTTCAATTTTTTACATATTGCAAAAGATGTGAATCATTTAACAACAAATTGCGATGAAAATATAAGAAACGTAGTTCATACTTACGCATATTGTGCAACCAACTAGAAATTGCGCATCATGATTCTAAAAATTGTTGAGTGAAATTACAAATATAGCCGTAGATATTGAGAATGAGAAAATATTATTTTGTATTTATTTCTCACATTATAAATAGTCCACATTTTACACTAGTGACATAAAATGACATTTTAGACACTAAAAGCAAAGATTAAGTCTACTTTTAATTGCGATCGTCGGCAAAATAAATTTACATACCTACATAATCTACTTGGCACAAATAATTATTTTATAGTTGTTACTATCACTCTAAAATTTAATATTTCCCCATTAAAGCGGATATATACATTATACACGCGCACAGTAAAATAAAATCCCATTAAAGCAATTGATAAACAAATTTAATAATATTAAACGATCAGCTTTTAAACGTATTTATATCACACATCAAAGTTAACAAATTAATGCACTTACTGAATATACGTTTGTTTTATTAATATTTCACTAAAATTTCATTACGCTATTATTTTAAAACAATATATTTTAATTTGGCATGGGCATCACATCGTTTAAAAACTAAACAACTGTAAAATAATAATGAGGACAGAGCACCTGCGATATGTTGGCATTTTATGGGTTGTGTTGAACAAAAAACAGATATTTTGGGGGCAATCACGGGCCGAATGTAAAAAAACGCAACAAGTATTTTTAACTGTGTACCGGGTGGCCTACCCTCAACCATAGCACCTAAACTACTCAACTTTTTAATATTTTTCAAAAATAGAGTTATAGGGAAGCTAGGTCCACAATTTAAAATTATTTTGAATTATACAGGATGACCCAAGTAGTAGGAGCCATATAAAAAATAATTTTTAGATTGCGTGATTAATTTTAAGAACATTTTGATAGTACAGATCGATGGTAACACCTAGAGTCAACTTTTTTTTAAAAACAATCCGCTTCGACAGTTGACACCCACATGCGACACTGGTTTCTTCCTAGAAGTTCCCTGCGACACTGGATTCTTCCTAGAAGTTCCCAGTTTAGTAGTGGTTCGTAGCAAGCTCACGCGTCAGGTGTCAGAGACTAAATTTTCTTGGTGTTTATTATTTAAGTTGAACGGTATGTAGAATAAACCAGTTTAGGTTCATTTACTCTCCTATTTCTAAGAACAAACATTTAGTTTATAATTAGTTGCTATTATAAATTTAATATTATTAGTATATCCATTTTAATTACTGTACAATAGGTTGCCAAACCTTGCGCGTACTGAGAACTAATCCAGCTGCTTGCATTTAAAAACACGTGGCATTTTGCTGGCGTTGTACTGCAATCGTAAATTATAATATAGCAACGCAATATTAAACGCGAAACATGCGCAGGCGCGCCGCTTGATTGGCTCGAAGCTGCAATATTTGACCGGTGAAATTCTTGTATGTTGTCAGAGTTGTTCATAGCGCTTTCCATTGGTAAGTAAGTAAGTATGTCAAATGTATTTCTATGTTTTACCAATGAATAACGCCATAACTTTTAATCTATCGCACGTTGAGTTCGATAACGCTGTACTTTTGCAAGCAGTTTTTGCTAATAACCCGTTAAGACCTCCCTACAAGTTTAAAATATGCCGAATGCGATGGAATTAAGTTTATGTGGTAAATGGAAAATTAAGTATTTAAGGAACAACCGTAAAAGATAGATGTGGGGAACCCTAGTTTAATTGAAATTATATATAAAAAAATAATAAGGTTTGTATTTAAAATAACATACTTTAATGCTTACTAAGTTTTTAAAATTTTTACATTTTTGAAGTCATTTTAAACGGCTCTGCTAAATATTTTCATATTTTAACATATGCTTTAGTCGCATAGTTGCTCTTAACCCAAATTGCAATCAACCCAAAACTGTATTTTGTGTTTTCCCCAGTTAAAAATTAAGGCGCAAAAATTTGAAACCACGATTAAAAATTTCCGTTTTTTTTTCTGAAGGTATTTGGAATATTTAAAATTATTATTAAAATATTATATTAATCCCCAAAATACGAAACTTTGCATTAATTTAGCCATCTGCGTATATCTTACCTCTCTTTCGACATCTCCATGTATTCACACAAATGTGTAGCACCCTGTATATACACTGACAGGCTGTAGCTTTTAGACAAAACTTCTTTAAAAAAATTAATTATATTTTTGTTATCCGAGGTTTTCTGCTTTATGGAAAAGACCCAACCTCTTCACACCCGTAATCGACCAATTTTAATTACAAATAAACTTACAGCATAATAAATCTACAAGCTTAATTTAAATCCGTCAAAACATTTAATTGCAATCGAATTTCTTTCGTATGTTTTATGTTTTTATCGATTCAAAGCAATTTTCCCCCAAAAGAAAATCCTCCATATTTGCAACATCGTCTCGTTGAAAATTTCGTTTATAAAAATCCAGCGAGATTTTATCCGCAAAACGGCGTTAACCTTGACAAAAACGGCTTTCAGAGATCTCCTTTAAGGTGAAATCAACTGAAAATCCAGAGCATCGTCAATTTTCCAGACTGTGTAATTCAGTGGAACCGGACGGGTCGAGTTCAAGATTCCCGCCCGATCGATATCAAGTCCCGATGGGGGAAACGTCTTTCGGAGAAACGGTCTTTACCGCAAGATTTCGGAAAGGAATGCGTTCGCAAATGAAGAGGGAATGGAACGATTTACGGCTACATATTTTACGTAAATTATAGGATGGATATCACTAGGTATACAAGGACGGTGCTTGGATATATTGAGTTTTTTTTGTTTATTTTAGGCTAAGAGTGCATCTAAGTTTTTTAAGAATTCAATAAGCCAAACCCAATTACAAAAATTTTAAGTAGTGATAGATGGTATGTTCACCGTTAATTGCGTCAATTCCCACTGCGCATGCGCCAACAGTGCGCAGGTTCAAAGCTGTTCATTTTAGCCGTTCTAGAATGGCTATAAACGACTAGAACGGTACGACTATATGAATATACTAATAAACAGCTTTGAACGAATAATGAACAGCTTTGAACGACTAATGAACAAATATGTTCCTAATATAAATTATACGGATTTGAGTAATTTTAATGAAAAAACTAGCAATTATTTTTAAAATTACATAAATTTATTTTCAACCAATTAGAAGGCTCCTTTTTGTTTACGTTCCTTATAGCAACGGGAGATTATCGCGATAATTTTGTTAGTTCCTATTAACTTAATGAAATTAATAAGTGATAATTTTTCTGTCAAAAATGAAGTGCTTTTGGCAAAAGTCACTCAGAATAAAATCAAAATACATTTTCCTACGATCGTGGGGAAAAGTTACTTTTCGGCCCGATTTATCGTGCGGAAAGTACCACTTTTCCGCACGATTTTACTTGTTTTTTGTTATCCTAATTCCTATAAAGTATATATGAAATGCACGTTGAACTTTAATAATATGCTTAATTTGTTCTCAGTTCTCTATTATCCTAGTTTAAAATAAAGATTTTTGTAATATTTATAATATGTAAATATGTGTTTATATGTAAATCGTGCGGAAAAGTAACTTTTCAGGACTACTAGCACTAGTAAATTTTCCGCACGATTTGTTAAATTAATGAATACCTTATTTAAAACACTCAATAAAGTGAAATACTTGCCAGAAGCTCAATAATTTTTGTAATTACAGTAAATTATTACGAACCTAATTGACGTTTATCTGAGAACTATATCGATCGTAGGAAAACTTTTGTACCTAACACATGCGGAAAGTGTCTTTTCCGCCCTTGACGGCTTGCCCGAACTCCGTTTCGCGTCGTTCGTGCAACTGCCGTCGCGTGCGGAAAAGTACCACTTTCCGCACTTGTTAGGTAAATTACTATTTGTTGCTAACTTATAATTTTTATTGATGTTATTGCTTTACATATCGAACACCGGGGCTAAAAGAGACACATCAAAAATTTAACTAAACTCTTCGGAAATATGTTTTTTTAAGTTTCATTTGAAACTATGTGGACATGTAATTTCAGATGTTAAAACGAATTAATGTGCCTGAAATTTTAGTAATAAACCTTAGTTGCTAACAAGTAAAATCAATTTCTATTGTAAAAATATAGTGCGTCATATTTAACTAAACTCATCGGAAATATGTTTTTTAAAGTTTTATTTGATTTAAAACTATAAAAACATTGGATTTCAGATAACAAATTTGTTATTTAATGTTTCTCACATTTTTGTAATAAAAATGAGATACTAACGGCTAAAATGAACTTCATTTCTAAAACTCTAATTAGTTACAATTAACTAAAGCCGCCGAAAATATGTTTTTGTAGCATTTTAGCAAAAAAACATACAATAAGAAAAAACTCCAATTTATGAAATTTTCTTACCGAATCTCTCACGCAGCAGAATTAATTCCCGATAATTCTGCCGCTACGGAGATTATAAGTGATAATTATGTGTCAACTTCAAAAAAGTTTTACCCAAGACCTTCTGGGATTTAAGGGGGAGTAATTGAAACAAAATACTGACTTATTCACTAAAAAAAAAACAAGTGAAATTTTGAAGTTTAACTCATGTATCAATAATACAAACCCTGTATAATCGAGAAGCAAACCAAAATGACAGTTGCTTTTTTGATATTGTGACGTCATGATTTGACAAATAAAACTAACCTGAAAATATACCGATGTCAACGTCCTGTCATAAAACTAACCTAAAAATATTACAATAATAAACAAAGGGATGTTAAAATCTTGGCGTCATAATTTGACTAGCAAAACCAACTCCAAACTATTTAGTTGAACTCCGTGCCGCTGACTTTAAGACGCCGCCTGTGGTGGATCTCACTTCTATGAAGAGGCTAGTATAATTATGCTGATTCACACACAGGCTATATGGTTTTACCAACTGATCATTCCAGAAAAATTTACTGTGACAGAACGGCCATGTTTGCTGGAGGGCACGCATATCGATAGCTCTTGTTGTAAATAGTTATTTTTCTGGTTTATTTTGCCGAATATCAAGAAAAATGTCTAGAAGTAAATATTATTTAACGCTTAGTGGCGATATTAAATTCTTTTATGACCAAAAAATTAAAATAATAAATAATATTGATGCATAAATATGTGGTCTTACCGTGCGGCAAAAATTATTTGCATCTAAGAGAGTTTGGATTAAAAAACGTAGGGCTTGGTTTAGATTTTAATGATATGGGGACGATATATCTAATTAAATCTAGGTTAAAATTTTGTCAAATTCATATTATGACATGATATGCCAAACTAATGAGTAATAAAATAAGTAGACAATTACAAATTTATTTTTGTTGTTTACAAAATTAACAAAGTATACTTGCACTTTATAAGGAAATAAATTTAGCTGCTTCTTAAGAATAGTCCTGCATGTTCCATAAGAATAAGATCTTCCCACTTCTTGGGACCGGCGTCTTATACAATATGTTGGCGTATTTTGCATTATTTCACGAACGTTTGCAACAAGTTCTTTTGTTCTTACAGATGGTCTTCCTGCTTTTTTTTGTGTTGTATAGAACCTGTTTCCCTAAACACAGCCACGGTTCTTTTCAGGCAATGATAAAAATCCCCAGCGATAAAAGCAACGTTAGGAAAATGTTCGTGAAAATCGTCCATGCACAAACCCGTATTGTATTGCCACTCACCATTTACTCTAACCACGTTTCGCAAATACGCTTCAACCATGAATGTTTTGTGCTGTTCCGTAAAGCCCATTGTGTGAATTTTTCAAGAAATTGGAAAAATTAGCGATGAATCAAATTACTTGTAACGACTGTCAAAGATGACGGAATAACTGATTGATTGTTAATTCAGGTAGTTACTGACACCCAACAGGTAGTAAGCTCTACGGCTAAGCATTACGTCCTTAGATGCAAGGCCCTCTTCGATGCAAATAATTTTTGCTCGCACGGTACAATAAGAAACGTTGTCTTGACCCTCACCAGTTAGGATAGACCTGGTAAATTACCTTATTTTGAATCATATCATACCTTTTATACCTAATAACAGCTTACAATCTTACAGATAGTAACTTATTATTTAATTACTAACCGTTTAGAAATGGACGTAAACACACACATCCATTTCTAAGTGGGCCTTCCATTTAAGGGGCCCCGTTTTAATGTCTTAACCCAAACATTTCGACGTTCTACAGACAGTTCTTTGGGATGTCCTCCTTTATATTTCCAAACGGCAGAAACTCGGGAAAATGATGACGATGAGATTTTAAAAAAATTTTAAACAAAATTTGACGAATTAACAACAAATTTTTAAAATAATCTGCATGTTTACATTTAAAAGCATGTAATCAAGTGCGGGTACTGACGACTGTACGGAAAACATATCCGACCTGTGAATGACGTCATTGCGAAATGGTAATTTTTTTAACTGTTATGTAAAACTCCCTGATTTGGATCTACCTGTTTCGTATTTGGCGGTCTGACTTCGATGCTTATTTTTTTTTCGGAAATAAATAAAATTTTAGAAATATTCATACCAAATGTAATAGTGTTAAAACAGCGTTCAGACCAAAGAAGCGAAAGGGAGGGGAGGGGACTTCTTCCTCTTATAAGACACGAAACTGTTTATAAAATTATCCCCTCTCTTAATTACTTACTAACTGAAAATTGATAAATTGTCGAGTTTATTTCATATAGTTGATGTGGATGTTCCACAATGACAATTAATTTAATTCAAAAATCTGTTAGACGCGTGACCAATTTGTAATTTTAATTTGCCAATAATGACCGGACAAATATAATGCGTTAAAATAACCGATAGTGCCCTACGTGATGTAAACAAAAGAGAGCTTAAAAGCGGACCGAACAGCATTAAAATGGAATACGGAAACGAGTCGTTTACTAAATTAGATACGGATAATTTTAAAACCACCGCTTAATTTTTTTTTTAAATAGTGTACATTTTTTTTTAGTTATGCCTTCATCATTTACTAAATAATAAAACTTTATATTATTAACTTGAAGAAATAGTCCATACTTTACCTAAATGAAGTGTAAAAAAGAAAGTGTTCCTCCACTGGTATATTTAGGAATTTTAAAGGATTGTGAATTATCTACATGTTTCGAATGTATTAACGTTCATCCTCAGGAGAACAAAGAAATATTAGAAGCTCACATGGTGCATATTATCGTATCGAAGCTTTAAGGTGATAAAAAAGGGTCAATAGTTAATATTTCTTCAAGAAACGACAAATAAAAATACCAGAAGAAATAAAATACACAATAAAGGATATTACATACGAAAGATGTATATTAAATTGAAGCAGAATATCTGTAAACGTAAAAGAATTATCGTTATTGATATAGTCGTCATCTCATTCGTCAAATCATTTAAAAATTGAAATAATTGAGGTCATTTTATTTCACGTTCTTGTTCATCAAAGATGTTTTAATATGTTTGATTTATTGATGTGATAAATGCACCCTATATTGAATTTATATCCACTATACGTTACATAGTAAGTATATTTACTCGAATTTGTATTTTCATATCCGAATATTTCCTATATTGCTTTATATTTTGAATGAGTAAATAATACAAGTGTTTTTTGGATGGTACATTTCTGAAGAATAGATTCTTTTAAGATTTTACATATTTTGACTGTTTGGGTTATAATTTAATTTAAAAATATGCATTTTTCCAGACGTATTCCGATGAAACTTTATATTTTGAAAAGGAGTAAATATAATGCATTTACTAGAAGTTCTATTTCCGTTTCTAAAGTGTACAGAGTATATTTAATATTTTACTTTTATTATTTCATAGATTTTTGGAACTTAAAAATATACTATTTATTAGCAGTAGTTAAATATTGTTTAAGACGTTATCCAACCCAACATTTAATTTAGCAATTTGAGTTGAATTATAATTTCCCGATCAATATAAATTAATATTCGAAACTATTTTTTAAATTCAAACTCTGAACGCGGCAATTAGTCTTGGAATTATATTTTAAAAATCATTTGCTTATTTAATTGAAATTTAATTAAGGCCAAATTAAGAGAACTCAACGAATCGCAAATAAAAATTAATTGCAAAAATAACTACAGGGTATCTCAATTGTATCACGGATAGTAAAAATTATTTGATAACGTAAAAACTATTTTATTTTAGAAATAACTGATCTTAGTCAATTAAATAAGTATAATTTCTTGTAAAATATAGACAATATGGTTATTGCCGGGCATTCTGATTAAAAACTATGAAATGTTTGATTTAAAAGTACCTTCACCTTGCTCAAATTAAAAGTTACTGTTATGACTTTGTATTTATCGTGCATTTTTTGTTATGTTCTCCCTTAAAAACAAAAGCCCTCTAAAGTGACAATTAGCGTCAATACCGCACTGAAAAATTACGTCGGCGGTACCTAGCAATCATTGCGGGATCCTTCCCAACATCAAATGAATGTTTCAAAGAAAATAACATTTTTTGATAAACCGAACTCTTAATTCACAGTCTAATTCTAAGCCTAATTAACAGTCCATGTAGAATTTCTGATGATTGATAGGATGTTTCTGGTGTGAAATGTGTTTATTTTCGATAAATTACATGTAGTATATTGTAAGTTAAAAAGTGATGCGACTGACTTCTTAGAGTGCTGAACAGATGATTCGCGCCGATGCCGCCTCTTCTCTCGTGGGTTGCCGGTTGCCGGTGTGCTCCTTAGCGGTTTCTTCTTTAAGGGAAGGTGGCGTCGGATTCTAGTTCCTTCGCTTCTTGATAGATGTAGGTAGTGGACTGTATTTTGATTTTAAAATATGTAAATACGAGGGACGCTCGTTAAGATTGAACATGCCGCCGCCCTTGGAAGACGGTATATACAGAGTCTTTCAATAATAGAAACATTTATATTACCAAAACTGGGATAAAGTAAAGTTATTAGTAACGTATTTACTAATCACTAATCGGGAGTAAACATAGTCTTTGTATTGCACGTACGGTGAGTCCTGTCGCGGTACGCACTGTGACAGTTCGTACTATATTGTCCCTGCTTTTATGAAGGTCAACGATACGACCTAATTTCCAAAATAAAGGTGGAGAATGATCGTCAACAATAAGAACCATACTGTTTATTGTTGCTTCAACAGAACTGGTGGGCCAGCGATAGCGTTGCTGCAATTGATTAAGGTAATTACGGCTCCATTTCTTCCAAAACAGTTGCTCCATTTGTTGAAGTTTTTGGTACTGCTTGAGTCGATTTTCGGGTAGATTGGTGAAGTCTAGTTCGGGAAGGGTATGAAGGGCTTGGCCGATAAGGAAGTGCCCGGGGGTAAGGACGGAAAAGTCATTAGGATCGTTTGATAAGGGGTAAAGCGGTCGCGAGTTCATGATCGCTTCTATTCGGGTAAATACGGTGTATAATTCTTCGAATGTTAATGTGAACTTTCCCACGACTCTTTTTAAATAATACTTGGCCTGCTTAACAGCAGCTTCCCACAAACCACCTCGGTGAGGGGAATAAGGTGGATTAAATTTCCACTCGATTTTGTTTACTAAAAACCAATCAATGATTTCACGTTCTGTGACAAACTTTTCAAGTGATCGATATAGCTCTTGAATTTCTTTGTTTGCACCGACGAAATTGGTTCCGTTGTCGCTATAAATTCGTTTGCACAAGCCACGCCGTGCTATAAACCGTTTTAAGGCGTTGAGAAATGATACAGAACTAAGGTCACCTACGAGCTCGAGATGTACAGCCTTACTTGTGAAACACACGAATACACAAAGGTAAGCTTTTAAAATTGTACGATTACGCGATTTGCCATCTTTGATATTGAAAGGTCCTGCAAAATCTACGCCAACGATATAAAACGGACGATTTTGAGTTACACGATCGGTTGGCAATTCTGCCATTTTTTGGTTTAAGGTTCGAGGATTTACTCGAAAACATGTTATGCATTTACTTATAATATTGCGAATTACGGATCTTCCGTTCAAAAGCCAAAACCGTTGTCGGATTAAGGATAAAATAGTTTGCGATCCTGCGTGTAAGCACCGATGATGCTCATTAAGAATAATTAATCGCGTTAAAGCATGATTTGGGCTTAGAAGTAATTGATGCTTTGCGTCATAGGAAAGATTGGACTTGGCCAATCTGCCACCTACACGCAAAAATCCTTGAGGGTCGATAAAAGGATCTAAATTTTTAAGCCGTGAATTAGGCGGTAAAACTTTAGATTGTTTAAGGCATTCAATATCGCTATAAAATGATTCATTTTGAGCAATTTTTACCAACATCAGTAAGGAATTATCGAGCTCTTCCAATGTTAGTTCTCCAGTTAATTTAGTTGTTTTCTTAAGGCTATTATTTATAAACCGATTACAAAATGAGAGTACTCGTTTAAGTTTATGTAAGGTAGAAAATTTTGAAAACAACTCTAGTTCATTAACCGTTGCTACGAAAGTAATTTGTTGTTTACGTTTCTCTTGGTTTGTAAAACCAAAGTCGATTATTTTTGGCCAGAAATATTCACCTTTCGAAAGCCACGGTGGGCCGTTCCACCAGATGATATTTTTGATAAGATTACATGAATCGGTTCCGCGGGATGCAACATCTGCTGGATTAAATTCAGTTGGCACGTGCCGCCACTGAACGTTGCTAGTTAAATTTTGAATCTCACTTATGCGATTTCCTACAAATATTTTTAAAGTACTTGGTGACGAAGCAATCCAAGCTAAAACTATGGTACTGTCTGTCCATAAATATGTTTTATTTATATCGATATTTAAAGAAAGTCGTACTTTATCATAAAGCTGACTTAATAATAACGCACCGCAAAGTTCTAATCGTGGCAACGTTATTGTTTTTAGCGGAGCGACTCGCGTTTTGGAACAAAGAAGTCGCACGAGTGTGTTTTCTTGATCGTCCGTCGATTTAAGATATATACAGGCTGCATATGCCTTTTGAGACGCATCACAGAAACCGTGAAGTTCAACTTGTTTAACGCTAGGAATAAAAACTTGACGCGGAATTTGAATATCGTTTAGATAGTTTAAATTTTTATTAAAATGGGACCACGCCTTTAAGATATGATCTGGAGGTTCATCATCCCACCCTAATTTAATGTCCCATAATGATTGCATTAAAATTTTTGATACAATTATAATTGGTGATAAAAGTCCCAAAGGATCGAATAATTTTGATATCAGCGACAGAATAACGCGTTTAGTGATTTTTTCAGGGGAAGTGTCAACTTCGTTTAATTTATAAGTTAACACGTCATGCTTCGCTTGCCAATATAACCCTAAGGTTTTTTTAGTTTCATCTTCCGAAATAGCATACTGATCATTAAAATTTGAATCGTTTGATTCCAAAACTTCTATTCGATTTGAACGCCACTTTCGCAGAGGGAATCCGTATTTGTTTAATAAAATCGATAACTCGTGTTTTAAAGCTATAGCGTTTTCTATAGTATTTGTACCGGTTATGAGATCGTCTACATAAAAATCGTTAGTAATAATATTTGCTATTTCAGAATTGTGCTGCTGATTTTCGATTGCTACTTGTTGCAAGCTACGCACTGCTAAAAATGCAGCAGAGCTTGTACCATATGTTATGGTATTAAGGCGATAATGATTAATTTCATCTTTTTCGTCAGACCGCCAAACGATACGTTGTAAATCGCGTTGATTTTCGGCTACGTTAACCTGACGATACATTTTCTCTACATCACCCGTTATGACCACATTGTGTTGTCTAAAGCGCAAAAGAATCGATATCAGATCGCTTTGAATGGTTGGACCAACCTTTAGTAGGTCATTTAGTGAAATACCTGATGATGATTTGCATGATCCATCGAACACTACGCGTAATTTGGTAGTTTCGCTAGAGTCATTAATTACGCCATGGTGCGGAAGGTAATAAACGTCTGAAGACAAACTATCGATTTCGGTTGATTTTATTTTAGTCATATGTCCAAGAGACTCATACTCTGTCATAAAGTCAACATATTGTTTTTTAAATTTCTCATTTTTCGTAAATTTTCGTTCCATGCTATGTAATCGTTTTATTGCATTATCAAATGAATGACCTAATTTGCCTATGTTGTCTCGAGTCGGTAAGGTAATGACAAAATGTCCGCTATTATCTCGGTTTACGGTTTTGATATATAAATTTTCACATTCTTGTTCATCTATCGATTTAATTTGCGAGGTCGATACTTCCTCTACCTTCCAGAATTTTTCGATAGAATTTTTGAGTGATTTATTTATAGATAAATTGCACAGAGCAGGTTTATTAATTTCTTGATATGAATTGGTAACATCAGTAGACATGGGTCCCGATACTACCCAACCTAACTGAGTTTGCTGTAAAGTTGGCATACATGGACCTAACTTGACCTGGCCGGAACATAGTAGGTCGTAAAAAATACTTGCTCCTAGAAGCATATCGATTTCATGTGATTTATTAAATTCGTAATCTGCTAAAGTTATACCAGTTGGTATTTTCAATAAATTGATATCAAATGAATAACTAGGTAAGTTTTCTGCGATTTTATCTAGCACTAAGAACGTTAGATCTGCCTTGAAATCATTATGAATTGATTTTATGCTGGTTACGATTTTCTTATTAATATTTAAATTTGTACTGCCCACGCCCATGACCGGTACGCTTATGTTCGAAGAAGGAAATTTTAAAATATTCTGGATTTTGTTAGTAACAAAATTTGGCTGACTACCGCTATCTAGCAGAGCTCTGCATTGATGAAATTTACCAAAAGAATCTTGAATTAAAACAATTGCTGTCGATAACATGATTTGAGTAATTCGATTACTTGTGCGATTTTCACAAAAATTAGTCAATAAGTCTGACCTTGAAATAAACGATTGATTTGGTATTATTTGATTGTTTTGCACATTATTTGTTTGATTTGCATTTTCAGTGGCGTTTCCCGATTGCTTACGACGGTTGTATTGATTTTGATGTACGCCACTGTATTGATTAGAAGTATCAACATGCAATAAAGTATTGTGAAATTGTTGACATATTTTGCATCCTTGCGCTTTGCATTGGGATAATTCGTGATTATTACGGAAACAGTTGGTACATAATTTTAATTTATTTACTTCTTTTATACGAGACGACACTGGAAGTGATTTTAATTTTTCGCATGCAAAAACTGGATGATTTCCTTCACAAAAATTACAAGAAAAGGGCCTAGGGCTACCAATGTGACCTGAAAATTGTTTGTCGCCTTCCTTTCTTGCAAATTTGTTTTTATTTTTATTTTGATAATCAAAAGGTTTATTGTCATCTTTTTCACGATATAATGTTTCAAGTAAAAGACAGCGTTTTTCCAAAAATTGTATAAAATCTGCAAAAATTGGTTTTTTATTACGTAGAGTTTGTGAAATGAATGTTGACTCCCACTCCCGTTGAGTTGTTGAATCCAATTTTTTGGTTATTAAATAAAATAATAAAGTATCCCAGTGGTCTACTGGCTCTCCTAACGTTTCTAGAGATCTAATATGCTTTTTTAACGAATCGGTCAATTTTCGCAAATCGATATGCACATATTTACCAATATTTGGTAACTCAACCAGGACGCTAACATGATGTTTTATTATAACTGACTCATTTTGATATCGTGACACTAATAAATTCCACGCTATTTCATAGTTTTCGTTTGTGACTTCTATGCACTCGATTACCTTTGCAGCATCACCCTTAACACTGCTTAATAAGTAATAAAATTTTTTGATATTATCGAGATGCACATCCTTATGTACTAGTGACGTAAACATATCTCTGAATTGACCCCATTTTTCATAATCCCCATAAAATTTAGGAATATCTATGATTGGAAATCGTACGCTTGACTGATTATAAGTATTTTGATTGGTAGGAACCACTACAGACGCTTGGTCACTAATTTGAGATCCGGTTGTTGTATTATAAAAAGCCTGTATCGTTTTCTTGGCTTTTTGAGTAAGCTCATAATAATTACTTTCGAATAATTCACGCTCATCAGAACCAATTTCGTCGACCTTTATTAACTCGATTTCATTTTGCAATGAATTAAATTGTTCAAGGAGAGGATATGTATTCTCTAAACGCGAATCTAACTGCATGATATTTTCTTCGTTAATATTACTTTTACATTTGTCAATGAACGTAGAAAATCTTGTTAAAGTTGCTTTAACCTGACCGCGTTTTGCGACAAGCTGCTTTAATTTGGTTTCAGTATCTTCAGCTTCGGTACTCATTATTGCAAAGTGGTTAAAAGCTGGTACCCACAATATTTGTTCGATAAAATGCTATTCGATATGATAAGTAATTAAGAAAATTCGATACGATACTACACAAAATGTGTTACGATACTACATAAATGTGATATGATAGTGTGCTAATAGTATTATAGCCACACAAAAATCTGATATTAAAAGGTATGCTTATATGACACACTATGATATAATGATGTAAATTACGGTAAAACTTCGCTACGATTTATTTTACCACAATAAAAACGATAATAAACTTCGACAATGACAGGAAAAGTGAAAAATGGAACAGACTCACCAAAATTCTGATGCGTTATTCAGCGTTTTTCTTGACGGTCGTGTTCGGCCATTACTCTATTTTTCGCACGAAGGTCACCTCTTTCGATTGTCGTTAGGTCGATTTTCGCTTGGCACTCCCGATTACTATAAGCGATCTTTTTGATTGATTTTCTTCGTTTTTCCTATGAAAAACCATGCGGCTTGAAGACCATGTAGAATTTCTGATGATTGATAGGATGTTTCTGGTGTGAAATGTGTTTATTTTCGATAAATTACATGTAGTATATTGTAAGTTAAAAAGTGATGCGACTGACTTCTTAGAGTGCTGAACAGATGATTCGCGCCGATGCCGCCTCTTCTCTCGTGGGTTGCCGGTTGCCGGTGTGCTCCTTAGCGGTTTCTTCTTTAAGGGAAGGTGGCGTCGGATTCTAGTTCCTTCGCTTCTTGATAGATGTAGGTAGTGGACTGTATTTTGATTTTAAAATATGTAAATACGAGGGACGCTCGTTAAGATTGAACAGTCCATCTCAGTCGCCCACTGATTGTCTCTCTTTCTAACATCAGTGGTACTCTCGGAGACGCGACACCGGTCAGCGGAAAAGCTAAAAATGCGGGTAGTTACGGAGTACTCTTAAGGAAAAGAAAGAGAGAGAAAGATAATTTTCGTATTACAAGTACATACAGTGTGTATCAGCCAAATGGAATAAATTCGATAATAAATACATGGAGGCGTGTCCGAAAAACCGCTCGGACACGTCGATTGGTGTTTCCAGTTGCGCATTTTTTTTCAATAAAATTTTTTATACAGGGTGTGTCATGTAACAGTGGCCAATACCAACTTTCTTATTTTAAATACAACACCCTGTATATCATTCAATTTTTGGATTATTCGGAAAATTTTAGACATATTTCATGTACAATATTCTATACCTATCTCCAACTGTTTCGGAAATATTAAGTGTGTTCAGATTTATTGCCAAAATTAACAACGCACACTCAAAAACTAATAATTAATACTGTTTATTTCTTGATAATGTACAAAAAACAAAAAAAAAACAATAATGTAGGAGATGTTGAAATTGCTCGCCGCGAACGTTTTGGCAACATCCTAATCTAATATCTAATAAAAGGTATCATTTTATAGGGATACATTTTATTTTCTTGTAATGTTGTTCGTTGAATGGCTAACATCGAACATTTGGGCTGTTTTTTAACTAGAAGTATGTGGGTTTTATTCAAACTCAAGCATAATATCTAATTTGGTATAATCACTAATTGCGTTAGCAGCTACTTTTTTTTAATGTGCTTTACATGTCCATGCTGGCGAAACTGCTTTTCTCCACGACCATTACTGAATGCAATAATTCCAAAATCATTTTTGATAATAGAATGTAAAAATTCTCGCTCTTGAGTTGGAATATTTATTCCGAAACACTTGCTTCTTATGCGTTTTGCGTGTATTTTCATTCCATAACAAGATACGGAATGAATATTCTGTAATTGATATAAACGAAATAGGTTGCCATGAATTTCGAAACTGTCAGTGTCAGATAAAAATGGCCGCGTTGTAATAATTATTTTCAGACAAATTTTAGTGCGAGTCAAAAAATGAGTGAAAAATCGGATGAATCAGATATGGAACTGGATGGCCGTGGAGAAAATATAGTCTGCTACTCGGTTAGAATGAAAATTCGATACTCGTGGTTCCTCACGCTCGCTACGCTCGCGTTCGGAATCTTCCACTCGGATCGAATTTTCATTCCAACCTCGTTACAGAATCTACTATTCTATTTTACTAATTTTCCCTTGAGTTATTTGTATACAAATTTGGATATTTTTCATAAAATAAGCGAGCAACTTCCATTTGTGTCCGTGTTTTATCTCCATAACCAATCATTTTGTGCATTTCTGTTAAATAAACTATTTTTCTGATATGCAGTTAACGAAATTTAAACGACAATAACACTGACCAACTACTGTCATGCAGACAGACAACAATTTGCTAAGCTCAGGAGTTTTAAACAAAGTAAACAAAACTATTTATACCTTTTTTTTAAATTTCATATCAGTAAGAAGAAACGCTGAAATGCAATAAATCTGAAAACATTTAATATTTCCGAAACAGTTGAAGATAGGTATAGAATATTGTACCGAAAAACACTGTTTATAATTATAGCCTAAAAACTCTCATCGTCACTTATAAAATCTGAAAAGTCCTCGTCGTCTTCGAATGGAGCAATTATCATTGGCGCTACTTCGACATCTAGTACTTGTTCTCGATCCCACCAATCCCTTATTAATATTTCTGTATGTTCCACCGATTTCTTCCAGTACTCTTGTGTAATATGATCTAACGAATCTTGCTAAACTATTTGTACTTGGTCGGATTTAAGATCATCACCTACATGTTTTTCATAATAAGACTTTGCACCAGCCCATATTAATTCTATTGCGTTAAACTGGCAATGATATGGCGGCAGTCGTAGAACCTCATGACCATATTCACGCAGTATTTCATCTACCGCGTATATTTTGGGTTTTTTAAGAGACTTTGCTATTGATAGGAGTTCCGATTTAGGCATATTTGGTAAAGGATTTTGGTTGTGTTTTTCCAGCCACTCATAAATATCACTTTTCCTCCAAGATGAAGTAGGCTGTTTATTTAAAGTTCTTGAATGATATGATGCATTATCTAATACAATTAAAGACGGAGCATCCAAATTTGGTATCAATTGAAGTTTTAACCATTTTTCAAACATTTCGCAATTCATATTATCATGATAGTCAGCACTTTTTAATGTTGAAGAAAAAATTAAACTCGCACCTGCAACATATCCTGTTGCAGAACCAGCATGCAAAATAATAAAACGCTTTCCCGTACCGCACCCCTTTTTCCTTTTAACACTTTTTACAGACTCATCTTGCCAAGATTTTGAACCACTTCCATTCGAAAATATTCACGTTTCGTCTAAACATAGCACTTTTCTAAATTTCGATTTGTAATTGTCCGTATATTTTTTTAAAAACTGAACACGCTGACTCACTATCTGTGGCTGCTCACATAAAAATCTTCGGTTACAGTATTTTTTATAGCGAAAACCTAAATTTTTTATTAATTTTGATAACGCTTTAAGTCCAATTTCCAAAACACCCCGAATTTTTTATGTTTTTTGTAAAACTGGAAGAGTTACATTGGTTTTTGATTTGTATAAATCGTAAATCACATTTCAAACTCCCATTTTAATATTTTCGCTTAAATCCTCAGTCTTTGGCTTTCTTCATTTACACTTTTTAGTATTCTTGGGTATTATGTTATGTTTTGTTTCATGCACAATTTTCTGCACAGTCCTTAAACTAATTCCCAGTGCTTTGGCTACTGTTTCCTGAATATTGGTTGGCGAATTTCCACTTTTTCTTTCATTTTCGAAATAGTTTATCAGATTAAGTACCATTCTTTTGATTGGGGATGCAAAAACCCAGAAAATTGTTTCATTTTGTCACAAACTGTCAAAGTCACAAAACTGGCATATTTAAAATAAAACGTAGCTGGTGCTATTATAAGCTTTTTTAGAATCGCTGGAAAGTAAATACATATCCTTTTTTTTTCATGTCAAAATGGAATAAGTCTGTCTTATTTATCTTACGTATTTTATTTAAAGGGTAAAATTAAACGCAAGTAAAGAATACAAAAACTGAGAAAATGTCTTTCTTGAATCGTATGACCCGCACGATAAGACCAGATCCGACTATACCATCAAATTTTTTGTGTCCCTATAAGAAAATTATATTTTAATAAAATTTGAACTTTAATAAATGAAAATATCAAATAATGTATAAATCTATTTAAATTCTTGCTTCATATTTCGAAGTATGCCAAGAATTGAAGTTTTGTTGTCCAGAGAGCCGAGACCAATACTTTTTGTGTCGCTCAGACGTTATAAAAGTTAATATAACTTAGTTTTCCAATAAAAATTCTCCAGAAATGTAGGAATTGTATCGAATATAAGTTTTTATTACTTGTACGTGCACTTGCTGTATTCTTATTGTAAAACTGCTAAAAGTTTAAATGTATCTATACTTCATATTTTTCGAAAGATTTTCTATTGTGATTAAACGTCTCAAAAATATTAATGGTTTGTTCGGATAGTTGGTTGCAGTTTGTTTAATTTAGTAGTTTATTGAATTACGAAAGATCAGTGCTGGATTTACCATTAGGCTGAGTAGGCTGGAGCCTAGGGCGGCAGATTTTAGGGGGCGGCAAATTTGGCCCAAAAATTTTTTTTTATCTTACAGAAATAAATGGTACAATCTTTATTCGTGGTCGATGGGTAGTATTTTTTTAAATAAACTTTATTGTTGGCCGTGTCTGTTAATGGGGATAAAAAAAGGTAGTTGGAACTTTACTGGCTTTGCAGAAAGAAATTTCATTTTCAATAAAATAAGTAGATAATCATAAATTTTTAAAATATTTACTAAACATTATTGACCAAATTTGGGTGTGGTCTTAAAAAATTTTCGCCTGCGGCGCATTTCGCCTGCAACGGGCTTTTTATTTCCCGAACACTTCACCTGTTTCACAACTCACGAGCCGTCACTGGTATAGAGGCGGCAAAAATTGAATAGCCTACTAGCGGCAGATTTGTAAATCCGCCACTGCGGAAGATGATGTCCAAGTACCGTTTAAGTTTTAAGTTTCGCATCGAGAATGGAGTTTTTATTAAAAATTTTTAAAAAAATAGGTGCTATCATTTTCAACGCCCATAGGAAATTTCTTTTTCTAAAACTAAAAAAACAATAAATAGTTACTTAATTTGAAGAAATAGTACAACAAATAAATTTGTAGTTAATTTTATTAAATTAAAATTAACGTCTTGTGTGGTTTAGTGAGGTTTAACGCTCAGTGCCCCAAACCCCTTTTTTAAAAGGATCTTTTAAATGCTTACTTTATATTAATTTTTTTTTAATTTTTTTTTTATTCTTACAGATTTTGAATACATAATTCTCTGTTAATACCTAAGTTATATACATAACAAGTTTTATGTTTTACAATGTCTTACAGTCATACTTATACAGTGTCACCAGTAAAGTCCGCATCATATGGTATTTTTTTTATTAAGAGCTTTATTCAAAATTTGACTTTGGCATCAAGTTCTGCTTCGATCGAGATGAAAATTAAGCAAAAAAATAGTAGTCACGTGATTCATTATCTGTCAAATTTTAATTTTTTCCAAAAAATAATTTAAAAGTGGGCTATAAAATTTGGTCGCATGTGATGCAAAGTTTATTTGTTTTTGACCCTATATAAGGTAACTTCATAAAATAAGTATTTTTGAAAATGTACCGGGTGATTCAATAAGAAAGGCAGCCGGCTATATCTCAGAAACTACTAAACGTAGAAACTTGGGATAAAAAAAATTATGATTAAAGCGGTCATAAGAAAATTCTAGAAATAATTTTTAAGTTCCGCATTTTGCGGCAAGAGGGCGTAATTGAAAAGTAAATTTTAAAATTTTACATAACTCCGAAAATTCCACATTAAGGCATATGTTTGATAACACCATTTTAAAGCTTGGACAATTATGCATCATTTTGGTCTTATGCTCATTGGCGTACCGACTTTAATAAGAGTGGGGGAAGCTGTTGAAAGTGTAAACATTAAAATCGCTGTAACTTCTAAACGACTTATCCGATTTCACTCAATTTAAGCTTGTTTGGAAGAGAAAGGTAAGTACCTTTAATTGCCTTATCCAATGGTACACAATAGTTTTAAATAAAATTGCTAGAGGGCGCAATTTGTATTAAAAATTAATGTTTTGGCAATAACTCTGAAACGAACAAAGATATCGAGCTGCGGTTTTAATAATTTTTCTAGCAAATTTAATCTACTTTTCGATTATGGTATCATAATTATACCGTATGATTTGAATTTTCGGGATAAAATCAAAAAACTATTATTATTACAAATTGCGCCCTCTAGCAATTTTATTGAGAACCATTAAGGATAACTAAATACGATTGGTGAAAGTGCATACATTTCTCTTCCAAACAGTCTTTAGTTTGCTAAAATCGGATAAGTCGTTTAGAAGTTACAGCGATTTAAATGTTTACACTTTCAACAGCTTCCCCCACTCTTATTAAAGTCGGTACGCCAATGAGCATAAGACCAAAATGATGCATAATTGTCCAAGCTTTAAAATGGTGTTATCAAACATATACCTTAATGTGGAATTTTCGGAGTTATGTAAAATTTTAAAATTTACTTTTCAATTACGCCCTCTTGCGGCAAAATGCGGAACCTAAAAATTATTTCCAGAATTTTCTCAGGACCGCTTTAATCATAATTTTTTTTATCCCAAGTTTCTACGTTTAGTCGTTTCCGAGATATAGCCGGCCGTTTGTGTCTGAAAGTAAAAAAATTAAAAATAAAGTAGAGGTTTTAAACTAAATCGATGAAAATAGATAGATAAACTTTACGTTAATTAAACTAAAATTTATTTTCCACCTAATGAACACTTTACTGATGACACTGTGTTCTTTTTTGTCTTAATATTAAGGTGTATTACTTTCAGACACCAACTACGTTTTCAAAAATACGTATTTTATGAAGTTACCTTATACAGGGTCAAAAACAAATAAGCTTTGCATCACATGCGACCAAATTTGAATAGCCCAATTTTGATTTTGTAAAAAAACACACATTTAATATGGCGCTACTTTAAAGAAAATGTATCTAAAATAAAGCATTGTCAAAACTGAGAAGTTTTATGTAGTTGAGTCTTATTTTGCAAAAGTTCAAATTATTACAAAAATATGGGTAAAAAATCAAAATTATCTTATGCAGTTGAAATTTTGTATGTGGGCTAGAAACTGCATTTAAAAAACTTTTTCTAATAATTTTTTTCGATATTTTCAGAAATAACCCCACTTTTGAATTATTTTTTGGAAAAAATTAAAATTTGGCAGATAATGTGAATCACGTGACTACTATTTTTTTGCTTAATTTTCATCTCGATTGAAGCAGAACTTGATGCCAAAGTCAAACTTTGAATAAAGCTATTAATAAAAAAAAAATACCATATGATGCGGACTTTACTTGTGACACTGTATAAAAAAAAACCTTTTGACATCTTCTTTTAAGAAGTAGTTTTTCTGCTTCCCCGTTTTATTTGGTTGTTTAAGACCCTTTTTACTAACTTTTTCGCATACTCAGTATGTTTTAACTTATTTCTATTTTTCTTCACATTATGCCATTTCGTCACACCAATTTTTGATCCCATAAAAGCTTCATTAAGGTTTTATACCATCTATCATTTTCTCTTCTTTTAAAACCATCAGCAATACATTTTTCTGTCTCCTGATGATGAACGTTTCTAAGTTCGAAACAGATAACTTGTGAGCATTTTTGTTCTATTAAATTTTGTGGAGGAAGACTTTTAGTTTTTTTCTTTCCTTTTAATAAATATAGTTAGTTTACTTCGTACAATAATTTACTTTCATAATACAAACTTCTCATTAAAATATCGGAAATAAAATCCATAAAATAAAATGCAAACTGCTCAATCGCTAGTACATCTTCCGAAACTAAAACTTTCCAGGGTACATTTTCCATGAAAAATATACGCTTCAGTCTGGAATATATTCTAATTTAAAATATAGAATACAAATTTATACCGTGCGCGCCCAAACTGAAGTTCAATTCCCCGTGGAAACGTTCAATTTGATAAATGCGAAATAAATATTAACCAGAATTTACTTGCCAGACGAGGCAACTTTGCTCATCCACTTTAATTCCCTCGAATATTCGTTAAAAGAATTATTATTTACTTTTCGAAAATTAATTTTTATTTGCAATTCGTCGGCTTCTTATAATTTGGCTTTAATTGATTTTTAATAAAATGAACGAATTACGTAGGTTCCTGTAAATTTATTATTATTTTAAATAAGTCTGCGAATTTGTAGTGTTGTGGCTATAAAGAGTTGTTACATGCAACGAAAAAGCATCATTAATAATTCAAGAGTGGAAATTTAAAACGCAGTCTTAGCGCCAAAAGACGACCCTGAAATTTCCAAAAAAAAAATGTTTAATGTATAAGTGAGAACTTACACAGATTTAAAAAGTTTTTAACATCAAACATAACGAAAGTTTTTTTTGTCCGGTTTTTGTCTGTTAGACTTTTAAGTTTTATTTCGTTTTTTATGTTACTTTAAAAGTTTAGTCACACTATCTTACTATTTGACGTTATATATTGATACGTTTTAAGATTAATATAAATCCGAGGTAGATGGAGCAGCAAACTTTTGGCTTTTTCACAATAAAATAAGAAAAGTTTAAGAAAGTATTCGTACAAGTAATAAAAGCTTACATTCGATACAAATCGTATATTTCCAAAGAATTTTTATTGAAAAACTAAGTTATATTAACTTTTGTACTATTACATTTCCAGTCGAAACGACAGAAAATTATTGGTCTGGGTTATCGGGAAAATAAAACTAAAACGACATAAATAAATAGGAAAATAATTTGATTACAGATATTTGCTTATGTAACTCTCTTTGATATAAATTCAATATGTACCTCAAACGCGTTTTGACGCAGCACAAATTTTAAGGAAATAAATCAAAATTTAACGCATTTAAAACTGAACATGTATTATTAAGTACTGTTGGCCCTTTGATTGCCCGTTCTACAAATATTCCAATTATTAATTTACGCATTTACCAATTCGTTACATAAATAGCTTTTATTGCTACCTATAGTATAGGTTTAAAACATTTCTGTATCAATAATCCTAAATCTTGTCAACATAGTTAATAACGAAACCTTAATATGACTGTTAATGCAAATGGAAACATTCTATGGACGTACTTTATTAATATGACCCGTAAAAGTGACGATACCAAGTAGAAAACACATTTATTATATAAATGGTATAGCAATTAAATTGATTTAAGATTGTCAGAGGCAGAAATACGTATGTATATCAGTCAATTTATTTTACATCCATAACTAGTATTTCACCTGGCAGCTACCATTTAATAGCTATGAATTATCTGTCAGACTTTATTGTATTTTCAATGTATTTCTTCAACGGAATTTATTTCTTATGATATGAGAGCGTTTTGATAAATAAATTATCTGGTAGAAGAAAATAATTAATTTCATAACTTTAAAAAAAAATTAATATTAGGTGCGTAGTGGCCAAGTTAGTAACATTACCAACAATGTAAAAAAAATTAAATCACTATAGGAAAGTGTTTGTTTGAAGGTGGTAATATCAAAAAAATTACCTTGTCGGACTTCCATTGTCTTTATTTTGTTACTTAACACAACGTTTCGGTTGGTTAATATCTCTAACCGTTTTCAAGTGTAAACTAAATTATAATTCTAAGGCTACTGTCTTAAATACTCTTCATGTGCAATAAAGCTTGATGACTTCGCCTACGTGCTTATTGGAGTGTGAAGTTTGAGCTATTGGTTTTGGACAAGAAGAGGCTTTCAGATATCATCGTCGCCGTTACCGATGGGCGTATCTGAATTTATGAAATTGTTGAGGAGAACAGCTTAAACATTTTTCAGGTTCATTCAAATTTGACTGGCTGCTAGTCACATCACAATTACCATTAAATGTAATATTTTTGGCTTTGTCTAGAGATTCTAAATATAATTTCATTAAAAAATATTACAAAATCAATTAAACTGCCGCCATTTTGTCCACTTTTGTCACTTACGCCCTTTGGTGCTATAAATATATTTTTTTAGTAACTTAAGCCCTTCATTAGTTCACATTTAAAAATTCAATTTTTATCATAAACAAATATTTATACTATATAAACTAACAAAAAATGCCATTAAATGCAAACTATTTATATATAGAAAAATACTAACTACTAAATATTATTAAAGAAAAACTTTAAAAATATTATAAATATTAATCTGAATGGGGCAGACAACGATAAAACTCGACATTTTCCGGCAACTGAATTAAAGCGGTGGTACCGGTACAAAGAGACATTAAATCTTTATATTTTCCAGGCATTATGGAAGGAGAAACATTATAGAGCTTCGGAATATTTGAGTTTAATACAGACTCTACTTGGCGTTTTAAACTTATTGACCGATATTCAGTTTCCAAGTGGCTGGTTTTGAAGAAAAGTTTTGTTGGCTCATTTTTCCTAACTGCAAATTCAACCAATTTTGTCAATTCGCGGGAAGAGTCATCATTTCTAATATTTAAAATTCTTAAAATTCTGGAAAATGTTTTATAATCTAAGAAATCTGAATAGCTTAGATTACAAACTTCGTAAGGATGTTGCCTCCTAGCAAGTCGGAAAACAGGATTAAGTTGGCTTGGTACGATGATATCGCCAGCTTTTTTTAATAGCGCGGGAAATTACACTAAGAACAGAGTCGCCCTCGTTTTGTCCATGATTTGGTGTAAAGAAGCGAAGATAGATTTCTGTCAAGTTTTTGCTATGTTCTAAAATATACAGTAGAGTGAAAGCCACAATTGAATTTTTGTTCTGTCCACTGCAGCTGTCTGCAAAGAGAAGCTTTTTGTTTCCCTTTCTCGTCATAATGTGTTAAAAATTTTTGAAGTGCCGTAGAGATTTCGCAGGATCCTCGTTTTCCTTGACCCTCGTGCCAAGTAAAACAGATACACTCTTTGGAAGCTATGTTGTACATTCTTTATTTCTTTAACACCCTGGCAGCTTTTTTCCTTAATTTGAAGATCATACTGTTCCCCTAGATCTAACTTATGTTGGTCAGAACCATTTAAAAAGCTATTGCATAAACTGCATTGGTCTTTTTTGGGTCGATTAGATGATAAATTCATACCTTTAAATATTTTACTATATAATGTAGGTATAGCAAGCAGCTTCCTTATTATTTTGCAAACACTCTTCTTTAAACATTGCATTGCATACATTTTTGGCAAGGATAAATCACTATGCAAGTATTCTCTACAGGAACTGGAAAGGGAGTGAATTCACTTAAGCCCATCAGTACGTCTAGTTCAGTTCAAAATGTTGGCACCAAAAGGCTTATCTTAACTTAAACCCTATGGTGACATAATTATTAAATAAAAATACAGTTAAGCCAAAACAAAAATAGTGCTTTGCTCACCAACCATACTACATGTAGTTACGTCCATTGGTGACAATATAATATCCACTAATACAAGTTTATTTATGGGCTTAACTAAAATTTGCAAATTTTTCAGTTTAGCCCATTGGTAACGGGATCGACGATATTGGGGATATCTATACTTGGTTTATTAAATATATGGGTATTTTCAAATTTTTATTCATAAAAGCTGCTGCTTTGAATTTTCGTTTTCTCCAGTGCTGTTCCGTGTCCAAAACTTTGGCTTCTGACCACTGTATATTATGTTGGTTGGTCCATACATGTTCCGCTATACCTGATCTCGAAGTTTCACCTCTTTGAGTATGTTTCAGATGTTCTTTAACTCGTGCGGGAAGAGGTTTATTTGTTTCTCCAATGTACGATTCGCCACACTCGCAAGGGATTTGATAGATACAATTTTTTATGTTTTCATTTCGGAGGGTTTTACTTTTGTAAAAAAGCTTCTTAAATCCCCTTAACATAAGGTATTGTAAGAAATACTTGCTCCTCTTTCGTTTCTGTATTAGTTTTTACTTCGCGATTTTAAAGTTTTGAGATGGTATTAGTTACAAAGGTTTCAGGATAACCATTCTGTTTTAAATGTTTTTTGATATTTGAAATTTCATGGTTAAGGTCTTCCAGATTGTTGCAAAGGATAGATGCTCTAAGATATAGAGTTTGAATTATGCCCTGTTTTATGGAGTTTGAATGATTCGATCCGTGATTACGGTATTGCCCCGTGTGAGTGGATTTCCAGTGTAGTTTTTATGTTTTCAGCACTTCGTTTGACGAGAACATCGAGAAAAGGTAGAGTGGAATGTTTTTCTGATTCCATTATTATTTTAATGGATTGTCTAATAGTATTAATATGTTCCAAAAACCGTGAAGAAGAAGAAGAAAATGTAATATGACAATTTTTAAATTTACATTAGAATAATAAAATAGATGTTGGGTTATTGTGAAAATAGTAATGACAATTTTTTTTATATCGAAATATAGGCAACTTGTGTAACCCCTTCGATTAATAAGACCAAAGTTTAAAATTTGAAGAGAAATATCGTCAAAATACTAAATTAGTGATGACCCTAATAAGATTTAATTTCGTTAAGTTATAAGTAGAAGTTCCTACTGAGTGATATTTGTATGTATATTTTATCTTTATTGCATTCCAAAACAATAATTTCGCAAAATCCTTTGTAATATTCCCGAATAGCTTGTTCCGAAACTAATTTGCAATTTCTATTAAAATTTGGACACGTATGTTGTGTAATAATTCGGATACATTGTATATTTACGACATTATTAAATTAAATATGGGGCTCAGCCAGCCTGCATGAACGCCATTATACCTCAGCGAAATTATCTCTCCATACACAAGGGTTTTATTTAAGAGATTTTATCGCAGTTGGTAATTACAATGAGTTTTAGTGACAATATACATAATATATGGTGTCTACATAGGTATCTAGGTACGTTATTAAACTATTAACGTTGTGTGTAATTAGACTCAACATCTCCATATCTTTGTCGGGTTTAATATTCGCTCGATGAAAGGCTTTTTGTACTATTCAGTAGCGGACTAAGATTATACTTGTGGAGCTGTCTTTAAAAGAAAACAGTAAAACAGCAGTATTCGCTCAAGGGGTTTAATTGACAGTTCCGTGTTCACAATAGCAAGTGTCAAGAATGTCAATTAATGTAATGTAGGTAATGCACAAGGTTTTTATTTTTAAATTGTCAAAATATAAATGTTGTGATTGATGGTGAAAAATTGGAATTACCTAGTAAAAAGTTTTAAATATTTAGGGATAATCATTGATTCAAAATTAAAATTGTTTAATTATTTTGAAAGTGTCATATCGAATATTGCCGGAGAAGTAGGTTATTATAAAAGAATCAGTTCTAATTTAAGTTTGTTTTCTAAAAAAACTGTATTTAATACTATTATATTACCACATTTTCTTTATTGTTCTTCCATTTTTTATTGTGCTAGTGAGGAAATATTTGATAAATTACAAATTTTACAAAATAAGGCAATGCGGATTATTTTAAATTGTGACAAATATTTAAAAATTAATTTTATGTTGAAAAATTTAGATTTGTTGAATGTCAAAAATTTAATTTTTTATTTAGTATGTATCTTTATACATAAAATTAAAAATAATTGATTGTTTAAAAAAATGTTGTTCTTTTAATTATGACCATCATAATTATAAAACAAGAACTAATCAACATTTTTATGTGGATAGAGTGTCTAAAACATTAGCCTATAAATCTATTTTTTATAAAGGTTTGATAGAATATCATAATTTGGAAAATTCTATTAAATCTTAAAAATCATTAAAACTGTTTAAAAAAACTTTAAAATTACATTTAATTAAAAAACAAAATGATACGTGGTAGTTGATACAATTTACAAAATGTTTAACTTTTCTGTCTGTTTTTGTTAAAAGAATGTAATGTATGTATAATGTATAAAAAAATGTATTAAAAAATATTTAATTCTAGCTTTTTGCTAAATAAAACATGTTACTACTACATTACATTATTTAACCAGCGTATAATGTTGGGCATAATAAACGATGACGATTAGTGAGTGTATTATGGTTACTGTAGGGGCAAGGCAATTTTCCCGAAATTTTATTTTTATTAATTACGAATATTTTCCGTTCTTTTTGGTCAAACTAAAATGAAGGAATAACCTCTATTTCGTCCAACATTTTTAGACTTTATAATCTACTAGCGTGTATCCGGCATGCGTTGCAACCCGCTGGTATAAATACAAACCCAATATATTAGTACCCGGCATGCCACTTTCTGAAATTGCACCCGTGCGAAGCCGGGGCGGGTCGCTAGTTATACATAAAAACCTTCCCCTTAAATCACTCTATCTATTAAAAAAAACCGCTTCAAAATCCGTTGCGTAGTTTTAAAGATTTAAGCATATATAGGTAGGGACGGACCTCAGACCAAGCACTAGTGCTTGGTCTGAGGGACGGACGGACAGACAGCGACAGCGACTTTGTTTTATACTATGTTAAGATTAAGATGGACGAATTTTACCATCTCACTAAACTATGTTGCATAATAGATAATCATATGCAATGTTAAACGACAAGAACAATATCACACTAGAAGCTATTTAAATTTTTGAAAACTACACTACTGATTTTCAGAGGAAAGTATATGCTTTATTAACCGTAGCCAGCAAATATTATTATGATTAATGTCAATTTTCATTACAACTGCCAGTCGGAATTAATTCAGTATATAAAACCAGATTGCACTCCCAATAGAACTTGATAATTACTGTAAGTATTCAGAGCAATAATGGTTATAAACAATTGTATGGTAGCATTAACGATCCTATTTTCTATTGGCTAAATTACCGTACACTACACAATGGTCTAGCAATTCTCGTTGTCTTACAGTAGGAAAGTGCGTTGCTGTGACATATAGTATTCAACATCAGTTGGTAAAATAAAAAAATAATAAAGAAGATGTGAATTCTTATAAGGAATAGAAGGCTTTTTCTCAGTGTAAAGAATACAGCTTTTTGATACGAACTGCTTCCTGTATTAGAACTAAAACTAAATATCTTGGCAACAACATCCCATTATTATATTTACCGATAAAACGATTTAATTGCACAAAAATCAATTAAAACAGTGACACGGTGAAAACAACTAAAATACTAAACATATTTAAGGTTAAACAGTTTTGATTTTTAAATTAATATTTGCAGTAAATTTTTATTTCGACCCTACCGCATAAACGAAGAAAAAATAAAATTTTCCATGGTTTTAGGTTTCAAAATCCCAAAAAGAAATGTATGGGTAATTAATTTTTCTTTATAATACCATTTCCATAACACTACGTTTTATTACTGTAGGGCATGGTCATTTTACATACGTTTTTTTACTGTGTAGTATTCATTTCCCTATTTTTGTTTTAAAAAATTGCGTGATAAAAATAAACATAAACATAAAACAAGAACTTATTTATAGAGCTTTTTTAGTTACATTTCTTTCCATTTTACATTGCTGAATCGGTTTTTTTTCCGCATATCTCTACATACATTTTCGCCTGTTCCATACTAGCTGAATAACTCCATTGTGGCGTTCATACACTACACACTTGAAAATCGCAAAGTACGTACAAATATACCCTTCATAAATTAAAGAACACAATAAAAAATATATTCCGAGTCGAGAGGACTTTTTTAATTCGTCCAACTCGATGTAAAATTGTACAATATAACGAACTCTTTAAAATATTTCAGTTAATTAGGAAAAACCGCGATACAAAAGAGGATTGTTTCTACGGGGACAAAAAACTGAAAACCATAATTTGTTATTTTTCTGAGATTATGCTTTTAATTAGTTGTCGCCGCGCCGTCTGTAAACGTTTGTATTCAACGATCGATTTTTTAAACCTGTATCGACGCCAACGGTTGCTAGGAAAAGTTGCATAAACGCCATTGACCTAATGACGATCTTTGGACTTGCATCGTCTTTATTTGTTTTAAATCACAACGTTTCAACTAGTATGTATCCCCAGTCATCTTCAGGGAGATACTTAATATGCAAAGTAACTACACTGAGAAAAATCCTTCTATTCCTTATACGAATTCACATACTCTTTATACAACTGTTTAATACTACTTATATGTGACAGCAACGCGCTTTCCTACTGTCAGACAACGAAAATTGCTAGACCGTTGGGTAGTGATAATATCACGGTAATTTAGCCAATAGGATATAGGAGTTAATGCTACCATAAAATGGTTTATAGCCATTTTTTCTTCTTGTTGTTTTGAGACGTGACATTAATCATATTTGCTTGTTACGGTTAATAAAGCATATACTTACCACTAAAAATCAGAAGGTACTGAAGTTCTCAAAAATTTAAATAGCTTCTAGTGTAATATTGTTCTTGTCGTTTAACGTTGCATATGATTATTTTGCAACATGGTTTACTGAGATGGTAAAATTCGTCCATAGATTATAAAGTCCAATACTAATGATGGGTTATGCCAGGCAAAGTTTAAAAAAACTTAAACACAAAGTGAAAATAAATTAGTTGAAACATGTATTAGTACGATCAATAAAACTCAAATTTAGACAGGACAGCTAGAAGACTACGAACAACGATGTGACCTGCGCAATAAATACGTTAAAACTAATACTACGGCGCACGGCGATTGTCGATTGCTACGAACCCCCACCAACGTCTTGTGAATTATAAGTTCTAACGGATGCAACTCGTTTTTGGAGACGCTAGTCTGACTTCTTTCTTGTAGAGAAAGCGCTTTACTGGGAACAAAATGCGTCGCATTGAGAAGAAACGATTTATTTCTTAACAAAATGGCTGTATTAAAAGTAGTTTATTATTCAACAATACTGTGCTGCCAATGGAACTGGTTACTACCAATAAAAACATTGTTCTGGCAAATGTGGTATTAATATAACATTAAAGCCGGTTTGATACACTAATAATTCATTTAATATGGGTTAATACAAAATAAGCTATCAATACAAACTATGTCTTGGTGAACCTGTTGTATTAGATTATTTTGCTTAATGTACAGCTCTATTTATATACTAGCTAGGTGCACTGAAGCCTAATTGAGATGGGTGCAGTCATGCGTCCATTTTGTGCGTAGTATTATTCTCAGATTACATCTACTTAACAAGTATTTCCTAGATGTAATGATGGCTTACTACAACAACCTGGGTTCTGGTATATAGCAGCAGTTTCCTTGAACTTTCCCTTCCTCCAGTGTGGTTTTTATGCAGGATTTCAGCTCCTGACCACATGATATCATGACCAATGACCATGTGTCCAGGCATAATCAGCTGCATCTGACATTTTGGTTTCTGTGCTCTTCTCTTTTTTAGAAAAAACGAGAAAAATCATAAACTCAGCATCTCAGCGCATTTGTTGACACGTTTTGTCAACGACTTGGAAAATATAAGTTGTTTTAAGAAAACATAACTAAGCAACTAAAAAAAGAAGATAAGCCTATTGGAGCTGTACAGATGGCTTTAAAAATAATTTAAAAAATGTATGAGTAGAGGAAACGATGCTGTTGCTTCAATCTTACACATACACAGTCCATAACATACTAAAGACTATGGTTCCTTCGTAACGAGAAAAATTTACTTTGTTCAAGCCCAAAAGAATGGAATTAATGGTTTTTTATTTTAAGTTATTGTTTTTACCACTGAGGAGCAAGTAAATTTTACTGTTTTCCTTCTCTTATATGGAATATAAAATTGGCCGCACTCGCAGGGGATCCTGATGTAGACACAGTTTTTTAGATACTTTTGGTTTTAACTTTTTAGCCTAAATAAATTGTCAGCCTTCAAGCCAACGGAAATCTCACCTGTTAAATCCCATAGGCGAGGCGAAGCATTTACATTAAAAAAAGGTATAAATAAAATTCCTCAAAGGAAAATCTAGCTCGTGAAACAAGGGCACACGTATCTTTTGATTCATTTTTCATAAAGCATTAATAATATACCGTGCAATATATGTCCTGTTTATGACAACAGGAGTGCATATTTTCGCATCGAACTTGTCGCTGTTGCAAACATGAATCATACATGTTCAATATACGGCTCGACACTTTGATAATGAAGAGCCGTTTTTTCGCGTTTTTTTTTAGCTTTTTTTGTAGACATGCAGGACATGCTCTCCATTTTTATCACTCCGGTCAACATTACGTTTACAGTGGACATTATACGCAAACGGTTTTTTTTTGGCAACGATAACGATTATAAATCTAGTTTAGAGATACAAACATATTGGAGTTTTTGTTAAAAAAGAGCGTTGCAGAAATCTGTTTTATGCACTGTGAATTTTTTTTTGGAAATTGTGTAAACCCTGATAATGAGATTGGGACCTAAAAAAAGACTGTTAGGTTAGTTTTTAACTCTGGTAAAACTAGTTTTACAAACGAAAAAATATCATTTTTGAATAAAGAATGAAATTCAAGAACAGAAATGTAAAGCCGATTTTTCTACAAGAGGGGTAATAAATAAATATTCTGTATCCCCTTGACGGTGGGTTCTAGGTATAATAGTTATTTATGTACCAAGGCAGTAAAGTGATTCTTTATCGGACGAGTCTGAAATTATGAGATGAGCGAGCGAAGCGAGCGAGGCGAATAACAGGCGAGTCGATAAAGACACTTTACTGACGTGGTGCATACAAAATTTTATCGCCAACCGTTCAGAATTTATAATATAAAAAATTGAGGTATAACTCATCGCATTTTATTATAACAAATTTCTGCCGACCACGTGCGTATTCCAAAGCACCCCTCAAGAAAAAATTTGCGGCAGATAAAAGTATTTTTCTATTTGACGTTCATAATGGGTTCATTATGAACTTGAAATGAAGTTCATAATGAAGCTATTTCGATACGCGTTTTTTCTTTATTTGATGTTGGTAACATTGAAATTGAAAAATTGAAAAATTGACGTAAAATCACGTCTTTTGAAATTCAAAAAAAATTAGCAAAATCGCCCGAATTTCCGAACGCTCTGTATATGTACCGAATGTACAAGGATCACACAACGTATTCCGTCCAATTTTAAATCTCATATCGCTAAAATAACTTTAGAATCTCGTGGTGAAAATGGGTCAATAAATCAAAAAATGACAGTTCGCAAAATAATTTTTGTTGTCCAGAGGTTACTATGATAAAAAATAGTATTACCAACATAAAATTTAGACATCAAAATTTAAAGGATTTATTTTATTTTTAAATATGTATTTTTTATTGAAAAAACTACAAATAGAAAAAATAGTATAAAGCACGTGGTTCATAAGGCGTTTTAGCGCACGTGTCAATTAAAAAACTCGCCACTTCGTGGCTCGTTTTTTAAAATAGACGCATGCGCTAAAACCGCTTCTTATGAAACGTGTACTTTAATATACTATTTTCTATTTGACGTTCATAATAAGTTCGTTATGAACTTGAAATGAAGTTCATAATGAAGCTATTTCGATACGCGTTTTTTCTTTATTTGATGTTGGTAACATTGAAATTGAAAAATCGAAAAATTGACGTAAAATCACGTCTTTTGAAATTCAAAAAAATATTAGCAAAATCGCCCGAATTTCCGAACGCTCTGTATATGTACCGAATGTACAAGGATCACACAACGTATTCCGTCCAATTTCAAATCTCATATCGCTAAAATAACTTTAGAATCTCGTGGTGAAAATGGGTCAATAAATCAAAAAATGACAGTTTGCAAAATAATTTTTGTTGTCCAGAGGCTACTATGATAAAAAATAGTAATACCAACATAAAATTTAGACATAAAAATTTAAAGGATTTATTTTCTTTTTAAATATGTATTTTTTATTGAAAAAACTGCAAATAGAAAAAATAGTATAAAGCACGTGGTTCATAAGGCGTTTTAGCGCACGTGTCAATTGAAAAACTCACCACTTCGTGGCTCGTTTTTTAAAATAGACGCGTGCGCTAAAACCGCTTCTTATGAAGCGTGTACTTTAATATACTATATTAATTAATACATATCTTTGCGGCAGGTAAAGTATTTTATTTTACAATAAAATAAAGTGTTCCTTTACTTCCGGAAATCACTCTGATAATGTAAGGCTTTACTGCCGGTTGACGATAAAAAATATTATGGCACCTAAAACAGTATTTTTGTCAACATTTAATTCATTTGCTATTGTCCTTATAACGATCCCATCGCGCAATCCTGTGATTATTATTGATTTTTGTTCATTTAAACCAGGCATTTTTACAGTACATCAATGTCCTAGTTTTTATTTAATGCACTGAGAAAAAAGCCTTCTATTCCTTATAAGAATTCACACACTCTTTATACAACTGTTGAATACTATATGTGACAGCAACGCGCTTTCCTACTGTAAGACAACGAGAATTGCTAGACCGTTGCGCAGTGATAATATCACGGTAATTTAGACAATAGGAAATGGAAGTTAAGGTGGAATTATCAACGTCATTCAATTTATTGCCATATGCCATTGCCTATAACCTATTTCGCCTTGTGTTTCTTAGTTTATTATTTTATTGACTAAGATTTAAATAAAATCAATATCGTCTGCACATTATTTAGGTAATATCTGATATATTGCAAAAATATCAATTTATTTCATTGCTTATTTTGGAAGAATTGTATAGTGAAAGAACATAATAATGTTAAAAAAAATCTTAACCGATATTTTTCGATATACAATTCTCCTTAAATAACTTATGAAATTCCTTGATATTTATTTAACATGTTATACCTATAGAATATAAAGACGATATTGATTTTATTTAAATTTTGTGTAAAAGTTAGAAAAAATAAATAAATCTGCGCGAAATAGGTTAGCAAGCATGTTGATACTCCAACCTTAATGCTACCATAGAATGGTTTATAGCCATTATTGTTCTGAATACTCACAGTAATTATCAAGTTCTATTGGAGGTGTAATCTGGTTTTATATACTGTATTAGTTCCGACTGGCAGTTGTAACGAAACTTAATATTAATCATAATCATATTTGCTTGCTACGGTTAATAAACCATATATATACTTACCACTAAAAATCAGTACTGTAGTTCTCAAAAACTGAAATATCTTCTAGTGTAATATTGTTCTTGTCGTTTAACATTGCATATTATGATTATCTATTATGCAATATGGTTTACTGAGATGGTAAAATTCGTCCATTGATTATAAAGTCCAATACTAACGATGGGTTGTGCGAAATAAGAACCTTCTATTGCTTTATCTGACATGCAAAGTTTAAAAAAACTTAAATACAAAGTAAAAATAAATTAATTTAAACAGGTAAGTACTGGTACGATCAATGAAATTTAAATTTAGACAAGACGGCTGAAAGACTCAACAACGATGTGACCTGAGCAACAAATACGTTAAAACTAATAATACGGCGCGCGGCGATTGCCAATCTTGTGGATTATAGGTTCTAACGGATACAATTCGTTTTTGGAGACGCTGTTCTCCTTTCTTAGTTATGGAGAAAGCGCTTTACTGGGAACAAAATTCGTCTCATTAAGAAGATACAATTTATTTCTTAACAAAATTGCTCAAAGTAATTCATTATTCAACAAGACTGTGTTGTTGCTAGAGTCGATTCACTCAGTAAACCTGCAAGATGGCCGACATGTCATATGACAAAAGTCATATTCCAGCTAAATAAAATAAATTTTTGCATTTTCAATGACTTTTGCCATATGACATGTCGGCCATCTTGCAGGTTTACTGAGTGAATCGACTTTAATGGAACTGATTACTACTAATAAAAACACTGTTCTAGCAAATATGGAATTGGAAAAAAAAAGAAAAAACTAAATGTCTTTCTCCACAAAATTTAATAGAATAATAATTCTTTAGGGGTCTCTGCATGTTTCGAACGTAGAAACGTTCATCATCAGGAGACAGAAAATTTATTTAATGCTGATGGTTTTAGCAGAAGAGAAAATGGTGTAGAACCTTAATGGAGCTTTTATGGAATTAAAAAATTGATGTCTGGAAGTCACCGGCGGTTCTACGGGGGTGGGGGGTGGGGGGGGGGGGGGGGGGTAGAGGGGGTAATTACCCTCCCCCCCCCAGACACCAGAGCTACAATAAGAATTTACACAAGAGCAGCACTTTCAGAGCATCGACGGCTGTGGTGTAAAATTTTTTTGGGTGACACGCAAAAAAATTTTTGCATGCGGCGCTATCTATTTGAAAAGCAAGCACTATCAATGAAAAAAGGGCGTGGCACCCAAAAATTTTTCTCCTGCCGGCGCGATTTCTTCTGCGCTTTCGACATTTACCCCCCCCCCCCCCCCCCGTTTTTCTTACAGAACCGCCGGTGCTGGAAGTGACATAATATGAAGAAAATTGAAAAAAGTTAAAACATACTGAGTATGTGAAAAAGTCAGTAAAGGGGGTCTCTTTCCTCAAATATGGAATTGATATAACACTAAAGCGGGTTTGATACACTAGCGTGTACCCGGCCTGCGTTGCAGCGCTTTCTCTGAGATAATTATGCGAGTTCACCATCACGTCAAGATTTATAAATACAAACCCGAACAAACCTCTAAATTTATCAGTGTTTCTTTACAATATTATGCATGCATTATACATAAAAACCTTCCCCTTGAATCACCCTATCTATTAAAAAATAACGCTTCAAAATCCGTTGCGTAGTTTTAAAGATTTATTAAGCACATATGAAAGGGGACAGACGGGCTACAGCGACTTTGTTTTATACTATGTTAAGATGGCTTAATAAAAAATAAGCTGTCAATTCAAACTACCTATGCCTTAGCAAACCTGTTGTATTCGATCATTTTCCTCAGTGTGCCATGGTACCTTGCATTTTTTAAAAGGTCAGTGACATCAGGTGCGGGCAAAAATAGGTTTATGTTCCATCCACGAGGGGTAAGTATAAATAATAAAATCGTTTTAAAACAATTAAATGTAACAATACTATTTGGAAACGTTATTATAGAACCCGTCTAGAAACTAAATCGACAAAAACAGCATCCAGGGCATTCGTCGCGGCAGCCAGGGATTACTGCTTGGAGAAACATCCAAATGGAAAATTTAATATAATGCAATATTAAATATTATATATAGAGAAATGCTGCTCCGGCGGAGTTCTCTCCCGAGAAATTAATTTCTCCGTAATCCAAGACGGGCAGTAATTAAGTAGAAGACAGGGCTGGATTAATTGGATTTCGCACTCGTCGTTTTGGCGGATGTAGATTTTGTCGGAACGGAGGAGTTGTACGATTGTGCACGTTCATTAGGTTGTGTAGGGGTGTGATGCGGTTGTATTTTGTCCAAAATATCCAATGTCTCGGAATATACGGAAACAAGTATTGAAATAACGGGAACTACCTTGTGCGACAAATGTATTACGTTTGGCGACACCAACTTGACTTCCCATGTATGATTTATTAAATTCTAAATTTATTATTGTTGTTCCTCAAGTGTAACTTCTCAAAAGTTTACTTTCGCTTGCTCTTGCATAGATGGCAACGTCGCTACTTTATAAGATAATTATTTAGTTTTTTTTTATCTGCAACTATTTAATAATAAGCGCATAATAATGATTATAGTAAGAGCATTATGATGTGTATAATAAAACAAGTGTAATTATGAAATCGTCATAATCCAAGATCACGATTGAAATTATTAAAAATATATAATAATATTTCGATTTCAATTTGTAAAGTTAAGTACACCTTGAACGAAAATGTGGGACGAAAAGGGGTTATTTGGAATCTCTACGTTTTAGTTTGATCAAAAAAAGGAACGATATAAGTAATTTATATTGGTTTTTTTCATTTTTGAATTTAAATTGGGGGCCTTGACATTAACTAAAGCGTCACATGATATATAAAATATAGAATGTCAAATGCCAATGTGATGTCAATGTTTAACCGTTATTTTAAAGGAAAAAATCTGAAAAGAAATATATTAATCGCTCGAAACATTTTATTCGACAAAAATATAGTTTAATATAATTAATTTAATTTAATATTAATTAAGTAAAATTTCAACGAAAGCTTCCAATATTTTCTTTTTGTACATCTGTTTACTAACTTAAGAGAAATGAGAAACGTCGGTTTTGGCAAAACTGATGTAATTAGATAAACTTTGCATCAAACATTACATACTGATCAATAACAGTTTCAGTTTTTGAACCAAAATAAACAATAGGAAACAAAAATTTTACACAAAATTGCATTAAGATTACAAATGAAGTAAAGGCAAATGGTTTTACATCGACGTATAAAAGTTATCTACGAGGGTTGATCAAAATTTTCAAAAACCTGGCAAAAAATAAAAATTGTATTAGACTGTCAAAATTTCGTATAGAGACTAAAAATGCCTAAATAAACAACTTTCTCAAATAAAGTTTTTCGATATTTTGATAAATAATGGCATTTTTGAACCTATTTTATTAAAAATGTCAAATTTGACAGTTAACGCAAGTCGTGCAGCTGCTTCAGTATACGTAATTTTTGGTTTTTAGGTAAGCAAAAACTAACTGCCTTTTCAATCTTTACCTATACCTAATAATAAAAAAAAAACCATTTGATGCGGACTTTCTTGCGGACACTGTACATAATGTTTATTATTTGTTGCCCTTTTTTACAAAGTTAAATAGTTTAGTTGCATTTTACTATAGAAATAGTAATTTTTCGCTTATTTCCAATATTCTTAATATATTATTTATAGTATAGGCATTTTTTTTAATTTCGAGTCCGGCCCATTCCTTTCTCCGGAATCCTAACAATTTACCATTGACAGTTTTCACCACCACGGCCAAGACGCTCCTCGTTAATTAGAACCAATCGCATTCTTCATTTTCTTGTCCCCTCGACGAGAAATTTTAATAGCATGTATTATCCACCTCTTTGGAGTGTTTGACGATAGTATAACTAGAAACCATCCTATAACACTATATTATAGACCTGAAATTTACCTATTTCATTTCTTTACGTAAAATTACTTCAGAGCAAACACTAGTCCACTAGTGACTCATTCGCCATTTAATTTTCTTGCCAGTTTCGTTTATTTTTCGTTTTCGTTATAAATCCAACCTTTTTTAATGTAAAACGGCAGATAATTAAATCCAAAAGATGCGTATTTGGTCGATTTTTGGATAAAACGAAAAAGTAACGAAATAATCATCATAAATCGAAATGGATCACTAGTCTTTGCTCTTAATTTTTGTAAACCTGAATATTTGCACTTATTTACACTGAGAAAAAAGCCTTCTATTCCTTATAAGTTATAGAAATTCACATACTCTATACAACTGTTTAATACTATATGTGACAGCAACGTGCTTTCCTACTGTAAGACAACAAAAATTGTTAGGCCGTTGTGTAGTGATAATATCACGGTAATTTAGCCAATTATGCTACCATATAATGATTTATAGCCATTATTGCTCTAAATACTAACAGTAATTATTAAGGTCTATTGGGGGTGTAATCTGGTTTTATATACTCTATTAGTTTCGATTGGCAGTTGTAATGAAACTTGACATTAATTATAATGATATTTGCTCGCTACTATTAATACCACTAAAAGTCAGTACTGTAGTTCTCAAAAATTTAAATAGCTTCTAGTGTGATATTGTTCTTGTCGTTTAACATTGCATATGATAATCTAATATACAACATGGTTTACTGAGATGTTAAAATCCATCCAGAGATTCTAAAGTTCAATACTTATGATGGGTTGTGCGAAATAAGAATATTTTATTGCTTTATCTGACATGCAAAGTATAAAAAAACTTAAATACAAAGTAAAAATAAATCAATTGAAACAGTTATTGGTACGATCAATAAAATTCAAATTCAGACAGGACAGCTAAAAGACTCCGAACAACGATGTGATCTGAGCAACAAATACGTTAAAACTAATACTACTACGCGCGGCGATTGCCGATCGCTACGAACCCTCCACCAACGTCCTGTGGATTATAGGTTCTAACGGATACAATTCTTTTTTGGGGACACTGTTTTGCTTTCTTAATTGTAGAAAAAGCACTTTATTGGGAACAAAAGGCGTCGCATTGAGAACAAAACACTGACAATGTATCTTTTAAAAAAGCATTCTTGCCTATAGAACTGATATTTATTCTTTAAAGCTTAATAATAATAATAATAAGCTTTAATATTTTTTTTGAAACCCCAGTACCTATATTATATAGGTACGATACAAAACTGTTGACTGTTTTTTTTTATTTGAAGGCTACATGTCGTACTAAAAAGTTTTCCTCCGACAGAGTGTAACAAAAAAAATTACCATTTTTCTGATAACAAAAGAAAGTAGGGGGGCTGCACCAAGAAAGAACACGTTTGCCTCTAATAGAGCAGAAATTATTTTTATATTTTTCTAAGATTGCCATATAGAAGGATTTGTGTATCATTAAAAATGATAATTTGCCATTTATTATTTGGTAGAGTTCGTGCATGCCTTGATCATATTTTCGACTTTTCTTGTAGAACGACCCATTGATTACATATCCAGTCCTCCCATTTTTCAATTAAGAAATTAGGCATTTCTTGCTAATTGTTCGTCTTAAATCGCAGAGCCGATCAAAATATTCGAGCCGGATAAAATCGAGGGGTGGAGACTCGTTTCGGCTGGCGAAAAAATGACACTATTAATTTTACAGCAGCTTTTTTAGCGGCTTGAGAGGTGTAATTAAAAAAAAAGTTACTGCTACTGGTGTGTGCGTGATGTATATAGTTGATTTTTATATTTTAATTGTGACCGGGTTGTTTATTTTTTTTTTGTTTTCAGGTAAGTTATTGTCTGCTTCGACTTTTGGTTGGGGATAAAATCAAATTTGGTCTCTTGTACGGTAAGTTGTCGAATAAGTTTTTTTTTATACACCTACGTTTAAAATAGCAATGCAATGGCAAGGGGGCAAGTGCACAACTATCATGAAACACTACTCACTAGTTAGTAGTATTGAAAAAACAATTCAAAAAGGTTGTCGTCGATATTTTTTTGTCTTTCGATAAATAGTAAATACAGCATTGTGATAAAGAAACCGATTAGCCTTTATTATAGAATACCGCCCACTTAATCGCTCGGACCCGTCAATTACAGGTTGGATCATAAAAAAGCTACGTGTATCAATTTTAATATTTTTAATAAAACGTATTATTTATTTTTACATTTGCATTCTACAATCAATTCTGAATATTTTTCTTAAACATGCCCTATAGTCCCTATATACTTCAACCAGTTACGAAATATTTACACTGTCATACTGGTATGCACAATTGATATGTTTCTCTACTTCCTTAATGATCTGAACTCAAGTCACAAGCCTTAAAACATTGGCAATGATAAACTAGCTATCTAACTTTGAGACGTCAAAAAATGTCAGTGAATGTTAATCAAATTTGAATTTTGCTCTGCTGATATTACATCCAAAATGCGCCTCGCTAAAGATGAACGAATATAAATTTGGATTATGTTGGGTTGTGGAGATAATGTTGAAGTCATAGGGAAGTTCCTGATATTATGCTCAATAAAAAATAACCAAATCGGCCGCCTACTAGCCAATCGACACTGTCTAGGGTAGCAGTTAAATGGATAACTTAAAGATAGTGTTAAAAGTGATCGTCCTGGTATTCATAAGGAGAGAAAGGGTACCACTAATTATACCCATGCGGTGCTTTTAATTTCCCCAAAAGTAAAGTTTGGGTGACTGTCAAATACCTCAATATTTTATAAGATGTCGAAAATGTCTTCCACCAATAGTCCTACACTAGATTAATCGATGTTAAAATTTCTGTTTTACATTTTGTACCACTTGTCGTGTCACTTGTCGAATAGACTCCTTCAGCATTTACCGAGTCGAGCCAAAATTTGTAAACTAAATTTTGCCCCACAAAAAAAAAAGACGGGCGTGTTGAGATCGGGCGATCTTGGTGGCCACTCTATAGCACCTCGTCTACCTATACACCGACCTGGAAATTTTGTATTTACGTAAGCAACATAGTGCGGAGCACCATTCTGTTGAAATGTAAAGTCGAACTCGGTAAATCAGGATCGTTATCATCTGGAAATAGGCTAGCTAGAGCTATACATACAATATAATAATGCGAACAAACTGAATATTATATTAAACAAGAAAAATAATAAGATAGTAGGTATAAAAATTAATATTTGGTCATTGAGCCTTGTTTCTCGATCACTTGAGTCAATCTATTGGGCATCGAGTTAATCAAATTTGTTATAATAATTGGGTCAAGCTCTTTCCAGCATTTAGGAATTATTTCCCACAATTCAGTCGAATTTTGAGGCAAAAAATTACGGTTATAAATCTTTTACAATTATAGCCCACACATTTTCTATTGGATTAATATCCGGACTGAATGAAGGCCACGGTAATACTTCTACATTATTATTTTCAAACCAGCCCTTAACAGCATTTGCAGTGTTCACGTGACAATTATCGTGTTTATTAATAAAATAATTATTGGGGTAAATGGACCTAACGAAAGCATATGATATGCTCCAGAACATTAAGATAATTTTCAGAATTAAATATTTCCCCCAATCGCCAGCATACACCAAGCCCATATATTTACAGAAAAACGCCCCGATCTAAAAGCAAAGTTGCTAGTATAACACTCTTCAAATCTTGTTCCCTCTGGTCGATACACCCGAATTTATCCGTTATATATGTAATTTAATGCAAAAAGTAACCGCGACTGTCTTCGTTCTTCTGTTAATTTAATTTTTTTCGCCGCAACGCGATTTTTTAATTCTGATCCATTAATTCTTCTACTGGCGGTAGGTCGAGAGCCAGAAAATCCTGTGATATTCATAGCTTCCTTCGCGATTTCAGATGTACGATCTCTTAAGTGCTCCAGAAGCATACCATCCTCTTCGGGACTGGAAATTCTAGGACGACCGAAACCCTCCTTTCTTTGTTCCCAACGCTTTTTTTCTAGGATTGTGCTCTTATTTTTGCAATAAAATTGTACTAGGGCACGAATTGACCACCCTTCTTCAATTTTTGCCACTATTTGTGCCTTTTCAACTAATTTTAAAGGACGAGGCATTTTAAAATGTTTGACTTTTAGACGTCTATCAACAATAATTGTCACCATGCACTTTTAAAATTAAATGCCAACAATAAAAAAATAACTATTTACACCATGACAAATTAGGTGTACGGGTTTTTAATGAACAGAACTGTACATTATTATGATTAAGTTAGATAAACTATCAAAATTTTATTACATATTCATGTAAAATTTGCCGAATTGGTCGTTTTTGGGGGAAAGCATTTTATCGAAATTTTAAACGGCGTAGCACGGCATCAGGGAAAATCAGAAGCGGGCGGGAATTATTCATTGAAGTTGACATATGTATTTTGCATGCCGGGTCACTGTTGTGGACGCAAACAGCAAAACAGGTAATTTTAGGGCTTTTAACTTTAAAGAGCAACAACGCGCGCTAATCTATATTTAAACGACCTTAAATATTTATCCCAATAAAGCGTAGTTTTTGTTATATAACCTATACTTAATTAAGGCTTGCAATGTATTATTTCTATTTTGGAATAGGGAGTAGTCAGGCGTTGATAAACTTAACAGTAAAGGGTTGATATTTGACGGGTTTGCGGTGGTCGGAAATAATTTAAACTTAAATAAATAAATACCGTTCTTCTATCTTGTCCGGGTGACCATTCATTATTTGGAATTAACTTAATAAAATATTGCGTAACATTTTTTGAAAATTAAAAATATTTTTATTTGTATTGTCCGCGTATCAGAATGGTAGGCGACTTGGATGTGTAGCTTAGATGGTTTTGATTTATGTTTTTATTTTCTACTGAGAGTGATTCTTTATTATTAACTGTGCCCTTATGGTGCGCTATCTAATCACTGAAACACTAAGGACTTTTAAGAGATTTATTTGATGAACAGCAAAGCAATGCAAGAATGAAAGATTACAATGAATAAAATACAAAAACTTAAGAGTATAAAACGGTGAATTTAACTAGTTCTTTAATGAGGAGAGAGATTGTCCCTTTTCACTCACTTTAGGAAGGTGTTATTCCAGCAAGTTTAAAGAAACAATTTCCACTTAACAGATAACTCTGACCAAAATGAGAATTTTACAAAATTTACACAATAAACACTTAAATAAATTACTCAAAGAACACTTACGCAATTAGAGCAAAATAGATTGGTTCTGGTGCAGTACTCTTCATGACTTCAAAAATTGTTGAATTTAATTTTGACTTTACACTGAATAGACAAACTGGCAGAGGTTACCCTTTTACTGCTCTTACACTTGAACAATTGTTACTCCTTGAGTAAGAGATCCTTCGAGTTTTTATACAGTTTTGCAACCCTTATCAACTGGAAGAAGGGGTTCCGTTTTGCTATGTCAGCAATAATTTTGCACATTAATAAAAAGGGAATTTCCCTGGATGTACTATTAGAAGTGGAACACTTTATCCCAACCAATTACAAACAATTATTTTTTATCAACAGTCGTCTACCGACTCCTCCTACGAAACTAGAAATGTCCTTGTCCTTGTCCTATACACTATATTTCCACTACACTCCTTCTTATCAAGTTCAACACCCACTGAGAGTAGTGAGAGTCTTAGCACCACAGCGAAGTACAAGATGAGTAATTCATCCTTAAGGATACCAATCCATATCAGACATTATTAAAGAATGATATTTATTATCGAATCGTGTATCTATTATCTTGTCCTGTTTCCTTTATACTTACAGTAAAATAGATACTTAAGTATTTTCTGTATTTAAGTACCACAGTTCTCTAGAATTTAGTATTACCCTCAGACCAAAAGTGCTTGGGTCTGAGGTGTTACCCCATCTAAACATTCCATGCAAAACTATTACCTTTACAAGTTGAGACGCTTTTTTCCGGATACAGGACTAAAGTTTTTTCTTATCCCAAATGTTGGCGGCACTTTTACCTTCATCCGTTCATCCCGAACAAGAGCTCGCTCGGTCACACAGTACGGCGAGTAAATGAAGGAAAGGGACAAAAATAAGAACGCCAAGTCAAATGAAACAAAAAATGTTAAAAATGCAAAGGGAATTTGCTACTTACCGAAGTGTTAATATAATTTTAATATGTTTTTTAAAACTTTAAGAAATTTAAAAAAAAATCTCAAAAAATATAATTAAAACCAGTGAATAATTGGCGCATAATACGTATCGTAAGAGCATTATACTATGCATAAATACACCTAGGACAATAATTATAACTCCGCATTAAATACCTAGGACTAAATTCGCGAGTGAATTCGTAATAGTCCAAGAGCTACAACTATAATTTAACAACCAAAATTGCTATAGCAGATTGAGATTTTTTATAGAATTAATATGAAGATATATCAGACTGTCTTAGTCCAATCTACCGCTGGTATTTCAGCTTCATTATAACATAAAATTAGTCTTACTACACTTGAAAATAAGCTGTGGCTGTGGAGACATATCTGAACAAAATCACTTGCACACTCCCGGACTATATAATGTCATTGAAGGGGGCTTCACATTGTCATTACTATGGAAACGAGAAATATTAATGTACCTATAAGGTGTCTTATGTAAATGTTAAAAGTTTCGCTTCGTGCACGTGTGTATATGTATACAGGGTGTTTGGGGAGGAAAGGGCAATATTTTGGGAATGTGTTCAGAGGGTGAAAATAAGAGAAATAAACCAATATGTTTTAGTTCGATTCTCAACCATTTCTGAAATAATAGGTTCTAAAGTTTTTGTAAGTTAATTTTTATTTTAAAAGCGAATAATTGTAGGTAGGTAGGTACTGCAGAACAAACTAATTGTATTGTTGGATTGTTTTCAAATGGACCAAACAACTGGTCGTTGAGCATTCCACACCAGACTTTATTACTGAGTCGATGTTAAAAGTTTCGTTTAAATGTAGCATGAAGGTTTTCATCTGACCACTGTGGCAATTATTAATTCCATCGCGAATGAACTGAGCCTCGTCGCCAAATAAAATATATTTGTGCAAACTTCGATTTTAATGGATCCATTCACAAAATTGTACCCTTCGAGCAGGATCACCATCTAGAAGATGTCGAACGGGTTGAACGTGAAGAGGTTTTAAACCGTTTTTTCTAAGTGACTCCCATACGGCTAGATGTGATGGTATATGAAGTTCATTTGCAACCCGTCTCGTACTTATACCTGAGTTATCTGCGACAATATCCAGAATATTTTCCATAACTAGACCCTGCACTCTTTCAGAAACAATTCTCACGCTTGGAAACATTCCAGTTTCCTGAGCACGTACAAATACTTTTTAAATAACTCTTCTATTAGGAACTCTTCGATTTGGAAAACGACGTCGATATTCATTAACTGCGCGCATCGCACTACCGTTAGGCTGGTGGCCCACAGGACGGTAACGGCACGATTTGTCGCGCGCGATAAATCGTACGCGATATCGCAACGACCAAAATTCACAAATTTGTCATACAATTAAATACAGTGTTCGCCCACTGGCCGCGAAAATATCTAATACCGTCGCGGCAGGACGTTGCCGCACAAACTCGCGATTTGGCGGTCAAAAAACGCGCGAATTTGTGTCGCCTGACTTTTGAACGCCAATAGGATTAAATGATTTCTAGCCCACACGACGATATTACCAACGATATTTTTAGTGCTGTGTTGTCATTCAGTAAGTGCAGTCTATAAAAGTACAGGTTGTGTTTGCATCAAAAATATGCCACCGAAGAGAACTCTCTAATTTTTGCAAATAATGTATAAAACGCCCCTTCCACAAATCTGAGCCTCAAAATGGGATGGACCCAATATTGCCTTTGTCTTTTGATAGCCTTCTTCGGCGCCTACGTGAAACCATCGCTAATAAAATGACTTTTCTTCGATCCTTCACTTCTAAGCTCATAGCAATAACTGACCAGAATTGATCTGGCAACACGGAATATTAATCTAAACAAGTTTCGCACGATATACCGTGTAGTGGGCGAGCGCTCAGCGGATGCGGCGCGATATACCGCGCGCGACAAATCGTGCCTTTACCGTCCTGTGGGCAACCAGCCTTACATTAACCATACACGAATATCATGTCGGCATACTACCTGTGAAGTCGATACGCTCAATATGAAGCTAACTGATAACTATTATGCATGTCAAAACTATCAATCAAAATATATCGGACATTTAAAACTAATGCCTTCTTCATTATTTCAATACAAAAAAATCAGAACCGATTATTTCAGAAATGGTTGAGAATCGAACTAAAACATATGGATTTATTTCTCTTATTTTCACCCTTTGAACACAGTCCCAAAATATTGCCCTTTCCTCCCCAAACACCCTGTATATAGGCTATAAGCTCGTTAAATAATATACCTACTATTTATGGTAGAAATTCAAAATAACGAGTTCAGTTACACAAGCTTTGTATTTTAACATTATCCCTGTATATTGAGAGCAATATTATGTCGAATGCATTTAAAAAATAAAATCCTGTAAAACTCTGAAAAATTAGACGGTCAAAAACTGTCACTCGGGAGCCTTCTGAAAATATCACTTTTTACCTTTTCATTCACAAATCGCATCGCTGTGCGTCGTCGTTGTCGTGAAATGCAACGGACAAAAACCGACATTTCACAAGAGATTAAGTCGGCAACGAGAAGACTGTCAATTCCGGTGAAACGAGATACGAAGTTAAATTGCTCGGGACGCGGGACGTGGCGAATTTAAATCGCTCAGCTTTATATTGTGCTCCTGCCAGATTTTGAGCTTTAACCTTGTATCGCTTCCGTTGGCGTCATTAAAAGCTCTCTGAGGGTTTTAATTTATTTGTTGACATCGGGAGGTTACGATCCGAATGGCGTTACTTTATATTGTGACGTTGTAAACGCGGGAATTTTGGTAACCGGGTTGGATTGTTTTAAATATTTCATTTGAAATGGCTGATTTTGTATTTGCATTATAAGCGTCTACAATCGCAGTTACTTGCGACATGCATTTAGACCATTTACTCGAAACCCTCTCTAAACCTATCGAATTTATTTCAAGATATACTTGTTTATTTAGAAGTAATAAAGTTATTTTTGAACATCTGACTTATACAGGGTGTTCCTTAATGACGTGCTAATATTTTAGGGTGTGATTCCTCAAGTCATTTTATATGAAGAAAAGTTCATATAAACATATGTCCTAAACGGCTTAAATTTTTTGCTACAGGGTGTTGAATTTTTTCTTTTATAATGCGTTTTTTGTAATATCTCAAAAGTACTTTAGATAATATTTTTAATTTTGGCACGTGCTAATAAGACATAAAACCACATGTTTTAGTTATAAAAGTTATTTTTTTGTCCCACCAGTGGCGTCCCTGCAAACACGTCCTCTGAAATTTTTTAGAAAAAAAGTGGTACACCACTGACATTTTTCCATGTGGATATTATTTCTGATTAGCCTGGTCAATTCTACATAAAAATGGTCTCTTGAGTTTTTCTCCTCAGGCACACCGTTCTTAATTAAAATAATTAAATTAAATTAGCTCTACTATTTATTATTATTAACATTGATAATGCAAAGTTTTGTTTTATAAAAATTGTTGGAAATGACCACCTTCACTTAATAGGCATGCTTTCGGTCTTTGCTCATCGAATAGCGCACTCGTTTAAGTATTCCAGGCGAATTCCGTATTGTTTCACAGAAGGCAATTATTTGCTCCCTTAAATTTTCTAAAGTGTTAATGGGAGTTTTATACACTAGAGTACTAGAGTTTTCACATGACCCACAAGAAAAATCCAAACTATTGAGATCAGGGGATCTTGCTGGCTCCTCCGCGACCTATCCAACGATTCGGATAAACTGCATCTAAATGGTCGCGAACGATTACACTGGAATGAGAAGGAGGTCCATCATGCAATGTACCACATTTGATTCCCTAGCGCATATGGTACATCTTCAAGTAATACAGGTCGTTTTTCTTGGAGGAAATGCAGATAAGACTGCCGTTAAGCCGTTAATTATGTTTTTAAGAACGTAACCGTTTCAGGATAACTAGATTTATGTGATCAAAAATTATTCGTCAATGCTGCAAAATGAAGCTAATTTAATTTAATTATTTTAATTAAGAACAGTGTGCCTGAGGAGAAAAACGCTAGAGACCATTTTTATGTAGAATTGATCAGGCTAATCACAAATAATATCCACATTGAAAAATCCCAGTGGCGTACCACTTTTTTTCTAAAAAAAAATCGGAAGACATGTTTGCAGGGACGCCACTGGTGGGACAAAAAAATAACTTTTATAACTAAAACATGTGGTTTTATGTCCTATTAGCACATGCCAAAATTGAAAATAATATCTAAAGTACCTTCGGAGATATTAAGAAAAAACTCATTAAAAAAGAAAAAATTCAACACCCTGTAGCAAAAAATTCAAGCCGTTTACGACATATTATGTTTATATGAACTTTTCTTCATAAAATGACTTGAGGAATCACACCCTAAAATATTAGCACGTCATTATATTAGCTTCGTTCGTACAGCGGACAGAAACCGTCAGCAAACTGACGACGCATGCGCATGTGTTTAAAAGCATTCGAACACGATATATCCCAAACCGCTGCCAGAAACTCTGGCGTTCGCAGAAGCCAAATTGTTGGTTGTAGATCGGTTTCTAACTGTCAGAAAAATGCACCGATAAGAAGCGAATTTTTAGATGGAGACTTGCGCAGTTTGCATTTTTAAAACATGTCCAAACATCATGTCACCATGGCATGACGTTTGGAAAAGAAAGACAAAAAACTCTTGGAAACTTGGATAATAAGCATATTCTTTTTTTGCTTTCTATAGGTGCTAATTGAACTATTAGATTTAAATTCTGGATTTAGAATAATATCTATCAATACTTATGTTAGACACTTTTTATTACAATTACAAAAATTAACTCGTTACTCGTCTGTAATGAAATTTACACAACTATAAATTTTCTATGGCAACACATGACAACCGCCCGTTACATTTAAATTCATTGAAAATACACTGTAAGCTTGTGACAATGTAAAATCGCAAGAATCTCGCAAAGAATCGTGAGAATTGCACCATTAATCATTTAATTTCTACCAGGTTACAGCTACAGTTTTGACGAAATTGTAAATACAAAACACCTGTAATCTACACGGTGGAAAATGATGTAATACAACAGGTTTGCTAAGACATAGTTTGTATTGATAGCTTATTTTTTATGAACCCATATTAACTAAATTGCTAATGTATCAAGCCCGCATTAGTGTTATATCAGGTAAGTATCTCCAGTCATCTTCAGGTGAATACTAAACAAGTTACAAAGCTACGAGCCTATTTATACTACCTAGGGGGGGCGGAGCTAGTGACGAATTCGGGTGCAGTCCATGATACAAAGAAAACAAGATATGATCGATCGTCGAACAAAACACGTCCGCCACGCGCATGACGTCATCTGGTGACACAAATTTGAAATAATACCATTATTGCTTATGGGTCAAGCCGTTTTTAAATGTTTCTGATTGTTTCTACGCTGTTTTTTAGTTTTAAATAGCATTTGTTTCAATTTTACTACAAAGAAATATTTTATTAATTATTTATAATAGATGAAATAATTTAAAAATATGATAATATGGAAATATGATAAAAAGAAAATTGTTAATGGCATAAATACATACAGTTTTGAAGATGACTGAAAAATACACACACCGCACACCGCATGATTTAAGTAAAATAAACTTTTTTAAAGAATAAAAAATACACCAATACACGATTAATCAATGAAAACAATGCAAATTTAAGGCAAAATGGGTCACCAGGCTACGTCTACCAGCTGATCGCTTGGCTCCTCCCACATGCGCAATGTCATATCTTGTTTTCTTTGTATCATGGGTGCAGTCGTGAGTCATCTGCTTACGTCACCGTGACGTAAGCAGTTGTGATATGAAAAACTAAAGGCAATGGAAGTACAAAACACATCTATTACTCAAGATACATTATTGTCTACAACCTTCAAACAAACACTAGTGTTATATCAATTCCAGATTTGCTAGAATAGTGTTTTTATTGGTAGTAATCAGTTCCATTAGCAGCACAGTCTTGTTGAATAACGAACCACTTTTGATACAGCAATTTTGTTAAGAAATAAATTGTATCTTCTCAATGCGACGCATTTTGTTCCCAGTAAAACGCTTTTTCTGCAATTAAGAAAGCAGAACAGCGTCCCCAAAAACTAATTGTTTCCGTTAGAACCTATAATCCATCAAGACGTTGGTGGAGGTTCGTAGCGATCGGCAATCGCCGCACCTGCTCTGGTCACATCGTTGTTCGGAGTCTTCTAGCTGTCCTGTCTGAATTTTAACTTTATTGATCGTACTGTTTCAATTGATTTATTTTTACTTTGTATTTAAGTTTTTTTAAAGTTTGCATGTCAGATAAAGCAATAGAAGATTCTTATTTCGCACAACCCATCATTAATATTGGACTTTATAATCTATGGACGAATTTTACCATCTCAGTAAATCATGTTGCATAATAGATATTCATATGTAATGTTAAACCACACGAACAATATCACACTAGAAGCTATTTAAATTTTTGGGAACTACATTACTGATTTTTAGAAGTATATGCTTTATTAGTCGTATAGCGAGGAAATATTATTATAATTAATAAAAAGAAAAAGAAAATATAGTGGCATATCGGACAAGTGTGTAACTATTTTTTATATTGGAATACACAGGTATCCATTGAACTTAGATCCCTGTGTATTCCAATATAAAAAATAGTTACATACTTGTCCGATATGCCACTTAGCCACTATATTTTCTTTTTCTTTTAGTTATTTTCTCGGACACTATATCATCTTTTAATTATAATTAATGTCAAGTTTCATTACAACTGCCATTCGGAACTAATACAGTAAAACCAGATTACACCCTCAATATGAAAAAAATGAAAAATTGATAATTACTGTGAGTAATCAGAGCAATAATAGCTATAAACCATTCTATGGTAGCATTAACTCCTATTTTCTATTGGCTAAATTACCGTGATAAAGTAGAAAAAGAACAACAGTAACGGTGCTTTTAGTCCACACTTTACAATCTTTGAAAATCTAGAGAAAGTATGTACTTTTTAACACTTAATATTACACAATTATTTGAACACTTTTTGTTATTTTTTTTTTTTTTTGATTTGAAGAAATAGTCCATGCTTAAAGTGGAGTTGAAAGTATGGGAAAGAAAAAAAAACTCAAAGTCTTCCTCCACAAAGTTTAATAGAATAAAAATATTCAACACAAGTCTCTACATGTTTCGAACGTAGAAACGTTCATCATTATATAATCATATAATTTCTGTCTCCTGATGATGAACGTTTCTACGTTCGAAACATGTAGAGACTTGTATTGAAAATTTTTATTCTATTAAACTTTGTGGAGGAAGACTTTGAGTTTTTCTTTCTCTCCCATACTTTTTGTTATCTTATTTTATTTGCTTTAAACCTAAAAAAATGTAAAATTTTTTTATGTCTTTATTAGTAAAAATAAAATAAGTTTTAATTCCATCACCATCCAGGTGTATCGCTTACTCTTCCGCCAAAACGCCCCCTCTCCGTCAATATTCCAAGACTATATCCATCTCCCTTCTTCCTGCCTTGTTTATTACTTCGAAGCGGCTATAAATATTTATAGAATCCACCCGGCATTGACGTTATTTAGTTTTATTTATTATCAAATTTGCTTCATGCAGTATGCATCGTGGCTTATCAGCCATTCATGTATTCAATTATTCAAATTCGGGACCGGCCGAATAAGTCGACGTCCCGGCGAAATAAGAACGAACGACGGAAAAAGGCAGATTGACGTTGAAATGTGTGTTTTCGCATAAAAAGGCGAAAAAAGTTCTCGAGGATTTGGGACGTCGTCGTCGTCGCGTCATTTTAAAAGCTTTGTAATGCTAACAGGTAACTAAAGTGGGTTTACGATTTTTAAATTTTCTTTGAGCGCGCGGGCCAAATACGATGTAAGCCAAAAAGTCGGCATCAAAGTGGCAAACTAGAATTCACCTAAATTGTTCATAAAATGGTTTCTGCTAGAAAACCAGATTTTTATATGAAAATAATTAATTTCGAATTAGTAGTAGTATTAGTAACATGTTTTATTTAACAAAGAGCTACAATTGAATATTTTTTAATACATTTTTTAACGCATTTTTATAGATTTATTTTTAAATTTTAAAACTCAACCTTCTTTTAACAAAAACATACAGAAAAGTTAAACATTTTGTAAATTGTATCAAATATTACGTATCATTTTGTTTTTTAATTAAATGTAATTTTAAAGTTTTTTAAAATAATTTTAATGATATTTGACATTTAATAGAATTTTCCAAATTATTATATTCTATCAAAGCTTTATAAAAAATATACTTGTAAGGTAATGTTTTATAGACACTCTATCCACATAAAAATGTTGAATAGTTCTTGTTTTATAATAATTATCATGGTCATAATTAAAAGAGCAAAATTTTTTTAAACAATCAGGCAATAAATTATTTTTAACTTTATGCATAAAGATGCAAACTAAATAAAAAATTAAATTTCTCACATTCAACCAATCTAAATTTTTTAACATAATTTTTTTTTTCTTATATTACTTAGTCACAATTTAAAATAATCCACATTTGTAATTTATCAAATATTTCCTCACTAGCACAATATAAAATGGAAGAACAATAAAGAAAATGTGGTAATATAATAGTATTAAGTACAGTTTTTTTAGAAAACAAACTTAAATTAGAACTGATTCTTTTTAAATAACCTACTTTTCCGGCAATTTTCGATAAGATACTTTCAAAATAATTAAAAATTTTTAATTTTGAATCAATATATTATATCCCTAAATATTTAAAACTGTTTACTAATTCCAATTTTTTCACCATCAATTACAACATTTATATTTTGACAATTTCAATTATTACCCATAATATACATTTAGTTTTTGAAATATTTAATTTTAAATTATTTACTTTTAGCCAATTTAATAATTTTTTTATCTCAGAATTTAGAGTATTTAAACCATCAAAAATGTTTAAAACATTAAAGTAAAGGTGTCGTGAGCAAACATTCTTTAAAACTAGAGGCATGTCGTTGATGTATAAAATAAATAATATTGGACCTAGTATGCATCCTTGAGGAACTCCTATATTATTTATTTTTGTATTTGAATATGTTTTTTATATTTTTGTTTTTTGTGACCTTTTTTCACAACATGATCGCTAGAAATGAAAATAATTTGGAAATACCGTAGACTTCTCATAGAATAGACTACAATAGCATACCAGAGTATGTAGGTACAAATATCCTCTACGTGATTATACATGATTAAATATAAAGAAATGAAATATTTCTTATTGTCCCTCGCCTAAAATTTCATTAATTTCATTCATTAATAATAACACTATACATTCACAGCCAACTTTTTTACGTAAATGACCCCTTGTTTATTTTATTATTTAGCAAAATCAACAATTCCTTCATCTTTCTCAAAAAATTTCAATGCAACAATATACATTTTTAACTGATACCTATGAAAACCGCAAATCAATATATTTTTTTAACTCGCAGATGTGAAAAAAAATAATATAAAATGAGCTCCATATAAGAACAAACTGTCGTTTTAATACGTTATTTGTAGGAAATATCATACCATTATGTCTTCTACAAAGCCATAATCATAACAACACTTTTTTAAATTAATGTTCTGTAAATTGCCTTTATTGACAAGAAAACTAATAGAGGATGGTTGCGTTAATGGAACAAATTGCAGTAAAATTTTATGGGCTGTGAAAAAAAAACGCAAGAAGGCTTTGATTTAAAATATGAAATAGTACATGTCCAAGTTTTCATAAGTTATATTATGATTTATTTCCTTAACATTTGTACTGCGTCAAAATGAAGACGTTAACCGAAGAGGCGTTTGACATGCTTAAAATGTATTTTAAAGGTACAAAAAATGCGATTATTGCGGCAAGAATTTATAGCTAATGCACTCTATGCGATTTATCGTTTGCGATAAAACGCAACTTTATCACAGAAAAACTAAAATATAAAGGGAAAGAAAGAAAAAACTAAAAGTCTTTCTCCACAAAATTTAATAGAATAAAAAAGTATTTAAGAGTCTCTACATGTTTCGAACGTAGAAACGTTCATCATCAGGAGACCGAAAATAGTATATTACATAACAAGTGTTGAAAGTGGCAATTGTCAAACGAGGAGGTATTTAGCACGAGGCGTCAGCCGAGTGCGGAAATTCTCCAAGTGTGAGAAAATCACTTTCACACGAGTAATGTACACAATTTTTCCTACGACCATACAAAATAATCAAAAAGAGTTTGTTTGGTTTTTAACAGTTTGTACACCATTGTGTTAAAAAAAAATTGACAAAGTACAAACGCAATAAATGCAAAACAAATTTCAAGGCGGATTCCAACAGAAGCGTCTATATTAAAACAAAATAAAAACAATGCCTACTTACAAATTTTAACTTACCTAGATTTAAATAAAAATAATAACTTTTTCTCCTATTTGCTTACGCACATCAAACCTAGTATCTATGTACAGTGAATAAATTTCGTTTCTGTTTTTTTAGCTGCTTGCATTCTTTCAATAAAACAATAATATACCTAAATATACATACAAAAACGAAACACAAACACAAAACTAGAACATAAAACATAACCTCAACATTGTCTTGTCTTGTTCTTAATGGCTCTGCTCCCTGGGGGCAATTTGCCAGCTCATTAGGGGTGATCGTGATGTTGTCTGGTCTGTACCATGTCACGACCACTGACTTTTCTTCTTTGCGTACAATGCGGTTTGGACTGCTTAATATGAATCTCTGGATTTGTGTATTTGACCTTTTCTTACCTGCTATTTTAAGGGTCAAGGGTTTAGTATTGACAATTACAACATAGGATAGGAGTAACATTTACTAAAAAGAAGGGATTTAGGGGTTAGTAGACAGTACAATCATTTACTAAGTAGAACCTAACTAGACACTTCACTAACTTTTTTTTTTTTTTTTTTATTATTATTATAGTTTTATTTTATGATAATTAATGTACCGCATTATTTAACCTCAACATTATTGAAAGATAGAGATGGAGTTAAATATCGATAGCTTGCTAATTATAAAAGTCCTGTCTATATTCGATTTGTTTTGAATATTGCTAAAATAAATTTACTTACATAAAGCACTTTCACTTACACCAATATAATTAAACATCCGAGATAATGGCAAAATTATAAATCGGTATTTCCTAGGGTATTCTATTTCTGCTCTATAGCTGCCCCTTTTTTTTCTGTGGTTCAACTCAGTTGACATAAACCCTTTATTTTTCTGTGAATTGACATGTAAACATGAAACATGACAGTTGGTGGGTTGCCTGACATATTATTATTTTCCCTTTTTGATAATAATATTTTTATCATAAATAAGTACTCTTCGGTTCCCAAAAATAACGAAAAATTTGCAGTAATGCCCTAGTGTACTTTACCCCACCCATCACCCCAATTCAATCCACGTGTCCCGTACGTTTGTTATGTTTAATAAATAGTTTTGTCGTCAAATTGACACCTGTTTAAATTAAATATCTTAGTGTGCTTGGTATTTCCACACTCGTGTTGAAATATTTTTTTCAACACGCGTGTGATATTTAGCACTTTCTAGCCAAGTTAACCGTGCTGTTATTGTCATTTTCGTAGGTGGTCGTAGGAAAATTTTATTTTATGCTGGTGGTGTTAGCAAAAGAGAAAATTAGAACCTTAATGGAGCTTTTATGGACTTAAAAAATTAAAGTGTAGAAGATATACGATATGAAGAAAATTGGTAAGGTTAAACTATACTGAGTATGTGAAAACGTTATTAATGGAGGTCTAAACCAACTAAATAAAATGGGAAAGAAGAAAAACCTCTTAAGAAAGTGTCGAAGATTATTTAAATTTTTAAAAAAACTTATCCAACATATTATGTCTGTAAGACATTATAAGGTTGAAATTGAAGGTATCACAATCTGACAATCTCCTCATAATATCTTACAGACATATTATGTTGGATACGTTTTTTTAAAAATTTGAATAATCTTCGACACCATTATATTTGGTTGGTTTAGACCCCCATTAATAACTTTTTCATATACTCAGTATGGTCAATTTTCTTCATATCATGTACATTTTTTAAGTCCATAAAAACTCCATTAAGGTTCTAATTTTCTCTTTTACTAACACCATCAGCATAAAATAAAAATTTTATATCTCCTAATTATGAACGTTTCTACGTTCGAAACATGTAGAAACCCTTGAATAATTTTTTATTCTATTAAATTTTGTGGAGGAAGACTTTTAGTTTTTTCTTTCTTTCCCACACTTTAACTCCACTTTAAGCATGGACTACTTCTTCAAATTAAAATATAAAGATTTAAATAGCATGCACACCTGCGATGTGACAAATAATTGCTAAGGTATTATTTATTACATTTCTTAAATGGTAAAAAAAAACTGCAAAGGACGTGATCCGACAGGTCCGTCAATTAAGACTGCAGAGTCTGACCGAAGGACTGTCGCCTGATGTGTGTATGCTCCGGTACGCCTGTCAGTTGGCACTGTTCAGGCAACCAGACAAAATTCAAATATACGTTCGTCCATCCGTCCAACCTGACGAGGCCCATCAATGCATTGTTGCAATGCTAGTTCTCAATGCATTTAAGAGTATTTGATTCGTCTTCATTATTTTTCGTACAAAACGCCCAAAGAAGCCGCTCTTCTTATTCGCTCGCCCCCATTTAAAGTCGTTGGTGGAAATGAGAACAAAGATTGTAGCGGGTTGGTAGTTTAACAGGTGAAGATACAGTTTTTTTTTTGTTGTATAACATACAGTCGAATCCCAATGAGCCTCTTACCCCTTACATGGGAATATATGTTCCTTTTTTTCTTATTTTTTTTTATCTAAAGCGATTACCAGTCCAAAAAGCGCTAGAGCGTCGGCATCCTTAATTATTAATATAGATGCCATGGCTGGCTCAGAGTGAGAGGTTTGATAGATTCACCTGATCGTGTGGAGGGTGACAGTCCATCCATCGGGCGACCGTCCTTCAGTTTTTCGACTGACAGGCCTGCCGAATCGTCTGCAGCTGCCTTTGGTCTTTTGCACACACTCACGGCGCCCGTCCTAACGGCACCGTTTATACGGTTGAGGGATTAGGCAGCATTAGTGATGTTAAAGAGCAGGTAAATTGCTGAACAGGTTCGAACAGTTCGGTTCTCACCCGGGAACCTGTTCCGTAAACCTGTTCACCTGTTCTTTTGATCATAAATTATTCTCACTTGGTATATTAATATTATTCTTGATAGTATGGCGAAAGCGGAAGAAAAGAGCGGATATGATTTTTAATTATCTGTACAGTACAATACAATTTAGTACACAGAAAAGAAATAACTGAGCCGAGCCGAGCGAACGCGAAGAAAACAGCAAGCACACCAAGATTCCCGGTAAATTTCAAAAATTTCTAACCGCGCCATCGCGTCGTTTAGCCTGCCACTCCTGCCAGTTCAGCGGTCCCCGTCACCGTGTCGGTCGAATCTCACTCTCTTAAATAACCGAACCTACTCAAAGAACAGTTGGGTAGAAAGAACAGGCTGTTCTTTCATGTGGCATGGAGCAGGCAGGGAACAGTGAGCAGTGAGAGCACACACACGGGTGCAGCGGTGTTCTGTGAACAGAGCGCGCAGCGCCGCGTGGTCGGTTGAATAGGTTAAGCGAGCGCAATCATCTGTCACAAGTCTATCTAAAGAACCGGTTCAGTTCTTTTACAAAGAACAGTTTACTGAACAGGCTATCTCTAACCTGTTCTAAAGAACCTGTTCGGTTCTTTTCTTAACAACTCTAGGCAGCATGTGACCTTTCACACGCACCGGCACCGTGTACACGGTTCCGTTCCACCGCGATGTCACCGTGAACCCCCACTATAATTCACGGCGACCGTTACCGTGTTGACGGAGAGACATGCCCAGTAAAGTTTAAGATTTAATTGGTGCTTGCACATGTACCGCGCTTACGATATTTTCTTGGTTCATTGGCGGGAACATTGTTTTATTTAATATATTTTATCATAATCATATTTTTCGTAATGGCAGTAGATATAGATATGGATATGCTTATATATTTGGTGGAAGCAAGGCCGGTTATTTTGGACAAAACAAGTTCTATATATATAAGGACAGAAACTGCACAAGAAATGCCTGGAAGGAAATATTTTTGGAGGTCAATCCTGATTTTGATTGTAACAGCCAACATTTCCATAGGCTATAGGCTCTCATAAATGTATCTTGACATTGAAGCGAATTTTTTAATCGTTCGTGTAGGTAATCAAAGCTCGATATGGACATCTTAAAATAGTTGAAAATGTTTTTTTTTTCGTCTTCCCTCAACTGACCAAATATTACAAATTATGCACCGAACTGTTTCCTTCCCATATTGATGGGATGAACCCACAAAATTATGTTTCGTGCCTTTCTTCGTTTTTTGATACGCATGTAAGACATTAAAATCCCCACAGCTGACAGCACAGCACGTCTATGATCCATATTCGAATCAAAATGGAATCAAACGGACGAAAACCGTGCATGTGTGCAAGGATAACACGAACTCGGTAGATCGCGTAAACGGTGCCGTTAGGACGGTCGCCGTGAGTGTGTGCAAAAGGCCTTTGGCAAATAATCCAGGGCTCCCCTATTTTTTTCCTTGAGTTTTTATAGCCAATGTACGATACGAAAATAAATACAAAAGTAATGAAAATGACAGCTCCCTTTGAACTTAAAACGTAATCGAAAATAAACAAATCCTTATCTATAATTAGCTTATTTCAGAGCTTAAAAAATGCTGTCATCCAGAATTCCTCTTCCTTACGGTAAATCGCCAAAACCAAAGAAATACTTGATCATGCGAAATTGATGCTGGTCTGTTCGCGACGGCTTACTATTTATAGACTGGTTTCAGCATCCGGTAAGGCGACAATTTTTAGACTAAAATTAATATGATAGAAAACTTTGGTTTGGAAATTATAGAAAGGGTAATAAATAACGATAGGGAATTCTCACGCAATGTCTGTTTTATTGAAGAATGCACCTTCACATTAAACAATGAACAAATGTTCAAAATTGTAGATGTTGGAGTACAGAAAATAAACACAAACAAGGAGGACTCGATACCCTCAAAAGGTAAAGATTTGGACTGGCATATTTTTACATCACAGGATTGGACATTTTTCTGGGAACAAAATTTGGGGAGAGAAAATGTTTTAGAACTTTTATTTTATTTTATTTATTTTCAACAAAACAACATCTATAAGAATGTACATATAAATCTAAAAGACAATACATAAATTAACTTACTGTTCGTTGAAACAAAAAGGACTATATTTAAGCAAAGGTGTATTTGCATACACACAGAGCTCACTCTTCCATATAGCCCTAAAATCTAAAATCTCTATCTTAAACATTAATATGAACCCTAAGATCTAAGTTACTATTTTAACAATATATAATTAACTAATTAACCTACCCATTTCAATTAATCTATGGTTCATTTCATATTGCATTTGAGCTAAATATTAAAACTAACTATAATTCTATTATCTATCAGCTGTTTTTTTAAGGTACGCTTAAAATTGTTTTGCTCAAGCTTCTTTAGATCATTCGGTAAGACATTAAGACATTTGCAAATAGTATAAGAAAAAGCCCTCTGAAACTGTGATGTGCGATGCTGAGGAATAGTAAGCTGATCATTCCTACGAATGTTTATATTATGTACGTCCGGACGAAACAGAATCAAAATCAAATTGGACCTGCATTAGGAGAAGTTGCTCCTGCATGAGAATGAATAAATTTGGTTTCAAAAGGACGGTTGTCCTGCTCACAAAGAACGATAAGTAAGGGAATATGTCCAAAATGTTTTCCATGGAAGCACAACAGGATTAAAAAATACCATAAATTGGCCAACTAGGTCTCCTGATCTCTTACCAAACGACTGTTTCCTGTGGAATCACATTAAAAGTGTTATTTATAAAGATGTGCGGTATTAAATTTTCAGGAGTACGCAATCCAATCTCTGCGTATCACCTTAATAATATAAGAATTGAACTATATGACCTTTTAGAATATCGCTTTGCAGTAAACGGAGGACTGTTTGAGCATCAGAATAAAAAAAACATTACTTAGGTTTAAATAGGTTTTAGTGTTGTTTTTCGAAAATTTCGTGGAGTGCGGGATACCATAGCAACTTCCCAGTCGGTAGGCTATTCTAGAGTCAACTTTTTCCAAAAACAAGGCTGACACCCTCATGTGACATTAACTGCTGATACTGGTTTCCTCCTAAAAGTTCCCAGTTCAGTAGTAGGCCATAGTGAGCTCATGCGTCACGTTTCGGAGACTAAATTTTCTTGGTGTTTATTATTTAACTTGAACGGTGAGTAGAATAAACCAGATTAGGTTAATTAACTATCCTACGTCCAATAACAAGCATTTAATTTATCATTATTTGCTATTACAAATTCAATATTATTAGTTTTTCTATTTTATTTACGGCACAATAGGTTGCCAAACCTTGCACTCACTGAGAACTTACCCAGTGTTTGTATTTAAAAACACATGGCATTTTGACGGCTTTGTACTACTCCGCGAACGTAAACTATAATATGGCAGCGCAGCATTAAACGCGAACCATGCGCAGGCGCACCGTTTGTTTGTCAAGGTTATTTTTAGCGTTTTCCATTGGTAAGTTTAGTGCATTTCAAATGTATTTCTATATTTTACCAATGAATAACACCATAACTTTTAATCTATCGCACGTTGAGTTCGATGTTTCAATTGTAAATAAAATTAACTCTGTATTTTTGCCTGTCCTTATGCTAATAAACCATTAAGACCCCCGTACAAGTTATAAATGGTTTCTTATGGACGCGATAACTATTTTTATTTAAATTAATTCTTTAAGGAACAAATAAGGACTTTTATATGAATTTACACTTACTTTGTTATACTTATTAGTAAACTCGGCCTGTATAAAGTTCCAACGATGCTTGGTTTTTAAAATACAGGGTATTAAACATTCTAGCTACAAAGGGTTTTTTAAAGTGAGCAACTAAACAACTATTATAATATTAAGAAAGACAAATAATGAGATCATGTCTTACACCCCGACACAGAGCAAACTTTACTTTTATAAATTGTACCATTATTCATTATAAATATGGAAATCAATTACAATACAACGTTATTTGTCTTGTCCTCAAACGTTATTTGTTATTTCGAAAAATAAAATGTCAATTGTCAAAAGTAAAAGTCAAAAACGAAGAAGAAGACGACACCTGCGAAGCGAGAGCATCTATCGGCCAACTAGCGAACTAACCAAAAAAAGAGGACAGAAATTGAAAATGCTGCCATTGTCGATCGGCCTCCTACCCTCTAGTTCTCCATAGTCTAGTCCTGTCTCTGTCGCCAACATCTTAACGTAAAATAGACCGGACTTCAACAGAATGCCATAAATAACAGGTGACTTACGCGCGATGCGGCGTGTTCTTGGAGAAATTTGACTTTATGAGGCGTGAATTCAAGGGTTGGTTGCCCTCGCAGGGTATGTCGTGCGTCACCTAAGGGTCGTGGTCAAGGTCCACGTTAAACCGTAGGTCACCTTAGAAATGGCTCGTAGCAAGATGGAAAAATTATAAAACTCATGGCCATTTGTACCAACGTATTTAAGGCCGGACTTAACCCTAATTATTCCTTAAACCACAAACAAGTTTTGCACCAACGATAAGGAGATCTTAAACGGATACTTAAAACCTTATTTTTAAGTTCAGAAAATCGATCACTTAAAGCCTTCCTTAGAGCGATAAAGAGGTTATGTGTTTTTAAAAGGGAAAGAAATAAGACACTTTAAGTCTTCCTCCACTGGTATATTAAGATAAATTTAATTAAGGGTAAATTCTCTACATGTTTCTACTGTATAAACACTCATCATCAGGAGAAGAGAATAAGGAAAATGAGAAATAACAGGTGCAAACAGTCCAAACGGAGATAAAAGATGATAGAAAGAACAAATAAAGTAATTAGAAAACCGTCCACCGTAATGGTAGGTATACCTAGCAAGAGGTCATTCGTGGAGAAATGACAAAAACCAAGATATTAAGCTAACATAGCAGTAAGCTAAGTGTCAAATTAGTGACATCGCACCATCAGTGTGAGGAGAGAAGAAAAATTATAAAAAACGAAGTGGTAAATGTTGTAAAGACTTTTATAATCTGATGAGGAGTAATTGAAGAGTCACATTTTGTTGAACCAGTGATGTAAGTGTGAGAAGAATAATAGTTGAAACTGGAATAGTGGAAGTCGTAAAATTTAAAAAAAAATTGAGGAGTAGATGAACAGTCACATAATAGTAAATTAACTTAAATTTGAGGAGGGAAGAATTTAAATATAGAATAATTATAATTTTTTTTTTAACTTTTTATATCTGAAAAGAAAAAAAAATTATTTTAAGGTTACAATTTAACAAAAAGATAAAATTGTGCAACTTACGTAATGGAGACATCCTTTTTTTATGAGTTTCTATTATGATTACTAAAATAAAATAATATTTTTTTTTGTGATATAAGGGATAGCAGGGCAACCGTCTCCCTATCCGTAACGTTTTTTGATCTTTTTCATTCACTCATATTGAATATTGACCCAAACAAACAATAATTCCAAATAAAATTGAAAAAATTGCAATTTTTTACGTTAAAATGATGAAAAAATTGACAGAAGAACTACAAAATATTTAACTTTCGAAACGTTGCCAAATCTCAAAATGATTTCGCTCAAGACTGCAGATGGCGCTTATGTATTAATCAGTACTTTACTAATTGGGTGACCAATGACGTTGGTGCAAGGCTTCCTAGACTAATCATTCCTTAAAAATTAATCATTTCTTAACTAATTCTCCCTTAAGCGTGATGTTGGTGCAAATGGCCATAAATACGTTAAAATACCTTTATCGTCAACCGTCAGTAAAGCCGTACATTATCGGAGTGATTTCCGGAAGTAAACGAACACTTTATTTTATTGTAAAATAAAATACTTTTACCCTCCGCAATTTTTTTCTTGAGGGGTGCTTTGGAATACGCACGTGGTCGGCAGAAATTTTCTGACGTGTCATAAAAAATCGTCTGTCACTGTCACGCTTCTCCCTATTACAGCTCGATAAATAGTAGGTCAAATTTTTTGAGGGGTGCTTTGGAATACGCACGTGGTCAGCCGAAATTTTCTGACGTGTCATTTTTGAAGTGTATATTTGCTGTTTTCTTTGTTATAATAAAATGCGATGAGTTATACCTCAATTTTTTATATTATAAATTCTGAACGGTTGGCGATAAAATTTTGTAAGCACCACGTCAGTAAAGTGTCTTTATCGACTCGCCTGTTATTCGCCTCGCTCGCTTCGCTCGCTCATCTCATAATTTCAGACTCGTCCGATAAAGAATCACTTTACTGCCTTGGTACATAAATAACTATTATACTACATTTTAAAATTAGTTTTTAATAGAACATTTTTTATTTACTGGTGCACATAAAAAAAACTACTCTCAAAACAAGCTTATAGTAATGCTCAAACAAATAGCCTTATTTTGAAACTAACTTGCTTTATTTTGTGCCTAAAATATATTCATCTTTAAACTACCACTGGTTTTAAATTATATCATCAAGTTAATCAAAATTATGTTCATAAAGAGATTACATCATCATCATAACAAGATAATCGTATACTTGTTTTAAAAATAAGTATTGTGGTCAAAGTGAAATATACTATGATGGGTTTAAAAATAAGAATAAATTTGTATTCTTACAGCGAGCACAAAGACAGCCTCTATGCTTAACTTGAGTAAAATCTAAACCCTTATTAATTCTTTGATGCTATTTGCATCACGTGACCTCTTGTTTTGCGAGGAAACGACCGAAATACGTTTAGTCGTTATTTAACATCCACGCAGACGTCGCGCGTCGATGCTCACCGATGCTGGTAGTATGTATTCTATTTTGCGCGTTTTGTGTAATAGTGTGATGGAAGAAATATTATATTCGTTATAGTTTATAGTTATGGTTTTTTGTTACCTGTTTGGTTACCTGTTTTTTTTAATAAAACCAAAAGCAATAAAAAGTTGTTTTATTTATCAATTATCTGTTAGGGCTATATTCAGATCAGATAACTAAGGTAATATCACAATAGTATTTGATACCTATGTCACAAAGACATTTTAACTTGACATGTACAATTCTATTGACTGCGGTGAGCTTATCCTATCTGACCTTAATCCTTAATAATATAATCCTTTCAGATCCATCTGTTTTAAAACTACATGATTTTAAATTTTACTCTATCTAATAATAAACTACTTTTAAGATGATACTAAATTGATTTGTCTAGTTTCGCTGAGAATGTAGGATAGTCACAAATTGAAGATACAAATAAAATATGTGTGCTCAAATGCAAGTTCGTATATTCAACTTAATAATAACTCATACTCAAAACGAAAATAACAAATATTCATTCTTAGAATACTTTGAATCAAACCAATATTAACGTATACTATATCTGCAACTACAATTATTGATAGGTTGATCATTTATTTTTATTACCCTAAAACTAAAGTAGAGTCAAGTTAAAAGAATGTAGTATTAATTTAAAACTATATTTTGATGCTAAGGTATTTTCTCTTTAATTCTACTTTAGCATTGCTCCTATTTATGTATATGATAGTTTCAGTTTGAAACTTTTAGGTTCAACTGGATACTAGATTTTTTTGTGTGTGGTATTTTTTAAAGTATTATTTCCCAGTTGGTTTTCCTGATCAATACATGATTTTTATTGCGCGCCATTTAATACGTGCTCGGGAATTCTATATCCAAGTGCATACTATGTAATATTTATGCCAACTTTATATAATATCTATAAAAATATGTTGTCTATAAAAGTTTATCGATTGTAAAATAATGAAATTGGCGAATGTTCAATCATATACGGTCGTATTGCATTTTAAAGGCCCCCATAAAAATCGCTTATAAAAGTTAACCAAAATGTTGCTGTATTATTAGATACGGCTGAATAAAATTGTTTATTGTCTGTTTTTGCTAAAATATGTATTATGCACTACGCTCATAAGTTAATGCAAGTATTATTACTACTATAGTCGATTCAGCCAGTAAACCTGCATGATGGCGGCGGATAATCCATGTCAGCGCTCTCCAATCACTAATAAATTAAGGCAAAAAGTTACTAGGATTTCACACTAGGAATTATTAAAATTCAATTCCAAACATAAGTAAAAGCAACTATTATTAAGTCCCTAAATCATATATCTTTCTTGTTTCTTCGTATCGAGTTAAATGCATGATAGAGAGAGACACATACCGGTGCTAACCAACACGAACCGTTATATGATCACAGGGCAGGCCAGGCATCGCTTTTGTAAAGCGCAACGCGCAACGGAGAGACCGTTTCCGGGGGTTCCAGGAGTAGCAACACGCAATACGTCTTGAACGGAATATAACGTGTTAGACAGAGATATAATTATACCCATTGCTGCCAATATTATTCTTACTAAAAATTAAATAGCTGGAATATGACTTTTGTCGTATGACATGTCGGCCATCTTGCAGGTTTACTGACTGAATCGACTATAGTAATAATATAATGTAACGTGCCGTGCGAGCAAAAATTATTTGCATCAAAGATGGCTTGGATTAAAAACGTAGGACTTGGTTTAGATCACAATGATATGGGGACGATATATCTAACCAAATCTAGGTTAAAATTTTGTCAAATTCATATTATGACACGATATGCCAAACTAATGAGTAATAAAATAAGTAGACAAATACAAATTTATTTTTGTTGTTTACAAAATTAACAAAGTAAGAATATACAGAAAGAAAAAGAAAAATAATTACATAAATTGCGGAAATTGGCCACCGCCATGCTCCAAGCATAAATTCACACGTCTCTTCATATTTTCGAAAGTGTTGACTAGCATCTCTGGAGAAATGTTACCACATTCTTGGATAATCCTTTCTTGTAATTGTTGCAAATTTGCGGCTTCAATTTCTTGGAATACTTGCACTTAATAAGGAAATAAATTTAGCTGCTTCTTAAGAATAGTCCTGCACGTTCCATAAGATCACTTCTTGGGACAGGCGTCTTATACAATTTGTTGGCGTATTTTGCATTATTTCACGAACGTTTGCAACAAGTTCTTCTGTTCTTACATATGGTCTTCCTGCTCCTTTTTTGTGTTGTATAGAACCTATTTCCCTAAACACAGCCACGGTTCTTTTTAGGCAATGATAAAAATCCCCAGCAATAAAAGCAACGTTAGGAAAATGTTCGTGAAAATCGTCCATGCACAAACCCTGATTGTATTGCCACTCACCATTTACTCTAACCCCGTTTCGAAAATACGCTTCAACCATGAATTTTTTGTGCTGTTCCGTAAAGCCCATTGTGTGAATTGTTCAAGAAATTGGAAAAATTAGCGATGAATCAAATTACTTGAAACGACTGTCAAAGATGATGGAATAACTGATTGATTGTTAATTCAGGTAGTTTCTGACACCCAACAGGTATTAAGCTCTACGGCTAAGCAATACGTCCTTAGATGCAAGGCACTCTTTGATGCAAATAATTTTTGCTCGCACGGTATAAGGGTCAGTCCTTTTGTTACTGATTAATAAAGTTATTTTAAACGAACGTCTGAAACACGTCAGTTTGTCATTTAAAAAATCTATGCAGGCAGATAAAATTGCAGAACTTGATCGGTTTGATTGAGAAAAGAATATCCAAGTTTGGGAAGAGTACGTTATTTACATCTTAAAACTTTTGTTTAAAAATATTCAACGCCTACGCGAACGTCAGGAAATTGCAGGTCCTTCTGTTATTAAAGTCAAATAAGAAATGCACCCCACAACGCCTATCGTTAATCATAGGGCATTATCTATGGAGCTCCCACTGTAGATGGTCAAGGTCAGGCATTGTTTAGTTCTTAGTCCTGCAATACTGGCGCTTCGATCGCGTTCGGATGAATTCGGACTTTGAGTCAATGATTTATAATAGATAACATATATAAATCCTCCATGTTTGAACGGTGTTTTACTTTTAACTCTGCTAAGTTGTACAACTCACTTCCCGACTTCTTTAAGACTCTCACTCCAAACAAATTTAGACAAAATACATTTAAATATCTCTTCGCCAAGCAAGCTGCAAGATAAAAAGGCACAAAACATTTTTTTTTCTCTTCTTTAATATGGTTATAACATATTGCGCGCGTACCTACTCTTAAGGTTTTTTTATTATTATATTTGTTGTTTTTGAGGTTAAGTCGATCAGGGTGGATAACATGAGTGTTATGCACATCTGGATTTCGCCTTTTCTGATATTAAGCTGTACCTAACCGTTACTAGCTATAGTTATGAAATGTAATGTAATTATTTTTACTGCTTGATTCAGAAATAAAGACATTATTATTATTATTATTATATAACCTCTCAAAGTGTTTTCTGTGTAGTCTTGTAAAAATAATATGTGATCATTGTCATAAACGTTGAACGAGGTATTCATTATCCAGAGAGTCTAAGTATCATATTTGCCCGAACTATTTTTTTTAGGTACCTTTTCTATCTCAAGTCATACCCTATCCTGTCCAAAGCAACTTTCTGAACCAATTTAGTAAAAATGTCCTCGGGTATTCCCTATTAAAATTAGATGTATTTTTGATTGTAAGTTATGTATCTCAAAACCCTTTCAAAATAATACGTCTGCGAGTATTTTCTTTTTGTAATTTTTGTGGTGAAAAGCTACGTAGTTATAGCAATCGGGTCCGCAATTCTACTAAAAATGATTCACTTTAAATCGATATTACAATAATAATACTCAATTTTCTATCTTTTATAGTGACTAAATACAGATTTCGTCGACGAAAACCTCACAAATAACCCGTGTTAGAGCAAAAATCAAACCCGATATCGATTATAACGATTGGGTTCAATGATAAAATAGCAGAGTTCAGACGCCCGAAATAGACGAAAATTTAAATTCAAATTATACACCACAACGATTCCTTGACGGATCATTAGTATTATTATTAATACGAACGACGTATCCAGACGAAAGCATTTGCATGCATTTAAATAGTTTATACAAAATGAGATTATTGTATTTGATAAAGCGAAATAAAAATGTCGAAATGGGGAGCTGCCAGACGACATAACCATTGCAAATGACGCCTCGACTTCGTTATTAATTCGACATCCCATTCAGTGAAAAATATATAAATAATAATGAATAAACTATTAAACTTTAAGACCTTATACATTAAAGATTAAATCGGTCATAAATATCGGGCCCTTAATGGCCCCCGATACACAGATCATATCTGCGGAATTTGTGTATACCGACCTGGCAATGGCATAAAATCAATTTTATGATTTTGTACTGTTTTCTCCGCACACCTGCAACCATATTTTTAATTGCCACTTTAACAACTAATATGGACTTTGGAATTTAATCATCTGCTTCATTTTTTGCTTCACTGTGACATACTACACCACTTTCGTGCCGCATTATGTCAACTGAAACTTGTATATGCGATAATCGACTTAGTTTCAATTACGATTTTTGTAACTTTATTTCCCATTAATAAGGATTTATTGTTACTGCCATTCTTGAATTGGAAATTAAAGCGGGCAACGGAACCAAATGTTCTTTTGTTTCTTCGATTTAAAGCATGTGCAAAGCAGCTGCTTAAAGAACTGCAACTAAACTAAGGAAACGTTACAATTTAGTTATTTAAATCAATTCAATTTTTGGAAAACTGTTTTTTAATACTTCTTTATGGTGCAACAGGAACTTGCTGGCCGATTTTAATTTACATTTTTAAATAATACTATTATTGTGTCAATTTATGACTAATACTTTCCGAGATACAGCCCTTGAACCTTAGCGGGACCCCCGTAATGTTAACAACTATTATTGATAATGTATACAGTGTCACCAGTCCGCATCATATGGGATTTTTTTTTATTAATAGCTTTATTCAAAATTTAACTTTGGCATCAAGTTCTGCTTCGATCAAGATGAAAATTAAGCAAAAATTCACAGATCTTGCACCTTACGCAAGCATCCTATGTATTGAAAATACCTGCCACTATTAACTAAAACATATTATATTAAATGTATGGTTTTATTTCTAAGAATAATTAATATTAATTTGTTTATAAACAATAATATTCACATAGCAGACCAACCAAGGTGAACAATTGCCTTATATTCAATCGGTCATATTGTCTAAGCCTACTTATGCTATGTTTTTAAATTATACTTATTTACCCAAGCGTTCAAAATAGACCATGAAGATTTTCATGAGATAGGTAGGGGTGCAAAATATAACCAATCACCCGGTACAATAACATTTTTTGAGAAATCAATAATAAAAAAATTATCCCATTTGTTAACCAAATTTGGGCGGACCCTGTAATATGCAATTATTGTGCTCCAACTTTTTGCCTCCCGCTTTTTTTTTCGATATAATATTCCGATTTAAATAACGTGAACTTACCTTAGTTATAACTTATCTCAATAAAACACTTTTTAACAAAGTTACTATGGCGTTCTTTAAAACACAAACTAAACTAAACATTATTCATTATTTACTTGCCGACTTTACGCTGATTCATATTTATATTTCTACCAAGTCTTATCAGAGTATTGTAACATAATACTTTGACCGATCTAGATATTGCGCTGTTGGCCGCGACATCGACATGAGCGACATTGACATGCAATGCAAAGTTTGCGTAAACACGATCCCAATAGTATTTTCAATACTAAAAGTTATAGGGGTGAACGTCTTTTGAGAAAATAATATAAACTTTATTTACTACGATTTTTTTACAGGAAATATTGCCATAGCTTAAATTTAATGAAAACCCGTTTTAAATAAAATAATTCCTTGCCTTGCCAGTGCCAATTGTCAATGCTCTTAATAATATTTTTAACGACTAACAATGAACTATGAAATTTAATCTTCTGCATGGTATTTTGTTTTCTTTTTTGTAACAAGCTGCATCACTTTCATGCCGCATCGTGTCAACGGGAACTTGCATAATATGCAGTAACGAACTTGATTCGATTACGAATGTTGCAACATCATTTTCTATTAATAAAAATGTATTGTTACTGCTCTGTCTCATTATATCATAAAATATATTCATTATAGTACTCTGGCATTACAATTTTTATGAAATGATGATGGAAACAGCTATATTATTATCTTATTATATACCTACTTGTAGCTTATGGTGATCTTATAAACTTGTTATAACAATGAGTTACCAAAAGGTACAAATTATAAAACTCCTAAATAATCTTATATATTGGCAACTCCAAGTTATATTGGCATTTTATGTGAGTATGACATACAAAGAAAATTGCGACTAATATTATAATGACCGCACGGGGGAGTTTAAGGCATCCTGATTGAGTATTCAACAACCAAAATGTTCCACCTTGTATAGATTTTGATTTATAGAATTTTATGCAAACACTTTTATATAATTAGAGGATAATATAGTGTCCGCGAAAATAATTAAAAGAGAATAATTGTGTCATATCGGACAAGTGTGTAACTGTTTTTTTATATTGGAATACACAGGGATCCAAGTACAATGGATACCCTGGGGCGGGTAGACCGCGACGACCGTTTCATGCTTGTTAGGACTCTACTGGCAGCCATAACCCAAGCAATCCCGACAATGGCGGTAAGATGTATTAAAAGCCATTTGCAAAATCAAAGCGGCCATCAATACACCGTAGCGCCATCCCAACGGAATTTACTCCAATATAAAAGGCAGTCATACTGGTAACAATCGAAAGGTAGACAACTAAATAAACCACGAAGTGCATCACAATCTAGTATAGGGAACGCTATTTGCGTTTTCACCGGAACATCTGCCGTTTTGCAGACTAGAAACGGATCAAAGCCGACCCACTAGAATGCGCGCAATCCGTTTAAGAAAAGCCATAAAAAAATTTTGAAGATAATATAATGTCCGCGAAAATAATTAAAAGAGAATAATTGTGGATAATAAAGGACGAAACGGCCATCGTGGTCTACCCGCCCCAGGGTATCCATTGTGCTTGGATCCCTGTGTATTCCAGTATAAAAAACAGTTACACACTTGTCCGATATGCCACAATTATTCTCTTTTATTTTTATACAATATTTAAACATAAGTTCAAACCAAGAAAAAACAATCAAGATATTTTAAGGATTTATTTACATACATATGAAAATACAATTATAGTTAGTTTTTGTACATAACTTTTTTGAAAATGCTGACTTCCGTTTATATTCCTGATCGCTTTCTCTCATAAGAAACCAACATCCCCAACCCCATCATTGCTGGATCCCATTTGCCTTGGTAGCGTTGCTCCATTGTTAGTATATTTTGGTGGAGTCTTTCTCCTTGTTCCGTCACTAACCGCACCCAAATTTTCTGGGAAAAAATGGAAATGGGCGTACAAGAAGTGTTATATTAAGAGACATACGATAGCACATTTTGCAGTAGCTTTCAAGTAGGTCTTTTATAAGCTTTTCGTAGTTTTCTGCTTTTTTGTTTCCTAAAAACTCCGAAACAATTCTTTTAAAAGAACTCCACTCAGCTAATTCAACAACACTTAATTTTTCATCAAACTGTTGATCCCTTAGTATTTTTCTAAATTATGGTCCACCCAATATTCCTTTCTTAAGCTTAGCATCACTTAGTTTAGGAATAATTTTTTGTTTAAAGGTATTTAAATGCAATTCGTTCTTTATCTAATGTTTTAACGAAATTTTTCGTTAATCTCCGTTTAATGTGTAATGGAGATAACAGAACTTTTTTGGGATTAACAAGAGGTATATTTTTTACGTTAGCTTGACCTGAAATATATCGATCTAAAGCCATTCTTTTACTTGGTGATGGCTCTCTGTCGCTCTAGTATCCCAAAGACAAAGAAAACAGCAATACTTTTGTCCATGAGTGGACATGCACGGTAAAGTATTTTTCACAATAAATGGTTGACTCCGTTTAACTACCTGGGACGTTTTGCAAGAGCTCGGCCATAAAAATGCAAATAAACTGTCGGTCAGGGTCGGATTATAATTTGTAATTATAGCAGGTAATATTTAACTATCTTGTGCTTGCGATAACATCTTTCAGTCTTTGTGTTTCTTAGGAAGTGTTCAAATATCTAAAGTCCTACCCTGTAGTGTATTTGCTTGTTGATTGTGTATAACAATGGGATTAAACCGGTAGTATTATTGCAGTCAATAAGTCGATACCATTTAGGGTGAAAAATACTTTTTCTATTTCACGTTCATAATAAGCTCAGTACGATACGCATTTGCGTATCGTAATGAAGCTATTTCGATACGCGTTTTTTCTTTATTTGATGTTGGTAACATTTAAATGTTTTATTTAATAGCTATTAAAATAGCTTGATAACCTTCTTTTTTATTCTGTGTGGATAACAGTCATGTATGTTGGTTGCATAATTCTATAAATCAATCTTTTGTAGATGCTTCAAGCTATCATTTTCTGCCAAATCCTATCCAAAATTCAATCTACTAACCTTCCAATGTCGATTTTAACTTCAACTTTATTTGAATTTTCCATCTTCCCTATACTAAATTGCATTGCCGAGACGTAAAATAACGTCTTTTGAAATTCGAAAAAAGTAGTAAAATCGCCCGAATTTCCGAACGCTCTGTATATGTACCGAATGTACAAGGATCACACAACGTATTCCGTCCAATTTCAAATCTCATATCGCTAAAATAACTTTAGAATCTCGTGGTGAAAATGGGTCAATAAATCAAAAAATGACAGTTCGCAAAATAATTTTTGTTGCCCAGAGGCTACTATGATAAAAAAATAGTATTACCAACATAAAATTTAGACATAAAAATTTCCAAAATTTGAAGGTTTTATTTTCTTTTTAAATATGTGTTTTTTATTGAAAAAAGTACAAATTAGAAAAAATAGTATAACGTACGTGTTATATAAAGCAGTTTTAAGCACTTGTCCCGTTATAAAACTCTCCGCAAGCGGCTCGTTTTTTAACATGGACGCGTGCTATAAAATGATGCCTTATAAAACGTGTACGTTAATATACTATTACAGGCAAAGGGAAATAATGTAAAAATTCAAGCTGGCTGCAATAGGAAGAAACCTTATTGGCTTTTTTAAATCTTCAAATTCAAATTTACTATAAAATGAAGTTAAAAACTGATATAAATTTAATCAATTAAAAATTTAATACCAACCGAGACTCCAATTATTGTGAGCATCGAATTTCAGACACACTGTATGTTAACTTCTTTATAGACAGGTATAATTTATTTTTAAATTAATAAATTGTCAAATTATAATAGAAGACAATTACCGGTGAAATTTCAATATACAGAAACATGATCGTCCTTAATGAACTTTCAATTCGTTTTTCGTTATTCGAATTCTGACCTGCCAGTGGAACAATTTAATTTAAGTTTAATTTCGAAGCGTTAATGAACATAACATGCAAATTTATTATTGATCATCGGGGGTTTCGGTAGCCACCTTTTAAAAACCCTTTTCCGCCCCTTCGTCCCTCCACTTCCAGTACCAATGCGTACCAACTTTAGAATTGCATTATCAGCGGATCAGTTTTAAACTATGCAACATATTATAACGCCGCCTCGTGAATTTTACTTTTACAGGGATGTATTCGGTGGTATTTTTCCACGTTTGTTTATCATAGAACTAAAAAAATTTGGCCATATAAATGGCACATTTGACCACATGCTTAGAGTTTTTTGTTTTTATAGGTTGCTATACACTAATTTGAGTTGGCAGCACCATCGCAATTAATTGTAACATCGTAGCGATCGACGTGCCCCAACTTCGAAAATATAAGGTTATTTGGGTTTGTTTAAAAGTACAAAAAAGCTGAAGATCTCCGGACAAAATTTACATAAACTGTTCCTCAAGCCTTGTAGAACCTCTTCAAATCATTTTCCAAAAGTCGTTTAATTCATTATGTTTTCCGACTGGTTGGAAAGACTCATTAGCCCAGGCGCGTAACTACAGGGGGGTCTAGGGTGGCCGGGCCCCCCCCCCCAGACGTCGCTAGGCCCCCCCAGGAAAAAAAGGCTGACTTTGTAAGCTCGCTACTCGCCTTGCAAATATAGCATCAATTTTTACCAGAGTTGGCTGATTTAAACCAAAAACCCATTTCTTTGTTTAAATTTTTATTATTGGCATTTGAGTTTTTATTTTTAGTAAAAATACCCTTCTTACTACTGGCAATGCGATCACGTCCCTGTGTTAAATGAAAATATCTTAGTGTTGGCAACACTGTGTGTTTATTTTACCTCCACCCCACCAGCCAGTCCAGCCCCGCTTTAGATTTGCATTCGGGTATTCCCCTATTTCCCATTTCGTACGTGCTCGAGAAATAATATTATTTCTCTTTGTCGCTGATAAGTCTTTTGTTTATACTTTTTTTTTCAGGTTACCTACTATTAAAGTGCAATATTCTGCATGTTTTTGTTTTACTTCCATACTCTATACCGTATCTTTTTTACATACCTACTTAGTATTTTACATTGTTATTTAAAAATACTGGCTTAAATAAAAAAAAAACGGTTTAAACCAAAAAAAACTGGTTTAAACCAAAAAAACCCGGTTTTTTGTTTTTTTTTAGAAAAAGCGGGTTTTTTCCCACCCTGATTTTTACGTAACAATGAACGTACTTACGTACATACAATAATAAAATTATAATAAATGTATTTTGGTTGTCAGCCTCAAAGTTATTTGGAAATTTTACTCGTTGAACTTTGGGCATGTTTATTCAACGATGTACGAAATAATCTTGCCAAATATCACTCGACCATAATTTTTTTATTGGTTAAATTTTCCATTTTTCACTCAAACTTTTTTGGCAATACTCGTTGGGCTTGTTTATTCAAAAATTAAATTTCTCGAGCTTCGCTTTTCGGGATCTAATCAGAATAAACATGTCCAAATTCAACTCGAAAAATTTCCAAAAAAAGTTTTCGTGGCAGCTGAAAAATCTAACCGATAAAAAAATGAGGTCTTGTGATATTACTGTTGATTATTGACCAAATTTGTTAAAATTTGGGCGTGGTCCTCTCCGCCGACCCGCATCTACACGAGCCGCCACTGCAAGTCACAATAACAGGCCCACCCTAGGCCACCCCCAGGTCAGAGGGCTAGTTACGCCACTTCATTACTGTTTCCTATTCTAAATTCGGGAAATACGTGTAAGCGAAGGGGAGAACTACAAATGCATTTCTTTGATTTCGATCATTCCTAAAGTTTTTGAGTCCCTAATAACAGACGAAATTTTCAGCACCTACAAACATATCATTTCACCCGAGCAACATGGTTTTTTTCGTTTAGCAGTTTTTCAGGACTTTTTAGTTCATCATGTGGAAAAAGGGTACCAGGGGTACGTAGTTTATACGAACTTAGCTAAAGCTGTTGACAGTGTTGAATGAATTAATACCAAATGAACTTGGTGCAAGTTAAAAATATAATGATCAATTGTTATGTTTCACAAATTTAATCAGTTTCCTGACACGTGTTTCTGCCCTTGCGGGTCATTATCAAAGGAGTACAAGAAGATACTAAATTTTGGGTGACATTATAAAGGTAATTATATCATATTATGGTAATTATAAACATGTCAAAATTAAAATTAGAATTAAAAGATTAAATGGTCAACTGTGGGTTTTCCTAATTTTTAAAGGTACAGATACATTTATTTAATCCTTAATTAGTGTGCTATTAAGAATTAGGGAAGTACCTGAAGGTATTTCGGTTTGATTATTAACAACATTACATTTTTTGTTTTTTATGGCTTTTTTGATACCTATTGTTTCTAGTAGATTTAGTTTTCTGCTTTTATTGTGTATGTATATGGGTTTTATGTAGGGATCAGCTAACTCTGTTTTATTTCGTTTTTTGTAAATAGATGTTTTGTGTTCTTTAAGCCTGGTGTCAAAATTTCTACCTGTTTGTCCAATGTAGATATCATCGCAGTTGTCGCAATGTATTTGGTAGACCCCACTTTGTGGAAGCTTGTTTTAGTTTCTATTTTAGCATTGGATATGTGTTTGTGTAAGTTGTTTTTATTGACTTGTACAGGAATGATCTTAAGGTTTTTAAGTTTTTTGGAGATTTTTTGGCTTGTGTTCCCTGTATATCTTATTAAGCAGTATTTTTCCGTAATTGGAGTGGGATGTTCTTTGTAAAGAAGTTTTTGTGTGTTTTTTCTTTGTTTGTTCCTAATTATTTGGTCTATGATTTTTGTTTGGTAACCGTTTTTTTGTGGCTACTGTTTTTATGATGTCTAATTCTTTTTTGTATTGGATGTCTGAGAGAGGAATGCTAACTAGTCGATGTACCATACTATTGAATGCAGCTAGTTTTGTTTGTTTGGGGTGCCTTGAATCTGCGGGTATGACCATATCTGCGGTAGGTACTTGGTTTTCTATAAATTTGGTAGGTAAATTAATTTTGTTGATTTTTCATTATTGTTAGGTCTAGGTAAATTAATTGGATTCTATGGTTTAGACTATTAAAAGGATTGAGAAATTGATGTAATTGTCGGTCCGTTTATACCGGTCCAAACACAAAACACATTGTCGACATACCTGCGCCAAAAATGCATGTTTCTAATTAGAGGATTTTTTATGTTAAATAATTTGTTTTCGAAATATGCCATAAAACGTAAAACGATCAAGATTCAACGTTGCCAAATGCGAACTTCTGTTCGAGCATGATTCACATTCCATTCTCGCTGCATTCCCCCTCCATGCATAGCAGCAAATATGTTCGGACTGAATTTTTCAGGTAAGCGTACGGTGAAATATCTGCTGGAGTTTTGAAATGGATAATTCGCAGAAACAAAAAATTATTTTATGGTAACCTATGCGAATGCTGGGAGTGCAGAGAAAAGTAGGGGTTTTGCCTTTTATATACCTACGACGTTTTTCTCTTAATCGATTGATGAACCCGTGGGAAGAAATCCCGTTTTAAAGGCGTATACGGAGTTCTCTTATTAGAATCGGTTTCTTTGGCTACCTTTACCTTATATTTACGTCTAGTCTGCCCGTGCCAGTCCGGATCTGATAAATTAGGTAGAGATTTAGACCCCTACAGCACAGTGCCCTATCGTGCAAATATTAATGAGTAAAGCTAATTGAAAAAAATATATAATTATGCCAGAGTGTACATACATTCGCAACGCAGCGGACGGACGTGAGCAGGTTGATTATGGCAGTTATAGTTGGCAAGTTTTAATTAAAATTTCATTGGGTCGCGATTAGCTGTCAAATTACGTCTAGGTATTGTAAATGCAACAACAGCGGCAAAATTTAGTTTTGGCTCTCCCGGATGTGGCGTAAGTTTGTTTGAGCGCCGCTGCAATTAAGGACTCATGAAAGTTTGAATTTGTCGTGCATTCGTGCAACAGCAATCGGATACTTTGTATAGCTGACCTGGTCGATTTAATATTAGTTTATTTATTGTGCCGATAAATGTAGTCGCAGGGTGTCACTTTAAAAAATGACAGTAACTTGTAGATATAATTTTGAAAAAATAGTCGATGCCCAAAGTCGAGTTGAAACTATGGGAACGAAAGAAAAACTAAAAGTCTTCCCCCACAATTTTATTTATTAAAATAAAAATATTATAATTAATTTGTGTTGGGCTACATGCTTGGTGAAACTGTTGCTCCATTGCACCAGTGGCGGCTCGTGCCATTTTAGTGAAGTAGGGCCAGGTAAACCCTTAGCGCCGTAGGCAAAAAATTTTTGGGTGCCACGCCCTTTTTTGTTAATAGTTCTTGCTTTTGAAGTAGGAAAAATAAGCAAAAAGGCACCTAATTCAATTTATGAATTTACATTCATATCTTGAATTTTAAGAAAATACTGTAGGTAGAGTGTACTATATAGACTGAAAGAAAGAGGGTGTATAGAGCATTAATGGGGGAGTTTTTTTTTCAGAAATGTGTTGGGGGTTGGGAGTATTAACTAACCTTATTATTATTAAAGTACATGATGAACAAAGTCCATTCTTCGTTCCTTTTTGGCTCACAAACTTTGTTATCACTTTATTATTAAAGTCACTAATTGAGTTAACAAACTGTTTTTCAGCAGATAACATACCTAGAGCACTGAGTCTGTCCTCTTTCATTGTGTTCCTCAGAAAGGTCTTAATCCTTTTTAGCATTGAGAAACACCTTTCCGCCTCCGACGTAGACATAGGTGTTGTTATTAAAGCACTTAATAATTTTAATACTTATGTATTTCTAAAATAAAAAGTTCGTTAACCCTACATTAAATCAGCCGGCCGAACGAAAACAAATCGGGACGCGACGCGAACATCAGCTGTTTGAAACGTCTAACATCAAACGGTCAAACGAAGAGAGCCTGGCTACGCCACCGAGAATTTTGCCTGCTTGCATTCAAGGCCATTTTCCAATGTTTTTTTTATTGAGGTGATGGCGTTTCGTCACCTCCCGTGTGCCTCGTCGCGCTTGGCACAAAAGCTACGTTACCGTTTTACGCATAATCGCTTCCTTTTAGATGGAAATTTGCACCCGACTGTGTTCCATTTTTAAATTATTTTGCTAATTGCTTCAAAAACGAGAATATTAATTTTAATAGGTTTTGGTAATTTGTAAAGGGCAGGACGCTAGACAAGAGGGCAGGTAGTGCCATGGCACTGTGGCTTTATCCCACGAGCCGCCACTGCATTGCACAGGAAGAAAAAATAATAACTACTTGTTATGTTTCACAAATTTAATCAATTAAACGAGAATCAGATATCATAAAAACAATAGCCACAAAGAACGGTTACCCAACAAAAATCATACACCAAATAATAAAGAAAAAACAAAGAAAAAACACACAAAACCTTCTTTACAAAGAAAATCCCATTCCAATTAAGGACAAATACTGCTCAATACGATATACAGGGAACACAAGCCAAAAAATCTCCAAAAAACTTAAATACCTTAATATTATTCCTATACAAGTCAATAAAAACAACTTACAAAAACATATATCCAATGCTAAAATAAAAACTAAAAACAAACTTTTACAAAGTTTGGTCTATCAAGTAGAATGCGACAACTGCAATGCTATCCACATTGGACAAACAGGTAGAAATTTTGACACCAGGCTTAAAGAACACAAAACATCTATTTTAAAAAAACAAAATAAAACAGGGTTAGCTGATCACTGCATTAAAGACAATCACTCAATCTCTAACAACATAAGACCCATATACATAAACAATAAAAGCAGAAATCTAAATCTACTAGAAACAATAGTTATCAAAAAATCCATAAAAAACAAATGTAATGTTGTTAATAATCAAACCGAAATACCTTCAGGTGCGTCCCTAATTCTTAATAGCACACTTATTTAGGACTAAATATGTATCTGCACCTTTAAAAATTACGAAAACCCACAGTTGACTATTTAATCTTCTAATCCTAATTTTAATTTTATGACATGTTTATTGTTACCATAATAATAATATAAATACCTTTGTAATGTCACGTATAATTTAGTATCTTCTTGTACTCCTTTGACAATGACCCGCAAGGGCCGAAACACGTGTCAGGAAACTGATTAAATTTGTGAAACATAACAAGTAGTTATTATTTTTTCTTCCTGTGCAATAAAAATAGTATTCTTTCAAATATCTCGACATGTTTCGAACGTAGAGACGTTCATCATTAGGAGACAGAAAAAGTTTGCTGATGGTTTTAGCAGAAGAGAAAATGGTAAAAGGTATAAAATCATAATGGAGCTTTTATGGAACCACTTTCGATTCCATGTGATCCTGATTGAAAAGAAACTCTTATACCGTGCGAGCAAAAATTATTTGAATAAAAGAGGGCTTGGATTAAAAAACGTAGGGCTTGGTCTAACCAAATCTAGGTTAAAATTTTGTCAAATTCATATTATGACAATGAGTAATAAAATAAGTAGACAAATACAAATTTATTTTTGTTGTTAACAAAATTCTTGGAATACTTGCAGTTTATAAGGAAATAAATGTAGCTGCTTCTTAAGAATAGTCCTGCATGTTCCATAAGATCTTCCCACTTCTTGGGACAGGCGTCTTATACAATTTGTTGGCGTATTTTGCATTATTTCACGAACGTTTGCAACAAGTTCTTCTGTTCTTACAGATGGTCTTCCTGCTCCTTTTTTGTGTTGTATAGAACCTGTTTCCCTAAACACAGCCACGGTTCTTTTCAGGCAATGATAAAAATCCCCACCAATAAAAGCAACGTTAGGAAAATGTTCGTGAAAATCGTTCATGCACAAACCAGGATTGTATTGCCACTCACCATTTACTCTAACCCCGTTTCAAAAATACGCTTCAACCATAAATGTTTTGTGCTGTTCCGTAAAGCCCATTGTGTGAATTGTTCAAGAAATTGGAAAAATTAGCGATGAATCAGATTACTTGTAACGACTGTCAAAGATGACGGAATAACTGATTGATTGTTAATTCAGGTATTCACTGACACCCAACAGATATTAAGCATTACGTAGTTAGATGCAAGGCCCTCTTTGATGCAAATAATTTCTGCTCGAACGGTTATAACCCTTGAATAATTCTATGTTGTACTTTTCAGAACGTTCTTAAAGTTTTACTTTTATTTGGTAAAATTAAAGAAATTGGCTTGCATTCTTTACTGTGTAAATCGAGGCAGCAAATTTTGCATACTGGTTACGTGTTGGATGAAGAAAATGTAAGCGAATAAATTTAAAAACAACATTTATATTAATTTTCGCGTAGATACCCCAATATTTACCTGAGCACCCTCCAAACACTTTTTAAAATACCTATTTCGTCGCATAGACCTAATTAGAGTAAAAAGCGCTCCGTTTCCCCGGGACCAATCAAAGCTAATTTATTTTAATTACTTTTAAATTTATACAATTTATGTAGGCAATACAGAAAGTAGACGCGACTATACAAATATTAAAGTCTACTGTGTATAATATTTTCGTGACCCTTAAGTTTTCGGGAAAATTCGTTCCGGCTTGTCACGGATGGAATATTCAAGTGGGGCATTTACATTTAATTTGCTAATATATACTTTAGTTATTGGGGCCACAATAACAACCGTTTAGACCACCAGGAAACAGGGTGTATGAAAATAAAATTTAACGGTTTTTTTCTGTCTTTAATACAAGTTCCATGAAGATAGAGTCCAAGTACTGTTAGAATAACACCGCACCGTCATTCGGTCAAGCGCCCCCCTCACTTAGCAAAGACCTGTTTTCTTGGCGACCCTACCGCCTAACCTGGTTTTTAACAAAAGCGCCGTTTATTTCGGTCATTGTATGTTTTTTTCTCTATTTTGCTTTTTAGCAATCTATAATAACGTGGCAGTTTAGTTAAACGCGTTTTAGTTCGTGCTATATACAGTTTATTGAAATTACTTAATTAAATAAAGGATAATATGGTACACAGGTACACTACACCACTCAGGCGGAGACTGAGAGCAACTGCTTGTCGAACGCTGACGTAGCGGTGTTTTTCTTAAAGTATTTCTAGTCTACAATGTATTAACACTGATTATTTCCAACATGTGGCAAATTCGTAGTTTTGTCTTGTCAATTAGGCAGCGCCAACTCGAGGTTTATTGGATACGAGAATAAAAATATGATAAAATTCAATATTTTAACGTATTTGTAATTATACAAAAACATAAATTTGAGTTAATATGCAATTTAATTCATTATTAAGCAAAAAAAAAATATGTTTTCGCAATACTCTTACCAAATAAACTTCTAGCTTCATTTTGATTATCTATAAGGTTCTTTACTTTCACTTAAATTTTTGTATTTTAGACCATTTTTTAAATTAATTTACATTTTAAAATTCAATCTCACACGATTCGCTCTCATAGATGCCCAAATCAGTGGCTATTTACGATTATGTTTCGGAGGAAGGGGCACATATTAAATGGAAAGGAATTGAGCAAACCCGAACAAACCAAATTTTATCAAAAATTCACCCAACTAATAATCTAATTTTAAGATTTCGAAAAAGTTAAGAAGTCTTCTGTTAGGCCCCCTGGACCAAATTCAACTTGTAAAAAAGGTTTCGTGGCACAACTATGATATTTAATTAAAAATAAGCTCTGCTAGTTATTTATTACTTACGATATTACAAAAATGTAACATTTATTCAGGTCGGATTGTACCGTGCGAGCAAAACTTATTTGCATCAAAGAGAGCCTTGCATCTAAGGACGTAATGCTTAGCCGTAGAGCTTAATACCTGTTGGGTGTCACTAACTACCTGAATTAACAATCAATCAGTTATTCCGTCATCTTTGACAGTCGTTACAAGTAATTTGATTCATCGCTAATTTTTACAATTTCTTGAACAATTCACACAATGGGCTTTACGGAACAGCAAAAAACATTCATTGTTGAAGCGTACTTTTGAAACGGGGTTAGAGTAAATGGTGAGTGGCAATACAATCCGGGTTTGTGCATGGACGATTTTCAAGAACATTTTCCTAACGTTGCTTTTATTGTTGGGGATTTTTATCGTTGCTTGAAAAGAACCGTGGCTGTGTTTAGGGAAACAGGTTCTATACAACACAAAAAAGGAGCAGGAACACCATCTATAAGAACAGAAGAACATGTTGCAAACGTTCGTGAAATAATGCAAAATACGCCAACAAATTGTATAAGACGCCTGTCCCAAGAAGTGGGAAGATCTTATGGAACATGCATCAGGACTATTCTTAAGAAGCAGCTAAATTTATTTCCTTATAAAGTGCAAGTATTCCAAGAAATACAAGTTGCAGATTTTGAAAGACGCAGGAATTACTGTCAATGGTTTACCCAAAATTTATTGGAAAGAAATGATTCATTAGACCTGACATTTTTTTCGGATGAAGCCTGGTTCCACCTCTCCGGTTATGTGAATTCTCAGAACACACGTATGTGGAGTAGTAAACATCCCCATTTTTTGGTAGAGTCCGCATTGCACCCTGAAAAAATTGGTGTCTGGTTAGCTGTTTCCCGAAGAAGAATTGTTTGTCCTATTTTTTTCCATGACACAGTTACAGCACAGCGGTATAGAGACAATATTTTGAATCCATTTGTGAAGCAATTACTTGACGACGAACTACGTTTTGGATATTTTCAACATGACTGTGCAACCGCCCATACAGCCGCCGAAACTATTAATTACTTACGCAATTTTTTCGACGACAGATTCATCAGTTTTCGATCAGACATCGAATTCCCACCTAGATCACCTTGTTTAACGGTTATGGATTACTTTGTTTTTCCTCATTTAAAGAACCCTATTTTTAAAACACCAGTTGCAAATTTATAACAATTACAAGAAAGGATTATCCAAGAATGTGGTAACATTTCTCCAGAGATGCTGGTCAACACTTTCGAAAATATAAAGAGACGTGTGAATTTATGCTTGGAGCATGGCGGTGACCAATTTCAGCAATTTATGTAATTATTTTTCTTTCTGTATATTCTTACTTTGTTAATTTTGTAAACAACAATAATAAATTTGTATTTGTCTACTTATTTTATTACTCGTTAGTTTGGCATATCATGTCATAATATGAATTTGACAAAATTTTAACCTAGATTTGGTTAGATATATCGTCCCCATATCATTGTGATCTAAACCAAGCCCTATGTTTTTTAATCCAAGCCCTCTTTCATGCAAATAATTTTTGCTCGCACGGTACAAAAATTTTAAACACTAATTAACTAACCAGACTGGGACATAATTGACGTTGACGTCGACAGAATCGATTTTCTCACAATTAGAGTAGCCCGGATAGCTTAATTCTTGATTTCCCAATCAGGAAACTTTGATTTTCAGTTAATAATGTCTGCCAATGTCATTAATCTCACAGTAAAAGCTGCCTGGTTAGTTTATTGTTATTCAACATTTTTGTGCAACTCTATATTAGTCGTTTGCCTTATGCTTTTATTATTCAAATAGCCGCATTCAAATAAACTTTAACTTATACTGGCCTCTCTTTCCAGTTAGGTACTTTATTGCTATTAATATTGTTATCTTATTTCAAATTGTTATTCTTCTCTTGAGCTCGGGCTAATCAGTAAAAACTCCAGATTATTATTATTATTTCCGACCATTCCAACAACTAAGAAACTTACCGAGTGCTGGCAAATGCCGGACAAACCCGACTCCGCTGGCAATATACCAACCCTACGAAACTGTTATGGTAATGGTAATGGTTATAATCCGCCGCTTTTATGGTTACGGTTATTATTATTATTATTATTATAGTATACATATAATAATACTAACGATATTATTTTGTGTTGGCGAGTCAGGATGAATATTGTGTGTACATTCGAATATGCACGCCGGAATGTGCTAAACAGAATAGACTGGCTGTGAACGTGTATATATTCGAAAGACCAGAACAAAAGGACTGGCCTTTATGCACGCTTGACAATGCCAGTGGCTTATCTTCCCCGGTCCAGTTATGAACAAGCCGAAATCGGCACTGCCACGGCTTCTTGTACTCTTGTGTCTGGAAGGAATAATAGGTCTAGTAGAAATTAAGGTATATTTCTAATCCGACAGCGAACGCTGTAAAATCGGCTGGTAATGTGTGGGTAAAGTACGTAGGTACAATGTAAACGCAAAACGGTCGAAAAATACTTTCTCACAAAAACATCATGCAAAAAAGGAAGTACCTACCCCACAAACCACTTGTTAAGACAGCATTTTTATTCTGATATCTTCATGAGACTTCCACAAATTTTATTTTTATAATGTCATACATACTTAAAAAGTTTTATAAAAATTCCTCGACATCTTCTTTTTAGAAGGGTTTTTTTCTTCTTCCCCAGTTTCTTTGGTTGGGTTTTTTACATATTCTGTATGTTTTAACTTTTCTCAATTTTCTTCATATTATGTCACTTCTACACATTAATTTTTCAATTCCATAAATAAAAGCTCCATGAAGGTTCTACACCATTTTCTCTTCTTCTAAAACCATCAGCATTAAACAAATTTTTTGTCTCCTGATGATGAACGTTTCTACGTTCGAAACATGTAGAGACCCATAAAGAATTTTTATTCTTTTAAATTTTGTGGAGGAAGACTTTTAGTTTTTCTTTCTTTCCCATATTTATAAAAAAAACATTTAAATAAATGAGAAACTTCTGGTAGTCAAATTTTTTTTTATGAGCATAAATACAAAAACCATTATTGTTTGTTACTTATAATACTACTTATCAAAAGACCGACAAATTTTGGGCTTATATTGTACTACTTACTTTAATCTATACTATATACCGTGCGAACAAAAATTATTTGCATCAAAGATGGCTTGGATTAAAAAACGTAGCGCTTGGTTTAGATCACAATGATAGGTTAAAATTTTGTCAAATTCATACTATGACATGATATGCCAAACTAATGAGATTAGTAATAAAATAAATAGACAAATTTGTTTTTGTTGTTTACAAAATTAACAAAGTAAGAATATAAAGAAAGAAAAAGAAAAATAATTACTTTTATCCGAAAACAATGTCGGGTCTAATAAATCATTTCTTTCCAAGTAATTTTTGGATAAACCATTGAGAGTAATTTCTGCGTCTTTAAAAATCTACGGCTTGTATTTTTTGGAATACTTGCACTTTATAAGGAAATAAATTTAGCTGCTTCTTAAGAATTATAATAGTCCTGCATGTTCCATAAGATCTTCCCACTTCTTGGGACAGGCGTCTTATACAATTTGTTGGCGTATTTTGCATTATTTCACGAACGTTCGCAACAAGTTCTTCTGTTCTTACAGATGGTCTTCCTGGTCCTTTTTTGTATTGTATAGAACCTGTTTCCCTAAACACAGCCACGACGGTTCTTTTCAGGCAATGATAAAAATCCCCAGCAATAAAAGCAACGTAAGGAAAATGTTCGTGAAAATCGTCCATGCACAATCCCAGATTGTATTGCCACTCACCATTTACTCTAACCCCGTTTCGAAAATACGCTTCAACCATGAATGTTTTGTGCTGTTCCGTAAAGCCCATTGTGTGAATTGTTCAAGAAATTGTAAAAATTAGCGATGAATCAAATTACTTGTAACGACTGTCAAAGATGACGGAATAACTGATTGATTGGTAATTCAGGTAGTTACTGACACCCAACAGGTATTAAGCTCTACGGCTAAGCATTACGTCCTAAGATGCAAGGCCCTCTTTGATACAAATAATTTTTGCTCGCACGGTATTAAGTGTCACGTCAAAGCTTCGCAAGTTAGTTCGTCAAATTATTCACTTTAATAAATGAAAGTAAATTATCGTCTAACATAAACAAGGGAGCCAATATTTGACCACCTGAAATTTTGCATGCGATTACCTATGTTGCGTCAACCCATGCACCATGCACCCCGTAAATAATGCAACAAAAGCCAATGTATATTTAATAAAATTCTGCTTTCTGTCGCTCAGAGAATCCAAGAGAAGTGTTAAAAATTAAAATTTACGCTCACAGCACCTCTAAAACGGATAAAAATATGTTCACTCTTTAAAGCTTATTTGCTAAACGAGCTTTATATGCAGAAAATTTAAGTTTACTTTATATATTTCGTGTATAAAGCGGTTTATTTTTAATTCATTTCGTGCTATAGTCATTAGTTTTAATAGTACACTGAGAAAAAAGGCTTCTATTCCTTATAAGAATTCACATACTCTTTATACAACTGTTTAATACTGTATGTGACAGCGACACGCTTTCCTACTGTAAGACAACGAAAATTGCTAGACCGTTGTGTAGTGATAATATCATGGTAATTAAGCCAATAGGAAATAGGATTTATTGCTACCATAGAAAGGTTTAGAGCCATTATTGCTCTGAATACTCACAGTTATTACCAAGTTCTATTGGGGGTGTAATCTGGTTTTATATACTGTATTAGTTTCATCTGGCAGTTGTAGTAAAACTTTACATTAATCATAAAAATATTTACTTGCTACGGTTAATAAAGCATATACTTACCACTAAAAATCAGTACGGTAGTTCTCAAAAATGTAAATAGCTTCTAGTGTAAGTGTGATATTGTTCTTGTAGTTTAACATTATATATGATTATCTATTATGCAACATGGTTTACTGAGATGGTAAAATTCGTCCATAGATTATAATGTCCAATACTAATGATTGGTTGTGCGAAATATTTCACGTTCATAATAAGCTCAGTACGATACGCATTTGCGTATCGTAATGAAGCTATTTCGATACGCGTTTTTTCTTTATTTGATGTTGGTAACATTTAAATGTTTTATTTCATTGACTTGCGCGGCCTTTGTGATTTACGAGAAAACCCATTTTTCGCAGAGGAAAAATAGCTTGATAACCTACTTTTTTATTCTGTGTGGATAACAGTCATGTATGTTGGTTGCATAAATCTATAAATCAATCTTTTGTAGATGCTTCAAGCTATCATTTTCTGCCAAATCCTATCCAAAATTCAATCTACTAACCTTCCAATGTCGATTTTAGCTTCAACTTTATTTGAATTTTCCATCGTCCCTATACTAAATTGCAATGCCGTGACGTAAATCACGTCTTTTGAAATTCGAAAAAAAGTAGCAAAATCTCCCGAATTTCCGAACGCTCTGTATATGTACCGAATGTACAAGGATCACACAACGTATTCCGTCCAATTTCAAATCTCATATCGCTAAAATAACTTTAGAATCTCGTGGTGAAAATGGGTCAATAAATCAAGAAATGACAGTTTGCAAAATAATTTTTGTTGTCCAGAGGCTACTATGATAAAAAGTAGTATTACCAACATAAAATTTAGACATTAAAATTTTCAAAAATTTGAAGGATTTATTTTCTTTTTGAAATGTATTTTTCTTGATTATAAAAGGTGAAATAGAAAAAAATGTATAAAGCACATGTTTCATAAGTCGTTTTAGCGCACGTGTCAATAAAAAAACTCGCCACTTTGTGGCTCGTTTTTTAAAATAGACGCGTGCGCTAAAACCGCTTTTCATGAAACGTGTACTTTAATATACTATTTATTACTTTATCTGACATGCAAAGTTAAAAAAAAACTTGAATACAAAGCAGCTAGAAGATTCCGAACAAGGATGTGACCTGCGCAACAAATACGTTAAAACTAATAATACTGCGCGCGGCGATTGCCGATCACTACGAACTTATGGATTATAGGTTCTAACGGATACAATTTGTTTTTGGGGATACTGTTCTGCTTTCTTAATTGCAGAGAAAGCGCTTTACTGGAAACAAAATGCGTTACATTGAGAAGATACCATTTATTTCTTAACAAAATTGCCGTATTAAAAGGAGTTCATTATTCAACAAGACTGTGCTGCTAATGAGACTGATTACTACCAATAAAAACACTGTTCTAGCAAATCTGTAATTGATATAACACTAAAGCGGGTTTGATACACTATAGCGTTTTATTTAATATGGATTAATAAAATAATAAGCTATTAATACAAACTGTCTTAGCGAACCTGTTGTATTAGATCATTTTCCTTAGTGTAGAAAAGGTATACCTATAGTAAAATGGGTAATGTTAAAAAATACCGGGCATTTTCACGCACTGATGCCAATCATTTGACTTTTGATTCTGAATCTATGCTGCTAGTGCTTTTATAATGATTGATGTACTGTACAGAAGATACTTTAGTCAATTATCATATTTCTCCATGCTTTACGGTGGTAATTCATTTCACTAGTAATACCTGAAGAGGTTAAATTATTTCCGGATTTAATTTAACCTCGCTCGGTTTTCGGTAAGAAAATTCCACACCAAATTGTGTTTAAAATAAATAAAATAATTTTAAAATTAACACAATTTTGTGTGGAATTTTCTATAATACTACCTAAACGATTTCTACTTATTATTGTAGTTACACGTAAATAAAATTTTAGGTCTTAGCATAGTATACTGTTTTCATTCTACGTATTTTTGATTTAAATTTGGTAGAATTTTTTTTTCAATTTTTGCTGCTGCTATAATAATAAGTTAAAATTTAGAGCCGTATTTTTTTTAATATCGATTCTAGTTGCGCAAAAATATTATTTCAATATTTAACATAGCTTATCCTAACATAGTATAAAACAAAGTCGCTGTCGCCTCTGTCCCCAGCTATAATATGTGCTTAAATCTTTAAAACTACGCAACGGATTTTGAAGCGGTTTTTTTTTAAATAGATATTCAAGATTGATGATTCAAGAGGAAGGTTTTTATGTATAATACATGCATAATATTGTAGAGAAACACTGATAAATTTAGAGGTTTGTTCGGGTTTGCATTTATAAATATTGACGTGATGGTGAACTCGCCTTATTATTATCTCAGAGGCGTATAATGCCTGGCATTGCAACGCAGGCCAGGTACACGCTAGTTATTTTATATTTGGTAAGACTTGTTTTACTACAATTGGTAGAAAATTAACATTTTTTTTTTCGCTCCGCAGCTTCGATTAGTTTTCAATAGCAATAACCATTATATTGATTTTTACTTATTGTAGTTACACTGAAATACAATTTTAAGTCTTAACATACCTTAACCTTTAATTTTACATACATTTTGAGTTTCTACAAGTGGTAGAAAATTGCTTTTTTTATTTTTTTTTTCATTTTTTATACGTACATTTTATAGCTTGCATAATCAGCTACAGCGAAACGGTCATGTTCATCATATTTTGACAGTCAACAAAACTGTCAGTAAAAATTCGAGTTTTGCAGTAAACAGATTATTTTGCAGTCAAAAGCAAACAATTCTTTTTTATTTTTAAAATGAATCGTTTTGAAAATTATGCTGTATGAAATGTATGCAAAAAATTGTCCGTACGTTATATTTGGCCAAACTAAAGATTGCGGTTGCCATTTAAAGAAGGAACATTTGCTTCAAATTGTTTCGGCATATTTGCTTCTAAATTATCCAAAATTGAAACTAATATATGAAAAAATGGTAAATAACATAGATATTTAATTATTAAAGCGATATTATACCAAACACCTCTTATTTATGTAAGGAAAATAAAAATTTTAGTTTATAAAAAATTAAGACCTAATTTTGTTCAACTGCGTTTTTGCGAAGTGTTAACACGTTTAAATAGAAAACTTGAAACTAACTTTAAGTCAAACAAAAATTATTTCATGATTATGTAAAAAAAGTCCACTATAATTTGCTGTTGCAGCGAGAAAATTTCCATTAAAATACATGTATTGCCATGGTGACCTGTCAAGAAAACCTATCTTGATTGATTAAAAACTACTGGTATGGAATTTTCTTTAAAATTCTGATAAATATGTAATTATATATTTATTAAAGCCCACCTATGTTTAAAATAACATTCCGGTATTACTCGAAGTAGGAGAAAATTTATTAGATTTTAATTTTCCATACGAATATCAACTTCCGGTTAAACTGGAAACTATATTTCAGAGATAAGTGTTCACAAAAGATCGTCTATTTTCGTAAAATTTTTGGATAATAACCAAACGTTCTTGAAGCGCGTATTTAGCCATAATAAATTGTTATAGTTTACTGACAATAACTGACAACTGGTGACAGGTATAACTTTATTACCATTGTTACCATATCGTTTCAAAATCATATCGTTCTTATTGGAAAACCCTTTAGTATAGTCTGTCAGTGTAATAAGAGTAATTTTTTAGAAAGTAAAAATTTTGAATTGGTGATAACCGAAATTGTGCAATTAAAACAAAACTAGCCTAATGTAGCCGATAGACTGCGGCTGTATTGGCTAAAGGTACGTCGTGATTTTTAAGTTTACCGTAAGGAAATACCTTAAATGTATTTCAATATTAGGGTTTTTTTTACAACCAACCTACACTAAATCAAAACTGCCGGGAGGCCAAAATGCCAAATATTCCCTCTCTTCTGCTTTTTTTTTAGGGAAATAAATAATGACGACGCTGTCATTTTAAAATATTAAAAATAAAACATATTTTCAAGCAACGAAATGAACCAAACGACAATTTCGAAATTGTTTCATTTCGTCTAACCCAATCATCAATTTTTTATGATCAAATTTTCATTTTCCATCGTTTATCGAAACGTTAATATTTCTATTTCCTAAAATATGATGGAACAATTACCGGAGCTGCCTCAAATTACGATTGTAATTACCTGCATCCGATTTAACATATTGGCGACAATGTGCAGTTAATTTTCATGCCTAAACAGCCATACGTTCATTCCGTAACTGATCGAGCAGTGTAAAAATATCGATATTTGACCGGAACTTGCCAATCTGGCTATTTTCTCTTTAATTTCTTCGTAATGTATTAACTATTTTTATAGGTAGATAAAATAAAAATTTTTAAAAATCCTCTTTTGGTCGTAGACTTTGTTAATAACTAGTGTCCGACCGAAACAAGATTTTCAGCCGAAACCGAATCTTCGGCCTTGGTCTCAGTTTCGGCCGAAACCGAAACCGAAACCGAAACTTAAAAATGTCATTGTATTACTGAAATTTAATTTATTTTATATAGGACAAGATCGATCTTGGGAACGGATTGAACTCTTCCCACAAAAAAAAAGTCGACAGAGAAGAAATCTATTATTTATACAGTGTGCCCAGTTAAGTCCGCATCATATAGGATTTTTTTTTATTAATAACTTTATTCGAAATTTAACTTTGGCATCAAGTTCTGCTTCGATCGAGATGAAAATTAAGCAAAAAATAGTAGTCGCTTGATTCGCATTATCTGTCAAATTTTAATTTTTTCCAAAAAATAATTCAAAAGTAGGGTTATTTCTGAAAGTACCAAAAAAAGTTCGTAGAAAACGTTTTTTTTTTAATGCAGTTTCTAGCCCACATGCCAAATTTTAGCTGCATAAGATAATTTTGATTTTTTACCCATATTTTGTAAATTGCACCACTTTTGCAAAATAAGACTTAACGCAACCTACATTAAACTTCTTAGTTTTGACAATGCTTTATTTCAGATACATTTTCTTTAAAGTAGCGCCATATTAAATGTGCATGTGTATTTCTACAAAATCAAAATTGGGCTATTAAAATTTGGTCGCATGTGCAACTTGATGCCAAAGTCAAATTTCGAATAAAGCTATTAATAAAAAAAATCCCATATGATGCGGACTTTACTGGTCACACTGTATAGACAACACTGCTCAAGAACCCACCCAAAGTTAGCCGAACGGTGCGCGACAATTCACGAACACTGAGTTTCGGCATAGCCGAAGTTTCGCCCGGTTTTTGGCCGAAACCGAAACTGTCACCGAAACTAGATTTTTTGGCCGAAACTAGCCGAAACCGAACCTTCGGTCGGTCTCTAATAATAACATTAATATATAAAACTTTAAATGAAGATTCCTCTCTGAGAATTAGATTTTAAAAGTTATTTTAATTAAAATTGTGAAATAGGTCAAGGAAATTGGGACTCAATTATAGTCAATTACTCTTTACGTTCTGCGATATAATTTGTACTTTGCTTAATTCCCTTAGACCTATTTTCCCACAAAAAATAATTATATCATATTTATTAGTATTAACTTTTATACAGCGTTGTTATACTGGATTAAATAAATGTCTGTTAAAATATAAAAGCACCATTTTTACCACAACACAATTTATATAACTATCCTATCTAAAATCCAGATACCAATGTGTCTAGCTCGGGGAATCAAGGTAATCTTTAAAGGCCTGTTGAGAGCGGCGTACCGCAGGGTTCCGTCCTCGGTCCGCTTTTATTTATTCTATATATTAATGATCTGTGCCATTACGTAGTCCTAACTAAATGTACTTGTTTTGCTAAAGACACGTCATTTATTACCTCCGATGAGGACATTCTGAGCATACCACGGAGCATGTCAACATTAGAATCTTAAGCCGCCGACTGGTTTACAAATAATGACCTACAGCTTAATCTCGAAAAAATACAGCATATTATTTTTCTACCAATAATACTGTTACCTGCGGTAAATCGGCAAAATTACTGGGAATCACACTGGATGATCGATTGAACTGGTCTGCACATAATAGTCTTACAAAAAAAAACAGCATCCCCTGCTTTGTCCTGCGCAGATTAAAAAAAAATCAGTTAATCCATTTAGCCTTTTAACTGTTAATTTCGCACTTCTTCATTCTCAGTTGAGTTATAGTGTCGTATTGTGGGGTAATTCTTCATAGGCCATTAAAGCTTTTATACAGTAGAAGAAAGCTGTTCGTGTGATTGCCGATGCTGGTTACTTTGACCACTGTCCGCCCCGTTTTAAGAGGTTTGGGATTATGCCTCTACAACATTAATATCAACTGCTCGAAATTCATAAAAACAAGAATAGTTTTTCCTTAAATTCTAATTTTTATAACTAGTCAACTAGAGGTTCTAACTTAATCAGACCTAAAAAAAAATTCTACAAGAAAGCGAAGGATAATTCTATTATTATATCCCATTGATAATGCACTGCCTAAAAATGTAAAGCTGTTTAGATATCCAAAATTTAAATGTATGGTTAACAAATCTTTTCGCCATCAACTATTTTTATTCAGTTCGGGAATATGGACACAGCCACAGCAAATAGGTTGTGTTAACCATTTTTGTTCCTGTTGTAGTGTGAGAGATAATAAAATATATTTAAAAATCACTTGAAGTTCATAAAAATATTAATAACTTTCAACATAACTCCGACATTCACCACTACGGCACAAAGTCGACTCACTTTATTCGGCCCAACAGGTACTGACTTAGTAAATCTATAAATAATTCGCTCAAAATTAAGCTTTATAATGTGCTTCCTACAAGCTTAAAATTTTTAAAAAATTAAGATATTAAGAAATTTCTTGAATTCCCTGCTTTCTGCTCAGTGGTAGCATACTTTGATGTTGTTAATTCTCGAACATCAACATTCAAATTCTAACTCTTTTTTGTTATTACTGTTTATTTATACTGTTTGTGTATGTTATGTTCTTATACAATTGTGTTTATATACAGTATGTCTCCGTAAGTTGGAACCATAATATGGAAAACGTTTTTATTATTAATTTTTACGAAAAAAAAGTTATTCTTCATTAAAAGTTCTGCATGGTCTAAAACCTAAAATGCAACTATCAGATATTAAATTTTTTTAGGCGTATACGAGGTTTGTCAAAAAATATGAATTTTGCCCAAGAGCAAAGTACCTTTATTTTTGACAATATCGAAAAATTTTATTAAAAAAAGCTAATCAGAACTAAAAACCACGTTTAAATATGTAATTTCACCCATTTACGATGAAAAAATTATTTTTTCTTTTTTGAAACATTATGTATATGTCGTAGGCTGATAGTGAAATCCGTCATTTCATGAAAAGCCTAGTCATATCATGCTGCACGCTAAAAGGTATATTGGCAACTGGTTTGTTCGTTGTTCCCCAGAGCATTTTTTTCAATTTTTTCAACTAATATTATTTTATAAAAATAAAATTTAAATTAAATTTTAAAAAAATGCTCTGGGGAACAACGAACAAACCAGTTGCCAATAAACCTTTTAGCGTGCAGCATGATATGACTAGGCTTTTCATGAAATGACGGATTTCACTATCAGCCTACGACATATACAATAACAATGCAAATTTAACTGTACAGTAGTTAGTTACATGTAATCTATAGGATGTATATTTTCTTATTTGCAATATAAATGCATATGTATTTATTACGGGCTTGTCTAAATTGCAACATCGTTAGATAAAATTAAGAAACGAAAAGGTTATCATGTTTTTAATAATTACAAGAAATAAATGTTCATTCATAATTAAATAATAATGCAGAAAAATTATTAAAAAATAACAAAACCTATTTTTTTATCGTAAATGGGTGTAATTACATATTTGAACGTGGTTTTTAGTTTTGATTAACGTTTTTTAATAACAATTTTCGATATTGTCAAAAATAAAGGTACTTTGCTCTTGGGCAAAATTTATATTTTTTGACAAACCTCGTAGGTATACGCTTAAAATAATTTAATATCTGATAGTTGCATTTTAGGTTTTAGACCATGCAGAACTTTTTATTAAGAATAACTTTTTCTCGTAAAATTAATAATAAAAAAGTTTTCCCTATGGTTCCAACTTACGGAGACATACTGTATGCAGTGAGGACGTAAAGTCTGGAATAAATTCATTATTTAGGAAACGCTGAATGTTTTTAAAAATCGCTCGGACACGTCTATTTTGTTTTTTTAATACGAATTTTTTTCAATATTCTTTATTATACCGAAAGCACTCTGCTTGGAGCAACTTTAATTTTTTAAATGGGAACCCACATTTTTTTTTTTAATTTTAGGATTCTGTGCATAATTGTGAACATTTTTTATTTAACATGTCATTATGATTTATCGACAGTTAAAGTTCGAAAATAAATACAACAATTAATTATTTATCATTTTAATAAATGTTGAAAATGTTGCCCAAAGGTTAATTGGCAGTAACCTAGACGATCGAAAAATTCTTTCTGCACATTTCTGATAACTGCCGGAGTGATTGTCCGTATTTCTTGAACAATTCGATTCTTTAAGTCCTCCATGTCCATTGGCTTAGTTTGAAAAACTTTACCTTTAAGGTAAACTCACAGAAAAAAGTCAAGGGGGGTTAAGTCGGGAGACCTCCGCGGCCATTCAATAGCTCCCCTCCTTGTAATCTATCTATTTTCAAAAATAGTATTAAGATAAGCGCGAACTTTTGAAATTAGATGGATTGGAAGAAGGGGAGCTATTGAATGGCCGCCGAGGTCTCCCGACTTAACCCCCCTTGACTTTTTTCTGTGGGGTTACCTTAAAGGTAAAGTTTTCCAAACTAAGCCAATGGACATGGAGGACTTAAAGAATCGAATTGTTTAAGAAATACGGTCAATCAGTCCGGAAGTTGTCAGAAATGTGCAGAAAGAATTTTTCGATCGTCTAGGTTACTGCCAATTAACCTTTGGGCAACATTTTCAACATTTATTAAAATGATAAATAATTAATTGTTTTATTTATTTTTGAACTTTAACTGTCGATAAATCATAATGACATGTTAGATAAAAAATGTTCACAATTATGCACAGAATCCTAAAATTAAAAAAAAAAATGGGGGTTCCCATTTAAAAGATTAAAGTTGGTCCAAGCAGAGTGCTTTCGGAGACACCCTGTATAATAAAAAATATTGAAAAAAATGCGTATTAAAAAAACAAAATCGACGTGTCCGAGCGACTTTTAAAAACATTCAGCGTTCCCTAAATAATGAATTTATTCCAGACTTTACGTCCTCACTGTATGTATTTATACTACTGTATTGTATTTGTATATTGTACCTATTTGGATAAATTCATGCGTCCAGGAATACTTTATATTTTATATGACTTGCTACAATTTGTGATTTACAAAAATGTGGTTGAATAGAAGTATGTCTTATATTATATCTATGTTTATTATTATTATTATTACTATTATTATAAAAAAAATGTGCAGCTGAACATATTTCTTAATCCTTGATTCCAACAACATCTTTTTTATCGGAGTTATATCAATTAAATATTACCAATAAACAATTAAAACGCCGATAATACCAAAACGAGAATGATAGAGCATATTAAAATGGTGTGTAAAACCACTTGTAAACAACCGCACGAGGCTGAGGATTTTTAGTGTCGCTTGACACCTGTTATTTTCAATTTTACTGGTTGTTCAGTCGTACGTTGATTTGCGTCCCGTTAAATAACATTAATGGTTTGATTAATTGTTTTGTTTATTGCCGAAATTACTCCTCTTTGTAATATTTTCAATTACATTCAACCATAATAATAATTGTTTTATTTTTGGTCTGATTTTGACCCGCCGCACGTACAAACATCAAAAATTATTCTTTGCTTTTAAAATGTTTAAATTGCCTCCCCCCTCCCCTCCTCCCGTACTTTACAGCTGTTAGGTGAATCCGACAGCGTTAAAACCAGCCTTGATTTTTTTTACCCTAATTACTAAGAAAATTTCATATATTTATTTTCAACCAATTAGAAGGCTCCTTTTTGTTTACGTTGCTTACAGCAACGGGAGACTATCGCGATAGTCTATAGCCTATTAACCTAATGAAATTAGTAAGTGATAATTTTTCTTAGGTATATTACTACGACGTAATTTTAATTCAAATGTCAAGTCATTTCGAAGTGACAGGTGAGACAAACCAGCAAGTAACAATCAGTTTTTTAGTCGTACCCGTGATATTTATTGTTACAATAATATTGTGTAAAAAATGATTCGTTTTGGTAATGAGTCAGCAAGTTCGATTGCTAAAGAAATTGAGCAGTTAGTATCTAACTCATTTTTATTACTAAAATGTGAGAAACATTAAATAACAAATTTGTTATCTGAAATCGTAAAATCCAATGTCTTTATAGTTTTAAACTCAAATATAACTTTAAAAAACATATTTCCGATGAGTTTAGTTTAATATGACGCACTGTATTTTTATAATAGAAGTTGATTTTACTTGTTAGTAACTAAGGTTTATTACTAAAATTTCAGGAACATTAAAAGAAACTCCAATTTATGAAATTTTCTTACCGAATCTCCCACGCAGCAGAATTAATTCCCGATTATTTTTTCTCGGTTTCACTCAGGTTTTTGTTGATAGAAAATTTCCCTCGTCTTCGACTCAGGATAATTTTCTATCAACAAGACCATTCGTGACCTTAAAAAAAATTATCGGTAATAATTCTGCTGCTAGGGAGATTATAAGTGAAAACTAAGCGCGAATGCACGTTCACGTACTGTCGACTCGAGATGGTTTTCGTTCCGTATCTTTTTGGCAGCCGATCACCCTTTGGCTATTTTATCACCATTTCTCAGTGGCTTTCCTAATATCTGTAGAGTCCAATTTAAAAAAGTTTTAAAAAATTAATAAACAGTACTTTCCGTTTACTTTTTTTAAACAACAACGCAAAGTAAACATCTTTGTCCGTATGGGAAATAGAGAGGGGAATACTTAACCGCGGCAAGGGGAGAGTAAAAAATCTTTGCTGTTAATTTTTTAAAAGAACGCTCAACTTAGCCGTCGGCTTTGCTTTGCTATTTAAAAGAAAGTTAAAGGAACTCTGCTATTGCCATCAGGATTCGGGTCAAGAGAATGCAACGTTTTTACTCTATTCGAACTTTGGCATCCCACTTTGACAACTACGGGGTTTGATTTTCTTTTTTTGAAAATGGCAATTTTATTTTACTCTCAAAATAAAATAAAAATATGTATCTTACACAATGAAATTATGTGAATCTAGAAAATCTTAAATTGTATAACAAATTAATTGTGTAAAGGTTTTACTGCATTGATATTTTTAAATAACTACAAATCTTTTTAAAATTTTATTAATAATGTTTATACGGCAATAATAATATTTTAAATAATTTATGTACCAACGCTCGGTAAAAGTACAGTTGACAACATATAAATTCGTACACTCCACCCATACATAATTCAATTACAACAAAATTGGGTAAAACGGGTTTCTCAACTTGCTGCTTATACCTGGATAGAACACCAGCTATATACATAGCTGGAAATTATTGTATGTACGATTTTTTACCATAAGTAATAATGGTTATTTCTTAATATTTTTGTGTTTAAATTACAGCCGCGAAATAAGAAAATTATAAAATAATACCAGGAAAACTACAAAAGTATAAAGCCAAAAGGGGTAATTTTATTGATAAACAACAAACAAAATACTAATATTTAATTGCTGCACCATTGGATTCTAACACTATAATCGTAATCTTCTTGGCATTGACAAAATAATACTTCTGGTGTCATCCGGAGTTAGCCGTTCCCAAATTTCTTCTATTTTATCAAATAAATCTATTTCATTCTGTGGTTTAACATTTATTTTGAACATTTTTTTTACCATCAATCCCCAAACATTTTCAATTGGATTTAAATCAGGACTTCTTGAGCACCAAGGCACACATGTTACGTTGTTTTGTCTAAACCAGTTTCCTATATTTCTTGCAGTATGCACTGGGCAGTTATCCTGCTGAAATATAAAGTTATTTCCTTCAAAAACTATCGCCGCAGATGGAAGAAAAACATTTTCCAAAATCTGAAGATATATATTACTGTTTAGTGTTCCACCAATATTCCAGTATACACCTGCACCGTAAACAATTATCCATGCCCACACATTAACGGAGAAACGTCCACTGGTTTGCTTTTTTTAAGTATACTTCTCATCATATCGGGAATTTGGTGGTCTATAAACTCGAATCCTTTCATTATATGTAGACTGAAAAGTTTTCTCATCGGAAAAGATAACATTTTGCCAAAAAAAAATCATTTTCTGGTAAATATTGCATAGCGAACCCAATTTGTTTGTTCCTTATCATCCTTATTTTTTAAAAACGGTTTGGATGCAGCTGCTCGATTTCTTAATTCGGAATATTGTGTTACTCGGCATTGCGCAGTTCTAGATAAAGCAGGGAATCCTGTTATATGCACGGATACTGCAGTTTCAAATGGATTTTGCCTTAAATACTCCACCAAATTTCGGTCTTCTTCATTTGATGATTTTCTATTATTTAAACCAGACCCAACAGACCTTTCAAGCGTTTGATGATAGCACCATTTTTTTTACAATTCCTTGAACAGTACTTCTAGGTACCTACTCTAAAATGATCAGCTATTTTTTTATAAGACCACCCTATTTCTACTAAACATATTATTCTTGCTTTTTTAATAATACTTAAATTAGGCATTTTTAAATCAAATTAATAAGAGAATGACAATACTTCGACAGATATCATGATAACAATTAACACGTTACAAAGGTAATAAAGGTAAAAAAGTTGCATTTACAGTGTCAGAGTTTAGTGTACGAAATTATCTGTCGTCAACTGTGCGTCAATTCTAAATGTAAAGTCTTATTTAATAATTTACCCATAACTTCTAAATTTAATTTTGTGAATTCACCTATAGCTTTTTATAAAATCTGGTGACTTTTTTTAGCCTCATTTTTGCTATTTAATCACGCAACACCCCATGAAAACTTCCAACAAATTATTCGCATATAACACACCCTATCGCATACCAAAAAACAAAAGCGTTGCGATGCCCTTAAGCTAAACACAAATAATGTTCAATTTAAAATCAAATATTTTAATAATAATGCAATAAAATTTCCCACAATATGATGTAGGTGCGAGCCGATGTTTATTCGCAACAATTATCCAAAAATTATTATTTTGCACGGCAGATTGCCACTTATTCATTTATTTTTGTTTATTTTATTATTTATTGGATGCTAATTGGAATTAAAATAAATCATTTGTGGCGACTGAAGCCTGTAATTTTAATAAATAGTTATGATTATACAATAAACTAACAAATAAAAATGTATGTTCTCATTCACAAAGCCAGTGATCAAAAAATAACTAAATGTACTTATCTGTGACATAACAAGTAATCCTAACTACAAAAGTTACAGTTTGTTTATAATTATTCTTGTAATTGTTGTAATTCAATGTCACAATGATGTCTACCTGTTAAAAATATAATTTTTAAATTCGTTTTACACGAATTAAGTGAAACGATGCCCAACCGCAAAAAATAATATGACTTAATACATTTCTCAATGACAGCTATCTAAAGGAAATCATCGCTTCAGAGCCTAGCTCCAAAATTCAAAATTTTCAATTTTTAACAACGTTTACGCGTTTGGACCTCTATGGATTTAAGACAATTTAAAACATAGTCAATCTCCATCAAGTAGAAATCAACCCCAATACAAAATTCAAAGAAGTAGTCCAATTTTCAAAAAGACCTGATTTTATTATCAAAAAAATCAAGAATTATTCTTGTTTAATAAATAAACATGTTTCGTCCTTGTATGGGCATCATCAGACCTAACATTCAAACAAAAATCAAATTTTAAACGAAAATAAACCTATAACAAACGTTATAGTCAAAAACAAATACAAAAGGCAAATACAACCAATGAATTAAGTGAACCGGAAAGAACTACAAAAAAACGGTACATACAACACACTCCATGGGAGCAACGGAAACGACGAAAATGTATAGAACGTAGTTTTAAATACTCGGTTTTGTTGCCGATGTATAGTTGTATCGTGTTGAGACTTTCTCATGAGTCCTAATAAGGACGAAACGGTCCGTTATTATTTGCCTGGCCACAGGAAGGCCATTGTTTTGGCTTCCCTGTGTACTTTAATGCAAAAGGCAAATTAACACCTATTTGTCAGCTATCTAGATGTATACAATATACTGAGTGTCAGGAAATTCTTGAGGATATTCTATCTATAAAGACATGAAAGAAAGCTTATATGAACGTAGGTCCTTAAATGTTTTATAAAGAAAATCTCCCCTTAAGATTACTTACGGATTTTTTAGACACCCTGTATATAACGCGGAAAAGTGTCAAAAATCATGTTGCTTAGTGTTGTTAGATTTATAGTTTAATGACATTCCCATATAATTGAAATTAAAATAAATCTTGCTTTCCGCGTTGATAAATATTATCTCTAATTAGTCCATCACATTTTAATTAAATATATCAACAAATTACCATATATAGCACTCAAGTGCCGACATTTACATATAAAAACAAATCATCGTAATTAATAGTGACTGTAATAAGTCCATTTATTTTATTAAGAAAAAATGCGGTAAAAAGTTAATTTGAAAATGTATCAATATTGTGATCTTGTTTGGTCACGGCTCGCCGCGGGCACCAGTTGCGAAACAAATCTTTACAAGTTTTCAATCTACATTATTGATATGATATACTTATATTAAATTAGATTTTATACTGAGAATTTGCATGAAATAACATATTATTGGCATCTTAATAGTATAATTTAATAAGAAATAATGTAGTTTAAATTTGTGCCAGTAGAGTAATCTGATGCATGTATAATATGTCTTTTATGGCGGTGTTTTTGGTACATGTACAAGGAGCACAAGAAACCATTGAAAAAAAAATTATTTCGAAAATTTTGTTTTTAACATTATCTCCCTTTATGTTAACGCAACGGTACTGTAATGAACTTGCTGGATCATTAAAATAGCATGCCTGTAGATCTTTAAAATAGGTATCTATGTGGTCTGTCACTGGATTATCCTCAATACAATGATGATGCCTGCTCCAGTCTTTCAGTATTATCCTCTATTATTTACTGTAGTTGCCTGTTCCTTGTGTTTAACAGCACCCTGGTAAAAGGCACATTGTAAAAATATTCACGTTGGCATTTTTGTAACCAACGGTCGTGTAAAATTACAGGACGTACTGTACTGAACTATATACAGGGTGTTTAGGAAGGAAAGGGCAATATTTTGGGGATGTTCAGAGGGTGAAAATAAGATAAATAAACCCACATTATGTTTTAGTTCGATTCTCAACCCTTCCTGAAATAATAGGTTCTAAAGTTTTTGTAAGTTAATTTTTATTTTAAAAGCGAATAATTGCAGGTACTGCAGTACAAACTAACTTAAAGAATTCTTTTAAAAACCCCTCCACCAACTTCAATACATTTTTCGGCACGTTTGTTATTCGCTCGGGTAGCACGTTGGATTGGAGGCAATAATCAAGCGGGTTAAAGTCTGGTGACCTCGGTGGCCAAACTTGCAGACCACCTCTGCCAATCCAGCGATTAAGAAAACGATATTTTAAGAAATTTCGCACACGGATACTAAAATGGGGTGGGGATCCATCATGTTGGAAGTACATTCGTTGTCGAACATTTAACGAAACTTCATCCAAAATGTATATTAAATAGTCTTTCAAAAACTGTAAATAAATATCCTTCTCCAGTAAGACGCCCATCCATTTCAAATGGACTAAATAACTGGTCGTGGAGCATTCCACACCAGACATTAATACTGAATTGATGTTGAAAGTTTCGTTCAAATGTAGCATGAGGGTTTTTATTTGACCACCGATGTTCATTGTGGCAATTATTAATTCCATCACGAGTGAACTGAGCTTCATCGCTAAATACAATGTATTTGTCTAGTCTATTTTGATGGATCCATTCACAAAATTGTACCCTTGAAGCAGGATACCAATCTAGAAGATGTTGGACGGTTGAACGTGAAAGGGTTTTAATCCGTTTTCTCTAAGTGACTACGGCTAGATGTGATGGTACCTATATGAAGTTCATTTGCAACCCGTCTCGTACCTATATCTGAGTTCTCTGCGACAATATCCAGAACATCGCACATCGCACTATACCGTTACAGTAACCATACACGAATATCATGTGGGCATAGTCCCTGTGACTGAATGTGTGGGGCATTGTAAGTATGAAAATCTTGGTTCAAGTCGATACGCTCAATATGAAGCTAACTGACAACTACTATGTATGTCAAAACTATCAATAAAAATGTATTGGACGTTTAAAACTAAAGCCTCCTTCATTATTTCAATATAAAAAAATCAGAACCGATTATTTCAGTAATGGTTGAGAATCGAACTGAAACATGTGGGTTTATTTCTCTTATTTTCACCCTCTGAACACATTCCCAAAATATTACCCTTTCTTCCCCAAACACCCTGTATATTTAGTTAACAAAATAATAGGCCATATATTCAAATTCAAATTGTTTAAATAAACTCGGCCCCCATAACAAATTTCCAAATCCGACCCTTTTTAACAGTAGAATTATACCGTGCGAGCAAAAATTATTTGCATCAAAGAGGGCCTTGCATCTAAGGACGTAATGCTTAGCCGTAGAGCTTAATACTTGTTGGGTGTCAGTAACTACCTGAATTAACAATCAATGAGTTATTCCGTCATCTTTGACAGTCGTTGCAAGTAATTTGATTCATCGCTAATTTTTCCAATTTCTTGCACAATTCACACAATGGGCTTTACGAAACAGCACAAAACATTCATGGTTGAAGCGTATTTTCGAAACGGCGTTAGAGTAAATGGTGAGTGGCAATACAATCCGGGTTCGTGCATGGACGATTTTCACGAACATTTTCCTAACGTTGCTTTTATTGCTGGGGATTTTTATCATTGCCTGAAAAGAACCGTGCCTGTGTTTAGGGAAACAGGTTCTCTACAACACAAAAAAGGAGCAGAAAGACCATCTGTAAGAACAGAAGAACTTGTTGCAAACGTTCGTGAAATAATGCAAAATACGCCAACAAATTGCATAAGACGCCTGTCCCAAGAAGTGGGAAGATCTTATGGAACATGCAGGACTATTCTTAAAAAGCAGCTAAATTTATTTCCTTATAAAGTGCAAGTATTCCAAGAAATACAAGCCGCAGGTTTTGAAAGACGCAGGAATTACTCTCAATGGTTTACCCAAAATTTATTGGAAATAAATGATTTATTAGTCTTGACATTTTTTTCGGATGAAGCCTGGTTCCACTTCTCCGGTTATGTAAATTCTCAGAATACATGTAATTATTTTTCTTTTTCTTTCTGTATATTCTTACTTTGTTAATTTTGTAAACAACAAAAATAAATTTGTATTTGTCTACCTACTTATTTTGGCATATCATGTCGTAATATGAATTTGACAAAATTTTAACCTAGATTTGGTTAGATATATCGTCCCCATATCATTGTGATCTAAACCAAGCCCTACGTTTTTTAATCCAAGCCCTCTTTAATGCAAATAATTTTTGCTCGCACGGTATTTGAAATAAAGACATAATATGACAGAAATAGCTGATATTTTGGTTGAAATGCCAGACCCGCCACTGCCCTACAATATATTTCAAATGTTAAGCTACCTCATTTAGGTCCATATATAATAAGTTAATAATATCTGGCTGGGCTGGGCGCTGTTATTATACATGCAAAAATAATTACGGCAAGAACAATAAACGCTTCTTACGCGGTGCGGCCCTCTTGCGGCGCACCATCGCGGAATATACATAACCTCAATCGCTCGGAGCCTTTATCTCGATCCATCCCAAGATTTCTATCTTCCCTTATTAATATAAATTATCTGTTAAATCGTTATTTATTACTTTGCTGCCTTGTTTAGCGGCCTGAATAATGGGGATGTGCTGTTTGCTGTTTTTGTTAAGCTGAATTTCTTATGAGGGACGGGCGAGGTGGTTTTGTTTATAAAAGGTTTCGCGTTTTCTAAGATTCTAGAATTTGATATCGACCACTGATTAAAAACAACTATCAGCGCTTTCCAAATCTTAAATTTCTGTTACGTTTTTTTTTTTTTTTAATTTAATTATATACCTTTTGTGTTGTGTCTGTTTGGTCCTTTATAACATCCATTCTAAAAATTGTCTTTATCTGTATAAAACATAATGGACCTTTTCACCATCACCGAATTTATGATGTTTAGCACTGACACGACTGAATTAGAACCTAATTATAAATATATCCCAATAATAAAGAGTCACAATCTTGTAACATGTCATTAGCAGTATATTGGTTACATATAGATATAGTCGCCACCGATTATGGTATCCTTGTTTCGATAAGTTAAATGGAAGAGAAAAGGAGACAAACTCGATATCTCATTCAGGTAGATGCCTCGAGCCTAAGGAATAAAAATTAAGCAATTATTTGAAGCAATTACTTTTTAGTAAAAGCAATTGCTTAACTAGCAAACGCTAAAAGAATTGCTAGATCTGGATTTGAATAAAATTTTAAAGCAATTGCTGTTTTTCTTACACCTCTGTAGCAAATGCTTATTCAACACAAGTTCAGACGTGGCTTATCCACTTGTTCAGATTATAGATTTCATGTTCAGTTTGGTGCCTAATTTGCAAAAGAGTTGACGTAAATACAACAACGTTGGTCTATTTATTTAGTACAATAGTTATCTGTTACGTTTTTGTGGAAAATAGGAAATTTATATTTGTGATGTGGCAGATTTCAGTGAAAATAAGGAAAGTAATAGTAGTGATGAATAAATTAAAGACAAGCAATTGATATTCGTTCACAAATTGAAGGAACATAAGTAAATCTCTCTGACCACAACCGTTTAGCTTCCACAACAGCTTCAGCACTTGTAGGAAATTTAATAAAAATATTACCCTTCTCCAAAACCGCATCCATTACAAAAGTGTATGTTTTACAGACAGTAGTTTGGTGAACACCGAGTTCTTCACCTACAGAATTTTGAAAGCCCGGATCCGACAATTTCCGTAGAAAGACTTTAATCTTATTTAAAGGCGACAGTGCACCCCCCTCGCCTTTTAACAGTATCAGTAAAAAATAATTTGCCAACCACTCAACATTTTCGCAGTTAAATCGATATAACTTTCTGAAATCATCATATTATCTGCAATTTTTACGTAAACTGTAGATTTTTCTTTTACGGGCGTTAATTCAGCCATAATTGAAGGCACAAATTAAGAGCAACGCTCGTGTATGCCGCGGAGAACTAAAGTTGACTGCTACCAAGCAAATCGTCCCCAAATTCACGAAGTGGCGTATATGAGTTTGCCTCGGTTTTCAGGAAACGCGTTTAAAGTTTGGGGTGATCTATGAACTATCGTATTTCGTATTATAATTAAGCTATAGGTTTGAAATTTGGGATAGGTATTAAAGAGTTGGGACATTCCAAGAATCTTATAAAAAAAATAGTTTTTTTCTTATAGTATATTCAAAAAACAACATTCGCCTTTTTGAGAGCTGAAACTTTTTAACAATTTAACATATGCCTTAGAACAAGAGCTTAAGGTTATTAACAACTTAACATAATATGCCTTAGATAAGTAAATATACATAATATTACCACAATCTTATTTTTTTTAAATTAACAGAAAATTATCGACTAAGGGATAGAATATTAATGGGGTAATTTTTTATAATATTCTTGATATTCTTGAACTCTTATTATGGGTGCAGATTCCTCAAAGAGGAAGGAATTATATTTTTTTTCTGGCACTTTTTGTGGGCCTCTATTTAGTTTGTACATTTTGGCGTTTGAAAGTTCAAAATTTCGTGGAAATGTAATTGAGCTAAAGGTATCGCTAAAATGGCTTGTTTTTATGTATATTGTGTTCAACTTTTGTTTCTCTCGCATTATACATAAAATTTTAGTCCAATTGATTTCTGTTGTATCCTCTGTTTTTCTTATAGACAATATACATAGATCCCGTGAATGTCTTTTAAAATCAAAAAAATCTAAAAAATTCATTTCAATGACGATGTATGGATGCTTTCGTCTGGCAAGCTTTATAACTGGGGGAATAAATAGATTTCCCGCGACACTCATGGCTCTAGTAATCGCAGTATGTCTTCTTATTTACACTCATAATGTCTTTTACATCCACAACATTTTTGAACCATCTCGCCACACTACATAACATCCATTTTCTAAAACTAGTTTTAATCTCGCAAAAATACAACAATAACTAGCATTTAATCTATATATATATAAATGAATGTTTGTCTGTCTGTCTGTATGTCCCGTATGCGTTCCTATACCATTTATCCGATTACGATGAAAATTTGGTGAGTTGTTGTGTGCAGGCCGAGGAAAATTTTGGCGTAAAAAAAAATGGCGCAACGCATGCTCGGATGCCGGGATTTGGTGAGTTGTTGTGTGCAGGCCGAGGGAAATTTTAGCATAAAAAAAGTGACCCAACGCATGCCGGGATGCCGGGATGTCGGGGTGCCGGATATTTGTGTAATGTCTTTCCTTCAAATTTATTTTAGTAAGTAGCGTAGCAACGCGCGCGGGGTATAGCTAGTAGGCTATAAAATTTGGCGGTATATTTTATTTTGAGGTTAAAACAGTAGGCGACTGAGATTACAAACCGGCGAATATCATGCATTCGCCATATACTCCGCCCTTGGTTTAGGTTTACAAAGGGGCGAATATCAAATTCGCCAGTTTGCGATAATTCAAAATAATCTGTTTGTAGATCTGCCCAAACAAAAAATAGCAATATCTATTTACCGATAATAAACACAAATTCGCCACTTTGATAACTCATTTGTCATTCCTTTCCCGTTATATTGCGCATAAAATCCAAAAATCGATTTTTTTCATATACGCCACTTTGTGAATTTGGGGACGAAATGTTGCCGGGGTCGACCTACCTTAAAAAGTTTTTGTGATTTACGAGAAAACCCATTTTTCGCAGAGGAAAAATAGCTTGATAACCTACTTTTTTTATTCTGTGTGGATAACAGTCATGTATGTTGGTTGCATAAATCTATAAATCAATCTTTTGTAGATGCTTCAAGCTATCATTTTCTCCCAAATCCTATCCAAAATTCAATCTACTAACCTTCCAATGTCGATTTTAACTTCAACTTTATTTGAATTTTCCATCTTCCCTATACTAAATTGCAATGCCGTGACGTAAAATCACGTCTTTTGAAATTCGAAAGAAAGTAGCAAAATCGCCCGAATTTCCGAACGCTCTGTATATGTACCGAATGTACAAGGATCACACAACGTATTCCGTCCAATTTCAAATCTCATATCGCTAAAATAACTTTAGAATCTCGAGGTGAAAATGGGTCAATAAATCAAAAAATGACAGTTCGCAAAATAATTTTTGTTGCCCAGAGGCTACTATGATAAAAAAATAGTATTACCAACATAAAATTTAGACATAAAAATTTCCAAAATTTGAAGGTTTTATTTTCTTTTTAAATATGTGTTTTTTATTGAAAAAAGTACAAATTAGAAAAAATAGTATAACGTACGTGTTATATAAAGCAGTTTTTGGCACTTGTCCCGTTATAAAACTCTCCGCAAGCGGCTTGTTTTTTAACATGGACGCGTGCTATAAAATGATGCTTTATAAAACGTGTACGTTAATATACTATTGTGATATCCAAAATATCCATCGTTGTATAAAGTGTAAAAATTATTTACTTATCTACAAATCAAAAATAATTTTTGTCAATTCGAAGTTGTCCAATTTATAGACTTAAAATCTTTCTGCCTGACCAATTAGGTAGTATGGTTAATCACCAATGTTTGTTTTTTTAGTTTTCGCCTAGAGTTTCTGATGACTTCTAATTTCGGATCAATTTGGTGTCCAACGACTAAATGTGTTGTTCATTTAAAATTAATAACTCGACACGTTTTTCTACATTTTTCTTAATCCGACCAATTAAAAATACATAAGACAAAGAAATGTACGCCGCTGGTTCGTTACCCAGTCCGGCGGACCACGCCCACTTCGTGAAGATAAAATATGAAAAGGCGTGTAATTCTCCGACGATCAAAATCCAGAACATTTATTACAGTTAATTACTGATACAAATTATATAGAACATAATAAATTAGATATTTAAGTATTATTTAATTACACATTCGTAAAGTTGATGTAGAGCTCGTTGTTTCGTTCTCGGGCGTTTTTTCAGATGATTTTCCTGCCCCGGTTTGTTTGCTGCGCGCCAAGAACAATTAGATGTAATTATATGCCGATACAGACGATACGGATCGGCGAGAAAAATGCTCAAAACGGCCGAGACTGGATCGTTTTACATGTTTAATAAGCTTACCTGCGATTCCTGCAATTCGACCTAATTCTCGTATGAAATAATTTAGATAGACCAAAAGAAGTAAAATATGCCAAAGCCCATTATGTTTATCTCAACCGACTCGTGATGCATTGTACCGTGCGAGCAAAAAAATATTTGCATCAAAGAGGGCTTGGATTAAAACACGTGGGGCTTGGTTTAGATCACAATGATATGGGGACGATATATCCAACCCAATCTAGGTTAACATTTTGTCAAATTCATATTGTGACATGATATGCCAAACTAATGAGTAATACTTAAAATAAGTAGACAAATACAAGTTTATTTTTGTTGTTTACAAAATTAACAAAGTAAGAATATAGGTACAGAAAGAAACAGAAAAATAATTAGGTACATAAATTGCTGAAATTGGCCACCGCCATGCCCAAGCGTAAATTCACACGTCTCTTCATATTTTCGAAAGTGTTGACCAGCATCTCTGGAGAAATGTTACCACATTCTTGGATAATCCTTTCTTGTAATTGTTCTAAATTTGCGACTGGTGTTTTAAAAATAGTGTTCTTTAAATGAGGAAAAACGAAGTAATCCATAACCGTGAAACAAGGTGATCTAGGAGGGAATTCAATGTCTGATCGAAAACTGATCGATCTGTCATCGAAAAAATTGCGTAAGTAGTTAATAGTTTCAGCGGCTCTATGGGCGGTTGCACCGTCCTGTTGAAAATATCCAAAACGTAGTTCGTCGTCAAGTAATTGCTCCACGAATGGATTTAAAATATTGTCTCTATACCGCTGTGCTGTCACTGGACCAACGATTTTTCTTCGGGAAACAGCTAAACAAACACCAATTTTTTAAGGGTGCAATGTGGACTCTACAAAAAAATGGGGATTTTCACTACTTCACATGCGTGTATTCTGAGAATTCACATTACCGAAGAGGTGGAACCAGGCTTCATCCGAAAAAAATGTCAGGTGTAATAAATCATTTCTTTCCAATAAATTTAGGGTAAACCATTGAGAGTAATTCCTGCATCTGCGGCTTGTACTTCTTGGAATACTTGCACTTTATAAGGAAATACATTTAGCTGCTTCTTAGGAATAGTCCTGCATGTTCCATAAGATCTTCCCACTTCTTGGGACATTCGTCTTATTACGGTCTTATACAATTTGATGGCGTGTTTTGCATTATTTCACGAACGTTTGCAACAAGTTCTTCTGTTCTTACAGATGGTCTTCCTGCTCCTTTTTTGTCTTGTATAGAACCTGTTTCCCTAAACACAGCCACGATTCTTTTCAGGCAATGATAAAAATCCCCAGCAACAAAAGCAACGTTAGGAAAATGTTCGTGAAAATCGTCCATACACAAAGCCGGATTGTATTGCCACTCACCATTTACCCCGTGTTGAAAATACGCTTCAACCATGAATGTTTTGTGCTGTTCCGTATAGCCCATTATGTGAATTGTTCAAGAAATTGGAAAAATTAGCGATGAATCAAATTACTTGTAACGACTGTCAAAGATGACGAAATAACTGATTGATTGTTAATTCAGGTAGTTACTGACACCCAACTGTTTAAGGTAGGTCGACCCCTGCATCATTTGCTGGGTAGCAGTCAACTTTAGTTCTCCGCGGCATACACGTGCGTTGCTCTTAATTTGTGTCTTCAATTATGGCTGAATATATGAACGTCCGTAAAAGAAAAATCTACAGTGTGCGTAAAAATTGCAGATATAATGATTTCGGGAAGTTATATCGATTTGACTGATGCGAAAATGTTGATTGGTTGGCAAATCATTTTTTGACTGATACTGGTAAAAGGCGAGGGGGTGCACTGTCGCTTCTGCGGGAATTGTCGGATCCGGGGTTTCAAAATTCTGTAGGTGAACTTGGTGTTCACCAAACTTTTGTCTGTAAGACATACACTTCTGTAATGGATGCAGTTTTGGAGAACGCCAATATTTTTATTAAATTCCCTACAAGTGCTGAAGCTTTTGTGGAAGTTAAACGGTTGTGGTCAGAGAGATTTATTTATGTTCCTTCAATTTGTGAACGAATATCAATTGCTTGTCTTTAATTTCTTCATTACTACTATCACTTTCCTCATTTTCACTGAAATCTGCCATATCACAAATATAAGTTTCCTATTTTCCACAAAAACGTAACAGATTACTATTGTACTAAATAAATAGACCAACGTTGTTGTATTTACGTCAACTCTTTTGCAAATTAGGCACCAAACTGAACATGAAATATATAATTTGAACAATTGGATAAGCCACGTCTGAACTTGTGTTAAATAAGCATTTGCCACAGAGGTGTAAGAAAAACAGCAATTGCTTTAAAATTTTATTCATATCCAAATCTAGCAATTGCTTTTACTTATAGCATTTGCTAGTCAAGCAATTGTTTTTACTAAAAAGTAATCGCTTCAAGTAATTGCTTAATTTTTATTCATTATGCTCATTATCGCTCCCATTTCAAGACAAGAAACATTTTCCTTGATAACCAATCCAACTGCATTTAACTGAGCCACGTCAATACAAAAAAAAACGTCCATGTCATTACGACATAAAGCAAAAAACAAAGTTATTAATTATTCATCCCCGCCCTTTCGTACCCACACATCTGCCTACCGGCCAAACAAACACCGACCCATTGTTCAGAATTTCAACGCGTAGCCACTTAAATATGTTATTAAATTGTTTTATAGTTTCCGCGGTAGTAAGTACAGTCGGCTTTCATCTAATGTATGCAAAACGATTCCTTATCGATGAAATGGTTAAAATGTATTAAACGGTTATCTCTATTTAAACCCATTGATGAGATCTCTTTCCTGTTGATGGGTCATTGTTCTGGAAATTAAATTAACGTTTACCCAAATTTCTCGGACTTGTATTGTATACTTCTGGTATTTGTATTTCTTACCTTTAAGTTTATTCGCATTCGTGCGAAAAATGCGGTAACATCTTGGGGCCTGATGATTTTTTTTGTATGGTTTGGTGTCTTAAACGGCCCATACACGATGATACGTTTCCTCGCAGCAAGCAGCGATACTGCGCATCATGATACAGTCTCAGATTTAGCAGTGAACACTGACACTGAGATATCCTCACGTGTAAAAGGTGATAAATTTTCAGTAGCTTAAAATTTGTCAGGATTGCAATTGCTGTTGCAAGTGCTTTATGTTCCTTTACAGAAGAGACAAAACAAAAACAAAATGGTCACAAAACTGGCTACGGAAAGAAAGAAACGTTCTCACATAATCCTGATACGAGAAACATAACAAAATGAGCAAGGGGATGTCTTAAATTACTTGCGTATCGATGAGGGCACTGTCTGTACATATAAATTCTTTATTATATAAATTCCTTTCTTTCGGAACCGATCTCAAAAATAATTGATCGATCAAGTCGATACACACATAGGGTTTCCAATTTTCGGGATCGAGATCCCGTTTTGAGATCCCGGGATCCCGGAATCAACCCTAATAATTAATAATATTTAATATTAAACAATCTAAGACCAGCAAGTAGCAACAGAAATAATAAAAATGCAGACTTATGGCACAAAACTTTTTATTAAAAAACTCAAAAATAAAAACCATTTTTATCGATTTACGTTTTGTAAATGAAAAAAATAAGTTATGCGAACGTACGTAAAACAAAGAAAATAACTTTTTAAGCGCAAACAAAAAAATTGTTAAACATTTACGATCTGCTTGGTAAAAATAAAATATGCTCTTAAAAATACCAACGTGTCTAAAGTTGAGTTACTTAAGCGCGATCTAAGTTTATTCGCAAATGTCACTGCTAAAGAAAAGGCTCTTTCAGCTTGCACACTTGTAGGTGGTACTGTCAGTACCACCAGTAGTGTCGTAACACTCTTGCAAATGTAAATATCTTAATCCTCCATTTTCAAAAAGGCACATTTCTTTTTTTAATTACGTTAAGACTTTTAAGAGGAACTTTTGGATTTTCCGATATTTACCGCCAATTAGGTTTAGTTCTAGTGCATGGTAACAGAGCCAATGGCTTCTTGAAGATTTTGCTTTAAAGTTAAAATCCCAGTCGGCTTTTCTCTTATTTCAGACAGAGGCATATTGTCTTCATCGTCCGATTCCAAATCTGAAGTAATATATTTTTTAAAATGTTCCGATATATTTTTGACAAATTGAGCTATGGCTTCAGAATTTGGGTGTCTAAATAAATTGCTTCCATGATGGTGCTAGGATTTTAAAGGTATGAGATAACCTCAGACATTATAGTTCGACGTTCATTTATACGATTTGTAAGCGCTTGTTGAAAGTTGGGCGAAAGTGAATGACCGTTTGTATCATCTTATAATAATATAATAATTAACAATAGATCCATAAATAACTTGGGTCAAACGAAATAAAACGCCAAGACAGAACAAATAAATACATGTTAACCGAGAACTATCGAGTTGAAAAAAAATTGGGATTTTCGGGATTGCTATACTTCAATCTTCAAATCTTCCGGAATCCCGGGATTTTCGAGATCCGGGATCCCGGGATGCAAACCCTATGCACACAGTACTGCTTCGTTTTGATAAAAAAATGAGATGTGGCGATGATGCAGTATCAAGGCGATTATCTCAGCGAGACGTGATACTTTCTGATAGCACACGTCCAAATACAAGTATTCCGATGACTAACCACGACATCGCAAAAGCAAATGCTACGATTACTCACAGAAAAAAAGAAGGGTTTGTTCGATTACAACAGCTTTTTTGTTGCTAGAAAATCGTTAAATGGAACTGTTCTTTTCTGAGCTGAAGCTATAGGTCTCATCAGTATATCATTCAACCAGTATTAGGTATGTAGTATACGCCACTGTATTCATACAAAAAATAAAATAAAAAAATCGTGACGTAAATGATTTGAAGTTACAGTACGCGCACTATACATTCGTTTTTCTATATCCTGTGAAAATTCTTTGTTAGTTGAAAACATCATGTCGGCAAAAAATATACGTTATAAAATGTGAAGTGTTCCTTATGGGACATATTAAATAAATTTAAAAGGCTCTAGAGGTTTTGAAAAAGCACGTCTTCTGAACGTGCTCGACCCAATTACTGCACGGAGAGATACGGCATGTGAACGCCACTTATGTGCATAGATACGAGTGCTTCGCCACTACACGCGCACCGTGCTCCTGCAGCTCCTATTTTATTATATATTTTTTACAAACCCGGCTTTTTTCGTTGCTGGCAACATGTAAAAGATAATTAAAGCTTTAAAATATTTTTATTAAAGTATGTATGTAGGAGGTCGCTGGAAAAGTTCGGAAATACGTCAAATACAAAAAGGTAAATCCTTATCAATAATAATTATGACAAGTCAGTAATAAGACAATTTATGACTACATTTTCAATATGTACATCCACACATTATAATAGAAGTTGCTGATTTGGCGAAGTTACATACTCTCTCTGGGTATTTGACGACGATAGACACGACGATAGATAAGTTTTTTGCGCCCAGGATCATCTAGCAAATTAGTCTCATCGTAACTGCATATGTTACATGGGGTATACCAGATAAAGTTGTTTGCAGGTTGGCAAAATAAGCATTTAAAATATCTCTGGAAACATCAGCACGCGCTCTTGCTGCAAGTCTTTGTGTTACAGCGGTGCTATTTCTTTTTAGAAGTGAATATGCCCAATCAGCAGTGGCGGATCCAGGGGGGGGGGGCAATGGGGCCCGGGCCCCCCCTAAAGCCCGTTGAAACATTGAAAATTATTTTTTGTTTACCTGTTACAAAAAGTTGTTACGTTTTTCACAATTTAAAATATAAATATACTGATTTATTTTGATTTTTTGCATACGGGCCCCCCCTTAGGAGTATTTCTGGATCCGCCACTGCCAATCAGCACCGGTCAAGTTCCTTGAGTTTTTCTAATGAGCGGCCCTGAGCATCCAACATATTTTTTGCCAGGTTCCTCAAATCGGTTAAGCTTAGTGGAAATCCCCATTCTAGTTCTACAAGTTCTACAAGTTAATAGATAACTGTAAAAGATAATTAAAGCATTAAAATATTTCTATTAAAGTATGTAGGAGGTCGCTGGAAAAGTTCGGAAATACGTCAAATACAAAAAGGTAAATCCTTATCAATAATAATTATGACAAGTAATAAGACAATAATTTATAACTACATTCTCAATATGTATATTATTTTTTCAAACCAAATTTACTCTTGAGTCTACTACCTGATTATAGGTTGGTTACAGTGTAATGTTATGTTACTAGTGGTAACGAAAGATAAGAATGAGGGAGATACAACCGACATTTGCTGATAAGAAGTGTACAAAATGGCAAGCATCCCACTCTAAACACAAACGTATCCTCTTTTTAAAAATTTCTGTTAGGAAACCTTTGAGCGTAATCTCGTGACGCCAGTAAGCAGTTTTGCAGACATTCTCCATGCAAGAATAAAAATCATGTCAATTCATTCTTCTTTTGGATTAACTGTCATTTTAAAATACAGAAAAAGAAAACAAACAGAAACCACCACTATTATAACTAAATGACGATTTACAACGGAACACTTTTAGAAATAACTGAAAAATTCAAATTATAAAAATATGAGTTGTCAAAATGCCATAGGTAACTTAATTAATATTAAATTGGTTAAAATCAATCCGTATTATGAATATTTGCATTTTTCATGAAAACGTAAGCAATTAGCTATGGGGAAAGTTTTATACTTTTCGATAGACAATCAAATTTTTCATCTATTGATGACATAAAATACAGGGTGCTAGATTTATTAAAAAGTTATAATTTCAAACTTTTAATTAATTTGTGGTACTTTTTGGACGCCTTGTATAAGATACTAAATTTTTCATAAGTGCAACATTAAACCTAATCAGTTAGACTCCAATGTAAATTTGGTTTAAAAAAAAAACATATTGATAATTTAATCATTAAAATAATTGTTACTATATTTTCACAAAATACGAGATATTTCAAAAACCGTAGGGTTTAACTATAATAAACCCCAACGAAACTAGTGTTTTTTTTTATTTTGATTATAGAAACCGAAAATAAAATAATATACAGGGCATTCCAATTAAAAAAATACAATGAGAAATACCAATAATACCATGGAAATTATGCTACTCTTAAATATTGGCTTTCCTATTAATTTTAAATCAAAATTGTAATGAACTTTTTGAAGGCCCTTGTATGATGGACAAGCACACCAAATGTTATTATTTTCTAATCTTGCAGGGTTCAAATCGCATCACTTTCCGAAATATTTTAATGAACTGTCACCGTGAGACACTGTATAGTGTGTCCAAAAAAGTTTGCATCATATGGGAAAGTTTTTTATCACCGATTTCTCAGAAAATATTATTCTTTATAAAAGTTAGTGCATGTTCGACAATCATATTAGGTGCACTTGGAATGGTTGCAAGTCAAACGGTGCATGCCCTAAAACTATAAATCCATATTTCATATTTTACCTGCGGGTAATAGTAGGGGAGTAAATGCCATTTTTTCGAAATTGCCTTAAGAGTAAAGTACCTTAATTATTAGAAATACAGCAAAATTTTATATGGAAATGTTCTTGCAAATTAGTAAGTTAGTCCAAATACGAAATTTGAGTTAGGTGTCACAATTTTTAATTTTTTTTTTTGTTAATCTTTATTTTCCCCTAAACGGTACACCTCTGGTCGATTTTTTTGTTTATGCAATTTTAATATATCTATTAAATAACTTAAACGTGGGTTTATAATACAAATGGATTAAGTAGTTACGAGTTGGTTCAGATGTTAGCGTGTTGCACGCCCACCTAAACACATTTTAGCCAACTTATGTTCTAAACAAAATTGTGATAGAATTCAACTCTATTCATATTACTGGAAATAATTAAGAATTTATTTGTCATTTTCACCCAGTACGCTGAAGTCCAAAAACCTATTTTAAAGAAATGCATATAAAAAAAATTAAAAATTGACACAACTAACTCAAATTTCGTATTTGGACTAACTTACCAATTTGCAAAAACATTTCCATATAAAATTTTGCTGTATTTCTAATAATTAAGGTACCTACTTTACTCTTAAGGCAATTTCGAAAAAATGGCATTTGCTCCTCTACTATTAGCCGCAGGTGAAATATGAAATATGCATTTATAGTTTTAAGGAATGCACCAACTTTTATAAGGAATAAAATTTTCTGAGAAATCGGTGATAAAAACTTTCCCATATGTTGCATACTTTTTTGGACACACTGTATATTAATAAGAAAAGAAAATCGCCAAATGCGTAGGTATATTTTTATTTAAAAATCCATTGTGTTAATAAAAAAAGAAAGCGTACAGTATTTTTAGATCCAGTAGGTGGTTAAGGTTCGGACACAACTCCCAACCTTTATACCAAAAAAAAAAGCTCACAACTTCATAAATTAATTAATTTTAATTACTTGACATTACTTATGTATTCATAGAATATTGTCATTCCATCACTATACGCCAATTGATGTATTGTCGCATTAATTATTAAAATTATTTGTCTATAGCAACCATATAACAGTAATGGATATGCACGTACATTGGTATAATATCCTCCTTTGACAGGGCCCCGCCCTATTTCTAATTTTCATTACTCGATTACTCGATTACTCGATATATTCTAAAGATAATATTGACTTATAATAGGAGTAATAAACTTTTCTAAACGCGCAGCGTTGCCATAGACAGCGCTATTGATTCAATTAATTAATGAGAGACCCTTACATGCTACAGCGCGGAGAATATAATAATTATATAAATACACGACATGGCGTTATTGAAAATTAACGTCAATACGACGTGATTAATGCGTTATAGTCCACTGAGCCATTCCGGTTGCAATGGCTGCTTGTTTTGCTATTTTAATGTTTTGGGTTGAATTTAAATAAATCCATCTTGAATATTTACATTATTTTAATGGGACAAATTACATTAAATTATTGAAGAATTGATTTCTTTACATTGCATATTTTATCAAATCAAATCAAAATGCCTTTTATTTTGGTAAACATATAGTGGTTACATAAAATTTGGAAAAGGGGTGGCGGTATCCAAACCAGTTGCACTATAGTCAGATCTGGTCTTAACGTGCGCGTCTAAAGGTCACTGATCATTATGCGTCAAATCAGACAACACAGAGGCTATCAAAATGTTGTGAGATTATTTACAAATATACCGAAGGAAGGAAAAATAGTTTCATTATTTTAGCTATTGCGAAGATAGCCACATATACCTAATATTATTAGTTTTGTAAAAATTATGTACAGGGGAGTTGCAAAAGTTACAAAAAATTATATAATCGTCAATTATATACCTACTGTACCCTTTTATTAAAAACGACAATAATAAACAGTGCAATTTATTTTAACAATTTTACTACTAAAACCTAAAAATACAATGGCATTTAGTCTGATAAACTATTTCGATAATGAAAGAAAAAGTGGAAATTCGCAAACCAATATGCAGGAAACCGTAATGAAAACACTGGGAATTAGTTTAAGGACTATGCAGAATAATGTGCATGAAAAAAAAGCATAATATAATACCCAAGAATACTAAAAAATGTAAACGAAAAACACCGTTTATAATTATAGCATAAAAACTCTCATCGTCACTTATAAAATCTGAAAAGTCCTCGTCGTCTTAGTCGTCTTCGAATGGAGCAATTATCATTGGCGCTACTTCGACATCTAGTACTTGTTCTCGATCCCACCAATCCCTTATTAATATTTCTGTATGTTCCACCGATTTCTTCCAGTACTCTTGTGTAATATGATCTAACGAATCTTGCCAAACTATTTGTACTTGGTCGGATTTAAGACCATCACCTACATGTTTTTCATAATAATACTTTGCACCAGCCAATATTAATTCTATTGCGTCGTAGTCGTAGAACCTCATGACCATATTCACGCAGTATTTCATCTACCGCATATATTTTGGGTTTTTTCAAGAGACTTTGCTATTGATAGGAGTTCCGATTTAAGCATATTTGGTAAAGGATTTTGGTTGTGTTTTTCCAGCCACTCATAAATATCACTTTTCCTCCAAGATGAAGTAGGCTGTTTATTTAAAATTCTTGAATGATATGATCTAATACAATTAAAGACGGAGCATCCAAATTTGGTATCAATTGAACTTTTAACCATTTTTCAAACATTTCGCAATTCATATTATCATGATAGTCAGCACTTTTTGATGTTGAAGAAAAAATTAAACTCGCACTTGCAACATATCCTGTTGCAGAACCGGCATGCAAAATAATAAAACGCTTTCCCGTACCGCACCCCTTTTTCCTTTTAACACTTTTTACAGACTCATCTTGCCAAGATTTTGAACCACTTCCATTCAAAAATATCCACGTTTCGTCTAAAAATACCACTTTTCTAAATTTCGATTTGTAATTGTCCGTATATTTTTTTAAAAACTGAACACGCTGACTCACTATTTGTGGCTGCTCACATAAAAATCTTCGGTTACAGTCTTTTTTATAGCGAAAACCTAAATTTTTTATTAATTTTGATAACGCTTCAAGTCCAATTTCCAAAACACCCCGAATTTTTAATGTTTTTTGTAAAACTGGAAGAGTTACATTGGTTTTTGATTTGTATAAATCGTAAATCACATTTCGAACTCTCATTTTAATATTTTCGCTTAAATCCTCAGTCTTTGGCTTTCTTCGTTTACACTTTTTAGTATTCTTGGGTATTTTGTTATGTTTTGTTTCTTGCACAATTTTCTGCACAGTCCTTAAACTAATTCCCAGGGCTTTGGCTACTGTTTCCTGAATATTGGTTGGCGAATTTCCACTTTTTCTTTCATTTTCGAAATAGTTTATCAGATTAAGTACCATTTTTTTTGATTGGGGATGCAAAAACCCAGAAAATTGTTTCATTTTGTCACAAACTGTCAAAGTCACAAAACTGGCATATTTAAAATAAATCGTAGCTGGTGCTATTATAAGCTTTTTTAGAATCGCTGGAAAGTAAATACATATCCTTTTTTTTCATGTCAAAATGGAATAAGTCTGTCTCATTTATCTTACGTATTTTATTTAGAGGGTAAAATTAAACGCAAGTAAAGAAAACAAAAACTGAGAGTATGTCTTTCTTGAATCGTATGACCCGCACGATAAGACCGGATCCGACTATATTCAACCACCCTAGATAAGTTATAATAAAAGATATTTATTTTATTTACATAACAAAATACTAAACTATAACAATGAGCTAGTTAAAAACCTATTACACCAATAAATTAGTTAATCTTACTAAAAAAAAAGAAAATCGAAAAACAAACCCGATCCCTTAAAGAGTTACGTTCTGTGACGAGGTACACTAAATAGTTCTCTATGTCTGGTATGCAGGTTATGTGTATCACTACCTTTAGTAAAAATATCAAGTAGATAGGATGGAGAACCACTATTAGTAATTTTAAAAACAGTTTTAGCCAATTGTAATTTGAAACGTTCTTCAACATTAAGCCAACCGGAATTTATCAGACTTGCAGTTATATGATCATACTTGCGGAGGTTATAACAAATACGTAAACAGGAATTTTGGATTTTTTGTAGGCTGTTTTTATCCCTTCTCAATAATGCAGGCCAGTATACGATGTTACAATAAGTCAATTGTGATAATACCAAGGAATTGGTTAAATTAAGTTTCAAATCGGCACTGAAAATATATTTATACAAATATAATAGCTTTAGTGTAAAAAATGTTTTTTTTTATTAAGTTGTTAACGTGAGAATTAAACCTTAAATCAGCATCTACATATATACAAGCCTAGATTCTTACAAGTATTAACTGATTGTAAAGCAACCCCGTTAAGTATGATCCTAAAAGCAGGGTTGTCAAGGAGCTCCTTTCTATCCTTCCCTAGTAGCATTAGTTGTGTTTTGCCCTCATTAAGAACCAATCCGTGAGGATTAGAAACCTTAGAGATTGTTGCTAGATCATGGTTAATTTTATCCATAGCTAACAGCAGAAACAACATATGAAATAAAAAATATATCTGGGTATGATCAGCGTATTGATGTGAACTACAGTACTTTAGAAAATAACAAAAATCAGCTGTGTAAAGGGAAAAAAATTGTAGGACCCAGGATGCTGCCCTGAGCCACATCTTTGTTTACATGGAGAAGCTTTGGCGTATTATTTTTTAATATAACTCTCTGATATCTGCCTTCAAAATAGTTTTTAAAAAATTTAGAGTTGAATCATCATTTATATTATGTTTGTGAATAAAGTAGACAATACATGGCTACAACCGCGAAATAGATTACCTAGCTTAATAGAGCGCTAATTTTTTTGCATACTGCTACAATCGGACATCCTGATTACATACATAAACAGTACGTGAGTGGGTAACTAAAAATGCTTCGCTATATACCGATAGTTATTTTGTCCACCATAGGTAAAACAAATCCTCGTACAAACAAACCAGTTATATAAAAAAAAACTTTTCGATTTCTCTTCTGAAAGACCTGCGCATGCTTTGTCCCATTTTACATTTGCGCATTATTTGCCTCAATGTGCATTTGCGCATTCTTATGCTGGTATTGTACATTCCTATTATACTATTAATAAGTCTGCACGGTAAAAAATTCACTTGATTAACAAAAAGGCATTCTGTTTTAATTTATTTGATTATTTTTTCATTTAATTTTTAATCAATTCGTAAATCCACTCCAGGTCCACACCAGATTGATTTAAAACATTAACACTGCCTGCTGATTAAACAAAGTGTCCGTGATTAAGCCTTCTTATTCAAAACTGATTAATATAAAAATCATTACTGATTATATTTTAATTAATAATTATAAAATTGGCTTTGATGTATAACAATTTCTTCATCTTTGATTAAATTTAAGATTTAATAAGCTTATGGACAATATTCGAAGATGCTTTAATATGTCCCTAAATGGTTCTTTAACCTCTATTTCTGTATAGGCTGAACTAACATAAACTAGTTTTAATGGCGTTGCCTGTCGAATTTGAAGAAACTAATCTGCAAATAGACTGATTGGGGTGTCAGTTTTAACGGACGCTAGGAGGCTAGAATTATCCTCTAAATTTTTTGCTCATCATTTCCAGACACCCTATATACAAGAAACAAAGACTTCTTTATTTTGTTGTAAGATACGAGTATGTCGCTAATGAGTTGTCAAAAAAAGGAAAATTTACCTTATATAGTATTTTTTTGGTCAAAATCCTTTTATTAGACCAAATGTGTAAGCTAGTAGTTATAAAAGCACTGGAAAGCAAAGGCAAACACATAAAAATACAAATTTAAGATAAATATCCGAAAGCTTTTCTGCAGTAGTAGTAGTAGTAGTAGTGTAAACTCGTATTTATTGTTTTAGTTTTAATTAAATCGCTGAGTGTCACACATGCGCCAGCAGGTTTCAAGGCGTTTTAAAATCAAAAAAAGTTTGGCATATTTTGTACATTATCTGATCGGTATCAATAATTTCAAGTAATCCAATATGATTATTTTGTCTTAAAAAATAACACTACAAATCATACAATTATTGATTAAAATCTTAATCAAAACATATAATCAAATAAACTAAATCAGACATCCCTTGCCGTTAATCAATTGCATTTTTACGGTGTACTTGTTCGGTAAGGAGGCTCAGAAACTGCGAATGCACAGAAGCTCTCAAGACGGCAGTTCCGCCCCTGACTATAATATCTCCTTTTCCCCTGGTATATTGTATATAATTTTAAATTGTGGCTTTCTCGAATTATAACCCGCCTGATTTAATGGTTTCTTCGCTTACATTTATTCCCCGAAAATAATATTTCACTGTAATTACGCTAGGCGTATATATTTATGCGCAAAATAAACTTGTTTATGAAAACTGACTGGCGCCGCTTATGGGGTCAAAATACCGATACATTTCTCCACCGGATCGCTCTGGAAATTATGGGGTGAATTGTAGTTTTAATGGTCAAATTAATTTTTAAGTTTGGGCACTGAAGATTGTTAATTTCTAAAGTGTCTTCTGCTCTCTACGTTTAAATAGAACGATGATAACAAATAATAAAAATATATTGGCCGTGTGATTTGGGGTTGTAATGGATAAAATGATCAACTATTACCTATATTTATTTATTCTTTCGAGGAATGCCGAGACTAGGACGAATATTTAATCAGTTTTGCCTCACTTTGGCGGATGGGCTTAGTTGACAGATCATCCTGAAAGGTATATTTTCGGCATCGAACATCCTTTCGTTCATTACCTTATTTGATAGTACCGTGGCAAGCAAAAATTATTTGCATTAAAGAGGGCTTGGATTAAAAAACGTAGGGCTTGGTTTGGATCACCCTGTTATGGGGACGATATACATATATCTAACCAAATCTAGGTTAAAATTTTATCAAATTCATATTATGACATGATATGCCAAACTAATGAGTAATGAAATAAGTAGACAAATACAAATTTATTTTTGTTGTTTACAAAATTAACAAAGTAAGAATATACAGAAAGAAATAAAAAAATAATTACATAAATTGCTGAAATTGGCAACCGCCATGCTTCAAGCATAAATTCACACGTCTCTTCATATTTGCGAAAGTGTTGACCAGCATTTCTGGAGAATTGTTAACACATTCTTGGATAATCCTTTCTTGTAATTGTTCTAAATTTGCAACTGGTGTTTTAAAAATAGTGTTCTTTAAATGAGGAAAAACGAAGAAATCCATAACCGTTAAACAAGGTGATCTAGGTGGAAATTCAATGTCTGATCGAAAACTGATCAATCTGTCGTAATTGCGTAAGTAGTTAATAGTTTCGACGGCTGTATGGGCGATTGCACCGTCCTGTTGAAAATATCCAAAACGTAGTTCGTCGTCAAGTAATTGCTCCACAAATTGATTCAAAATGTTGTCTCTATACCGCTGTGCTGTAACTGTGTCATGGAAAAAAATAGGACCAACAATTCTTCTTCGGGAAACAGCTAACCAGACACCAATTTTTTGAGGGTGCAATGTGGACTCTACAAAGAAATGGTGTTTTTCACTACTCCACATGCGTGTATTTTGAGAATTCACATAACCGGAGAGGTGGAACCAGGCTTCATCCGAAAAAAATGTCAGGTCTATAATAAATCATTTCTTTCCAATAAATTTTAGGTAAACCATTGAGAGTAATTCCTGCTTCTTTCAAAATATGCGGCTTGTATTTCTTGGAATACTTGCACTTTATAAGGAAATAACCCGTTTCGAAAATACGCTTCAACCATGAATGTTTTGTGCTGTTCCGTAAAGCCCATTGTGTGAATTGTTCAAGAAATTGGCAAAATCAGCGATGAATCAAATTGCTTGTAACGACTGTCAAAGATGACGGAATAACTGATTGATTTTTAATTCAAGTAGTAACTGACACCCAAAAGGTATTAAGCTCTACGGCTAAGCATTACGTCCTTAGATGCAAATAATTTTTGCTCGCACGGTATTTACATCAATTTGTTTGTATTAAATATTTTAATCACTGACAATATTCAGAGATGTTTTAAGACGCCCCTAAATGGTTCCTTAACCTATATCTTGTATAGGCTGAGTTAGCATAAACTAGTCGCGCCGCGCCGGTCGAGTTTGAAGAAACTAATCTAACTAGCACATAATATATAGCTTCTCTCCAAAATGTCCGATTAGGATGTTAGTTTTGATGAACGCTAGAAAAAACATGATCAGAAACAAAAACATTTTTATTTTGTTGTAAGATAAGAGTATGTTGCTGATGGGTTTTTAAAAAATCCTTTCCTTTTATTATATAAAATGGATAGGCAGGTGGGTAGTCTTATAAACACTAGAAGGCAACACATAAATATACAAATATAAGATGAAGATCCGGAACTTTTCTGCACTAGCAGTACTGTAAAACCACCGATTTGTTTATGTCACACACAAAGACAAAATCAACCGGCACCGTGCGAACAACACGTAACGTTCAAAGACGATCACTAGCAAAAGTACCTGGCCGACCATTCTACAGTAGAGGTGGGCCAGTCTGCGATTTTTAAAGAGCAGTGACACAATGCGACTGTTTCGGCTGTGTCACTGTGACAAGTAGCGATTTTCCGGAGCAGTTCTCCATCGCAGCAAAGCTCAAGGCGTGGTGCTGTTTTGCGCGACGTAAAACAGAAATCCTATGATTGTTTATATTAAATTGATGAGTAGCATAGCTTAGAGAAGACGAAAATTGATGCATGGCAGTCAGTTATCATTGTAACTTCCAATAATGACAATATATGTATTTCTATCTACTTGCATGTAAAAGAGAATGATATAGATATGTTTTTTTCTTTGTTTGCTTAAATTTCAACGGCCGACGAGACTCAGACTCCAGTTGCTTACGTCTGCTTCTTTTCTTGCATGCGACATAAACTGCTCCGAAATACCATTGCGATTTTAATCAAAGTGGAGCAGGACGTGACTGTGACAAGGACGGAGCAGTGATAAAATAATAGTCTGCGAAATCGCAACCTACCTCTGTTCTACAAGAATGAATTTTAAATAATTCGCCTTTACACTTCATCTTTCATCTTTTGGTAGCTTAGTTATTAGGGGATAAAATTGGATAAACAGCTTGAGGAAGGGTTATAGATTTTTTTAACTTTTTGTACAGTGACCTTGCATACTTTACCATTAACAAATTTTAAAATTTAATTTAATTTAATGGTATATTAAAATATTCAGTTAGGTACTTAAAAAAATACTCCTCTACAAGAATTAGATTTACCCAATAAAATTAACAACTTTAATTTCATCAACGATATAATATGCATATTTCGGCCCTACGCCTTCACACTTGCACATATTGACAAATGGTTACAGTAAATTCGAATTTCCCTCGGTCCCTCTACCCCACTTGTTTTTAGCATTGTTCAACTTCAATGGTAATTTGAATAATAGGTATCTATCTTCATTTACATCAACTCTGAGCTCTGCAAACTGTGCTCGTGTACGTACAGGACATTTCGGCGGGCGCGTTTACATCCGTCACTGTCCCGTGCAACGGGATAATACACGGTCTTCCGAAATAATACGATTAATTCGCTGTTGGCCTGTTCGCATCTCATCCGTGGCAGGACGACAAGGATACAGCCGACGTCGATAGCAGGACAATGTCAACATATCCGGTGTCAGGATCTATGGACTTCCGGTTCCCGGCGGGGAGCGACGCATCCGTGTGTAGAGCGGTTAACCCCGGGAACTCTCGTTTCCACGGGTTTAATCGGCTCAATCGCGATGAAATGAAGTTTGACGGACCGCAATACTGCGAATGCGCTTTTTGTCTCGGATGATTACGGTCCTAACTTGTTGTCTTTGGAGTCGGACTAGGATTTTTGTTCGCAGTGGCGGATATAATGGATGTCACATCATAACGCCCCTCTCCTCCTCCTCCACCGCTTTATCCTTTATTCATTTTTTGTGGGAGCGGAAAGTTCAGTAGTTTTACATTATACTGTTTAAAAATAAATCAGCAAAATTGACTCCATCTAGTCGTTAGTCGTGCTCCCCACTTTCCCCTTTTCTTACTATCTACTACCGTGCGAGCAAAAATTGTTCGCATCAAAGAGGGCTTGGATTAAAAAACGTGTGGCTTGGTTTAGATCACAATGATATGGGGACGATATATCTAACCAAATCTAGGTTAAAATTTTGTCAAATTCGTATATTATGACATGATATGAGATGCCAAACTAATGAGTAATAAAATAAGTAGACAAATACAAATTTATTTTTGTTGTTTACAAAATTAACAAGGTAGAACCAGGCTTCATCCGAAAAAAAGTCAGGTCCAATAAATTTGAGAGTAATTTCTGCGTCTTTCAAAATCTGCGGCTTGTATTTTTTGGAATACTGGCACTTTATAAGGAAATACATTTAGCTGCTTCTTAAGAATAGTCCTGCATGTTCCATAAGATCTTCCTACTTCTTGGGACAGGCGTCTTATACAATTTGTTAGTGTATTTTGCATTATTTCAACAAACGTTTGCAACAAGTTCTTCTGTTCTTACAGATGGTCTTCCTGCTCCTTTTTTGTGTTGTATAGAACCTGTTTCCCTAAACACAGCCACGGTTCCTTTCAGGCAATGATAAAAATCCCCGGCAATAAAAACAACGTTAGGAAAATATTCGTGAAAATCGTCCATGCACAAACCCGGATTGTATTGCCACTCACCATTTACTCTAACCCTGTTTTGAAAATACGCTTCAACCATGAATGTTTTGTGCTGTTCCGTAAAGCCCATTGTGTGAATTGTTCAAGAAATTGGAAAAATTAGCGATGAATCAAATTACTTGTAACGACTGACGGAATAACTAATTTATTGTTAATTCAGGTAGTTACTGACACCCAATAGGTATTAAGCTCCACGGCTAAGCATTACATCCTTAGATGCAAGGCCATCTTTGATGCAAATAATTTTTGCTCGCACGTTATATGTATATACTATAGGTAAATGGAACAAATGTTTTATCTTTCTAACTTTTAGAAAATCATATTTTCTATGTAAATGTCTTATATTATGTTACTAGTCCTTTGGGAATTATAAGCAATATTATAATAATCTTAAAATCCCGATTCGAGCCCATGACGGTACGTACCTACTTCTATGGTCTATAATAATATATTTTCCAAATTTAATTTTAATTAATCATTGTGGAAATAAATGCGAAATTCAATTAAAGCAAATGATGTTTAGCATGGGCGCAGGCAAGATTTAAATCGAGAGATGGCGCAAGAAGAAATGCATACCTATTTCTCACTTTTACCTACTTTTTTGGAATTTGCCTAGGGCAAGCGTAGTTTAGATTGGTGAGTAGGGTAATATTAGCATACAGATAAAAATTTAATTAATTTGTCATATATATATATAGCGTTGTTAACATATTTTACAATCTAAAGCGTTCGTTAAAAACATAAGGGTCGGGCATGGAGAATGGGCAAAAACATTAAGGTAGGTATAATGATGCTTAATTTTTCGATTATCTTTGCGTATGAAATAAAGTTGTACCTAAGCAAAGAGGCATACTTCCCTATTGGTTGTCCATAGTGGCGATGCATGGTAGCGCCCATGGTATTTTATTAAACTTATAGAACTATAAATTAATTTTTTCCATTTCACGTTCATAATAAGCTCAGTACGATCCGCATTTGCGTATCGTAATGAAGCTATTTCGATGCGCGTTTTTTCTTTATTTGATGTTGGTAACATTTAAATGTTTTATTTCATTGACTTGCGCGGCCTTTGTGATTTACGAGAAAACCCATTTTTCGCAGAGGAAAAATAGCTTGATAACTTACTTTTTTATTCTGTGTGGATAACAGTCATGTATGTTGGTTGCATAAATCTATAAATCAATCTTTTGTAGATGCTTCAAGCTATAATTTTCTGCCAAATCCTATCCAAAATTCAATCTACTAACCTTCCAATGTCGATTTTAACTTCAACTTTATTTGAGTTTTCCATCTTCCCTATACTAAATTGCAATGCCGTGACGTAAAATCACGTCTTTTGAAATTCGAGAAAAAGTAGCAAAATCTCCCGAATTTCCGAACGCTCTGTATATGTACCGAATATACAAGGATCACACAACGTATTTCGTTCAATTTCAAATCTCATATCGCTAAAATAACTTTAGAATCTCGTGGTGAAAATGCGTCAATAAATCAAAAAATGACAGTTTGCAAAATCATTTTTGTTGTCCAGAGGCTCCTATGATAAAAAATATTATTACCAACATAAAATTTAGACATAAAAATTTACAAAATTTGAAGGATTTATTTTCTTTTTAAAATATATTTTTCTTGATTATAAAAGGTGAAATAGAAAAAAATGTATAAAGCACATGTTTCATAAGGCGTTTTAGCGCACGTGTCAATAAAAAACTCGCCACTTTGTGGCTCGTTTTTTAAAATAGACGCGTGCGCTAAAACCGCTTCTTATGAAACGTGTACTTTAATATACTATAATACTAGGTAATATATCTATTAAAGCTGCAATAAGCGCATTTATCAGCATGTCGAAATGATATGGAATGGACCACAATTAATAAAAATAAATATTTCCTTTTAATTATGACAAATTGAAAACCAACCTTCTTTTTATTTTCCTATTAAATAACTACAAGACGAGTGTGAACGTAAGGTAGATGCATACAAAGTGTTCAACAATTATAATTACTTCTGTTTAATTTTTTTTTAATTTGTTTCATTTCTACACAACTATTTTGTAATATTTTAACATTTTGGTTCATCATTTCACGTTGTCAAGTGATAAATACCGTTTTAATTAAAAATTATCCATTTTATGTAATTTGCTTATTTAGGTTTTTTTGTAACAGTAAGATCCAGCGGCGCACCCAGGATTTTATGTTAGGGGGGGGCCGCCAACCAGTGCTGGAAGCAAATTTTTTTAATAAACTTTTAAGTTACGCATTTTTCTAGAACTTTGGAGCTTTTTTAACAGGTACTCTTGCAGGGAAGATTGCAATAGCCTAGTCATGGGAGTCGTTAAACGGTTTCTTAGGGGGGGGGGGCATTGGCGGCTTGTGACTTGTTAACTTAGGGGTGTACTAAAAGCCTGTTGTAGGTGAAATGCGCCGCAAGCGAAATTTTTTTAAGACCACGCCCAAATTTGGTCAATAATTATTATAGTAAATATTTTAAAAATTTATGATTACCCTTCTTATTCTATTGAAAATGAAATAAGATAAAAAATAGAAAGGCTAATTTATTTTTCATTAGTGGGTACATTAGTTGCTTATTATTTGACCACTTGTCTTGGCTGAGCTGACCTAAACTGACTACCTTGCCGTTTTATTTGACCAAGTAAGTCAGATTATCTCAGTCAAATTTCCTCCCCCCTTACCTACGCTAAGGTTACCGGATTTGTGACTGAGATCGTTCCTTTTGGCTGATTTATGTGTCAACACTGTCAATGGTTGTTTTATTTGCAATTTAGTCAAGAAATTTCTTTTAGTTAGCTCAGCCAAGACAACTGGTCAAATAATAAGCAACTATTGTTTAAAAGTAAAGTTCATTCATCTGTTTTTATTTGCAGCAAACTTAGTAATAACAATAAAGTCCCTAGATTTACACTTTGTGGTATGTATCAAGTTAATTTCGAGAGTTTAGGTCTTCCCTTAATTTTAATTTCAATTTTTTGCTCAATACTTAATGAGCTAAAATTGTTTCTCAAACATTCATAGTCGTTTTGACATTAAAACTGTTTATTTTTATTAAAATAAGTCTTTACTACCTCAAAATAATAACAAAAATATAAAGGAAAACTCGAAATAATAAATTCATAAATTCAATCAAACCATATTAAACCTCAATAAGTCAACTTTTGTCAATAAGTCAACTTCCAGGGGGAGGGAGGGGGGCAAATGCCCCACCTGGCCCCCCTCAAACGAGGCCCGTGAGGTAAATCTAAGAACATTGACTTTTTTAAATACTTATCCACTTTCATAATTTTTATTTCATTGGGGGTTTTGGGGGGGCCAAGGCCCCCTTGGCCCCCCCCCCTGGGTGCGCCACTGGTAAGATCACACTGTACATTTTGACTAAATAAAAATCTAACTTTGGCAGACAATACATAGCTGCAAATTCCATGTATTCTTTATATCCATCTCAAAAGTACCTGTATTAGCTCATGAAATTCCTTTAATGCCAACACGTTACACTACCATCATCTCTGAATGCTGATGCGATACCACCGTATGGTACGTTGGGTCGGCCAGCTCCAGCCACCCACCTAGAAGCGGTTTCAGTGGCACGTATACCCAGACCATCATGGGCCCCGACTTCTATTTACATCAGCATAGACATTTATCATGGCAGGTAGGGGAAGTTTGCGTAATACCCAACGCACAGGGGTTATTTTGATTCGAGAAAAATGTCAAGTTTCACATTCATCATTCCTTAATAGTTAATGATAAATAAAATGATCGGCTCATATTATGTGAGTTCTTTGGTATATTAATACCAATGATCTGGGCCGGGAGTAGGGATTACGGAGCATTTACCTTTGAATGTGACCTTGCCACTATAGGTTAAACCTAACCTACAAATAACCCAAGTTTCTATTTACTCACCCGTGAAACTTAATTCCAGAATTATTATTTTCCGAACTGTCGCATACTTGATACTAGTTTTTAATCTTAATTATTAGCCTCCAAAACATATCACAAAACACTAGTTATACAGAAAACCGATAAACTGAAGAACTTTTCAAACTTCTGTGAAATAAACACCAAACGTAAATAAGGATGTTGGAAGGTGGTAGACAATGAAGAAATATCAAAGAAATGACCTTGTCGGACTTGCATTGTCGTTATTTTAGTACTTCACAACGTTTCGGTTAGTTAGTATCTTTAACCGTTTTCAAGTGTAAACTAAATTATAATTCTAAGGCTACTGTCTTAAGTCTTCAATAAAAATCCATGTGCAATGAAGCTTGATGCTTATTGGAGTGTGAAGTTTGAGCTGTTGGTTTTGGACAAGAATCATGAATAAAAATACCCATATATTTAGTAAACCAAGTACAGATATCCCCAATATCTGGAAGCCTCTTCTTGCCTACCTTTTACCTTTGGTTTCAGTTAAGCTTAGAATATTTGTGATTTGTTTTGTAATTCTAATTCTATTAAATAGTAATTTACGTTACAAGACCGGAAAGTAGTGTTTTTCAGGTCTAGACAAGCATTTCCAGGGCGAGCCATGGGCGAGTCCTGGAAGCTTGGAGAGACCTGGAAAACACTAATTTTCGGTTGCGTGACGTACAATATTTTTTTTAATACCGACACTTCGATATATTTTATAATCCACGCGAAACAAGTTTGACATAAAGAACAAAATTAAAAATCAACGAACTGTCACTCGACAATACATCGAAATGTTGTTGTCATAATAACGAAATCAAGGTATCTTGTATTATCAAAGAACGATTGGAAAAACAAAAAACAGGGTGACAGTGATATTAGAGACCGGAAAAGTGACATTAGAGTCCGAAAAGATTTTTCCGGTCTCTAATGTCACTTTTCCGGTCTTGCGATCGGAAAAACGGTATTTTCTAGACGAAAAATTGTCCAGAAAGTGTAAATTTTCTGGTTGGTTTTTAAAAAATGTTTTTTTCGATGCATCGCAAACTTTGTTTTTCCGCGATACATTTCCTGTGGACATCCCTAAACGGAAATGAATGAAACAACGTCATTATGGCCTCATCTTGGGCGTTGTCATACTGCAGACTTTTTTTTAAGGTTTTAGACAAAGACAGAAAATTACCAATGGGTTCATTTTCATTGATACATATAGCATTGCGACAATTCTCATGGTGACAAAGTAGAAGTGGCTAATGCAAGGTGTTGTTCAGAGTTGGACAAACTTCCCCTACCGCCTGACGACCGTTCTTCGATGGTTATTTTACGTCTAAATCGATAATAATGATAGACCATGGACAGACATCTGTCGATACAGGAGTAAGTTGTCTCTGGTTGTACAGTGAATAATGCGCATAATATGATGGTCAAACAAGGCCGGTTGCTAATGGTATTTGGTAAAGATGCCGCAGATTGGGTTGTTACTTCGTTGTGATGTTAATAATGGTTATCGTGCCTTGTATAGAAAGATGGACATTTGCCATAAAAGCTTAATACCTAAATATATTATATAATAATTTAAAATCTACTTTACTACTACTACTGTGCGAGCAAAAATTATTTGCATCAAAGAGGCCTTGGATGAAAAAACGTATAGGGCTTGGTTTAGACAATGATATGGGGACGATATATCTAACCAAATCTAGGTTAAAATTTTGTCAAATTCATATTATGACATGATATGCCAAACTAATGAGTAATAAAATAATTAGACAAATACAAATTTATTTTTATTGTTTACAAAATTAACAAAGCAAGAATATACAGAAAGAAAAAGAAAAATAATTACATAAATTGCTGAAATTGGCCACCGCAATGCTCCAAACATAAATTCACACGTCTCTTCATATTTTCGAAAGTGTTGACCAGCATCCCTGGAGAAATGTTACCACATTCTTTTATAATCCTTTCTTGTAATAATTGTTCTAAATTTGCAACTTGTGTTTTAAAAAGAGTGTTCTTTAAATGAGGAAAAACGAAGTAATCCATAACCGTTAAACAAGGTGATCTAGGTGGGAATTCAATGTCTGATCGAAAACTGATCTGTCGTCGAAAAAATTGCGTAAGTAGTTAATGGTTTCGGCGGCTGTACCTATGGGCGGTTACACCGTCCTGTTGAAAATATCCAAAACGTAGTTGGTCGTCAAGTAATTGCTCCACAAATGGATTCAAAATATTGTCTCTATACCGCTGTGCTGTAACTGTGTCATGGAAAAAAATAGTACCAACAATTCTTCGGGAAACAGCTAACCAGACACCACCAGACTGGCCATAGGAAATCCGATTTAAATGTTGCTATATACCTTCAAATATAAGCTTACATATTAATTTTACATCAAAATTGTATTAGACTTTTTTGAAGGCGATGTTTTATACTGGGCTTTACGTTAGCTAAGCTACCTAAAACTGAAAATTTCTAAATTAAAAAAAAAAAAAAAAAATAAATTGCGTTACATTTTTTTTCAATAATTTTGCATATATGGACCTAGAACTTAATTCTTAACAACTTTTTCAAATACATTACTTGGATTTCTCGTCTCCTAACATCCCTCTTTGTACTTTCACTTTTTTTTAATAGTAGTCATGTGACGTAATCAAAATCGATTTTAGGTTATCAAACATACAGAACTGATTCTCCTGCAAAGTTTTTTCGGTACTCTGCTAATAAAATCTTTTCCCAAATGTTGAGAACCGATTTGCCCGAGATATAAGAAAAAAAAGATTACAACGACATTTTTTATTCAATATCGGGCCGTGTCTATTCAATCGTGAAAGGGGGCGCCCACCTGTATTGTTCTAGAAGTATTTCCTGGTTACAATTATAACTTTCTGTATTTAATGATTTACCAATAAAGACTATATATATAAACGCCCACATGGGCCCTTCTACAGGGTGTCTCAAAAAGGTGCGGGAAAAATGCTACCACAAATTCCTGAGGCTTAAATATAATACAAGTTACCTCGGTCCAAAAGTGGATAATTTCGGAGATACAGAGTGTCACAAGTTTAATTTCGTTTTAGTTTTCATAAATAATTTTTTTAATAATTGGTGTATTGGCACAATATTCGGGTTTGTTTATCTTTAAACCTCAGGAATTCACGGTAGCATTTTTTCCACGCCTTTAAGATACACCTTGTAGAATTTACCTTAATAAACCTGATTTTCTAAAAGTAAATTGGATTATATATTTAGATAATTATTTACCCTTATTATTATGGCAGTATAGTATCGTCGATGACACGTATGTTATCTTGTTAATTGTATAAGTTCTTATATAAGTAAATAGTTATATAAACAGTTTATATGTATTGACATATATATAATAATATATTCGAATTGGGTATATTGAGTTTTAGCAGATCTTTATATTTAGTGAGATTTATTTTTATGTTAGGTTGATTATTAAATTTAGAAATGGTAGTTTTTAATGTCTATATTAAATATAAATGAAAAATGTTGTGTTTTTAAAATTGAAAAAAGTTTTTCACCTCCGCCGGGATTCGAACCCAGAACCTCACGCTTACCAGTCGAACGCTCTAACCAATTGCGCTACGGAGACACTAGGATTCTCTCACCAACTTCGGCAATATAACTATTCAATTTTTTTTTTTGAAAATTAAAAATTAAAGCCATCTATTAAAAATATCTTGCTTTAGTCACAATTGTCATTGATTTCCGTTAACACTTTCTGACCAAATATTGGAAAATATTTGTTTTAAAAGTGTTTTTTACGCGGCGTATCAAAACCCTTCATTTACATAATAAAATTATTGAAGCGATCACGATATTATAATTAACATATATTTTTTTGTTGCAGGTATGTACCAGTTTAAACCAACCTACAAGTCGACAACGTGTACGGTAAGAACACATATTTTTGCTTAAAACAAACGTTCATTGGCAAGTTACATTATTTATTTTAACGAAAAATAATATTGGCGAAATTGAAAAAGAACTAAACTTTTGTACATTAAAAAAACTCCTGATTTACTTATAGGTAATTAGCAAAATCTTATCGGAAAGCGCAGAAATACGCATCAGCTTTTGCGTTTTTTCCATCAATATAAATAATGTGTGTGTTATTGAAGTGGGCATAAAATGCTCCTATAGTTGGTTATTGTCTGCAATATGCTGTTTCGAATTTCTTAATAAAGTCGGACCGAGCCAAAATCCTGATTTAACAATGGTTAAAGTTTGCTTGACAACAACCAGAATATGTAATATTTTATAGCCTTAGCATTAATCCTTAATGCATTATACCCTAAATAACTTGCCTGATGACTCTCCTGTATTTAACAAATATAATTCCCGCTTTATCCCAAAAGTTTCTTCTGGGTCTAATTTTTCTTTAGAAGTCAACAATTCTGTTACTCACCTTGTTGAAATTTATGCCTATATAGTTTGTCTGGCGAATTTTGTCAAAAAATGTTTGGTTGAGATGTGTTTAATGCTTTAGCAATAGTACTTTTAAATGACGATCATCGAGAACATCAGTATTGATAGCGCCTGAAAAGCTTTAACTTCATGGGTCATCATCCATGGATTCACGAGTCCATGGAAATTGTTTTGACCAATATGTTACCTTGAAATATGCTAGAGCTTCGTCTCCATACACTACAATTATTATTGGTCCGTGTCTATTTTTACAATTTTATTGTCTGTAAATTTTTTGCTCATTATTTCCGAACACCATGTATAACAAATTTTACAAAACTCTGTTGCAAAACATTTAGAATCCAGACTAAAAATTCACAAATCTTGCATCTTACGCAAGTATCATGGGCGTATTGAAAATACCTACCACATACAGTGGCGAGAAGGAAACCATTATGTCACGGCACAGATTACTCCTATCTGTGAGTATGTAACGTGCCGCTATCACGCGTTATTATGACGGCATGGATGTTCCGATTTAGTTTGAAATAATAATTAAATTATTGAAGTGAAAACTTCTTTAGGCGCGTTTAGCACTTTTTGTGGGCACTGAATTAAACTGAGCCGTCACGCGTCGCCGTCACGCGTCGCCGTCACGCGTCAGGCGTCAGACTCGGGTGTGCTACGCTCGAATTCAACTGCTATATTCAATCCGAACTGACCCTGACCCGAATGAACGTTATATGAAAGAGCATGCCGCCATCGGTCGCATTCAGTATCGACGTATCGACGTGGAAACAGTCAGTGTGCGTTGTCTAGACACTCGTCTGCGTCTCAGGTATGTTCTGGCATTTTTTAAATTATTAAATTATATATTTACGTAGGGTGAAGTAAGGTTTACCGTAATTGCTTATTCCGTGGACCTAATTTATTATGATTTCTGACTTCTGTTGAAGATGTAAAAATTCAAGGGTTGTTCAATTTTAGGAAATATATTTTTTCGTATGCAGTAAAATTATCCCGTATTCCAAGTTTATGTTATTTTTGAAGTGAAAACTTCTTTAGGCGCGTTTAGCACTTTTTTGTGGGCACTGAATTAACCTTGTTGAAGTTTTCACTTCTGTGGTGTGTTCTTAAGCACACACAATTTTTTTATACTTAGAAATGTGTAAATTATACTTAGAAATGTGTAAATTTGACTGTTTTGTTAAAATAAAAAATATAGGATAATCTGTATATTAGTACATATTGAAGAGAGCTCAAAACCACCTTTTCAAAAATAGCGACAAAATTATTTCTTTAGCTATACACAGCAATTTACCTGCTGGTCCTTGTACTCTTTGTTCATGAAATGTCTAAATCTTAAGTCGGCTATGAAATGTTTTGGATTGGTATATCCATTCTCCCCCGACTTTCTGTGTAATACGCCAAGACCGCCGCGCTATTTCACTTTGTTTCAGCGACATTCACTGTTTATTTTTTTCCAATTTTATCGAAATTGAAACACTCAAAAATGCGGTTACCATGATATCGACTAATATGGACACTTGAAAATTTTTAAAATTACGAAAACGTTATCTGATATCAATGAAATTTAGACGAATAAAATCTATTTGCACTGTCGTAGATTAAATTTTGAATGATACACGTTCGATATGAACTTTGTTAATGAAACTTGTGCAATTAAATGGGCTGACGCCTCGTGGTTTAACGTTGCACACGTTTCATTAGTGTTCATTGAACTAGTATCATTAATAACTATCTACTAACTGTTCTCAGACTTCTACTGTTCTCTCTCCCGGCCACATTATCTTAATATCAACAAATATAATAATAAATGCCGAAACCCAAAACAAAATAATATTAATACTCAACAGATGATGTAATCGATCCTGTGCTGCTCGGATGTTTGTTTAGACTTCACCGCCATGTTATTTATGTGCATGTCGCATGTCGCGTTCGTTTTTCATGAAATATACCCGTATATACTTAGTATTTTCAATACTAAAAACAAATTGCAACCAAATTTGACACACAAGTAGAAAAATGTTGACACCATTAAACGTTACTATAGGAAACACACAGCTAGTTGTTTCATATCATATACCGTAAAATGGGGGGGATTTGACCGCTGGGGTGAATTTGACCAAAAACATAAAAAAATATTCATTGGGGTTTGCTTGTGTCACCCTGTACGTTTTTTGGAATTAGTTCTAATAATTTGAATTTATGGATATCTTTAAATTAACTATTAAATTGAAATAAATTTAAACAATATTCAAAGGAGGTTAAATACGCGATATTCCCAAGTAAGGAAAATTTGTTAAAAAAAAATACTGTTAAACTTTACTATCTGGAAAATTAAGGAAATTTTAATTTTTGCTATAGTGTTATTATTTTAATAGTATATTATATAACAATACCATATAAGTCACATTTTAAAAATAAAAGCAGCTAATATTGCCAAAAATTTGTTTTTAGTCACGTCATGCAATTTTTTTACTATTTTGGGGTGAAGTTGACCGCAGAGTTGAAGTTGACCTTGTAAAATGTTGTTTGCTATAAATAGATCAGTCGTCGCTGTCGCGCGTCATCTAGTCCGCTTCTTTAGTTTGTTTCGAACTGTGCGAGCATAAACATCTTTTTAAAATGCCGAGAGTGTATACGCGTAAATTGGGTGCAAAGCGATTTAAGCAGTATACGGAGGAAACTTTAGAAAAATGTTTAAGTCAAGTTTTAGATGGAAAAATAAGTGCAAATAAGGCTGCGAAAAAATATAAAATTCCTAAAGGGACACTAATTAACAAAATGCATGGTCGACACATTAAGAAACATGGAGGCCAAACTGTGTTTTTGGCTGCTGAAGAAACTGACTTTGTCGAAGGACTGGTTACGTGTGCAAAATGGGGTTTTCCCCTTAACACTCTCGATTTACGTTTAAGTGCAAAGGCTTATCTGGATCGCATAGGAAGAGATTCGCGGTTGAAAAAAAACTTACCAGGTAGGTTTTGTGTTTCCATAAGCACTTGGCTTTCTATATTAATTTATTATTTGTGTTTTTTCAGGACCTGATTGGGCAAAATCTTTTTTATCGCGCCACAGATACACTTTAGCCGAAAGATTAGGCAACAATATTAAACGATCCCGTGCTGCTGTAGATGTTGACCTGCTATCCTCATTTTTCGACGAACTTTCTAGAACACTTGAGGGAGTTAAACCAGAGGCGATTTTCAATTATGATGAAAGCAACTTGAGTGACGACCCTGGGAAGAAAAAGCTCATTTTTAATAGGGGTGTAAAATATCCAGACAACGTTATTAATTTTACAAAAAGTGCTGTGACCCTAATGTTGTGCGTTTCTGCAAGCGGTGATATGCTGCCACCATATGTTGTTTATAAGGCGGCGAATTTGTGGGATTCTTGGCGTGAAGGTGGTCCAAGAGGCGCTCCATGTTGCAATAAAAAATGCTGTGCAAAGGGAACCAGGTACAATCGCTCGAATCATGGTTGGTTTGACGCCAATTGTTTTACCGACTGGTTCAAGTCTTCCTTTTTACCCCATGCTAAACTCATAGAAGGAAAGAAGGTTCTACTAGGAGACAATCTTTCTTCCCATTTTACAAAAGAAGTCCTGAAATTGTGCAAAGAAAATAATATAGACTTTGTATGCCTTCCACCAAATGCCACTCACTTGTGCCAGCCACTCGATGTAAGTTTTTTTGGACCTATGAAAGGTTATTGGAAAAAAATATTACATGACTGGAAAAAGAGCAACCCAACGACTTCTTCAGTTGAAAAGAGTGTGTTTCCTAGGTTATTAAAAAAATTGTTTGATGAATTAGCTCCGGTGGCGTCCAAAAACGCTCGGAGTGGGTTTTATGCCTGTGGAATTTTTCCTTTGTGCAAAAAAAAGCTTCTGGACAAAATCCCTAAAACGACAGACACCCCTAAGCAAGACGGGGTCGGAGAAATATTAGTTGATTATTTAAAAGGCCAACGAAACCCAAACAAGCGCGATTCTACAATAAAAAGAAAAAAATTAAATGTTGTGCCTGGGCGGTCAGTTGCTTTTGAAGACTCTCCGGAGAAAATCGATGATGATAATAATAACTTACCTAGCACCAGTGGAATCCTAAATGTTAAAAGAAAAATCTGCGAAGAAAGTGACGAATCAGTCTCCGATGACGAAATAGACAAACCGAATCAATTTATTTTCGAGGACAACATTCAAGAAGAATCCGATAATGGCGATCAACAAATACTAATTGATTCCTGGGTAGTTGTGGAATATCAGACTAAAAAAACAAAAAAGCATTTTGTCGGGCAAATTGCGTCAATCGATAGTTATGAAGCATCAGTTAAGTTTGTCAAACGGTCGAAAAATGACAGATTTGTCTGGCCAAATGTTGACGACATAGATGTTATTTCGCTTCCTGACATAAAAAAAATATTAGATAACCCCATAGTCTGTCGTAGGGGGCAACTTTTATTTGATATAGACATGACAAGCTTTAATTTTCAATAAGCCGAGGAAATTAAGTCATAACTTAGGTTTTTTCGGGTTAAAAAAACCTTGTTTTGTTTTATTTTCGTGATTTTTAGTATTTCTATGTTTTGTGTTCATGATTATATTTCAAATATATTTTTAACATATACTAAACTGTGTTTTATTTGGTCAAGTTCACCCATATTGCACAGAAAATACTTTTAACATGCAAAACTCATATACGGTCAATTTCACCCCAAAGGGGGTGAACTTGACCAAAGTCACTTTTTTTTTTTTTTAAGTTATGACTTTTTTTTTGCAATTTTAATGTAGCATATTTAAAGTAAACACCAATACCCATAATATACTTGTATACACAAAAATGAAGCATAATTTAAAATATGATTTTTATATGGTCAAAGTACGAAATCGGTCAAAGTCACCCCATTTTACGGTAGTTAGATAATTTTCCCCCGTAACTAGAAAATATACTTTAAATTATTTATTTATAATGAGCTTTTCAATGAAACCGATACATCCTCCAGACGACAAACACAGCCCAAGGGTGGCGTCATTAAACTGATGATGGTAATTAGCAAGCAATAATTCCAAAACTACTAAACCCATTAAAGAAGTTCGCGATCCAACTTTATCGAGCTTATACGGCGCAATAATCTGAAACAAGCCCGTTGACTATATTATGCAACTCTCAAAAGTAACTTTGTCAAAACTCACGATACAGTCTAGACGTTAACAGAGGCTTGCCTGGTCGTTCGGGCACTCCATCACCAAGATGGCGCAACTTTGCCCCATTATTGTGATGGTTATGGCTCTGTTATTGTCTATTAGAAGTGTCGCCAACTTAAGAAACTTTAACGGCGGCCGTATAAAATTAATTTCGAATAAAGTTGCTGACAACTACTTGTATATTTCACCGCGAGATAAAACGAGCGTTTAGTTATGAAGGGGGTTTATACTTTGCCAAGTTGTTGCCATGTTTAAAGCAAGAAGAAACATCCTTTAATTTTATGTTGCTTTTATATACACAGTGATAATATTTTCACTTTTGTACGTTACATTGTTATGTTGGGCGGTTCGCTTTTACCATCAGATTTGTCGGGTTGCTTCGCGCCTGTTCGTTTAATGTTTCAAAGGGGAGGGAGAAATCTGAACGCCGTTTGTTTATCATATCGTCGAGCAACTGTCACCCTGTTGAAGTCTGGTGTATTTTACGTTAAGCGGTTGGCTACAGAAACAGAAGCGGACTAAGTTCTTTTACCTTCGCCATGTGTTAAATTTTGTAAGGGAGTCTTAATATTTTGTAAAGATATAGCGTAGATACTAATTTTACTATTTATAAAATAAAATATTCATAGTATGTGTTAAAAACACCATATTGGGAACCCTTTGTGTATTCTTACTTTTGTGGGAATTTTATATAGGGCTATATATAGAGTGTCACGTAACTAAGTGGGCTATACAGCAACAGGAGATAGTGGACTTAGAAATATGTAATTTAATTTCATTTCTTATACGGTTAAAGAGATACAGGGTGATCCAAGTAAATATTTACTTTTAAAATTGGCGATGATTTGATGTTAAGCGGATATGAATCACATTTGGTGTAGTTATGTTTTTGAGGCTAAGAAGGATGATTCCATAATGAACTTAAAGATATCTCCTAGAGAACGCTAGCTACACAATATGCGTTTGACAAATTCTCGCATATATTTTTTGTCTCTCACATTTCTGACCTTTATCTCAAATTATGGAAGAGGGATCTTTTATACGTTAGAAAGTTGTACTTCATTAATCTCGATGGCAAGAAATATTTAAATAAACATACCTTTCCTAACGAAGTATATTTATTGAAAACTAACCGTGCGTTCTTAAGCATTAAGCATAAATTACATATTTTCAAGTCTACTATCTCCTAATGCTGTATTTGCCCCTTAGTTATGAGACATCCCGTATATAACTAGACTGGGTACATATCGCTAATCGTCAGCCGAGAGTGCATCTATTATTAGTAGTAAGTTAAAAAAAATTTTTTAGATTTTTCGTAGCGAGATTTATAGCTGTAAGAATCCTAAATGAAAAATTTTTCAGTTCCTAAATAACAAAGTTATATACAACAGCTGTCATTTTGACAGGTAAATTGCAAGTTTTTTTTAAGCTTTTCTTGTATCTAGGATTATAGCTGTAAGAATTCGAAATTTAAAAAAATTCAGTACCTAAATAACAAAGTTCTATACGACAGCTGTCAGATTTTGACAGGTAAGTGTCAATTTTTTTTTAGCTTTTTCGTAGCGACGGTTATAGCTGTAAGAATCTCAAATTTAAAAAAAATTAGTACCTAGATAACAAAGTTTTATACGATACCTGTCAGATTTTGACAGGTAAGTGTCAATTTATTTTAACTTTTTTCGTAGCGAGGGTTAAAGCTGTAATAAAACTAAATTTAAAAAATTTTCAGTACCAAAATAACAAAGTTCTATACGACAGCTGTCAAATTATATATACTTAAATAGTAATTCTTATTTTTTATAATTTGCTACCATTTCTATGCTGTTTAGGTATAGAACAATATATTTGAAAAAAGTAGTACTTGAGATGATCTAAACGAATATCCGAACCAAAAGTATATCGGACGCACCCAATTCGATTTATTAACGATCCAATATGACCCTACATTGATTTTAAAAAAATCAAAAAAATTACTTCCCAACTTTCGATCGCGTTCGCAAACAACAGTGTTTTGTAGCCCAACGTCGTCTACACGTCAAAAAAGTTTAAATCGATTAAAATGATTTTTGCCACCTGTATCGCCCTACAACGAAAAAAAATATATTTTTTAACTTTGACTTTAATAACTTTTTTCCGGTACACCCTGTATATTTGAAATTGTTTCCAGAACGTGCCCCGACTATTCCTCTCTACGTCCAGAAAGTTTGAATCGTTTTGCTCTAACCGTTTCCGAAAAAAAAAATCGCGAATATCGAAATGTCGAATAACCTTCTACCACGTGGCGACGGATTATCAATGTCGGAACGCCATCTTTAAAATCGAAATTACAACTATTTCTGAAACATTTTGGGCAAATATTTTGGTCAATAAAATTAGAAGAAGGTTCAAGGTAGATATTCCACCCGATTTAAAATCTGGAAATGTTCTTATTATTCTAGCAAGTCACGCTGAAAACACCCATTTTTCGCCATTTTTGACAGCCGGATTTTTAGAATTAATAATTAATTTAGATACATCAATATCAAGGCACTCTTAGTCAAAAGTGAATGGTGTTAGAATTTGTAAAGATTGCCTGTTTCCGCACCCAAAAAAGCGACTTTTCTCAATTTTGCGAATATATTTTAATGATTTTGAATATGTAGAGGTGTTGCGAAGTAATCAGCGCATTTTTTGAGAAAAAAATAAAACGGTTTTGTTAAAAATTGAATAAGCTACAGTCGATATAGTAAAAAAAAAGCTGCCGTTTTTTTCGTATTAAAGATAAAGAAACGAAAAATATCTCTTAAATACAATTTGACGAGCTCTATCCGCTAAAGTTTACAACGTTTCGATCAAAAGTCGTTTTCAGTACGAAAAAAAATAAAAACCGTGAAAAAATCAGGCCTAACTTTATGATTTCCACTTTCTTACAATTTTCGGCAATTTCCATTCCAGTTAGGTATAGAACGATATATTGGAAAAAGGTAGATTTTGAGATGGCCTAACCGATTATCCAAACCGCATGTTGATTGGATGCACCCAATTCGACTTATTAGCGATCCAAGAGGTACCATTTTCGACCAAATTTTGACTTTGAAAAAATAAAAAAAATTACTTCCAAACTTTCGATCCCGCTCACAAACAATAGGGTTCTGTAGCCCACGGTCGTCTACGCGTCGAAAAAGTTTAAATCGAAAAAACTAATTTTTGTGGCCTGTATCGAATGCCAACGAGATCCCGATATTTCTCGACTTTAAAAATTAATAACTTTTTTCCGGCACACCCTGTATATTCGAAATGTTCACACAGCGTACCCCCACTATTCCTCTGTAAACCCAAAAAGTTTCAATCGTCCCACATTAACCGTTTCCGAGAAAAAAAATCGCAAATGTGAAAATGTCGAAACTGACGACGCCGCCGCCGCCGACCACGCCGACAACATACGCACATATTTCAAATGTAGCAGACTATATAGAGCAAAATTTTCGGGAAGCAGTCGGGGTTGTCGTGCTTCCGCGTGAAGGCGACGAATAACATATCGCGTGTTCGCGCGATATGTAACAACTAGACTGGGTACATATCGCTAATCGTCAGCCGAGAGTGCATCTAATATTAGTACTAAAAAAATTATTTTCTTTTCCTTTTCTCTATTTACTATTGCTTTTTTTACCTCACCTTCCTGCGGAACGTGAAGGGAAAACATATCGCTAAATTGTCATTATAACAACTGACAAAAACTAAAAAATAAAAAAAAAACGGGTGCAAAATTTCCGGTTTTTCGTATAGATAGGTAGTTTTTGAAGACGGCATCGTATATTGGTCGACGTCCTATTTCCATTGCCGTCTCGCTCGATTCACTACGACTTTTCATTACTGAAATATATGTTATTTAATATTATGATATTGATATGGACATTTATAGGTGCTTTTTAAACTCGCACACCTTTGTGCAATGTGGGATGTACTTTTTATATTTCATTATCATTATCACATTATCAGCTAATAAATTTGCGGAAATATTATTGTGCCGAGCCCTTCGGGCACGGCACTGCTCGAGTTCGTTCGTTTAATTTTATACTTTTGACGATTTGTTAGCAAGCCCTAACCGTTAAGCACTTCGATTCGTGTTCAAAAAAGTATGTGTAGTTTCTTTACAACCCAGGTCGCAATAAAAATATAAGTATGTGTAATTTTTTACTGCTCAAGTTCGTTTTTTTCGTACTGATGATTGATGCTGTAAGAATCTGAAATTCAATCATTTTTATTACCTAAATAAGAAAGTTTTATACGACAGCTACCATTTTGACAAGTAAATGTCAAGTTTTTTAAAGCTTTTCTTGTATCTGAGATTATAGCTGTAAGAGTACGAAATTTAAAAAAATTTCAGTACCTAAATAACAAAGTTCTATACAACAGCTCTCAAATTTTGACAGGTAAGCGTGAATTTTTTTTTAACCTTTTTCGTAGCGAGGGCAATAGCTGTAAGAATCCCAAGGTGAAATAATTTTCAGTTCCTAAATAACAAAGTTTTATACGATAGCTGTGAAATTTTGACAGGTAGGAGTCAGTTTTTTTTTATCCTTTTCGTAGCGAGGGTTATCGCTGTAAAAATCCTAAAGTGAAAAATTTTTCAGATCCTAAATAACAAAGTTCTATACGACAGCTGTCATTTTGACAGGTAAATGTCAATTTTTTAAAAGCTTTTCTTGTATCTAGGATTAAAGCTGTAAGAATCCAAAATTTAAAAAAAATTCAGTAGTTAAATAACAAAGTTCTATACGACAGCTGTCAAATTTTGACAGGTAAGTTTAAATTTTTTTTTTTAGATTTTTCGTAGCGAGATTTATAGCTGTAAGAATCCTAAATGAAAAATTTTTCAGTTCCTAAATAACAAAGTTATATACGACAGCTGTCATTTTGACAGGTAAATTGCAAGTTTTTTATAAGCTTTTCTTGTATCTAGGATTATAGCTGTAAGAATTCGAAATTTAAAAAAAAATCAGTACCCAAATAACAAAGTTCTATACGACAGCTGTCAAATTTTGACAGGTAAGTAAAAATTTTTTTTTTAGATTTTTCGTAGCGAGATTTATAGCTGTAAGAATCCTAAATAAAAAATTTTTCAGTTCCCAAATAACAAAGTTATATACGACAGCTGTCATTTTGACAGGTAAATTGCAAGTTTTTTTTAAGCTTTTCTTGTATCTAGGATTATAGCTGTAAGAATTCGAAATTTAAAAAAATTCAGTACCTAAATAACAAAGTTCTATACGACAGCTGTCAGATTTTGACAGGTAAGTGTCAATTTTTTTTTAGCTTTTTCGTAGCGAAGGTTATAGCTGTAAGAATCCCAAATTTAAAAAAAATTCAGTACCTAGATAACAAAGTTTTATACGATACCTGTCAGATTTTGACAGGTAAGTGTAAATTTATTTTAACTTTTTTCGTAGCGAGGGTTAAAGCTGTAATAAAACTAAATTAAAAAAATGTTTAGTACCAAAATAACAAAGTTCTATACGACAGCTGTCAAATTATATATACTTAAATAGTAATTCTTATTTTTTATAATTTGCTACCATTTCTATGCTGTTTAGGTATAGAACAATATATTTGAAAAAAGTAGTATTTGAGATGACCTAAACGAATATCCAAACCAAAATTATATCGGACGCACCCAATTCGATTTATTAACGATCCAATATGACCCTACATTGATTTTAAAAAAATCAAAAAAATTACTTCCCAACTTTCGATCGCCTTCGCAAACAACAGTGTTTTGTAGCCCAACGTCGTCTACATGTCGAAAAAGTTTAAATCGATTAAAATGATTTTTGCCACCTGTATCGCCCCACAACGAAAAAAAACATATTTTTTAACTTTGACTTTAATAACTTTTTTCCGGTACACCCTGTATATTTGAAATTGTTCCCAGAACGTGCCCCGACTATTCCTCTCTACGTCCAGAAAGTTTGAATCGTTTTGCTCTAACCGTTTCCGAAAAAAAAATTCGCGAATATCGAAATGTCGAATAACCTTCTACCACGTGGCGACGGATTATCAATGTCGAAACGCCATCTTTAAAATCGAGATTACAACCATTTCTGAAACATTTTGGGCAAATATTTTGGTCAGTAAAATTAGCAGAAGGTTCAAGGTAGATATTCCACCCGATTTAAAATCTGGAAATGTTCTTATTATTCTAGCAAGTCACGCTGAAAACACCCATTTTTCGCCATTTTTGACAGCCGGAGTTTTAGAATTAATAATTAATTTAGATACATTAATATCAAGGCACTCTTAGTCAAAAGTGAATGCTGTTAGAATTTGTAAAAATTTGTAAAGATTGCCTGTTTCCGCCCGAACAAACCCGAACAAACCCAAAAAAGCGACTTTTCTCAATTTTGCGAATATATTTTAATGATTTTGAATATGTAGAGGTGTTGCGAAGTAATCAGCGCATTTTTTGAGAAAAAAATAAAACGGTTTTGTTAAAAATTGAATAAGCTACAGTTGATATAGTAAAAAAAAAGCTGCCGTTTTTTCCGTATTAAAGATAAAGAAACGAAAAAATATCTCTTAAATACAATTTGACGAGCTCTATCCGCTAAAGTTTACAACGTTTCGATCAAAAGTCGTTTTCAGTACGAAAAAAAATAAAAACCGTGAAAAAATCAGGCCTAACTTTATGATTTCCACTTTCTTACAATTTTCGGCAATTTCCATTCCAGTTAGGTATAGAATGATATATTGGAAAAAGGTAGATTTTGAGATGGCCTAACCGATTATCCAAACCTAATGTCGATTGGATGCACCCAATTCGACTTATTAGCGATCCAAGAGGTACCATTTTCGACCAAATTTTGACTTTAAAAAAATCAAAAAAATTACTTCCAAACTTTTGATGGCGCTCACAAACAATAGGGTTCTGTAGCCCACGGTCGTCTACGCGTCGAAAAAGTTTAAATCGAAAAAACTAGTTTTTGTGGCCTGTATCGAATGCCAACGAGATCCCGATATTTCTCGACTTTAAAAATTAATAACTTTTTTCCGGCACACCCTGTATATTCCAAATTTTTACACAACGTACCCCCACTATTCCTTTCTAAACCCAAAAAGTTTCAATCGTCCCACTCTAACCGTTTCTGAGAAAAAAAATCGCAAATGTGAATGACGCGCGGTGTAGCGCGATATGTAATAAGTAAATGGTTTAACTAGGTTGAGTAGGATGAGTTAACCAAAATGGTGTTTGAACTCACCATTAAACTTAAATAATAGACACAATAAAATATGTCTGAAATGTATAGAATCTAAAAGTAAAATGTTTAAAACACACAGTACACTAAAAACACCCACAGAAACACTTAAAAAATATCAAAATCGGAAGAAAATAATATGACGCAACCTGACGCGTGAGCTTGCTACGGCCCACTGCTGATCTGGGAACTTTAACGACGAAACCAGTTTAGCTGTTAATGTCAAATGTCGTTGTCTTCTGTCGAAACGGTTTGTTTTAAGAGAACGTTAACTCATATTACTTAACACATATTTTTCCAAGAGAATTTCGACCGATTTTTAAGAGGAAATTTTTAAAAGGCGAGAATCCCAAAAATCTAAACTTGTTTAAGTGATGGAGAATAAAATTTAACTTACTGTTTGGGAAATTCGCCAATCCTATATTAACTATTTCATTTTATGAGAGTGAAACGTCCCCGATATGATCCTTAAAATTTTTAATTGTTTCTTCGGTAAAGTCTAATACTTTCGCCCACAGTATTACCATAAAAAAAATAGATAGTTATTAAACGGCACAATATTCTGGCAGTTGCAGCAAAATCCATTTTTAGTGCACAATTTTTAGTTTTCATTTCATTTGCCAATGTTTTATATTTACAAAATTTGTAGGTTAGAAAATAAGTAAAAAGTCTAAACCATCAAGATCGTTCGGTAAATATCAACGCGTCTGAATCCTCCGTAGTCACATGATCTAAAAACTTTCTTGCTCTGGTCTTATCTGCGAGGTAAAAACCGAACTGGACGTTCGTATCTTTTTTGAAGTAACCGCAATTTGTAGGGATAAATTATTAAAAAAATTATATCAGTATGGATTAAGGGGAGGGAGTTGTTTATAAATGGTTTCAAAATTATTTAAGTAATAGGCAGCAAAAAACAAAAATTAATAACATTTTTTCTAAAAAGAAATATAATAATATTGGGGTACCACAGGGTAGCATTTTAGGCCCATTATTATTTATTTATTCTTGAAATAAATGATATGCCAAATGTTTTAAAACAAAGTTTTATTCAAATGTTTGCTGATGATACTTCATTATATATAAAGGGTGTGATTGTATAGAAATTTTAAATTTTGAATTAAAAACTGTATCAAACCGGTTAAAGATAAATAAATTTAAAAAAATAAAAGATGATATTGTTAAACTAGTTTAAATATTTTATAAAACTTCGTTAAATTGTAGCACATTGCTAAATAAATCTTGTTACTACTACTACCGGGAGGGGGGGATTTGTTTTGCCTTATATTTGTTTTATAAAACGTCCTCCTTAAAGTATGACCTGGAATCAATTCTGCATGTTTAAGTTATTTAAGACACGATTAAGGACCCTTTTTCTAAATCTTACGTTATTTAGTTAATACTTGAAAAAGAGATTTTTGTTTATTTTCTAATCACTAATTACGCCGAAGAAAAACCTTTTTTTTTTAATCATATTAGATTTAAACCCAACATTTTCTCGGATTTAGGTTTAGTTGTGCATGGTATATTTTTGTAATAGTTTTCAGTTAAGGTAATAATAAATGTTCTAAATAGTAGATGCCCTTTACCCTTACAGTAAACACAATAAAATGGTGACATTAACTCGCTTTCCTAGACAAGCACACCACCGAGGTTGGCGCTAATGTTCGGTGAATAATTTAGCTCAGCGACTTCTGCAAACATAGAGAATGCATTTGAGAATGGCACGGTTTGGCTCTTCGAGCTCAATCCTTGCACTCAGCCCTCGCTATATGAACTGATTGATAGATTAATTAAATTTTCTTATCGTCCATAGGCGGAACACATAACGGTTGGTTCCATCTAAGTAAGGGAGTCAGACGCCAAATGTCCAAGAAGAATGTTTAAAAAAATATACAGTGTGTCCGCCTATGTTCTCTACAAATGGGAAACTTTTTTTGTTATTAATATTAGACAATCAAAAATTAAAATACCATATACAATGTACATGCAGGGTGGTCAAAAATGAAGAAATTGATAATTGACCCAAGAAAGACGTAGGTACTCCTAATTTTAATTTTAGAGCAAAATAAATTAATGTTACTTAGAATTAAATGTTATATCTAAGTTTAAATCCACTGCATTTCTATATTTGTCTAATATTTCTAAAATTATATTTTTTAAATAACTAAAATATACATTTAAATATGCAACTTACGCTAACAATATATCACCATTTATCAACATGATAACATATTTATTTTGCTTGTAAGCTTCTGTCTTGTAGCAATATTTGTGACTTATTTAAATAATTTATAAAAATATTTTTCAAACTAACATATTATCCTCAATTTTTTCTCTTGTTGTTTTATTGTCTCCAAATGGTCAACATCTTGAAATCGCCTTAGTAAGTATACTTTCCAATTATCATATAATTCTAAATTCCGCACCACACATTGGTTTTGAATGAGCATTGATCTCGAGTTTGCATTAAAATTAGGATTAACTAAAAGCGACTAATTGTGGCATATGTGTTTTTTTGTTTGTTAACTGTTTTTTTATCTTGGAATACACAGGGATTCAAGCACAATGGATACCCTGGGGCGGGTAGGTCACGACGGCCGTTTCGTCCTTGTTAGGACTCTACGGGCAGCCATAACCCAAGCAATCCCAACAACAGCGGTAAGATGTATTAAAAGCCTTTTTACAAAAGTAAAGCGGCCATAAATACACCAAAGCGCCATCCCAGCGGAATTAACTCCAATAGAAAAGGCAGTCAGACTGGTAATAATCGAAAGGTAAACAACTAAATAAACCACGAAGTGCATCACAATCCAGTATAGGAAACGCTATTTGCGTTTTCACCAAAATAGTCTGCAGTTTTGCAGATTAGAAACTGATCAACAGCGGCGCCCACTAGAATGCGCGCAATCCGCTAAGAAAAGCCACAAAAATGTTTAGAAGATAATAATAGTGTCTGCGAAAATAATTAAAAGCAAATTTTTAACATTTTGTGGCATATCGGACCAGTGTGACTGCTTTTTATATTGGAGTTAATTCCGCTGGGATGGCGCTACGGTGTATTGATGACCGCTTTACTTTTGTAAAAATGCTTTTAATACATCTTACCGCTGTTGTTGGGATTGCTTGGGTTATGGCTGCCCGTAGAGTCCTAACAAGGACGAAACGGCCGTCGTGGTCTACCCGCCCCAGGGTATCCATTATGCTTGGATCCCCGTGTATTCCAATATAAAAAACACTTGCACACTTGTCTCATATGCCGCAACTATTCGCTTTTAATTAATTTCGCGGACACTATATTATTTTTTAAATTAGGATTAACGTCACTCCACCAACCACAGTTTTGCCAACTTACTGTACCAAGTAAAAATAATAATATTTTGTGCTATTAAAGGATTCTAGCTCTCCTTGATTTACAGCACAAAATTCGAAACGTCGGACGTTCAAAGTCTCTTTGTTCAAGGTATGAGTAAATTGTGGTTTGTAAGACCGATATTGGTTTTTTCTTATTATTTTTGAAACTGTAGTTTTACATGCTTTATTTGACAATGTTGCTGACTTTTTGACATGACTTCGATTTCAGTCCCTAGTGAACGTTTCTTGTTAAATTTGTTTTCTACATTTCCCATAGTTCCGAATTTATTTAGGATATTTTTTACGGTCCTGAAATATAGAATTTTATCAGGATGTCTTTTGCTGAAAATGTCTACAGCTTCTTGGTACTTTTTATCAATTAAAGTTTTTATTATTAGATGTTTAGTTATCTTTGACATTTTGAGGCAGAACCACACTTATTATAATGCTATTATTAATTTTGACTAATAATTTTGTTGATGTGGGATAATATGACAAGACTTTGATAATGCATTAAGAATTAGCATTTACATTTTTAAAATTATTTTTTAATAAAAGGCAGTGGACTAAGTGGACTTAAACCTAGATATAACAAGTTGATGAATCTACTTGCGTTATCGTTAGTCGAAAATCTAAGCTAAATTCTGTGTGCGCTACTGCCATCTTCATCCTCTCCCTCCCAGCCGTACTCACGAGCAGAAAAAAGCCATACATTTGTTATAAAATAAGTTTTTCTATTTTTGTATTAAAATTTGTCCCTGGGTCGCGGGGCGGTATTTTTAAAAGCGATTTTGATTCGGAAATGTTATAAATTTTCTATTTTTTAAATATTTTGTTTTTTGATTTTAATTTATGTGGTTATTTAATTAATTTCAAAATCGTTTCGATACAAATTTTTGCCATATTCATAGCATTACATTTCCAAATTTTAATATGTACAATTTGCATTCCTCTTTTCATTGTTTCGTTTTAGTTTCATACATTTTTACCTTCAAACGGGAATAATTTTCATTGAAACACACGTATCTAAAAATTTTAAAACAGAATGTCCGCATTAGACGAAACAAAACATTACACGTCGTTTATACAAATAAAATGCGAACACAAAACTAAAAGCAACATTCTCATTATTTGACGTTTCGAAGCGTCAAACGGAACTGTTAACGCGCCCAAGATGGCGCGAAAAAAGTAATCTGTATTAAAGGACGCGGTCGAGTTGGGTGTATGAAAATTTAGGCATTCGTAAAAAATTGCTAAGAACTGATATGGTTCATCCAAACCCAATATGGCTAAAAAGATAAATGAATGCTCACACGATGGTACGTGTGTTCAAGCTAAAAATAAGGGTTGGGAACTAATTTGTCGTGAATTTAATTTGCTGTGCTTTAGCCAAAGTTCTTTTACGTTACTTTTAAATAGCAAAGCAAAGGATAACAAATATTTTTTCCTCCCCCCTTGCCGCGGTTAAGTATAACCCCCTATTTTTCACTTGTCCTCCTCCTCTTCGAATTGCAGCATTGTATGAATGATATATACTTCACATTTCTATTTGCTTAAACAATAAACACGTATACATAACCACAATGCCGCAAAGGATTTGTTTACTCGCGTTTAACTTGTCATTTTTGACGGGTTAGATAAAATCCTGTGTTAGGGTTTTAACCTAAGGATTAAAACGCGGTACACTATAAATTTATCGTTAATCTGTGAGTTAGCGTTAACCCTGGGTTAAAAACGTCCGTGCACTTGGCCATAAATGTAGCTATGTAATCATCCGAGATTTTTTCAAATTCCTTAAAATTTATCTAACCTACCATCTCGTTTATCTGTTTTATATGTTTTTACAGTATATAGATTGTAGATTTTCCGCGCCAGATGCTATTTCATGAATTGGCACCCATTTCGACTTTTCCTATATTTAAATCGGGTGCTCGTCGCGTGCATGTGTCTATGTGTACAACTAAAACAATAAATGCGGCGCCCATTCATATATACGGCGTAAAAGGGGAACCTTCTTGGCCCGGGCACTGTTTAGATTGTAATAGTAAGATCAAAGGCATTACGATAAAGGATTGAAGGGATGAGTTACAGAGGCGTACCTCAAACCAGTCAGTTATTAAAGAAGCTCTTTTATTTTTTTTTTCGTTCTTTTAACGGATCTGTAACCGAAGTGACATGGCGCAAAATTGGGATTGTACGGAGGAGGATCTAAGGTCTGAATGTTTCAAAAATTCAGTAGTTTAATAAGATCTATGGCATGGTGCCTTATATCATTGAGCATGGAAATACCATTGTTTGTTTGAAGGTGGTAGACAATGAAGTAATATGAAAGAAATTGCCTTGTCGGACTTCCATTGTCTTTATTTTGTTACTTAACACAACGTTTCGGTTAGTTAGTACCTCTAACCGTTTTCAAGTGTAAACTAAATTATAATTCTAAGGCTACTGTCTTAAATACTATCCATGTGCAATGAGGCTTGATGACTCCGCCTACGTGGTTATTGGAGTATAAAGTTTGAGCTGTTGGTTTTGGATAAGGGCATGCTTCCAGATATTGGGTTCTTGTTTTACTAAATATATGGGTATTTTGATTTATAAAAGCTGCTTTTTTGAATTTTCGTTTTCTCCAGTGCTGTTCCGTGTCCAAAACCTTGGCTTCTGACCACTGTATATTATGTTGGTTGGTCCATACATGTTCCGCTATACCTGATCTCGAAGTTTAACCTCTTTGAGTATGTTTCAGATGTTCTTTAACTTGTACGGGAAGAGGTATTTTTGTTTCTTCAATGTACGATTCGCCACACTCGCAAGGGATTTGATAGATACCTACAATTTTTTGTGTTTTCATTCTGGGGGGGTTTTACTTTTGTAAGAAAGCTTCTAAGGGTATTTCCGGATTTGAAGGCTGTTTTGATGTTATAGGTTTTGGTTATCCTTCTAATCTTTTCTTACATAAGGTATTGTAAGAAATGCTTGCTCCTCTTTCGTTTCTGTATTAGTTACAAAGGTTTCAGGGTAACCATTCTGTTTTAAATCTTTTTGATGTTTTGACGTTGCGTTTAGTAACAAAATAAAGACAATGGAAGTCCGACAGGGTAATTTTTTTGATGGAAATACCATGTTCCGAGTCTTCATTTGGTCGCAGTTCTTTTGCAGGCTACCAGTAATTTGATGAAGGCATATTTCAGAGTACCGGGTAAGACAACGATTGCGCGGAGTAACTTAAGTAAAATTTGTCGATGATAAGCTTTTGTGCTTGGATATTTTGCACAATTTAAAAAGATGTTGAAAAGTGGGATGTCACAAAGTTAGTTTTTTTAAATGAGACACTCTATATTTGAGTGGATTTTTAAATTCTACGTGTCGTTATACAGGGTGTTTCATTAAGGTCGAAGAGCGGCCATATCTCGGAAACTACTGGGCATAGAAACTCAGGAAAAGAAAAATGATAATAAAAGTGGCCATGAGAAAATTCTGGAAATAATTTTCAAGTTCCGCATTTTGCCGCAAGAGGGCGTAATTGAAAAGTAAATTTTTAAATTTTACATAACTCCGAAAATTCCACATTAAGGTATATGTTTGATAACACCATTTTTAAGCTTGGACAATTATGCATCATTTTGGTCTTATGCTCATTGGCGTACCGACCTTAATAAGAGTGGGGGAAGCTGTTGAAAGTGTAATCATTTAAATCGCTGTAACTTATAAACGACTTATCCGATTTTAGCAAACTAAAGACTGTTTGGAAGAGAAATGTACGCACTTTGACCAATCGTATTTAGTTCATAATAGTTCTCAAAAAAAAATGCTAGAGGGCGCAATTTGCAATAACAATACATTTTTTGATTTTCCTCCGAAAAAATAAATTATACGGTATAATTATGATACCATAATCGAAAAGTAGATGAAATTTGCTAGAAAAAATATTAAAACCGGTACGCCAATGAGCATAAGACCAAAATGATGCATAATTGTCCAAGCTTTAAAATGGTGTTATCAAACATATACCTTAATGTGGAATTTTCGGAGTTTTGTAAAATTTAAAAATTTACTTTTCAATTACGCCCTCTTGCGGCAAAATGCGGAACTTGAAAATTATTTCCAGAATTTTCTCATGGCCACTTTTATTATCATTTTTCTTTTCCTGAGTTTCTATGCCCAGTAGTTTCCGAGATATGGCCGCTCTTCGACCTTAATGAAACACCCTGTATAACTTTTCACTTTGCGTAATATGCGGAACGTAATAGTTTTCAAGATAATTCGACTTATATTCAAAATTTATTTTTTGTTCTAAAAATACCTGAATTTGAACTTCAAGCTATTCGTAATATTTATCCTGAATTTACTCGAAAGTGGATATGTTCCACTAATAAATATTTGACAATTCATTTACAGGGTGTTTCATTACTGCGTTCAAAGTCAGAAAATTTCTAATTGAAATGGAACACCCTACATATTTTGATATAGTTGATCAAAAACTTGTAATAATGTCCTATCTCTATCTCTAATAGTTCCGGAAATATTTTGATTTTTTGGGATTTGCTCTTTTTGTTCTAGCATCTTTTGTCAATGGATCTCAGTACCTCCAGCTTATTTTACAATTCTTACTAAAGTTGTTGTTATTTTAAGCGTTCTGTCTTGGTTAACGTATATTATTATCAATAATAAAAATAATTTTATCGCTTAAAATAGTATCATTAGACCAATTTAAATTTTCGGTAAACTGAATGTCGACCTAAAAGTTTAATATTTAACTCTATCCGAGTTAATGATGTCACCAAGAAATGTATTAAAATTTAAATACGCCTTAATAATTAATAAAAAACGCTACTAGGCTATTTAAAAGGGGCATTTAAATAGAACAACGAAATAAAATGATTTAAGCACTAAAACAGAAGTCTCGAAATTGAGATCAAGAAGTTTTGGCAGTTTATCTCGTGTTGCGTGTCACTCGACGACAACTAATTCCAGTCGGAGTTGGAGAAAAGTGAGAAAGTTCGGCCTACTATAGGGTTGCCATCTCTAAATTTTCAAAATTACGATTAGGTAGGAAAACTAACAGGACATTTAGTTTAGAAAACAGGTCGCGGTGTAAGAACAATAGATAGTTATAGGCACCGTAAACTGGGTCAATAAAAGTCAACTATGTTTCAACTGAACTAACTAACCTAAACTGGCAGGAAAACCGCAGCGCTATTACAGCACAGTCGGAAGGACCTAAGAAACATCACTGTCGTAGTCTCTGGACATTGCCTGTTCGGTAGACACGCTGAATGCAAATGCCGACTAATGACTTCTCTAGAAGTTGCAGAGATGAAGAAGAGGAGGAAAGTATTCAGCATTTCTTGTGTGAATGCCCCGGCTTTGCGAGAAGAAGGTTCAATGCACTGGGCGAACCATTTTTTAATGATCTGGAGGAAGTGAGCAGCCTGCAACTGGGTCGACTCACTAAGTTTATTAACAGCAGTGGCTGGTTTGAATGAGCTGTCAAGATTCTTCTACGGTCTACGTCGCGTTAACCATCAGAAAGCTGATGCGGATAGGTTCCGCGGAACATGTGTGGTACTACAACGGTTCTTATAGGACTACGTGGGACTGTTTGGACAATGCCAGAGGTCTGCCACTCTAACCTAACCTAAAAAGCAACATTTCGGCGGTAGAAATTGCAAAAATTATACAATTATTGGTAAATTATAAAATTATACAATACCTATTTAATAGGTTAACTTCAGTCCTTTTGTGACAAATTTTTGAATAGGTCTTATTCGTGCAGCAATCAATCACAAGTTTGCCAATAATAAATAAACTAAATAACTTGCCACTGTGGAGGCGCCACCACCACCACCACCTAGGGTTGGTTTAATATTGGAAAAGCGTGACGGAGTGGTGAATTAAAAGCGCGCCATAGGCGTCCTGCCGGAGGCGAAAATTTTTCGGGTGCCACGCCCAGTTTTTGCCCTAAACTCCCTAAAAATAAGCCTGCGATGTTTGCTTCTAATAGCTATTGAAACTACTATTTTGTGTCTTTTATAGGGCCATAATTATCGATATTTTTGAAATGACGATCTTGTTCAATCGATGTTTAAGATAAATTTTGGAAACAACTATTTTTTACTGCTAAATAATTTATTAAGTAAGCGTTTACATAATATGAAAAAGCGTGTCACGCCTATAGTCAGGCGTGATGCGTGAAAACCATTAAAAATTCGTGGCAATCACGCCTAATGCGTGACGCCTGGCAACCCTACCACCACCACCTAACTAAACTTAAACCTACACTCTAGTATGTGAAAATAGTAAGTTGAAAAGAGGCGACAAACAGTGTGCAAGTTGCAGGTTTGTATATTAAAAATGAAAATTCAAAACAGTGAAATTGTATATCCCAAAGACCTTATAATAAACTATACACCCGTTTTATTCATAAAACGCCTGAAAATGCAATCCGTTATGGTTTACAATGTGTAAATCAGTAATGAACGGACGAGAGAACTTCTTGGATTCTCCCTGCATGGCAACACTGTTCAATGCTTGACGTTTGGCGTCAGAATGGCAGACCTAAATAATAAAACATAACCATACTTGCCATGGGCTAATTCAGCAACCTCGCAACGTCAATACCTAGCAATGGCGCAATAAAATGGAAGAAAAGACAGAATTGTCTGTCAGGTCTGTGGTACCTATGTCCCAACTTGAAGAAAGCGGAAGTGAAAAATGTGGTTTATTTCATGCAGCGTCATTAAAAGTGCATCCAACAGTCCTGGACATCGACACTGGAGATATTTTTATAATCCTAAATAATGAATATCCGCTGATAGGCATATTATTGACATTGATGTCGGCAAGCATAGTAGGCCCACTTGAGTTTCCGTTGTCGGCGATGGAAATGATCTGCGCGCGGAATTAGTCAAAGCTTTCTTTAATCCGTTAATTACACTGGCAACTAACCGCCAATGATGCTATTCAATTAGGAAATTAAGAATTAGCTTTAATTGTGTTGCGTTTAAAACATATTCGGAAGACATGTCTTAAAATACACATCATGTAATAACGAATTGATGATTTATTAATTGAATAAGAGTTCTTTTTTGTAAGTTAAAGATCCTCTCCCATCTCTTGTGGTATCTGGTTTAATGTTGAAACTGAATTTTTCACTAAAAAGGTTTGGATTCACAGTAAGGTCGAATAGTTTCTAGTCTGTAATAAATAAAACTAAAACAAGTTTTTATTAAGAGAGTCATAGTTACTCCCGCCGTTTACCCTCGGACGAAATCCTTGTAACCCGTACTTTTTCTAAATAAGAATAAGTAATGGTAAGTAAAAAATCAGAAGGATAGGGGTTTTCTGTGTATAAAAAATATAAAGGTAACTGGCAATCGTGTTAAAGCTTGTATTAAAACAGTCATACATACTTCCGCCATTTACCCTCGCTCGAAATCCTTGTGTAACCCATACTTTTTCCAAATAAGAATAAGTAATGGTAAGTAAAAATCCAAGTTTTTATTAAGAGCGTCCTAGTTACTCCCTCCGTTTACCCTCGGTCGAAATTCTTGTAACCCGTACTTTTTCTAAATAAGAATAAGTAATGTTCTTCGGCGTGCAAACCAAATTTTAATCTCGCAAATTTGGCAAGTAATCGATCAATTTCTAGAATGTTAGAAATCGTCAAATAATCTTGGAGAATTTTACCCATTCTAAAAGAACAGACGCAAAAAGGCGGTGTAAAGTTTTTCGCAATTATTATAGCTTCCCGAGCAATTTAATAAAATCAAAATTTAATCCAATTTACTTTCTGTGTAGTTCTGATCCCTCTGCCCTCGCGCTCCCCCAAATAAACTCAGACTGTAGCTGAGTTCGCGCCATTTCCTTTGCTTGAAGATAATTAACGTTTATTTTCTAATTTAGCGAGCACCTTAGAACATTTGGTACAACATCGCAAAGCCTCGCCTTGTTCCAAAGTAAATACCGAGACGGTCTAATTTAAAAAGACAACAAAGTCGAGGTATACGGGGTTGTTTGAAAATTACTTATTTAAATAACTAAAGCGCCGTGGAGCTAATGCCGCACCGCCGAGCAATGAAAACAAGGGGGACCTAGACGTATACAGGGTGTGCAGAAAAAGGAGGTCAATTCGTTAACCCTTGAGCAAAAATAATATGACTTTTATAATGCCATTTTTCATTTTTGACTCTCATGTTCGATATAGGTACAGGGCTTCAAAGTTTGAAATTAAAAACTGATTTTCTCGAATAATTCGAGTATTTCATAAGATATAAGTTTCAAATTTGGTACTTCGCTTCAGCACAAAGAGTTACATCTTCTGAAAAAAATAAAACAAATCGCACCTTTAAAAGTAAAGTGACACAACTCGAAAATTGTATATTTCTAAGATTAATCATAAAATGACACTAAATACCGCCCTCTATTAGCTGCCTCTTATTCTAATACCAAATCGCTTGTCCCAAATTACAGGAACCTATTTATGCCTTTTTCATAGTAACGGTATTCCCGCGTTTTTTTTAATACTAAAGAGTAACATTTCAGTATGTTGTCGCATTGGAAAATTGACACGCTCTAAGTCGAAACTGACTTGATTCCAAACATTTTACAAAAAAGTAACTGGTCTTTAATAAAAAATTACATTATTTTAAAACGACTCGTAATCGTTTGTTTTTGATTATTTTTGTCTCTTTTATTTTTTTTTTATTGCCACTTTTTATTTTCTATAAGATGTTGTTACCAGACATTGATTCTGACGTTTCGCCTTTCGGGTACCATGATTGCCAATTTTACCTTTTTTCCGTCTTGGCTTGGTTCATCGATATTATAAAAATCTGTTTTTCAATAATTGTTCCACATCATTTTTGGAACATTCATAGGTAGAGGCGATGGTTCTGAACGAGCAGGAGTTAAATTTGAAACACTAAAACGTAAGGCGTCTTGTCGGTATATAATACAGTCGTTTTTTACAAGAAAACGATCTCCTGAAAATTCTACCAAAATAAATAGTTTTTTTTTAATTTTTTTTTACGTCGGCCTATTTCCGCAACAATGCCAATCACCGACGCCAGGGACTTTGTCACACACTATCTGGTAATTTTGCCGAATCCCTCTTTGTCGAGGGTAGGGTTCTTTAACTGCCAATATCCATGACACGGGACCCACAGTTTAACGTCTCTTCCGAAAGACGGTGCACCTCTTAAAACCAAATTCCAAATTTTAACATCGACATTGCCGGCCCCGGGGATCGAACCCGGGACCTTCGATCCGTGAGGCCGCTGCACTGGCCACTAGACCACAACGCCGATTAAAATAAATAGTCTTTTCGCTAATAACTTGATATGGCACAGAGGACCGAGAGCCTTAGCTCAAGGTGTCTTATCTTTGATTGTAAGTACTATCAAGTGAAAATATTGTTAGGTAAGACGCTGACTTCAGAGCTGCATTTAACTGAAAATTTCTGTTTTTTTTTTCGTATATTTTCACTTATAATCTCCCTAGCAGCAGAATTATCGGGAATTAATTCTGCTGCCTGGGAGATTCGGTACGAAAGTTTCATAAATTGGAGTTTTTTTCTTATTGTAATTTATTTGCTAAAATTCTGCAAAAACATATTTCCGGCGGCTTTAGTTAATTGTATGTAACTGATTCGAGTTTTAGAAATGAAGTTCATTTTAGCCGTTAGTAACTCATTTTTATTACTAAAATATGAGAAACATTAAATAACAAATTTGTTATCTAAAATCCAATGTCTTTATAGTTTTAAATTCAAATAAAACTTTAAAAAACATATTTCCGATGAGTTTAGTTTAATATGACGCACTGTATTTTTGCAATAGAAGTTGATTTTACTTGTTGGTAACTAAGGTTTATTACTAAAATTTCAGGAACATTAACAACATTAATTTGTTTTCAACCACAACATCTAATATTACATAGTTTCAAATAAACCTTAAAAAAAACATATTTCCGATGAGTTTAGTTAAATTTTTTATGTGTGTCTTTTAGCCCCGGTGTTCGATATGTAAAGCAAATTGGTTAGTATCAATAAAAATTATAAGTTAGCAACAAAATATATTTTGATTTTATTCTGTGTGACTTTTGCCAATAGATATAAAGCACTTTCTTTTTGACAAAAAAATTATGACTTATTAATTTCATTAAGTTAATAGGAACTAACAAAATTATCGCGATAATCTCCCGTTGCTATAAGCGACGTAAACAAAAAGGAGCCTTCTAATTGGTTGAAAATAAATTTATGTAATTTTCAAAGGTATTCGGATTGTTTAAAATTTCTTTTTACCAAATTATTAAGCTCCAAATTACGCTTCTTTGCCTCAATTTAACCATGTTCGTATCTCTTATCGTTTTTGAGATTCCCATAGGCACACGAATTTGTAGCACCCTGTAGAGTCGAAACTACTGTGCTTGTATTAATCAGTCATAAATAAAATAGAAAAAAGAAAAGCACAAAGTCTTTCTCCACAAGTTTATTAGAATAACTAGGCGAACGTAGAATAATTCATAATAATTCGACATGTTTTGAGTGTAGAATCACCAGGAAAACAAAGTATCCCTTTACAATGCTGATGTTGTTAGCAATAGAGAAAATAATAAGTGGGATTAAGCCGTAATGGAGCTTTCAATGGTGTAGACGAGGTGTAAAAAATGAATAGCCAGAAGACCGACAAGACTTCAGCATACTGGAAAGTCAAGTGTCAGACACGCGCTGCTTGCAGTTGAACTTCTTTAACAAAGAAAAGGTTACGTTTCTAGGATGTTTTAGTAAAACTAAAATTAAAAAAAAAATCTTTTAAATCTATTAATTTTGCATACAATGTGTATGTTTTGACTCCTGCCGGGGTAACTGGACCGTAACAAGCCTGGTACCCCAACAGCATTTTACTTCAAGCTAAATGATGCTTTGACTTTTACGAAAACCAATTTTTTTCTTTTTTCTTTCCCTCTCATTTCACTACTTTAACATGTCTCCGACAAAGTTTACTTAAGATTTTTCACTACTTTTATACCTAAATGATTTTCACAAAGTCTGCTGAAACTATCTAATTTTTCTTTCGCTCTCTTCATTTTTCTGCCCAAGATAGGGCCTTTGCACTAACCCTTGACTTTCCAGTATGCTGAAGTCTTGTCGGTCTTTTGACTATTCATTTTTTACACCCCGTGTACACCATTGAAAGCTTCATTACGGCTCAATCCCACTTATTATTTTCTCTATTGCTAACAACATCAGCATTGTACTAGTTACTTTATTTTTCTAATGATGAGTGTTTATACCCTTAAAACATGTCGAATTATTATGAATTATTCTAGGTTCGCCTAGTTATTCTAATAAACTTATGGAGAAAGACTTTGTGCTTTTCTTTTTTCTATACATTTAACTCCACTTTGAGTATGGACTACTTCTTCAAAAATAAATAAAATAGTTATTTTAAAATGAAATTATGTTTTTCCTTTTAAATGACCTCTCGTATGGAGACATAAACATCGCGTTCATTTAAAAGACAACGGAGCGAAATTTATTTGACGCGCTCAAAACTAATTCCAAGGAAAAATAAACAGACTATTAGGTTTATTTCTTATTACTGCTCTCCTACACATGAAACAAATATTTGTGCCGCCCAAATAATACGTTTTGTCTGTTTATTGTGTATATTACAATTAGACGAAACGTATTTTTGAACCCAGTTTCTCTCCAGAGTTAATACATCCGCGGGTTGCTCGCATATGTTCGGGGGCCTTTGTCGGTATTTTATAAATTAAATAAGGTGTCCCGTATCTAGACGTTTTAATTATATTTCTTTGATAAAAATACATTAGTATAGGTTCCTCTTGTGCATTGATCTCTTATTTTGAACGTATTTAAACATTTGTTTTCTAATTAAAATAGAAATTGAAAGAAATAACCCTATAAATAAGTCTTCCTCTATGAATACTGTATTTACCTGAAGACGACAGGAGATACTTACCAGTTGAAACGTTGTAATTTGAAACAAATAAAGACAATGGAAGTCCAAAACTCTTTCATCATTCAAGACATGGTTTGCATTGATAGCTTATTTTTTATTAACCCATATTAAATAAATTTCTTGTGTATCAAACCTGCACTAGTGTTATATCAATTCCAGATGTGCTAGAACAGTGTTTTTATTGGTAGTAATCAGTTCCATTAGCAGCACAGTCTTTTTTTAATACAGCAATTTTGTTAAGAAATAAATTGTATCTTCTCAATGCGACGCATTTTGTTCCCAGTAAAGCGCTTTCTCTACAATTTAGAAAGCCAAGCAGGGTCCCCAAAAATGAATTGTATCCTTTAGAACCTATAATCCACTAAGACGTTTATGGGGGGTTCAAAGCGATCGGCAATCGCCGCGCGCCGCATTATTAGTTTTAACGCATTGGTTGCGCAGGTCACATCGTTGTTCGGAGTTTTCTAATTGTCCTGTCTGGATCTGAATTTTATTGATCGTACCAATACCTGTTTCAATTCATTTATTGTTACTTTGTATTTAGGTTTTTTTTAACTTTGCATGTCAGATAAATTAATAGAATATTTTTATTTCGCACAACACATCATTAGTATTGGACTTTACGATCTATGGACGATCTCAGTAAACCATGTTGCATAATGTAATGTTAAGCAACAAGAACAATATCTCACTAGAAGCTATTTAAATTTTTGAGACCTACAGTACTGATTTTTAGTGGTAAGTATATGCTTTATTAACTGCAAGCAAATATTATTATGATTAATGTCAAGTTTCATTACAACTGCCAGTCGGAACTTATACAGTATATAAAACCCTCTTACACCCCCAATAGACCTTAATAATTACTGTTAGTATTTAGAGCAATAATATATAAACCATTCTATGGTAGCAATAATCCTATTTTCTATTGGCTAATTTACCGTGACACAACGGTCTAGCAATTTTCTTTGTCTTACAGTAGGAAAGTGCGTTACTGTCACATATAGTATTAAACAGTTGTATAAAGAGTATGTGAATTCTTATAAGGATTAGAAGGCTTTGTTCTCAGTGCAATAAGTTGTAAGCAATTCTAAATAATATGTTTCTCTTCCACATTTATTTACAATAAAGTATACCTATTTATACGCACGCCTCTGATTTAGACGCCAACTAAAAAGTATTGGTTTGAGCTCGTGTAAGAAAATTCGGGCCCTATAGTGATTACTGATTACTTTTAATTCGGATGGTATTTTCTATGCTTATAATATATTATTTTTTTACGCTAACTTTAATATTTTAAATAGAAACGAGAGGCCTTAATTATTTATGACCTTTTCATTGCTTATTTATGACCCAGCAAGCCGTATAAGACCGATTTGTGTAATATTTATAAATTTTTAAAATATATTTTATGTAAACATCTCTTGCATTAAACCGCGACCTGAAAATTTAATATTTATTGCCTCAATAATTTAACTCGACTTATTCGGGTTGCACCGAATTAATTATTAAAAAGCATTATTTCGTTTTGCATTAAGTTGCAAAACAAATTCACACAAAGTTTAGTGCTCCACGCCGAAAGTCGTTTAAAATTTAACGAAAATTATATTGTACTATATAAAGTTAGTTTATGTTTATGCCATTATTCCACTCGTGGGGGTTGTAATAATATTTTAAATTATTCGATGCTTATATTTTACATGTTTGTAGTCGTTTTATAATAAAAATAAACCCTAATCTTATTTTATTACCTATAAGTTAATTCCGGTAGTGTTGCCCCATTGCACATAAAAAGAAAAGTCTCTAAAGAAAACATTTGTGTATTTATCATTAAAACAATAATTATAAAACAACAGTAACAATATCAAAGGAATTACCTTATCGGACTTCCATTGTCTTTATTTTGTTACTTATCACAGAGCATCTAATGTTTGCAACAATCCGGAAGATCTTAATATTGAAATTTCAAACATCGAAAAAGATGTAAAACAGAATGGTTACCCTGAAACCTTTGTAACTAATACCATCTCAAAACTTAAAAATCGCGAAGTAAAAACTAATACAGAAACGAAAAAGGAGCAAGCATTTCTTACAATACCTTATGTTAAGGTGGTTTCTGAAAAGATTATAGAAGGATAACCAAAAACTATAATATCAAAACAGCCTTCAAATCCGGAAATACGCTTAGAAGCTTATTTTTTACTAAAGTAAAACCCCCCCGTAATGAAAACACAAAAAATTGTATCTATCAAATGCCTTGCGAGTGTGGCGAATCGTACATTGGAGAAATAAAAATACCTTTTCCCGTACGAGTTAAGGAACATCTGAAACATGCCCAAAGAAGTGAAACGTCGAGATCAGGTATCGCGGAACATGTATGAACCAACCAACGTAATATAAGGTTTTGGACACTGAACAGCACTGGAGAAAACGAAAATTCAAAGAAGCAGCTTTTATGAACCAAAATACCAAGTATAGATATCCCCAATATCTGGAAGCCTCTTCTTGTCCAAAACAAACAGCTCTAACTTCACACTTCAATAAGCACGTAGGCGGAGTCATCAAGCTTCATTGCACATGGATAGTATTTAACACAGTAGCCTTAGAATTGTAATTTAGTTTACACTTGAAAACGGTAACGGTAACGGTAACTAACCGAAACGTTGTGTTAAGTAACAAAATAAAGACAATGGAAGTCCGACAAGGTAATTTTTTTGATATTACTTCATTGTCTACCACCTTCAAATAAACATTAACAATATTGTTAAGTTTTACTAAATACAAAGTGAACCAAGAATATATACCCGTTTGTACCTAATATACATAAAATACTAAAAAACAATTCGGCCATCCCTCCCACTGATCCGTGTGAGATGCTCCCATCAGTAGAGAGAGATGGTCCATCAAGTATAAGCATTTTAAAGTTAGACTGGAACTGTTTTAAAATTTTTCCTGCCGTTTTTACTCACTTTCATAAAAATTGCATTTTCCTGATTACATGTGCAGCCACTTCTAACAAATTGTACAGTGAACCCAGTCTACAGTTTCCTTAGTTTCAAAATAGGCTTCCAAGCACTTCCTACATTCCTCGTATTCACTTCCTGTTAAAAAGCTTTCTAAACTACGTTTTTTTTTTGTCTCTCCTGCCTTTTGGTGTGTTTATAAAATGCCAATATACAATCTGATATAAAAACGAACCATTGGGCTTTTAAAAGTCATTTTAAAAAACATTACTTTAGGATCGGATTGGAAGACTGATTGATTGTTAATCAAAATCCTACCTTTTTGTGCCAACTGGTATGTTACTGTAGCCTTTAGTTATAATTAAAAAAAAAATATTTTATGATATAATTTATATCTTCGCACAAATATAGATATTATCCTAGAAAGTACAGAAACAGACACTATTGTGCATGTTTTTATAATGGTATATCGCAAATTTATTAAGCTTTCAATTTTAACAAACGGTGTGTCATATACCCCTAAAGGATGTCAATCCTGTTAATTCAAATCTTCCAGATACTTTTTAAACCCACTGTACAATATATATTTTATTTATAGATACTTCCAAACCGGTTTATACGGCCATCTAGGTCGTAAATAAACAACGAAAAGGTCATGAATAAATCAGACCTTTGCTTTATTAAATACATATTATTAAAATTGTCATCAGTAATTATTATTCCTTTAGGTCGTGGAGCCTTATTATTGTTTTTCGTTTGTCCTTATTAATAATATACGTATTTTGACCGTAGAACAATATTAATATAGACAATTTTAATTAAGTTTATTCTTTTTCTATATAATTACCATTGAATGCGTCGATGACATTACTAAAATTATAATAAAAATAATTGTAATGAGGTATGCCGTGTATTATTAATAATGACTTGACAATATTTATTATTTAGAAAACAAAGTATTCGGTTTAATTATACGAATGTTGTTTGTGTCCTATGGTAAATTGTTTAAAATTACAGGTTCGCAATGCATTGTTCGCGTATCTAGTTTTTTATTCTAAATTGCTCAAGGCCCCATAAGTATTCCACCCATTAAGTTGGCGCAAGATTTTACTCTGCAACTGTGCAATATATTCCACAAAAAGCACTTTTCAAAAACTGGCAAGTAAAATTATCCAAGTATTTCAAACATTTTTTAAAACGTTTTTTCGGAAAATTCGAAAAATTATTTTTTCTAATTTTGTTTCATAAGAAATCTATTACGATACCGTTTTTTTATTTTTTAAAAGTTAGTATAAGTAATATTCGAGGTAATATTCAAATGTTTTATTCTGTTGACGTCTGGCGTGGGGCGTGGCCTAGCATGTATGTTTGGTTGCGGAAATCTATATATTATATTTATTACTTTAATACATTTATTAATTTAGTTATAAAAAACACATAATACTAACTTTATTCACACAGAACTATAAAATTTTGTAAATACCTACCAGTTATAAGCTACTAAATTAATGATAATATATTATAATATTAATATATTAAAACACAAATGTCATGACAATACTGACAATATGGCGGTCACAACGAAAATATTAATTTATTGTCAAGGCTACTATGATAATAAATTTATAGTATTACCAACGTAAAATTTAGAGATACAAATTTGCAAAATGTGAAGGGTTTATTTTATTTTTAAATAGGTAATATGTATTTTTTATTCAAAAAACTACAAATTAGAAAAAATAGTACAAAGCACGTGTTATATAAAGCAGTTTTAAGCACTTGTCCCGTGCGTGCACATGGACGCGTGCTATAAAATGATGCCTTGATGCAATAACTTGTACTTTAATATACTTTTTTGGAACCTTCCTCGCCAATTTCCTGCTTTATCATTAAATTTTCAGAATTATCTATAATAATTATAGTATAATACGTTGTACAAAATCGAAATTGAAACAATCAAAAATGCTGTTACCATGATATCGACTAATATGGACACCTGAAAATTTTAAAAATTACGAAAACGTTATCTGATATCAATGAAATTGTGCAATTAAACCACTCGGCTAACGCCTCGTGGTTTAACGCTGCACACGTTTCATTATAGTATTCATATCGAACTAGTATCATTATAACTATCTGCGTTTAAATGCTACATGGCAAGAAACATTTAAATAAACACCTTTCTTAACCAAACATAACTTATTGAAAATTAACGGTTGATATTTTATCCTAAGTAATTAAGCATAAATATCCTATTTTTGAGTCTACTATCTCCTGTTGCTGTATGGCTTAGTTAAATTACATGAAATTATAAGTACTTTTCTAAAAGGTATCGTATCAATATTTTATTACAAAATAAAAAATATATTTTATTTTCATTTTATATTAAATTGTAGAAAGCTCGGTTAAAGAATTTCTTTGCAATATCACCCTATTCGGGTGCCGCCACTGCGTTGTCGATGTCGCCAAGAAAGAAAGCAAGTGAAGGATAGAAGCATAAACGCTTGGATTTTACATCAAACAATCAATTTTTAAAAAGGAATTGTGGCAGATCTAATCTATCCAATTATTTCAAATTTTAAAAGCCCATGTGAAGAAAGATTTCCATCCCTTTAGGTTCGATAATTTGTAAAAGTATGTACGCGTAATTTTATTTTGAAGTTTGACGAGTTTTGGCCTATATTGATTCAATTTTTTTAATAAGCCTCCCATCGATTTTTTGAAAATTCTGTATAAAGGGCGCTCTAAGCTTGAGTTATTTATGCAACATATATTTTTCTTCAATAACATAGGATAACTAGATCACTCACAATGGGCTTTTTTACTTAATTTAGATTTTTATCCTATCGCATAGATAGAGAAAGAAAAACAAATTTTCTATGGTTTCAGCTTTTTAAATTTTTAATTATTTCCTGAGAAAATAAATAAACAAGATACGCTATTTAATAAAAGCACGGGAATAAACTCACTGACGTCACATCTGCCTCGACCTATGGGTCCCAGTTATTCAGCTGAAGGTCAAACGCCGCATCTACCTGAATATCGGACGGGTTGTTTTCTATTTTTAAGCTGTTCTTGTCTATTTAGTTTGTCAATCAAAGTTAGCAATATAATCCTTCGAGGCTTATAAATAAAAGAATTGCACGGATACTGGAATGACGTAATAAGGTTTTCTGCTTTCGCGGCGTATTTTTGATTGTATCTAGGAAAGGTTTGTGAAGCTCTAGGACGATTTTTATTATTGGGATGTTTTTTCAATAGGTTCTAATGCTGAATATTATGTACTCGATTATAGTGAAAATTTCATAAATTTATTTTCAACCAATTAGAAGGCTCCTTTTGGTTTACGTTGCTTATAGCAATGAAATTAATAAGTGATATTTTTTCTTAGGTATACTACTACGACTTAATTTTAATTCAAATGTCAAGTCATTTCGAAGTGACATGTGAGACAAACCAGCAAGAAACAATCAGTTTTTTAGTTGTACCCGTGATATTTATTGTTACAATAATATTGTGTAAAAAATGATTGGTTTTGGTAAGAAATCAGCAAGTTCGATTGCTAAAGAAATTGAGCAGTTAGTAACTCATTTTTATTACTAAAATGTGAGAAACATTAAATAACAAATTTGTTATCTGAAATCCAATGTCTTTATAGTTTTAAATTCAAATATAACTTTTAAAAACATATGACGCACTGTATTTTTACAATAGAAGTTAATTTTACTTGTTAGTAACTAAGGTTTATTACTAAAATTTCAGGAACATTAAAAGAAACTCCAATTTATGAATGTTCTTACTGAATCTCCCACGCAGCAGAATTAATTCCCGATAATTTTTTTCTCGGTTTCACTCATGTTTTTGTTGATAGAAAATTTCCCTCGTCTTCGACTCGGGATAATTTTCTATCAACAAAACCATTCGTGACCTTTGACCTTAAAAAAAATTATCGGTAATAATTCTGCTGCTAGGGAGATTATAAGTGAAAATTTAAAAATCCCCCAAATGTGTACATATTTTAAAAGTAACTCAACTTAACAGAAATATGAAATATCACATAAAAATTAAAGTTTATTAAGATTGAGTGTAAATTTACTTATTTTCCTGGTAGTTATTTTGTAATATTAAATATTACAGTGAGTGTTCTCGTTAACCTCATTTTTTTAATGGTATAGACATCTTTCTCCCTCCCTTTTTTCAAACGCCTTTGCTAATTTATATTTGATTGGACTTTTGCCTAAATAATATTTCGGAATGAGAGTTGAAAAGGAATTTTCAACCTAGTGTTCGAAACATACTTTATCCATCGGTTTCGCCGCCGCCTCGCCATCTATCAGGCATCACCGGCGGCGTTTTTTTCATTATTTCATTTATTAACTACTACTGTGCACTGGCAAACGGCAAATAAATAAAAAATGCCCGGTTTAGCATTGATTGTTCTTTGTCCAACAACAAATCAGTTAATTCTTTAATCTTTATAATTTTTTTTATTGTTGATTCCCAGTTGCAGCAGATAAAAATTTTTAATTTAAAAGGGCGGTTTTTTTAGTCTTTTTGGAATCGATTTTTGTGCACCAGTCGGTTTTTGTTTAACTTAGTTTGTGTTTGTTTTTAGAATCCGATAATGGATTTCTATTTTAGTTTGTCGATTTTAAATCCAGATAATTCACAAAAGAACGTTCTTTTTATTGGGATGATTTTTTCCATTCCGCTGCAATCCACATTTTTTTTATTAAATATACGTATACAGGAAAATTAAGCCGTGCAGAGCCCTTGAACAATCTAAAAAATAAATTGGAAATAATGCATGTATATTTGTAAAATTTTCCGTAAAATGTCGTTTAGAAAAATTAAGAGCAAACAGTAGTGACGTATTGGCCGTTTTATGTTTATTTTTCGTTTTCTCCAAAAAGTGACAAAATATCCGTCTTTGGGTAGCAGTGACGTACAGTTTTAAGTTAAAAAAAATCGCTTGATAAATTAATAAAACCTTGACCTTCTAGAGATTCTTAAAATTAATAAAACTTTAAATAACCTAAATATTATCTGTCTAAATGACCAAATTCAACATAGTTCTACAAGCTTTTTCAATTCTCTCAATTTTTAATAACTCAACTGACCCTTCTCTAAATCTATTTGCCCTTTTTCTGCTTTTTTTATTTCATTCCAACTCATATTCCTTTCTTTTTTAATTGTTTTTCAATAATTAATCTATTTTTAGGACCATCTGTGACTAATTATTTTTCAGCACCACTCCTAACCTAACATCTCTACATTATTAAATCTATTTTACCGACAAAACAAGCTGTCTGTTATTTACTACTTCTACTCATAGATGAGATAGTTACTTTTTACTATGGAGAACTATAGGGTAGGAGGCCGATCGACAATGGCAGCATTTTCAAATTCTGTCCCGGTTTTTTGGTTAGTTCGCTATTGGCCGATAGATGGCTCTCGCGTCCGAAGTGGGCTGATGTTGTCTTCTTCTTCTTCGTTTTTAATATGGAAAACTAGATCCTCCATAGTTTTTAACTTTTTCTTAAACCCTTTATTTTTCTGTGCTTTTACTTTTGACAATTGACATTTTATTTTTCGAAATAACAAATAATGTTTGAAGGCAAGACAAGACAAATAACGTTGTATTGTAATTAATTTCCATATTTATAATGAATAATGGTACAATTTATAAAAGTAGAGTTTGCTTTGTGTCGGGGTGAAGGACAGGATCTTTTTCAGAGAGAAAACGCAGCCAAATAAGTCTCTTTCTAGCTCCAAAGGTATAGCTAGAATGTTTAATACCCTGTATTTTAAAAACCAAGCATCGTTGGAACTTTATACAGGCCGAGTTTACTAATAAGTATAACAAAGTAAGTGTAAATTCATATAAAAGTCCTCATTTGTTCCTTAAAGAACTAATTTAAATAAAAATAGTTATTGCGTCCATAAGAAACCATTATTTGATAGCCCACTTCGAACACGCGCGCCATCTTACAGCGACTCGTAAAGCTGAATTCCCGATGCTAATTTGGGACCGAATCCAATGTATTGCGATCGGCCTCCTACCTCAAGTCCTCCATACTTTTTACTTTGTCGAAATACTGAGTTACATTTTTACCAATTGTAAACCTACCAACAGAGGTCGCCACACAAATATTTAGGACACCTATTTTTAACCCTTTGAGCAACATTTTTTTAAATGTAATTTCTTTCTATTTTTTAGGGATTGTATTAATTTTATCTTATATTTCTAGTGATTTTTAGTTTTTTAAGCAATTTAGAGCCTTGATTGAGCTTTTCTCCTCTTTAACAATTTAATTTTTTTTTGGCATACTGGAAGATTCTTCAATTTGACCGCCAAAACACTTGTCATTTGTTCCCCTTTTACAATGTCAAGTTCAAGTTCATTTCCTATCTGATACGTGCTGGTTGCAGTGGAACTTCTCCAACAAAGATGTTCTAGTAAAACAAAAAAATTTTTAAAAATTTTTTTTTTAAATATTAATTTTGCACAAATGTGTATGTTTTGACGCCTGCGGCGGTAACTGGACCGTAAAACGCCTGGTAGCCCAACAGTATTTTACTTTAAGCCAAATGGTAAGCTAATCTACCTCATTTTATTAAATTTCATTTGCTACATTCCCCTTTCTATTTTTTACAGATGCTTCGACTTTTATGAAAAACAATTTTTTTTCTTTTTCTCTCCATCTCACTTCAATACTTTCACATGTCTCTTACAAAGCTGAATAAAACTCTAAATTTTTCACTACTTAATAATGATTTTCACAAATCAGTTTTTTTAAAACTCCCTAATTTTTCTTCTACTCTCATCACTTTTCTGCCCAGGACAGTGCCTTTGCACTTACCATTTTACCATGGACTTTTCAGTAGGTATGCCTAAGTCTTGATTGTCGGTCTTTTGACTATTTAATTTTACACCTCTTGTACACCATTAAAAGCTCCATTACGGCTAAATCCCACTATTATTTTCTCTATTGCTAAAAACATCAGCATTTTACCTTTCACTTTGTTTTCCTGATGATGAGTGTTTCTGCACTCGAAACATGTCGATTTAATTTATTATGAATCATTCTAGGTTCGCCTAGTTATTCGAATAAAAAATTGTGAAGAAAGACTTTGTGCTTTTCTTTTTTCTAAATTAATGAAAGCTAAAAACAAAATGTTGTCAAATTTGCCCATATTTCCTTTTCTGCTTTTATTAATTTATAAATCCAACATTTTTTAACGTCAAACAGTAGGTAATTGTACTCCAAAGAGAGGCATTTGGCTGATTTTTCGATAAAACGAAGATGTAAGGAAATATTGATCATAAAACGAAAGGTCGAATGCGCCAATAGTGTTTGTGTGTAGTGTTCTATTCTATTGAGAACATAATATTTTGGTATAAGTACTCTAGAAACATAAATTAAGTTTTCTGAGCTTAAAAATAAGTTTTCAACACGCTTTTATTAGCTTAACCTTATGTTTGTTTGTATATAATATGTTTGTAACCGACTTCTTTGAACCCGATTTTGACCCACTTTAAACGGTCAAATTTAATTTAAATTTTGTAGACTTATCAAGAACCGCTGACAATACAATAATCTACACGCAAAAAATTCTCCTGTCAAATTTTGACAGCTGTCAGGTATAAAACGAAGAAGCGATTTTGACGAAACAAATTATGGGGTCGTATAGTATTCGATGCGGAGACTTCGAGAAAAATAAGCAAAAAATTCTCCTGTCAAAATTTTACAGCTGTCAATATGTCAAATCGTTTAAAAAAAATTATATTAATAAAAAAACTATAAGGTCGTATGTATATTGACGGTGGAAAATTCTACCCGTCAAAATAAAATTTTGACAAATTTTTTTTTTTAATTTTGAAAATTTTTGTCGTTTATTCGGGTTTGTATGTATGTATGTATGTTTGTTTGTAACCGACTTCTTTAAACCCGATTTTGACCCACTTTAAACGGTCAGATTTAATTTAAATTTTCTAGACTTATCAAGTACCGCTGACAATACAATAATCTAGCTCAATCTACTCAAAAAAAAAATTTAACAATTTTTCAACAATAACTCAAACTAAAAAGTGAAAAATAAATATAGTTTAAAAAAACTAAAATACACGCTTTAATAATTAATCAAGCTAAATTGCGGAAAATAAATATAGTTTAAAATAATTCTTGAAATTCTTAATATAGGCAGAAAATAATACCGAACGATAAACATTAGTATGTATTATAGTGAAAAAAAAGCGTGGGGCGCTTTGTGCTATACTTCTCGTATATCGAGCGCCCCCACGCTTTTTTCACATTAATACAAATGTTTATCGTTCATTATTATTTTCTGCCTATATTAAGAATTTCAAGAATTATTTTAAAATATATTTATTTTCCGCTTTTTAGTTTGATTAATTATTAAAGCGTGTTTTTTAGTTTTTTTAAACTATATTTATTTTTTACAGTAAATATAATATATCTTATACAATGTAACAAAAATTGACTAAAGTCTGACCTTTTATTAGATGTTTTTTACCGGAATAAAACTTAACACCAGTCGACCCAATTATATTGTTTAGAAACTTCGTTAGTATCTAATCCGAAAGTTATAATTAAATATAAACTTTACTACTTTACTCAATAGATTATAATTACCAGGACTCTTAAATGTTCTATTACCCAGTTAGAACCGATGAAAATAAAAATATGCTAAATAATTTAAATCACGATCAGGACCGGACTGGTGACTCCACGAGAGATTTACACAGTAAACAATATGGATTAACAGCAAGGGATGTCTGATATAATTCAATTGATTGTATTTTTTTTTAAATACCTAGTTTGATTTGTACTATTATTTACAAAAAATAGTCTTATTTCATTACTTTAAATCGACACTGTAGACCAGAGTCAATAATTTTTGAAACCAAAAAAAATAATAGTAGGATGAAACCCATTGGAAAAGGAAGAGAATATAACAAAAATGAAAGGAAAAATAATTTACGGGCGATCCGAGGTCGGGAAGTGGGTCAGTTTTTAAGGGTAGAAAACGATTTATCTCGATTTCTGGCAAAACTACAAGTCCTATGGAAAAACGTTAATTAAATGGCAAAGTTGTAGGTAATAAAAAGATCTACAACTTTTGTATTTACACTTTTTCAGATAACCTCAAAATTTATGTGATAAATTCAAATAACCAAGTTTTTGGTTTTTTATTTTTATCTTTTACAAAAAAATTTTTTTTCACGAAATTTGGTGAAAACTTATCTTTTTATGTCCCAAACACACTGTAATTTTTTTGATTTAAAATATTTATTTTGTCACCTTATTTTGACCTAATTTCGAAAAAGCACCCTAATTTTCAATCGAAAATTCTCACGTCAAAATATCTGCTTTTTTAAAAAAGTCGGTGGGCTTTTTGTTCATTAAAATCTCTACTTTCTTATGGTGTAAAAAAATATACAGTACTATGGTAAAAGTTCTCAAAAAATACAAAGAAACGAAAGAAACTCGAATCCGAAATATATTTTTTTAATCATTATGTACAATTTTGAGCTATTTATTAAAAATTATACTTTAATTACTCGAAAAACGTAAGATTCCATGTTACATTGATAAACAAAAAAAATACAAATCCATAAAACATAAAGATCGCAAAAAACATACGAAAATAATTGTTCTAAATATAATTGAAGGTAGGATTTAAAGGGGATTTCATCTCATTTACCATAGTAATATATATTTTTTTTACACCATCAGAAAGTAGAGATTTCAACGAACAAAAAGCCTACCGACTTTTTTAAAAAAGCAGATATTTTGACGTGAGAATTTTCGATTGAAAATTATGGTGCTTTTTCGATATTAGGTCAAAATAAGGTGAAAAAATAAATATTTTAAATCAAAAAAAATTACAGTGTATTTGGGACATAAAAAGGTAAGTTTTCACCAAATTTAGTAAAAAAAAAATTTGTTTGTAAAAGATAAAAATAAAAAACCAATAACTTGGTTATTTAAACGTTTCACATCAATTTTGAGGTTATGTGAAAAAAGTGTAAATATAAAAGTTGTAGATCTTTTTATTACCTACAACTTTGCCATTTAACGTTTTTCCCTAGGACTTGTAGTTTTGCGGGAAATCGAGATAAATCGTTTTCTACCCTTAAAAACTCACCCCTTTCCACTTCCCGACCTCGGATCGCCCGTAAATTATTTTTCCTTTCATTTTTGTTATATTCTCTTTCTTTTCCAATGGGTTTCATCCTACTATTATTTTTTTCATTTTTTACCATTTTCAAAGGCTTTTAGCCTGGTCTACTGATCTATTGTATCAAATATGCCAACCTTTTAAATCATGTTTGGTTTGAGGGATTTTAAATTGCCTTGTGCATTTAAATGTCCAAGCCGCTCATGCGTGCGTAACACGCAACAATTTAATTAGTCGGGAGTACCTACCACCCCATAATTGTCCCGTGACAGGTGACTCTCAGTCGTTGTTTTTGAACATTACGTGTCGTTTGCACGGTGCCGGTTCATTTTGTCTTTTTGTGACATAAGCACGTGGATAGTTGGTAAACCCCTTAAGGCTACTTTTACAGTACTGCTGCTGCAGAAAATCTTCCGGATATTCACCTTAAATTTGTATTTTTATATGGTGCATATGCCTTCCAGAGTTTTTAAGACTATCCACTTACCCATTTTGTCTAATAAAATAATTTTGACAAAAAATACCTGTAGATAAATGAAACATTCTTTTGTGTATTCAGCGTAATTTATTTAATATCGCCTAGCGCTTTCGGCCCTTATGTCCAGGAGACAAGACAATGTTTCTTGTCAACTGGACATAATTTGACGAGTAAGTATTCTCACGTAGTTTGTTCCTCCTTTTTTTTTTACTTGTACTATCTCGAGGACCTTGAAATCCATAGACATTCAATTAACTATCCAGATTCATGTCTGAATGTAAGACTCAATGAAACTAACGACCGAAATCCAATTTTTAGACTCTTTCAGCGATAAGAATTTATTATTTAACTTAACCTACGCTTGTGGACTTTTTACTCCTCCCATTTTATTAAGAATAGGACGGTTTTGCAGAATACAGATATCGTAATTTAAAAATCCTGTTTAAATTATTTTCTTTTAAACAATTGACGGAGTTACCTACCTTTTTATACAGTTTTATTCATTATGAATTATTTAACGTTTTTATACAACCTTTCTATTTTCTATTATTCGTCATTTTGTGTATAGTAACTACGTTTTTATCTGAGATGTTCCCCGCCACTTTGTGTCCACGTGTCAAATGTCAGTCAGGTGTTGTTTATAATTTGAAACCTTTACCAAGAAAATTTGTTTAGAAATTTTCAAATATCTTTTTAGTAGGTATGTTTCTTGTCTCCTGGACGTATTCTCACGTAGTTTGTTCTTCTGTTTTTTACTCTTGTTTGCGTTTTTCTTTTAGAACCTAAGCCCTGATGATGGCCTCATAATGGGCCGAAAGCGCTAGGCGATATTAAATAAATTACGCTGAATACACAAAAGAATGTTTCATTTGTTAAAATACGGCGTACAACCGACTCTCCTTTTCACCTGTAGATAAGGTAAAGTTTCCCTTTTTTTACAACCCATCAGCGACAGACTCCTCTTACAACAAAATAAAAACGTTTTTGTTTCTTATAATGTTTTTTTCTTCCTAGCTTTTCAAATAAACTGACACTCCAATCAGACATTTTTGAAAGAAGCTATACAAAAGTATAGGTATGTTACGAAACATTTTATTTAGATTATAAAGGGTGTATTTTTCATCCCCGTTAGCAAAAAATGAAATTAACCACGGATTTTCAAGAAATTTTGGTAATCAAACGTATTTTTTTACAACAGAATTACAAACACTGTTGTAATAAATTTCAATGTTTAATCATAGAGCGAACATGCTTTACCGAACGTTAGCTCTCTAGAAGGAGTCCCTGAGAAAAAAAAACTGTTTTAAATAACTTAACTGAAATAGGAAAGAAAGAAAAAACTTAAAGTCTTCCTCCACAAAATTTAATAGAATATAGAAATTCTTTAGGGGTCGAACGTAGAAACGTTCATCATCAGGAGACAGAAATTTATATAGTGCTGATGGTATTAGCCGAAGAGAAAATGGTAAAAAACCTTAATGTATCTTTTATGGCATTAAATTTTGAAATGTAGAAGTGACATATATAAAAAAGGTTGAGGAGAGTTGAAACATGCAGAGCATGTGATAAAGGAAGTCTAAACAACCAAATGATATGAGGATGAAGAAAAAGTCCCTCTAAAGAGAAGGTGTCGAGGATTTGTCTGTAAGAAAGACATCAATAATTCTACAAATATTTTATATAAATAATTTAAAAAATCCTCGACACCTTCTCTTTAGAAGGCCTTTTTCTTCTTCCTCATTTCATTTGGTTGTTTAGACTTCCTTTATCACATGCTCTGGCTCTGCATGTTTTAACTCTTCTCAACCTTTTTTATATATGTCACTTCTACATTTCAAATTTTTAATGCCATAGAAGCTGCATTAAGGTTTTTTACCATTTTCTCTTCGGCTAATACCATCAGCACTATATAAATTTCTGTCTCCTGATGATGAACGTTTCTACGTTCGAAACATATAGAGACCCCTAAAGAATTTCTATATTCTATTAAATTTTGTGAAGGAAGACTTTTAGTTTTTTTTTTCTTTCGGTCTTTCCTATACTTTCAACTCCACTTTAAGCCAGGCGCAAAATGGGACGCAGCAGGAGGTGAGTGTAGCGTTAGACACGGCGAGACCGTACAAAAAATACGTTTGTGGTTTTTACTTAGTGAAGCTTGGACAGTAGGTACTGAAAAATGACAGTACTGCTACTGCACAGATTGATTCTTTATTTAGTTCTGAATCTGATTCAGAAGACGAGTTCGAGTTCGAAATGATATCCTTTATCTCCCAGATGGCTAATAAAAACTCAGTGAGAAGCTTGTACTGTACATGTTTGTACAAGCTTCCATATTTCAGTTTTTAGTTTTGTCCTCATGTAGTCTACATGACTTGTATTGTACAAAACTTGTCGAATCCGCACAGCTTCGATTCATTTTTCTTCCATCGTTTTCAAAACACACGCCGTGATCTTCTGACAAAAACTGCCGCAACTACACTGCGTTCCGCAGGGTCACTTTACGTCAAAACTGCGTCACGTCACGCTACGAAGAAATGTGCGCATGTTATATTCTTTATTAGGTTCACAAAAACTCGCCGTGACTCGCGCTGCGTCACCTCACCAAGCTGCGTCTCATTTTGCGGCGGGACTAAGCATGGACTACTTCTTCAAATTACACTGAAATGTTTTCAGATTATGAAAACAACCCTGAGTCCGGGACTGTACATAATCGATATTGATATGGTTCGTTTTATATACTTGTTTTGGATAATTCATAGATTTCATACTTAAACTGCAGGTCTATGCAATATAAGCTCCATGCAGTTTTAACAAACAAATACTAGGTAATTTTGCACTTACCTATGCCGTCAGTGTATTTTATTCAGCGGTTGCATCCATATTTAATGCCGCGACTGTCTTTTAAGCAAAGTGATATTTAAATAAGACAGAGATATAACCGCCGTATTTCTTTTTTTTTCTGGTGAATATTTTATAATCTTGGAAGGTCTAAAATTACATTTTTAGATTTCTGTTGGGTTTATTGGTGCCTTTTCTGGGAAAGATGCTTGGGGAAAAATTATCCAGCTGAAAAAATCAGTGGCCTTAAAAAGGGATAATAATAATTTTAGTTAAAAAAAATATATATACTAGGTGAACATTATAAGGCTGGGACAAAGAAAGCTACATGCAAGATTCTAAAAGTATTTGAGTGATATACATGGGTTAGTAAAAAACAACATTTTTACTTTTTAGGATTTTTTTTTCAATTCCTTGATTTATTAAATGAATTTTGCTTGTCTGAAACTAACATTTGCGATTACTATACAGGGTTCGTCAGAAACAACATTTTTAATTTTTTGGATTTCGTTTAAAATAAATTTACCTAAAAACAAACAACAATTATTGTTGTACTCTTATTTTTTCTTTCAAGAGATCTAAGTTATTATTGATATTGGTTTTATACACATGTGGCTTCAGATATTCCCATAAATGAAAGTCGATAAATGTGAGATCGCGACTCCTACGTGTCAACTGATTTGGACCATAGGTACCTTCCAATCCGTTTGCCCCCAAAGTGATGATTTAGCCAATCATCAAAGGAATTGAAAATTTGAATTGAAAAAGAATCCAAAATTGTTTCTGACGAGTCCTGTATAGTAATCGCATAGTCTAATAGTTGAAATTGTAGTTTCAGCCTCAGCAAAATTCATTTAATAAATCAAGGAATTGAAAAAAAAAGATGAAAAAACTAAAAATGTTGTTTGTAACGAACCCTGTGTAGTAATCGCAAATCTGACATTCGAAATTTTAGTTTCAGCACAAGCAGACGTGCTTACAAGGAATTACTTTTTCTTCCAAACCTACTAATAAAAAGTCTGTCTTCTTCCAAACTCTATCCGTGGACGCACTGTATATTCAATATAATATATTTTAGTTGTATGTATTTAAGTCCTTTTAACATAAGGCAAAACGCTTTTTTTTTTACTTTTTGTTTATATTTAAATTGTGGATCCTTTAACCAATGACAAACACATAGGTACCTGAATCAACGCGATATATTGTGTAGAAGTGATTTTTTTTAAATTTTGGATAGGACGTAATTTTCCCAAAAGGTTTTTTTTAAAGAAAAATATATTGGGAAAAGGGGAAATATTGGATCACAATTATTTGCTTGTTTCTCCATACTTTCTTCTACTAGGCGTTTTAGCTTTTTTTCAGAAAATCCTGTCATTTCGATCTTAAGTAATATTTGATGTTCATAAATTAAAATAAAAACAAACAATATAATAACGTTAGCCAAATGTCGTAGTGGCTAAATCTTTTTAATATAGCCAAAAATGAATCTGGAGAATTTTTTGTATAGTAAGCTTTTTGACTTTTACACGCTATCTATCTACATGTATTTTTAAATTATATTGTTTTATAAATCGCATAGTATAAATAGACCAATTAATAATCTTTTCCACTTATTTTTCTTTGTCCTGAAATTATAGCGTTCACAAGGAATATGCAAAACTTAATTGAAAATAGTAAAAGTCAACATTATTATACTTCCTCGATTGTTTCCATAAGCTACAAAATGAATATGGACGTATGTGGGCTAAAAAATGGCAGGTCTTATATTATACACACACCTTATACGAATTATTTTCAGCCTATTCCTTATATTAGAAAGTTTTTGATTAACGTAAAAGTTTAATGAACTAAAAGTGTTACTAATACGAACGTAATTATAATCTTTATGGGTAATACATTTATTCTAATTGTATTTGATCAAAATTCAATCAAATCCAACATCATTTTATTCCTTTATTATATCCAGGGGTCATTAAGAAAGAACTCAAGGACTTTATATCAATTCATTAGATATAGGTACATTTTTTTTTCCTACAATTTTTTAATATATTATTATAAAATATAATTATTAATATATTGTTAAATTGGCTAAAACTAAATAAATTAAAATTAAATATTTCAAAAACGAAATGCATGGTTATCGGTAATAATTTACATTGTCAAAATATAAATGTTGTAATTGATGGTGAAAAATTGAAATAAGTAAACAGTTTTAATTATTTAGGGATAATCATTGATTCAAAATTAACATATCTAATTTAAGTTTGTTTTCTAAAAAACTGTATTTAATACTATTATATTACCACATTTTCTTTATTGTTCTTCCATTTTATATTGTGCTAGTGAGGAAATATTTGATAAATTACAAATTTTACAAAATAAGGCAATGCGGATTATTTTAAATTGTGACAAATATACCAAAAATTAATTTTATGTTGAAAAATTTAGATTGGTTGAATGTCAGAAATTAAATTTTTTATTTAGTATGTAGGGTAAAGTTGGTAGAGATGCCCCACTTTTTCTTAACCTGGCCTAAATTTTATAAAAATAAGTAATAAAAAAAATGAGCATGTTTTTCAGTAATTGAAACTTTATTCAGTTACAATATTTATAATAAGATGCAGAAAAAACAAGTATTATTTCACAAAAATGCATAAAGAAAAATTTTTGTAATTGGCCATCTCTCCCTTAGGGGTTGGGTAAGATGCCCCACGCAGGGTGGTAGTGATGGCCTATGTACTTGGATACAAAATAAGTTAGGTCTTCTTTTTAGTAGTTACTCTTCCACAGGGATCGCAAAAAATAACAAATTTGCTGGATCCATCGTCAAACCATTGCTCGCAGTGTATACATTTTACCCAGTCATCTTTTCTGGTGATTTAGGAATATTTCTCTCCACATCCCGCAATATTAACAGGCCATCTCTACCCTCTTTGACTGGGGCATCTATACCAAAAGATGGTATAAGATGCCCCACCATGTAGTTTGTATAAATATACAGGTACATGTGTTTTGAGGTTAGAATATTGTAGCACATGCATTCCACAATTGTTTGACCAAATTGCAAATTAAATAAAAACATATTAATGATTTTACAACCTATAGCGTAATGATGTATAAAAATTTGCACCTACCTCAAAAAAACGATCACAAAATTTTGTCAAAACCAGACAATTATTGTGAGCAGCTACACCACTTTTCGGGCTTTAGCATAAACAACTGATTGGGTTTGGACAAACCAAACGATCGTATATGTAAATGTTTTCGAGTTATAAAGGTAGGCCATCTCTACCACTGGGGCATCTCTACCAACTTTACCCTATCTTTATACATTAAATTAAAAATAATTTATTCTATAGAATATAATAATTTGGAAAATTCTATTAAATCTCAAAAAACATTAAAACTGTTTAAAAAAACTTTAGGGTGTATGGCATTCTTAACGTCATTTAATCCATTACCAACCTATAACCTATTTCGCGTTGCTTTTTTTCGTTTATTATTAGATTAACTAACATTTAAATAAAATCAATATCGTCGGTACAATATTTAGGTAATATCTGACATATAACAAAAATATCTATTCATTTTATTGCTAATTTTGGGATAATTGTTTGCTTAGGAAAAGAACAATGACATAATAATGTTTAGAAAAATCCTACCCGATATTTTTCGCTGTACAATTCTCCTAAAATATTTAATGAAATTCCTGGATATTTATTTAATATGTCAATTATTACCTATAAAATATGAAGACGATAATGATTTTATTTAAATTTTGTGTAAAAGCTAGAAAAATTAAATAAATATACGCGAAATAGGTTATAGGTTGGCAAGCATGTTGATACTCCCACCTTAAAATTACATTTAATTAAAAAACAAAATGATACGTAATATTTGATACAATTTGTATTAAAAAATATTTAATTGTAGCTTTTTGCTAAATAAAACATGTTACTACTACTACTACTACTACTACATTAGATATAGGTACATTTTTTTCCCTACAATGACGAACATTACAAACACCTCGTGATGCATTTGAAACATTTCATAAATAAAAGACTTTACAAACGACATCGACAGCTTGAATGCCGTTTCCAATGACCCGACAACTTTTTCCATTCTATATTTAATAATTTTTACAAACGTAAATACATTTTTCCGTCCTCACACCTACCACAGCTGTATGTATTTTTGCCGATTGTTTTCTGTCTATTTAAAAAACACTTCGTCATCCATTATGTATGAATAAATACATGTGCGGACATTTTTCGAATTGCATTTGATCGAAATTGCTCCGGATGGCAAGAAGAATGGCCCAGTTTGCAAACGGACGATGCCATACGAGAGAACCGTTTGGCCACAATGGAGACATGTCAGCTTGTTAAAAATACTTTATGGCCTTTCGTGTTCCGTCCGATGCGATTGTCTCGTCGAAATACGACAAAACAGTCAAATTTATATAAGTGGCTTGTTCGGTTCCAGGTAGGTCTGACTTGTCTTCATGTCGTCATTCGATGTAATAAACTTAAAATAAGTTACTCGGAATTAAAATACTGTATATTATCGGTAACAGTAACGCATCGACTCCAGGGTCGGGTTTGGGATTAATGGGATCTGCGAGACCCCAGGGCTAAACCTGTGGCGCGGTCCCACCGAGGCTTTTTTAAAATTAACCTACAAAAGACGCATTTTCAGCAATTGTCCAATTAAACACTTAAAAATAGGCTTAGCGCTGCCAAGCAGGGTTGGGTAACAACGCGTAGAAAATAGCTTAGAAAATGTAGGAAATTATGTAGAAAATATAAAAAAAAGAAGAATACCATAGAATTATTTTCTAAACAATAATTAAATTATTTTATCATGTTACGATGTACAGTTGACGACATATAAATTCGTACACTCCACCCATACATAATTCAATTACAACAAAATTGGGTAAAACGGGTTTCTCACCTTGCTGCTTATACCTACATAGAACACCAGCTATATTACATAGCTGTAAATTATTATATGTACGATTTTTTACCATACGTAATAATGGTTATTTCTAAATATTTTTGGGTTTAAATTACAGCCGCGAAATAAGAAAATTATAAAATAATACCAGGAAAACTACAAAAGTATAAAGCCACAATGGGTAACAAACAACAAACAATATACTAATATTTAATTGCCGCGCCATTGGATTCTAACACTAATCGTAATCTTCTTGGCATTGACAAAATAATACTTCTGGTGTAATCCGGAGTTAGCCCTTCCTAAATTTCTTCTATTTTATCAAATAACTCTATTTCATTCTGTGGTTTAAAATTTATTTTGTACATTTTTTTATCATCAATCCCCAAACATTTTCAATTGGATTTAAATCACGACTTCTTGAGCATCAAGGCAGACATGTTACGTTGTTTTGTCTAAACCAGTTTTCTATATTTCTTGCAGTATGCACAGGGCAGTTATCCTGCTGAAATATAAAGTTATTTCCTTCAAAAACTATCGCGGCAAAAGGAAGAAAAACATTTTCCAAAATCTGAAGATATATATTACTCTTTAGTGTTCCACCAATATTGCAGCATACACCTACACCGTAAATACTTATCCATGCCCACAAATTAACGGAGAAACGTCCACTGGTTTGCTTTTTTTCAGTATACTTCTCATCATATCAAGAATTTGGTGGTCTATATACTCGAATCCTTCCATTATATGTAGACTGAAAAGTTTTGTCATCGAAAAAGATAACATTTTGTAAAAAAAACATCATTTTCTGGTAAATATTGCATAGCAAACCCAATTCTTTGTTCCTTATGACTATTTTTTAAAAACGATTTGGATGCAGCTGCTCGATTTCTTAATTCGAAACATTGTCTTACTCGGCGTTGCGCAGTTCTAGATGAAGCAGGAAATCCTGTTATGCGTTATGCGCATAGCGAATACTGCAGTTTCAAATGGATTTTGCCTTAAATACTCCACCAAATTTCGGTCTTCTTCATTTGATGATTTTCTATTATTTAAACCAGACCCAACAGACCTTTCGAGTGTTTGATGATAGAGCCCTTTTTTACAATTCCTTGAACAGTACTTCTAGGTACTCTAAAATGATCAGCTATTTTTCCATAAGACCACCCTATTTCTACTAAACATATTATTCTGCTACATCTCGAGATGTAGAAAATGTAGAAAATGAGTAAAATAATTTTCTACGCGTAGAATATACAGTAGAACATGTATAATTTTCTACCTACCCATCCCTGCTGCCAAGTGGGACCCCTGTAATTGTGACGTCGTGTATGTCTTTACAGGTGATTTCCTTTTAACATACAGTGTGTCCACGGATAGAGTTTGGAAGAGGAAAACTTTTTTATTCGTAGGCATAGAAGAAAAAGCCATTCTTTATAAAAACGTCTGCTTGTGTTGAAACTACAATTTCAACTATTAGATTTGCGATTACTATACAGGGTTCGTCACAAGCAACAGTTTTTGTTTTTTGGATTTTTTTCAATTTTAATTTTCAATTCCTTTTGAAGATTGGCTAAATCATCACTTTGGGAACAAATGGATTGGAAGGTACGTATGGTCCAAATCAGTTGGCACGTAGGAGTCGCGATCTCACAATTATCGACTTTCATTTATGGGGATATCTGAAGCCACATGAGTATAAAACCAATTTCGGTAATAACTTAGATCTCTTGAAAGAAAAAATAAGAGTGGTTATTACAATTATCCCAATACAGCAAGTTAGGAACTGTTATCGGGAATTCAGATGTCGAGTTGAACTATGCGCTAACTAGGTGGTACCACGTTAACGTTTGAATAAAAGTTTTAAAATTTTTGATGAATGAATTGACGAAATATGACAGGTAATAATAAAAAAACTTCAAAAGTAGGCGAATAAAAAATGGATTTCTTACAACAAAATCGTTACTCGGCCAGATATAAAATCATATTCGAAGTAAGAAAGCAACAATTGTTGTTTGTTTTTACGAACATTTATTTTAAACGAAATTCAAAAAATTAAAAATGTTGTTTCTGACAAACCCTGTATAGTAATCGCAAATCTGATATTTGAAATTGTAGTTTTAGCACAAGCAGACGTTTTTATAAGGAATTACTTTTTCTTCTATACCTACTAATAAAAAAGTTTTTCCTGTTCCAAACTCTATCCGTGGACACACTGTATATAAGAAGAATTAATGTTTTCTTTCGTTTTATCAGAGAACATAAAAACTGGCTATGAGGAGGTATTGTTTTTTCAAAAAATTAAAACCCAGAATTGAATTTTTCTGATATGTCCGAAGGCATTCGGAATATGTACAGGGTTATCCAACCAAGACTAGACAAGGCGATTTTTTGACTTTTCCTGTACTGTTATAAAAAAAACTGAAATAGCCATCTTAAGTCATTTTCTCCCGCGAATTCGATTATCTTCAGCAAAAAACAATTGAACATCAAACAAAAGTACTAGGGGTCACTTTGATATTTTTTTAAATGGGATGCCGTATTTTTAATGAGCTTATCCGATTTCTCATATAAATTTTGATCTAAAATGTTGGATTTTTAATTCAAAAACGCCTTTTTTCTTCAATTTTAAATTCGGAAAATGTTCGTCTACCGTACGATTAATACCTGATAGATGGATACCCGTTTCACCTGTTCACCCTTTAACCTGCTTTAAAGTGTCCGTCAGTTAGACAAAATAATCAAGTGTCAAATTTCTATATATTTTTCACGAATTAATTACAAATAATGAAATATTCTTTAGAAGAACGGCTAAGTGTAATATTATGTATGTGTAAATTTATTATTTTATTACACTTAGCCGTTCTTCTAAAGAATATTTCATTATTTGTAATTAATTCGTGAAAAATATATAGAAATTTGACACTTGATTATTTTGTCTAACTGACGGACACTTTAAAGCAGGTTAAAGGGTGAACAGGTGAAACGGGTATCCATCTATCAGGTATTAATCGTACGGTAGACGAACATTTTCCGAATTTAAAACTGAAGAAAAAAGGCGTTTTTGAATTAAAAATCCAACATTTTAGATCAAAATTTATATGAGAAATCGGATAAGCTCATTAAAAATACGGCATCCCATTTAAAAAAATATCAAAGTGACCCCTAGTACTTTTGTTTGATGTTCAATTGTTTTTTGCTGAAGATATGCGAATTCGCGGGAGAAAATGACTTAAGATGGCTATTTCAGTTTTTTTATAAAAGTACAGGAAAAGTCAAAAAATCGCCTTGTCTAGTCTTGGTTGGATAACCCTGTACAATTTTCTTTTATCAAATTAGTAAGCAACTTTGTCACAATTTAAACATCTTCGTTCCTCTTACCTTTTTCGAAATGTACCTTCGCACACGTTTTATTCGCCCTGCATAACTTATAGGAACTTCAAAGTCTGGACGCCCTCTACACACACAAAGTGCCATTAACAGATAAAGTACCCATCGGCATCGTCCGTAACCGCTGTTTATTTGTCAGAAAATTACATAAATTAAACAAATGACTATAGTCAAATTTTTGTTATTTCTGTTTTCATTATAACGGTTGATGGCGAAATATAAAAATGTACACTCGCAATAAAAACGCTAATCTTTAGAGCTCGCAGTAAAAGCATTTTAACCCTAACTTTATTTGATAATAACAATTAAAGGAAATTTATAACCCCAGCTAAACCCAGCTCTGGTCCTCGGCAAAAAATATAAAAAAACAAAATCCCGGCGCCGAAAACATAATATAAAAATTAATAAAGTAATATTTATGGTGGTAATTTTTGGGTAGCCGGTGTAAGCGGGCATATTTCAGGGCGTTATATTCTAGATTAAAACAGTTTATTTTAGATATTTATAATGGAAAGCGGCCGTAATGCAGATCACTTGTCGGCAACAAAAAATAATAAAAATACGAAATGTGACGTCGCGGGCGAATTTATTGTTTTAATAATGGTAAATAAAGCAGATCGCCATACGATACCGGCGGTGGACCGGCAGCCGGCCCGATTATGTATACTTCTGATGCCGGGCCGCGGGTTATTGTTGTTGCGTTGCAGCCGGGATGAAATTGGATTTTATACTCGGCATTCATAAATTATCAAAGTCGCGGCGCCGCCAGTTTACGCCTTCGAAAACAAATGCCTAAATGACATTATTATTATTAATGTTTCATTCTCGTCTCGCTTTTTCTCGTCTCGCGGCGAGACGAGACGAGAGTTTTTCTGCGAGAATCTTGCAATGATCTTAAAATTTTGATTAGGATTTGCGATAAACTTAAAAATAATCCAGTTAGTATCGCTCGGTAAAAAAGCTCTCTTTATTTCCGATATTGCAAGGTGACGGGCCAGGAAAAAATCGGGACACGTTGCCGAAAAACAATAGAAAAAAGGACCCAAGGAAAAATAAACCTTTTTTTTATAACGTTTATTTTTTTAGTTTTTGTTGAAATTTTTGATACAGAGAACCATTTGATAAACGATAATCGTCTTCGCAAATTAAGTATATTATTATGCCACTTTCAACCAAATGTAGGGAGTAAACTACATATTATTTTGATAGTGTGAATTGCTTTTAATCATTTTTCTATCTATTTCATTCTGTGGTTTAAAATTTATTTTGTACATTTTTTTATCATCAATCCCCAAACATTTTCAATTGGATTCAAATCAGAACTTCTTGAGCACCAAGGCAGACATGTCACGTTGTTTTGTCTAAACCAATGCCTATATTTCTTGCAGTATACACAGGGCCGTTATCCTGCTGAAATATAAAGTTATTTCCTTCAAAAACTATCGCGGCAGAAGGAAGAAAACCATTTTTGAAAATCTGAAGATATTACTGTTTAGTGTTCCACCAATATTCCAGCATATACCTGCACCGTAAACACTTATCCATGCCCACCCATTAACGGAAAAACATCCACTGGTTTGCTTTTTTTGAGTATACTTCTCTCTCATCATATCGGGAATTTGATGGTCTATATACCTACTAGAATCCTTTCATTATATGTAGACTGAAAAGTTTTCTCATCGGAAAAGATAACATTTTGCCAAAAAAATAATTTCCTGGTAAATATTGCATAGCGAATCCAATTCTTTGTTCCTTATCACTATTTTTTAAAAACAGTTTGGATGCAGCTGCTCGATTTCTTAATTTGGAACATTGTCCTACTCGGCGTTGCGCAGTTCTAGATGAAGCAGGAAATCCTGTTATGGGCATAGCGGATACTGCAGTTTCAAATGGATTTTGCCTTAAATACTCCACCTAATATCAATCTTCTTCATTTGATGATTTTCTTTTATTTAAACCAGACCCAACAAAACTTTCAAGTGTTTGCTCGCCATTTTTTTTACATATCCTTGAACAGTACTTCTAGGTACTCTAAAATGATCAGCAATTTTTCCATAAACCACCATATTTCTACTAAACATATTATTCTTGCTTTTTCAATAATACTTAAATGAGGCGTTTTTAAATCAAATAAGATAATGACAATACTTTGACAGATATCATGATAACAATTAACACGTTACAAAGGTAATAAAGGGAAAAAAGTTGCATTTACCGTGTCACAGTTTAGTGTACGAAATTATCTGTCGTCAACTGTACCTAAAGTTGCCACAGTGGATCTTTGCCCGTGCGTCATCAATCAACGATCAGGACTCGACGTGGTTAATAACTCTGCATCCTTGTTTATTACAGTAACAAGTTTGAATAAAAGCATAAAAGAACGTCTCCAAAATTCCGCAATAATATAACGTGCTAGACAAGGATAAAACTATAAACGTCAGTTAATTACTTTCTTTATTTGTTTAGTTGACAACCGTTGTATTTTAGAACGTCATTGTCAACCTTATTTTGATCTGCCAATCTAATTCGTATTTTGTAAATCTGTGCGCGTTAGAACTGTTCCTGTTTCTAAAAATAGTTCTTTTTAGAGGTAATTATACCCACCATCTGTTTTGGCGGTAAGTATTTATGGATTTTTATAATAACTAATTTATTTATTTTAAATATTCTAACCGTGAAAGTTCTTTAAAACGTTTACGGCAGTGGCCAAATTCCCTTAAATCACAGAAAATATAGCTATATTTTCTGTGTTTAAATGAAAGGATGTTAAAAATTTGACTTTTGCGATTTTAATAGTCAATAAAACACCAAACTTTTGTAGATTTTAAGCTTTAAAAATAGTATTAAATGTATAAACATTTGTTTGTCAATTTCTTTTAGATAATAGAGAATGCCGGGCAAAACTTAAAATAAATAATAATTTTTCGTGATATTATGTAGGTACGTCAAACGGTAGGCAGGCACGTCCATTTTATGAACTTAACTTAGTTTTGACTTTTTTCGTCTCGTAATTTTGATTTGATTCATACGATTTTGATGACGTAAAAGTAATGACGCACGGGAAAAGAACCACTGTGGCGACTTTACCTAGTTCTGTTTGATAGTTTTGATTTTGCAATCCACTTTACTTTGGCACTTTACCTACCACCTGTATGTACCTACTAAAAATAGCCATTGTCTTGTTGCAAAAAAGAATCTCGTAATATTGCTGTTAAATTATAAAGGTACTTCTTTTCATAGATTTGAATGAAAAATACTTTTACTAAAAAAAAATAATATATTTCGAAATACATCTCTCTACTCAGTCATTTTCTTATTTACAGAAAAACAGACCGGGCAACCCATGTTTCTCATTGACTATTTTTAAGGTGCATATTAATTTTTTTTTTTAAATTGAATAATATTTGACTTTTTTATCAATTTCGTTAAAGTTATACAGTGATGGGCTAAAATATGGAACAAATTCATTTAAAAATCAGGTATTCATTTTTTGAAAAACCGCTCGGACACGTCGATTATAATTCTTTCTTCCGGATTTTTTGCCTCAAAAAAAAATTATACCGGGTGTGTCAAAAAGTAGATGTAGCAAAATTTTTATGTTTTTTAAATAGAACCCCCCTATTTTTACTTATTACCCTAATTCTACGTCAAATTCTGCGCATAATTCATGTAGCATACTCTATCCTTATCTCTAACGGTTTTAGAGAAAAATTACATCATAAAAAAAGGTACATGTACCTACTTAAAGGTAAACAGGTAAATTTAAATGAATTGTTACTACGATAGCAAGTCATGTGTCAATCAAAAATTAGTTTAGGTATAATTTTGAAAAACGGTGATCATGGTGCATTTAAATGAAACACAAAGAATCGAAATTTTAATTTTAATTGGATGTGGAGACAAAACAAGAAGTCAAGGTTTGTAACTTGTTTAACGCTAAGTATCCAGAACGGCCGATTACAAGATCTACAGTAAGTAAAATTGAGAAGAAATTCAGGGAAACAGGGAATGTAAAGGATCGTCTACGGCCAGGTCGTCCAAAAATTAGTGAAAACTCACAATTGAACATTTTGTTAGAGGTTGAAGATAATCCTCATAGTGCATCCACTGAAGTAGCCCTTAATAATGATGTTAGCCGACGATCTGTGTTGCGGGTATTGAAACAAGAAAAGTACCATCCGTACAAAATTAGGTTGCTGCACGAGCTAAACGAAGATGATCCCGACCGCCGACTACAGTTTTGTGAAACTATGATGGAAATTTGCAACTTAAATCTATTTTTCCATCGCAACATACTTTTTAGCGATAAAGCCACGTTTTGTTTGAATGGTTCGGTAAACAGACAAAATTTTCGGTATTGGAGTACAAATAATCCCCGTTGGATGAGAGAACAGCACACGCAATACCCACAAAAAGTAAATGTTTGGGCAGGGATATTAAATGATAGAATTATTGGACCTTTTTTCTTCGATGGAAATCTTACAGGAGACCGGTATTTACAATTTCTTCAAAATGAATTATTTCCCACACTAGCAGCGCATTTTCCAAATCCGAATCAGCCTCATCTTAGAAGCGTCTATTTGGTTTCAGCAGGATGGTGCTCCGCCTCATTTTGCTCGACAAGTACGAGAGTATTTGAATACTGTATTTCCCGAACGATGGATAGGTAGAAGAGGACCCATAGAATGGCCTGCAAGATCTCCCGATCTTACACCCATGGATTTCTTTCTTTGGGGTTATTTGAAATCAAAAGTGTATAAGGATAAACTACAAAATTTGGAAGACTTAAAATTTAAAATTAGATATGAAATTAGGCAAATTAATGAAAATACTGTAAATAATATTTTAGAAGGGTTTTTAAGTAGATTAGCATATTGTCAAGAAGTTAATGGTTTGCATTTACAACACTTAATAAACTAATTTTTTAACCTTTTTTTATGATGTAATTTTTCTCTAAAACCGTTAGAGATAAGGATAGAGTATGCTACATGAATTATGCGCAGAATTTGACGTAGAATTAGGGTAATAAGTAAAAATAGGGGGGTTCTATTTAAAAAACAAAAAAATTTTGCTACATCTACTTTTTGACACACCCGGTATAATTTCTTTTTGAGGCAAAAAATCCGGAAGAAAGAATTATAATCGACGTGTCCGAGCGTTTTTTCAAAAAATGAATACCTGATTTTTAAATGAATTTGTTCCATATTTTAGCCCATCACTGTATAAGTATATTTATGTATTTTTATAAAAATTGTCAATTTTTAAGTTTGTTATTCTTTATTATTTATATTCCCTGTAATGGACCTTAAAAGTTCGTTGGGAATTTGTTCATAAAAAAAAAATTATACATAAGTCCCAAATTTCCAATTTTTATTCCTTGTCAAATGTTGATAAGTTGAGAGTAGGAATAAGACATGAGTGTAGGTTAATTTCTCCAAAAGTAATTATTAGATATGTTCAAAGTTTTTCTGACAACTTTTTGAGCATTTATTGACGAAACAGTATTAAAAATGGATAGAAGGTTTTTTAAATTTTTTTTTAAATTAACTTTTAAACAGTCAATAGAAAACTAAAGTTGCCATTTAAAATCGATATCGTCACGTCCTTAATTTGGAACACACTGTATCAATATTTTTTTTTATAAAAAAGACCAAGTCCAGGGATTTTTTCGAAAAAAATCCGTACTGGATTTACCGAATTCATTCCACGTTACAAACTCCGTAGAATTTTGTTCCTCCCCATCTTACTTCACGTAGTATGTCCACCTGTCGGTCGTCCCCGAAGATGATAAAGGCGACAGACAAGTTGAATCTCGATAAATCCGACGACACAAAGGATGTTCGCCCAAGATTCTGGGAGCGAAAGGGGGGCGCGGTCGATAACTGCCTCCATATAATTGTATGGGGAATATCGAGCGGCCACTTTCAGTAGGTGTAGTTGGGACTCACCACCCGGACAGACTCTCCGACAACGTAATTAAATTAGTTCCAAATTATGAGGCCCGGTCGTCTGTCACATAATGGGGCCGTCATGGCATCGGAGATAACTTCATTCCGGTCTGTGTAGACGGTAAATATTGTATGGGCATTTGTAGAAAGGCTACACGACAGTGGCAGCGTGCAACCGCATTGGGATGGTAAACCCGACTTCGACCAAGCAAAGATATACAAGTAATTTCAATTATAAACGGACTTTTGCGCCGTGACGACATTTCACTGTTTAAAGCGGACATTCCATCATAAAATATGACACGTCTACGAACACTTTGTTAAGTAAAAATTCTTGCATTAAATCATTTATTTTACGTTCTGGCACTGTCTCCAAGGCCGTAGCCAGAAAATAATTTCGGGGAGGGGGGTTTGTTCCAGTGGCGGATTTAGGATTTGTTCTAGGGGGGGGGCGCGTTTTTGGGTGCCACGCCCTTTTTTGGGTAAAATAACCGTAAAGCTTAATCTGCGGCAATATGCCAGACTTTAAAACACTCTTTTAATTTAAAAGAAATTCGAAATTTGAAAGGTCGGTCGACAAAATAAACAATAAACTATTTATTTTACTAATTAACATGTCTCTTATATTAAGTCATAATTATATCTAAGTATAATAATTATTATAATAAATTATATTATGTAATAATAAGATCAAAAACAAAATAAGAATAAAAACGAAAAATAAACAATAAGAACAAAAAAAATATCTGAAGTAGGGTTGACCGGGGCTAGTTGAGCACAGGGGTAAGTTGGTACAGTCGCTATATTTCTGTTATTATAAATAATCTTGCAACATGGCTCCGTCAGGTCATTCACTATACAAGCAAACAAATCCTCCGAAGGTGTCCGGTTCAGGGATCTATCGGCTGTCGAAGTAGAACGGTGTTTGTGTTTTGTTTACTCGGAAGTAAATATATTTTTTTTCCTTTTATACCTAATAAGTATCTAATGAGCATACTTTATATTTTAATTATTTTTTATAATTTGTATATAATAAATATACTACCATTATGTCAATTTAGATAAATAAAAAAACCAAAAATTTAGGACTTAGGTAACATTTAAGAAAAAACATGGCTATGGGGTTGGTTGGTACATTTTTGTTGGGGTTTGTTGATACGTTACCAACTAACCCCAATATCAATAAACATTGTATCTATTTGGTTGAAATTTAAAAAAGCTTCGGTAGATCGACCAGTTTTGTTACTTCTCGACAATCATGATTCTCATCAGTCGAATGACTTAGTTTTTGTAAGGATAATGGTGTAACCGTTTTTTCCTTTCCTCCACTTTGTAGCCACAAGCTTCAATCCCTTGACAGGAGTGTATATGGCCCGTTGAAAAAATATGTCAATAGCGCTTTTGACGCATGGATGACCAATAATCCGGAACGCACATGACCTGGAATTGTTGGTTCTACTTTACCTCTAGTTCTGGCTGCGACACCAAACAATCTCACAAGTGGTTTTAAAGTATCTGAAATATCACCCTTTAATCGAGACATATTTCCCCAAAGCGAATATATGACATCATAATATGTAACTGACAGACAGGATCCCAACATTGAAGTCAATGAAGCAACTGATCTGCTGCTTAATATCGAATCCACAGGAGTCGGTGATCTTAATCTCGAACCTGCAGCTCATAAATTGCCCACTGCGTCGACTTCAGTGGAAACTCCTTGTCATGCAATTGATAACATTTTAAACTTACCTAGCTGTAGTACATCTTCCGTTTGTCTGGAAATCCTAAAAATGTTACCAAAAGCGGTTCCAAGAAAAATCTATGTGTAGAACCATTCTCAAATAGTGCACCCGGTGAAAAATGGATTCAATGTACAACATGCGTAAACTGTGGGCGCACGAAGCATGTTGTGATTCTCCTATGTTTTATATATGCCACAACTGCGATTCCGACGACTCGGACATAACATTTATAGTTTATGTTGATTCCATAAAACTTTAATGGTTGTACCAACTTACCCCTTAGTATGTACCAACATACCCCGCATATGGGGTTTGTTGGTACACATAACGTGTTGGAGATATATATATTTTTTTACCTTTTAGTTGCTTTAAATTCATTTGTAACTTAAGTAAATAGGTAGCCAACTAGAGGTAGTTTACGAGCATTATGCTAAAATTTCAATAATACTATTAGATTTAATTGTTTAGGATAGGGCAGAACAGAGAAACAACAAATATATTTTAATACAAGCCGAGCTGCATTTATTGATCTTTGTTTTACAGCTTATTTCTTATGACTAACTAAACTATATTTTCAGGTCGAGATTTGTTCCCTATTACGTAATCAGCAGATTTGCCTGACACATATTCCGATAGTGGGAATGTAATATTATACTTTTGTTTTTATTCTTTTTGTTACTACAGGGTGTATCTAATACTCCCACTCAAAAATAAGAAAAATATATAGTATAGAATATATGTGCTTGTATTAAATTCAAAAAAAAATTGAAAATTAATCATTATTGTTACTGTGGGGAGAGAAAGAAAAATGATCCAACATTTGTTGCAAGGATTGGGAAAACCCCATAAAACCCAACCAGATCATAAACTATTCATTGTCCAAGTTTGATTTTTCATGGACTTCCTCCAAACCCATTTTGAAGCGGAACTCGCTGAATGCTGGAAAGGGTAGAGGTTTAGTAAATCCATCTGCCAATTGGTTACCTGTTGAAACATATTGTAAAATTACTACATTTTGTTCAATTTGTTCTCTTGTAAAATGATATTTAATATCAATATGTTTTGATCGTTTATGAAAAACAGGATTGTTGGCAATGGCAATACAACCGTTATTATCTTCGTATATAACTATAGGTTCTGTGATGATAATTTTAATATCTCTTAAAAGAGATTTAAGCCATAAAGCTTCACGAACACCTTCAAATAGTGCCATATATTCAGCTTCAGTTGATGAAGCTGCTACGGAATTTTGCCTTTTAGTGTTCCAACATATAGTACAGTTCTCAAACAATTTGAAAATATACCCTGTTGTACTTCTACGGTCTGTCTCATTATTGCCCCAATCAGAGTCTACATAACCAACCAAAATATGAGTGTAGTTTTCATTTCTTTTGTAAACCAACTTAAATTCAAGAGAACCTTGTATGTATCTTAAAATGCGCTTAAGGCACTGCCATAGCTCTTTATTATTTTTATTTTGATATCTACTCAGTAAATTTATAGATGTGCATAAATCTGGCCGTGTGCATAGCATTACATACATTAAGCAACCAATTAAATTTCGGCAAGGCGCATTAATAGTTTCATCTGAGTTTAAATCAATATAATTTAATTTACTAGGTAAAGGAGTATTAACAGTTTTACAATTAGTCATATTGTATTTGTTCAGTACTGTTTTTAAATATAAACTTTGATCTAACGTAATATAATCTTCGTATCTGTTTATTTTTATACCCAAAAAATTTTTTATTTCAGACATATCTTCCATATTAAATTGAGCCATCAAATACTTTTTAAAACTTGCCATTGTATTTTTATCTGCTGTGACTATCAAGAGATCGTCCACATATAAAATTACATAGATATTTTTATTTACGTACTGTCTAAAAAATATAAACAACGGTCAACTGAGGAGTTTTTAAAATTATGCTGCTTCAGCACATCGTCGAATCGCTGAAACCAACAACGTGCCGATTGTTTTAAACCATATAATGACTTGTTTAATTTACAGACTTTATTTTGTTTGCTTTTAACTCCGTCCGGAACTCGCATATAAATTTCTTCTTTTAAAATACCATTGAGAAAAGCGGTTTTAACATCCATATGATGTAATAATAAATTTTGTTGATTTGCAAAAGCTATTAGAAATCTGAAAGTTGAAATACGAGCAACGGGCGCAAATGTTTCATTATAATCTAATAAATATTGCTGACTAAAACCCCGCGCTACTAGCCTTGCTTTGTATTTGTTTATATTTCCATATGCGTCATTTTTTATCGAAAATACCCATTTACAGTCAACTATGTTTTTATTTATAGGTTTATCAACTAACGACCAAGTTTTATTGATTAATAGAGAATTTATTTCGCTATTTATGGCTTGCTCCCACTGAATTTTGTCATCCCTATTTTCTATTTCACTATATGATTGAGGGATTGTACAAAGAAGTGATTGTGCACACAGAATATAATTATTGATATTATCTTCTTCGTTATATGAAATAGTAGGAAGATTTTTTATTCTATTACTTCGTCTGGGATTTTGTAATTCATTTGAATTCTTATGATTTAAAAATTTATTGTGTTCATTATCTGTTTCGGTCACAGATTTATCTATTTTAGAAATAGATTCACCTGTTTCAGTTTGTACAAGTTCTTTAGGAGTTTTAACTACTTTTAATGTAGTTTTAGGCATTTTAGTTATAATGGAGTTTTCGGACTGAATGACCTCATCAAATTTAATTTTTGATGTTTTAACCCCTTCATCAAGTAATATTGGTCTTGATGTTTTGAAATTTATTTCGTCAAAAATGATGTCGCGTGCGATAATAAATTTATTAGTTTCAATATCTAATATTTTATAACCATTAGGTTGATAACCAACCAATATGCCTTTATTTGACTTTTTGTCAAATTTATCTTTTCTGACTTTATTATGAATATAAGCTGTTGAACCAAAAATTTTTAAATTATTTATTCTGGGCTTTTTACCGTGCCACAGTTCAAATGGTGTTTTATTTGGTTGTAGAGCTTTAGTGGGTGTCAGATTTATTAAATAGGTGGCTGTAAGGACTGCTTCACCCCACAAATTTTTATCCAAATCAGCCCCATGTACCATTGTCCGGGCCTTTTCTGTTATTGACCTGTTCATACGTTCCGCTACTGAATTTTGTTGCGGTGTATGTGGTACGGTTAAGTGATAACTTATACCCCTTTTAACACAAAAATCTTTAAATTCATTAGAAAGATATTCTCTTCCATTATCACAATATAAATTTGAGATTTTTAAATTAAAGTGTGCCTCACTTTTTACGACGAAATCTTGAAAGAATTTAAATACCTCGGATTTATATTCCATTAAATAAGTGACTGTGTAATGAGTAAATTCGTCAATAAATGTAACAAAGTAATTTTTATTATCAATAGTTGATGGAGATATTGGACCACAGACATCTGAATGGACAATAAATAATGGTCTTTTAATGTGTATTTTATCTTTGGCTTTAGCAAACGGTAGGCGTGCTTGTTTTCCGCAAAGACAAGCTTCACAGATCTCATCTGTGGGATTGATATTATTTAAGTGTTTATTGTTGTCTAAAAAATCAATATTTTTTAATTGTAAAAATTTTTGTTTACTTATGTGGCCAAGCCGCGCATGCCAAATTTGATAATTATTTAATTTCCATTCAGAAAGAGTGTTCGCCTGATTATTTATAGGTTTGCAAATTTTAAAGGTAATTGTTATTAAATTATTTTGGATCTTACCTTCTATAATTGTCTTGTTACCCTTTTCAATACTCACTGTACCATTATCTTTAAAAATAACGGTCAGACCAGCTTCCTGTATTCGGCGTACTGAGAGTAGGTTATTTGGGATGTCTGGAGAGTACAGGACGTCCTCTAGAACTCCGGTTACCCCTTGGTCAGTTGTGACGTGGATGGTTCCTTTTAGGGTCGCTTCGATGGAGATACCAATTTTAGCCACCGAAATTTTCAATGGACTGTCCAGCTCTTTGTATGTTGTAAAGATATTAGCTTGATTCACCATATGATCAGTAGCCCCAGAGTCCAATATGAATGTTATTTCATTTGTCAAATCAGCTTGTAGGGTAGAATTTCCCACCATAAAGGCGAAACCCTTGTCATTATTATTTGGCTGAGTTTCAATTGTTTGTAGAGTACGATGGCGATCGAAACCTTCATGTTTTTGAAAATGTTTCTTTTTGTTATAAAAACAGTCCTTTATATTATGGTTTTTACGTCCACAATATGTACATTTCATCGTAGAATTAAAATAGCTGTTTGGTTTCCCAAATCCTTGGTTTGCAAAATATCGTCTATTTTTCTGATTGGAAAACTTGGCCTTTTTATTTGGGTATTTGGTCCTTTTAGGAGGTAGGAAGTTGTTTGTTTGAATTTCGGCTTGTAATATTTTGCTGCTTGTGTCACTGCTTTCATTAGTTAATTTTGTTTCATAGTCAAGCAACTTCGTTTTAACAAATGCAAGACTTAAAGTATCATCGGTTAATGTGTGAATAGCAGTTACTATTCCGTCGTAGGATGATGGTAAGGTTAGGAGAAGATGAGCTATCTTAGACATTTCAGTCAAAGCACCTCCAGCAGCTAGAAGCTCAATCATTAGTTCATCGAATATAAGGAAATGTTTCACTAACGGCATATCTCTCTTGTATTTTAAGCTGAGTAACCTCTTTTGAACGGCTAACTGTGTAGCTAGGCTTTTTCTCTCATAGATAGTATCTAGTTTGTTTATTATGTCACGGGCAGTTGCTTCCTCCGTCACAATGCCTATCATGGTGTCACTAAGGTATTCAATAATCACACTTTTTGCTAAGCGTTCGAGTTTTTCCCATTTTTTATCAGGTTCTCTAGGAATATCTTCGTCAATCACTTTTAATGCGTCGTCTTCAGCAAGTAAAGCTCTTAGTCGAAATTTCCAAATGCTGTAGCGTTCACCATTAAATTGTTTTATATTACGTCTATTTTTATTGGCATCCATAATCACTTATGTCTATTAACACCGATTTTTACAAACCAGAAAAAAATAGTTTTGTTCTATTTAATTTTTTTGTTTTGTTTATACAAGACACTCACTCCCGTAGGAAACTACCGTATTAGTAAACTGGGCCCATAACCTATTAGATTTAATTGTTTAGGATAGGGCAGAACAGAGAAACAACAAATATATTTTAATACAAGCCGAGCTGCATTTATTGATCTTTGTTTTACAGCTTATTTCTTATGACTAACTAAACTATATTTTCAGGTCGAGATTTGTTCCCTATTACGTAATCAGCAGATTTGCCTGACACATATTCCGATAGTGGGAATGTAATATTATACTTTTGTTTTTATTCTTTTTGTTACTACAGGGTGTATCTAATAAATACTCACACTTAAGTTACAAAAAAATCAAAAGCAAAAACTGTACCAACTAGCCCCGGTCTCCCCTACCTACTTACTTTGTACTAAATTACAAAATCAAGTTTCCTGTTCTTAGAAGAGAAAATATTTATGATTTTGTTTACATCTACGTTTATATCACGGTGGACATATTATAGGAAAGCCAGACCATTAAGGCGATCTGCAGCCATTGTAGCCCGTAAATAAGATTAACTATTATGTTGTGTAACAACAAAGTGAGACGGGCGCACTGTATATAACTGCAGTCTCAATAATACTTATTAAAAGTCTAAAATAAATATATATTTTTTACTTCGGGGGGGGGGGGGGGGTTACAACCCCCCTAATCCCCCCCCTGTCTACGGCCCTGACTGTCTCACTATATTGTTTTGTCATAAGTGGACAGATCTGAGACTTTTCGCGATTTGGGTGTATTATTTGACAGTAAACTATCCTTTGTTCCCCTCATAAATGAACTTGTTGCCTCCTGTCATAGATCCCTAGGTTTTATAATGAGACATTCTCGTGATTTTTTCAATTGTCATACTTTTTTATGCATTTGTAAGATCTAAATTGGAGTACGCTTCGGTTGTATGGTCTTCATATTATCAAGTGCACCTTAATCGCATTGAAAGGGTCCAACGACGTTTTCTAAAATATCTAAGTTTTAAAATTGATGGTCAGTATCCTGAAATAGGTATTCTAGAAGAAGCTCTATTGCTTTGGCACTCGTTTTGCTCCTTAGAAGATCGGACGTACAGTTTCTCAACTTAAATTTCTCCATAATATCTTGCATAATAGAGTTGAATGCAGTGATATAGATAGATATAGAAAACCTGCAATTCTCGTCCCTAGAACACGTCATTCCCACACTTTTTATGTACCAACCGCGCGTACCAATATCTGTAAATGCTTCCCTATTTATCGATTGTGCAACACATCCAATCTGCACCAAAATAGATTTGACTTTTTAGCTGTGGTTTACAGTATAAATCTAAATTAGCGTGTTAGTGTCTTTTTAGGCATAATTATTCCGTTTCATTATAATAGTCTAAATTTCTTGTTATCACAAAATTTTTGAATTATTGTTATATTATTACCTATTTTATTTTAAACAGCCTATATATACCCATTTGTAATTGGTTCATTGTAACTAAAATGGTGTGAAATAAAATAATGTTCACACGCACTCCATCGCTACTTTCAAAATAACCTAACATTTCTAATGTCAATATTTCCTAATAATATACCGCCTGTTCTGATTGTAAACTTAAAATTTCGATTGGCTACCAACAAACAGCTTTTTTGAAAACGGCATTAAAGGCAACTGCAATTAATACGTAAACTATAATATGGCAACGCAGCATTGAACGCTAAACATGCGCACGTGCACCGCTTGCTGCTTTATTGGCTCAGAGTTACTATATTTGGGCGGTAAAACTCTTGTATTGTCCATAGCGTTTTTCATTGGTAAATTAAATGCATGTCAAATGTATTTTTCTATGTTTTACCAATGAATAACGCCATAACTTTAACTGTATCGCACGTTGAGTTCGATAATTCAATTGTAAATAAAATTAACGCTGTATTTTTGCAAGCCTCCTTTCAGACCCCCGTACAAGTTTAAATTATGGTGAATACGATGGTAAAAGAACTTAGCCCAGTCCTGTTTCTGTCGCCAACGTCTTGACGCAAAATAGTTCAGACTTCAACAGGGTGCCATACAGGCTAGGATAACTTAAATGGTAAAGGTCGTCCCCTGTTCGTTTAATTTAGCCTCCGGTCGCTGGTGGCGCTATTGTAGGAATTTTTTTTTATAAGGTTGTTCATCTTCTAACGTTGGTAGGAACAGAATATTCATTTAGAATGAGCATGGCCAACATTCTGTACTTCTCTCTCTCTGTATTAAACTGTACCAGCATATGTGCGAGAAAGATAAAAATATGGCTTGTTGTGACAGATCCTGAAGTCTTACCTGGACTGGTGAAAGATTGTCATTGTCATTTTATGATTGATTTGTAAAATATATAAAAAATAAAGTTTCTTATTGTTAAATAATTATTCATATATAATTTATAAACTTAACATGGCGCAGTCGATAGTTTGAGAATCGTAAATAGGTATATATTTAATATGTCGCGACCCAAGAAATCGGAAAGAAAAACCAAGGCAATTAACAAAAGCGTGGAACTTTCTGAAGACTTTATTAATGTCGCCCAACGATTGGAAAGTACAGAGAAAGCTTTTAAAGATATAGAAAGAACGTTTACTTCACAACTTAATGAACTACAAGGTACAATAACTAGTTTATCAAATAAAAACTTTGAAAATAACACGGAATTGTTAGAAAAATCTACAGAAAATAATAATATAATAATATATAAGCTGTTTTTTTATTTAAAACCTTTTTATGTAAATATCTAATATTAATAAATCTTGTCGCCATATTATCAAAAACGTTGTTATAATTTCCTTTCGTTCTCCCAAATTATTTTAACTTGAATCAAATGTTTCGCGCTTAAACTTTTCCGTTAAGTTAGAAGCGCGAAAATTTGAATTCAAAGTATAATAATAAAATTTAAATTTTTATGCTTGGCGCCTACCCCCACCACGACTATATTTAGTTTCGCCTCCGGTCGCGGGTGGCGCTATTAGGGAACCAATTTAGTATGTTAAGTTGCCTATCTATCCTTGAGAGTGCGCAACTCGCTTGTCTATGGTGCCATAAATGACAGGTGACTTTGCCACGATGCGGTGTGTTCTTGGAGAAACTTGAATTTAATATAACCAAAACTGTTTAGGCAAGAACATCTCGGTAAAATGATTTAATTACAAAAAAATTAAGGCGATAATATCATATGTTGTCGTATTAAAACAATTGACACGGATAAAACACAACTTGGAGACTGTAAGACCTTTTTCGATGTACTAAATTTAAAACGTTTTAGTGATTAGAAGCGGAAGAACTTATGCCAACATTGACTAAACATTTACAAATATTTGTCGGTTCGTATTCCCGGGCAAATCGGTTCATGTCTAGTGGATTTTAATGGTATGTTATAAAGCTTTATGGCGGAAAAGTGAAAAACATATCATCCCCATAACCATCCCATTTATGCCGCGGCGGATGAGACAGGAAATCTCCTGGGATGTGGAAAATGGTACACTAATGTGATCGTAACTCGTAATAAATGAAATAGTTGGTGAAACAATGAAATGGGCAAGAAATCGACACCCAATCGCTTATATGCACTCGGGGCATACTAATTCAATTATTGACGACCATCCTTAAATAAAAATTTTGCCACCATCAATCTATGACTACAAATCCCATTTTTTTAAAGAGCTTCACGATGGAAAAATAAGTCTTCTTATCCCCAAGGGCAACTAGTAGCAAATGCAAAAAAAAACACTTTACCAAACAATGCTAAAAAACCACCAAAACGAATTTAAAACATCAAAAGACGTGAGATTTAAAATACCGAAAACAAACTTCCATTATGATTTAAAACATTGCGAGAAACGGTGTAGATTATTCGAAAAGGGAGTTCTTTCCGTAGCTTTACGTAATTATACATATACTATTTAGTTCATGGTAGAGCGGACACATTACAATATAAAGCATATTTACATTTTGAATAAACGCGCGGCGATCTAAAAAAAGCGTTTAAACGTTTAAAGTATTTAGTAAAGTAATTTTATGCCGACTTTTTATCTTTGTACGAACACAAAGACCGGGAAGAAACAATACCTTACTCGCATATATTATAAATCTGGCGGAATGATCAAAATTTTCACCGGATATTAACGTTTTAAAGCGGAATGGATGGACGATCTTGATAGCATAAATTAAGACCATGACTACTGTTCTTTAGTGTTTATTTCTTTTCGGTATTAACTGTTGTTTACTTGGAGAAAATAAATTAGAACGATTCCGTATTCCGCGGTGTTTCTGGGCCAAATATGTCTTAGTGTCAAAAAAATGTAATTGATTTACATTGGTCGGTAAAATACGATTATTTGTTTCTATTATTCCGATTATTTGTCAGTCAGTCACTACTAAACGATAAAGCGGATCGAAAAAACATTTCTTAGAATTTCGGATTATAACAGTAATTTTGAAACCTTATATAAAATGTGTATACTTATTTTTTTAAATTGTTTGATCCTAAAGGTTCAGCCCATTTATCCTATACCCTATTATATCCTGTATCCCCTATGTTTGTTGTTTTTGGATTGGCAGGAAGCAACAATGCTCAATTTTTAAGTCGAAAGGACAACTTAGTTGGTAATAAACATATTATACATATATTCATTCAACCATTTTATTACCACCAACCTTAACATTAACATTTTAAGGGGTATCATGGAGTTTATTTTGTTATAAAGGTCACAGATTTTTAAAATGTATTAATATTCGACTATAATTACAAGAAAGACATAATATCATAATTATGTGTAAAACACTAACAAACTAATGTCCATCGCGGTTACTGGTCCGCCCTCGCTCTTTTCACGACATTATGGAACAGCCTCACATAATTGGCTTTTTCACTATAACCGAAGTCATCAGATTCAGCACTGACATCCTGAATTAGAACCTATTAATAATACATCCCCTGGCTGAATGGCAGACCTGCCAAAGCAAAAAAAAAAACCCGCGCAATTTTTCTATTTGCCAGTCGCCAACGATTATAATAATTGTGTCCTTGTTTCGATAAGTTAATAGAAAAGGAGAGAAGACAGATTCGATATATCATTCAGGTAGATGCCGAAGGGTCGATTTATGTTGTGACGTAGACAGTAGCGGAAATTGTGTTTTGAAGAGAATACAATAATTTAAAAAATGTTGCTTCAAAACAAGTGCATATATAATTATTAGGACTATGAATAACATATACAAAACATAGTTTTATATACAGGGTGTCTCGGAAAGTAATGCGATTTCAACCGGGCAAATTTGGATTATGGAGTTTTCGGAGACTTCCGGTTATGCCAGAAGTTGTCTCAAACTTGCTTATTTTAAGTGGGTCACCCTTTTTTGTATCATACTCTAACCGTTTCTGTTTTTTTTTTTTCAAATTTTGACCTCTTTCAGGGTGTCGCCTTAATTGAATATATTTTCGAAGATAAAAGGAGGAAACCATTTGCGTAACTAGGAGGGGGCCAGGCCCCCCCCCAGCTTGATCACTGGCCCCCTCTAGCCAAAACCGTATTTACTTGATTTTTCTTTCCATCACTTATTTTTCTAAAAAAAAAAAATGTACTATCTTTTACAAAAATTAATTTAATTTGTTACTCATCCAGCTCGAAATCCTCCGTTTGATGCTAATTTGCAATACCTAACTAGAGAACACGCAAATATTTATAAAAGTTATTTATAGCTATTTTTACCTACATGACATTGCCCAACAAAATATAATGCATGGCATTGCTTTTTTTCAGTTTGAAATGAAAAGAAATGACAAAATATCGATATCGGATATCGTTAAAAGGCCCAAAAAAGTGGCGTGGCACCCAAAAAATTTTCGCCTCCGGCGGCCACTCTTTGATGTAACTTTGGGGCTCCCCCCCCCCCCCCCCCCCCACGGAAACGACGTAGTTACGCCGATGGGGGAAACTCGAAATTCCTGTTATCAAATTAGATATTATTACGCTCGATAATGAACTATCGGAAAATAAAATTTTAGATATAGGGATAATTAAAAAAGTTATAGTTTTTGATATTTATGAACAGATTTTAAAAAACTTTTTAAAATACACTGCTATAGTCGATTCACTCAGTAAACCTGCAAGATGGCCGACATGTCATATGACAAAAGTCATATTCCAGCTAAATAAAATAAATTTTTTCATTTTCAATGACTTTTGTCATATGACATGTCGGCCATCTTGCAGGTTTACTGAGTGAATCGACTTTATATTGCTGATTCATTCAATAGATAGGCTAGAACATTTCCTATCTATCCCCTAAGATGCATGAGGTAAACAGCCTTATTGATGTTTGGCAAGACCATGACAAATAAGGTATTAATTGCAGTTGACGATGGCACGCGTCTGAATAGATACATAGAATTACAACTTCTTCTTCTTCTTAGAAACCGATAGAGTAGGATAAAAAGCTTTCAATAAACGTTATCGGAAATAAAGGAACATAAAAAAGTCATATTATACATGGTGCTCCATGTAATATAAGCAATTTTAATATAACTTCCGGTATAACCGGAAGTCGCATATGATAGTTGTTGCTTCAGAGAGAGCGTCTCCGAAAACCCAAATTTGCAGGATTGAAATCGTATTACTTTCAAAAATGTTCTAAAGGACGGTCACCGTGAGACCTACATAACTTTTTAGGAAAATCACAATGGAAACGCTGTACGGACTTTTTACTGCGAGTAACGCAGAATTTTTAATTTTCATTAATTATCTAACGTTATAGTGTTGGCGAGCTTTTTCTGTGATCAATTGCGTTTTTCAAAGAACTTTTAGTGTTTTTTCGAAATAAAACTATTTAGTGCTATTTATTATTATTTACAATGGTTCGCCAGTGCATGGGTTGTAAGAGACCCGACTGTTTTAACACTGGATTAATATTTCGGCGGTAAGTGCGGTTCAATATAGATAGTTCTGTATTTTAAGTAAATATTGCAAAATATTTGGATTGTTTTTGATCTTAAAAAAATCACATGCCATTGCACTGTAAGGATAACAGCGTGTTTTTACAATTGACAGTGTTGTCATTCATCAAGCCATTTTTTAAAGCCATCTCCTTCTAACTTATCTAAAACTTTGGAAATGCGTATGATTGAAAACAAATGGTTGTTGATGAATGCAAGGTTTTGTCTCCTTATTATATTAGGTATCTGTGGTTTTTCCGATAGCTAAATTAGTACAAATTGGAGTGGCTATATTTTAAAAAGCCCTCGTACATAAAATACTACAAATTGTATCTCTTAAAACACGTAAGCTTACATGCAGAACAGCATGTCCGTATCCGATTCATGTCCCAAAGCAGCCAAGCTAACGTGTGTAGCGCTTAAATAATAAAAACATTGTTAGTGAGCAATTTTATTATTCATAAGAACAAATATAATTACGTATTAATGAACATTAAACATTAACCTGCCCAAGGAGGGCAAGTGACGTCAATGTAAGTGACAGGGGCGCGCTGCCGCCAGTAGCTAAAGGGGTTGTTCTTTGATGCCTTACTGCTTTACAGGCCGGCTGAATTTTTAACCTCGCTGAATTGTTAAAGAAAAAGGTTTTTTCCTTTTTTCCTGAATCTTTTATGGGAGACATGCTTTCGCTGTGTGTGCGCCTTATTTCGATAGTAATATTAAAAGGTACCAATTGCTGACGTTCCTGTTAACTTTAAAGTAGTCAGTCAACAAGCGGCGATGATGAGGAATTTTTGATAAGCTGCTTTTATATGTATGCGGATATCTTATGAAACGACTCGCTTGGACTAGTTTTTTTAAAAGAAAAACTATTCTTTTAATAATTTTCTAGCTTTGTATCATGCACGTGCAGTCGCTGATGTTTATTTCTTCAGAAATGCTGCTTATAGAATTATCAATAAATAACTTTGTGGTGTCTTACGAGCTTTTTTTTGTCAATCAGACGTTGGTGCAAGTTTCCTCTTGAGTGGTGTGTGTCTGTTTATATCGATACTCGGACGATATAGGATGGCCTGACTGCATTTCATTTAATGAACTAGTCCATAGTTGGAGTGGGGTTGTATGTTCCTTACCACTCCACTACCAAATATGGACTATTTCATCAAATGAAATTCAGCTGGTCAGGCCTCCCTATAGTCCGAGTATATCAACAGAATCCACTCAGAAGGAAATTGGTGCAAATATGAGTGGAGGAAGACTTAAGGTGTCCCATTTATATCCATTTAGTTTACCAAATTCAATGGATATAATTAATATTAATAATAATAATAATATACATTTATTGTTACAAGCCATTCTTTAACATCATTACATTGTTACAATTATATAGGAAATATTACAAATTGAGTGGACAACAATAGGCAGCCATCTAGATACTGTTCAGGCCCTAATTTATATTGAATAATTTAAAATCTAGCTAAAAGCTAGTAAAATAATTTAAATTGGAGAAGCGCTAATAGTTTAATTTGTATTATTTAAGTAAAATATTGCTTGTCCAAAGGAAAAAGGCATAGGAAAGGGAAGAGAAGGGTCATAAACTGATAATGTAATAATATCAATGCAGAAAATAAAGCCACTCACTACTGTGACCGTAGTAGGCATCTTTTTTTAACTTTGTTTTTAAATGATAATGTAGACTTATCTGTATTAAAACAACCAATGGCGCTAAAGGTAAAGGCGATGTTATGCGTGAAGGACCCTTTAAAACTTTCTATCTTCATCTAACGATGGCGGGGGATTGTAAGAAGATGCTTCCTGCGCAGAGCCAAGTTATGGACATCTGTTCGAAAAGTAATTGATATATTTTAAAATAAAATGTAGTAATGTGTAATTTAAATCTGTTATACATACTAAGCCATCCTGACATATAGCCAGGTAAGGGGTAATATGATTTCTTTGTTTAATACCGTAAATCAGTCTCAAACACGAATTCTGAAATTTTTGAATCCGAGAACGGTCCGCAGCATCTAGACAAGGTATGTAAACTCCACTACAGTGGTCAAACTGTGACAAAACCAAAGAATCACATAAGAGTTTCTGGGTTTCTTGGGAAAGGCAATGTCGGTTACCATATACCGGGTGTCCACGGAAGGTAGCTCGCCCCTCTAACTTTTTTGTTTTTCGAGATAATGAAATAAAATTCGGGGGATTTGTATACGACATAAAACTGCATTTTTTGACGACGACTCAACATTATGGAACTTCCGGTTTAACCGGAAGTGACATAAACTCTCGATTTTTAAATGGGACACCTGGTATATTTTTACTTTTTTTGATCCCATATGACATTCTAAATACAACGATGTGTCACTTGTCACTTTTTGTCACCAAGAAAAAAAATTTTTTCCAAATTTATTATTTATCTTGGGAAAAATACAATTTTACTATTTTTGGTTTGGTCTAATGCTATGTGCTATGTAAAATTTAATCTTTAAAGTTGTATAACTCATTTTTTTTAAAGGGCAACATGGTGGCTCGTCGGGTTAAGAAAAAAGAGGATTTTATTACGATTATTTTGATACCACACACTATTAGGTTTTAGAAAAGCTGCCATTAAAAAACTTTAAAAAGTTAACTTAGAACTTTCCTAAAATGAAGCATCTTTTGAGAATAAATTTAGATTTAAATGCATCAAGTAGCCTGTGACCAGCAAAACTGATAAAACAAAATCATGCCTTGAAGAAAATTAAAATGCCAACAGCAGCAACATCTTATGCCAAAGTAAATTAGTTTGTTGTTTAAAAAGCATGGAAAATAATAGTTTTACAAGGAGTAAAAAAGTTGATATGCAACTTTTTAAAGTTTTTTAATGGCAGCTTTTCTAAAACCTAATAGTGTTTGGTATTAAAATAATCGTATTAAAATCCTCCTTTTTCTTAACCAGACGAGCCACCATGTTGCCATTAAAAAAAAATGAGTTATACAACTTTAAAGATTAAATTTTACATAGGCATTGGACCAAAAATAGTAAATAGCCCTCTAGATAAAACAATAAATTTGAAAAAAAAAAAATTTTCTTGGTGACAAAAAGTGACAAGTGACACATCGTTGTATTTGGAATGTCATATGGAGTCAAAAAAAGTAAAAATATACCAGGTGTCCCACTTAAAAATGGAAAGTTTATGTCACTTCCGGTTAAACCGGAAGTTCCATAATGTTGAGTCACCTGTCAAAAAATGCAGTTTTATGTCGTATACAAATTTCCCAAAGTTTATTCCATTATCTTGAAAAACAAAAAAGTTAGAGGGGCGAACCACCTTCCGTGGACACCCGGTATAAGCTTAAGGTTACCATAAGCAATTCTTAATTTGGCAGTAACGTGTTTAAAACGAAAATTGTAATCAAGCAATGGTCCCAAGCTCTTACATGTATTAAAGAAGGGTAAAGTTACGTATTTAATTTCAGATTCATGCATATTTTTTTTAACTAGGCTAACTTGATTTTCGTTTCCAAATAGAAAAACTGACGTTGTGCTAGGATTAAGTTTGAGGTGATGATCCCCTGCTAGTTCATAAAAATTACTTAAATTTGTATTAATTCAATTCTGGTAAGTTCCATAGTATTCTTTCCAGATGCAAACAAAGAAATTGCCGTTTTTTGTACCTTCAAGCACACGGGTAGAAAATTATTGGCGGAAGGGTGATGGCGTGAGTGCGATTTACGCCCGATTTATATTATTTCCTTCGTAATGTTTTCAGTTCAATATTAATACTAACCTAGTTCAGTGGTATGTGACACACGTTACGTGAACGAAAGCCTTCTACCAGGAAAAGGATGCCCGCGCTCTTATTAAGACAAGGTAATAACAGAGTGCATCGTGTTCCGTGCCCGTCAGAATAAGAATTATTTATATTTGAATAATATTTACGCCATTATATGCATGTGTCACATTATGTTGAGGGCAACATACGAGTACAACTCGACATGCTGCATTATTTCACATATAATACGTATACGTATAATTATTCTGTTATAGAAAATGAAATGTCATTGTAAGAACATCCGGTGTGACAATTTGGTTTCGTTTTTGCCGTTTTTTTTTGCACGCCAATTTGAACAGTTCGAGGAACTTATCCGTTACTACCATTTCAACACTGTACAAAAATATAAGTATAATAGAACCACCAATTCACATACTCTTTATACAACTGTTTAATACTATATGTGACAGCAACGCGCTTTCCTACTGTAAGACAACGAAAATTGCTGGACCGTTGTGTAGTGATAATATCACGGTAGTTTAGCCTATAGGAAATAGGAGTTATTGCTACCATATAATGGTTTATAGCCGAATACTCACAACAATTATCAAGTTATATTGGGGTGTAATCGGGTTTGATTCCGACTGGCAGTTGTAATGAAATTTAACATTAATCATAATAATATTTGCTTGCTACGGTTAATTTAGCATATTTTACCACTTAAATTCAATACTGTAGTTCTCAAAAATTTTCATAGCTTTTAGTGTGATATCATTCTTGTCGTTTAACATTGCATTATGATTATCTATTATGCAATATGGTTTACTAAGATGGTTAAATTCGTCCATAGATATAAAGTCCAATACTAATGATGGGTTGTGCGAAATAATGCTTTATCTGACATGCAAAGTTTAAAAAAATTTAAAGACAAAGTAAAAATAAATTAATTGTAACAGGGATTGGTACGATCAATAAACTCCGAACAACGATGTGACTTGCGCAACAAATACTTTAATACCTAGGTACTAATAATACGACGCGCGGCAATTGCCGATCGCTACGAACCCCCACCAACGCTTTATTGGGAACAAAATGCGTCGCATTGAGAAGATACAATTTATTTCTTAACAAAATTGCTTCACTAAATGTAGTTCATTGTTCAACAACACTGTGCTGTTAATGGAACTGATTACTACCAATAAAAACAGTGTTCTAGCATATCTGGAATTGATATAACACTAAAGCGGCTTTGATACACTAGCAATTTATTTAATATGGGTTAATACAAAATAAGGTATCAATACAAACTATGTCTTAGCAAATCTGTTGTATTATATCATTTTCCTCAGTGTATCTTTTGCCGAATTATTTAGGTGTGTTAAAAATATTTAATTTTTAGGGTTTTTTCTTATTGGATGTGAAGGGCCTAAACTAAAATTTTATGCAAAATTCCAGCTTTCAATCGGTAGTTCGACTGGGTGTTGTGAATCATTGAGTAATCTTACAATTTTATACAGAGTGAACAGGATATTTGGATAATTAATTTAAAATACTAACATGTTTTCTTTATAATTTAAGGAGGGAAAGCTTTTAATTTTTTCTATGGTTCCGGTTAACAATCTAGTAAAAACACCAATGCACGAGTTGCCATCACAGGTCTATTATAAAAAAGTATAATGCTTATCCCCATAAGGCCTCTGTATTTAAAATAACATTTTTCATGGAGATGCTGTGTGTTTGGTAACCGTTTGAAATTATATTAACGTCAGCCAAAAACACGAGTCTCGCCGAACCATAGGCGTAGTTAGGGGGGTACTTGGGGGTGCTAAGCACCCCCGAAATCTAAATTAGCACCCCCAAAAAAAATTTACAATATATAGGCTAATTTTAGAACTAACTTATTTTTATAATATACATTATATGTAATGAATTTTTTTTATTAATACCTATTTCAAGCATTCGAATTCTGGTACAAATTCAAGTATATTTAGGTAGTTGCGGATTCTGGTCAAAATTTCTTTCCGTGTACCGTGTAGTTCACGCCCAGTTTACTTGTCAGAGCGGGTCTATGATCATAAAAATCTCGTAAAATACGAGAGCGGCATAATAGCTTGTGTATGTCGTGTTCTGCAATTCTGCATTAATTTGATAATTTAAATTTAACCAGTCGTAGTCGTTCAAATTCGCGGAAATTTTTAGCCGGTATTTTGACTATTTTTTTTTTCTTTATTAAGGTTTAATATGGTTTTGTTGAATTCAGTTAAAGTTTAAAGTTAAATAAACACGAAAAAACAATGAGTGCGTCGTCGGATATAAAATACACCGTGGAATTTTTGAAAAAATCTTTTAGCAAGTTACCGTTGGAGGAGAAAGTGATTGTCAAGAACATTGAAAGACCTAAACCTGCTATTAACATCACATTAAAATATTTACTAAAAATTATTGACCAAATTTGGGCGTGGTCTTAAAAATTTTTTAGCCTACGGCGGCCTTTTTGTGCACCCCCACGTTAACATGTCACGAGCCGCCACTGGACTTCAGCACCCCCAGTGTTGACCGTCTAACTACGTCTATGCGCCGAACCACAGCTAATTCGCGAGTCAATCAAAACTAGTGTTATTAACTTGTTCGCATGTTTTTTGTTATTGTGGTGTTTATCAATTTAGTTGAACAATTTGTTTTTTTTGTGATATATTCATAACAATAGTGTTTAGTGCATAATTGTGTTACAGTGGGAAAAGTGCTGCAGAGCATGGATATCGCTTTCAAAAATTAACGAATTTCATTAGGTGCATTGTTTTATTAAGATATTAAAAATAATATCACAAAAAATTTTTAAAATTATTTATGATGCCCAGATATTATTTTTATTTATAATAAATACTGTATTTATAGTTGGCGCGCGTCGATCGCTACGCAGTTACAGTCAGTCGGATTGATGCTGCCAACCTAAATTAGTAGATGGCAACCTATAAAAACCTTAACCCCATTTGTACAGAGATATTATAGTGTTCCATTCATACAGCCTATTAATATAAGCATTTAACTTTTTTTTAGGCCTGCGGTTACCACCAACATAAGAAGTAAACAAAACTCTCGCCCGATTCATAATAAGATTCTCGGCGGGAACGCAGTCATCGACATTGATATCGCCCCACACTTCGCGATACTTTCTCAAACGTTTACGCTGGCTACCGTCTGGCAAATTCATTTGTTTTTATTGCTAATTACGGTGCGTTTACAACGACAACTCGATTCGATTATTGGCTAATTTGCCGTCACGTGATTGGCAAGGTAAAGAGGCGGCGATGACCCCCTTGCCCCACCTGTGCGTCTTATTTTCCGTACCGGCGAATAGCGCGATATTGTTGTTTATAAAGGTGGGAATGGTTTTTTTTTTCTTACTTGGCTGATCAAATTGTATGGTTCATTTATGCGGAATTTGTGCAATTAATGTCTTGTGACAGATAAAGTCGTCGTTAAGGGAGTAGCTAATTTAATTTTAGTGAAAAATTAGCTAACCTGTAGTGTGTTTGACGTGAAATCAAATAAATATGGTATTGTAAACAGGTGGTTTGTTATTTTTAAATATGAGGATAATAGGGAAGCATTTTTGACCTTGAAAATACAAGAGATAATATCAATTTGTGTTGCGTAGAAGGGAAATTATTTTTTGCGTATTATTTATTTTAACACGAAATATCCTAAAACAGTGTTACATTGGGCACGTGTTGATATTTTATTATAAGCAATGGAACCGGTTTAGAACTTTTATTATTATTATATATAAACGTGCATTGGCATCCGTTGTTTTTACAACCACCCACTTGCTTATGTAATACACAAAGACAAAATGAACCGGTACCATGCGAACGACACGTAACGGTCAAAGCCAACGACTGACTGTCATCTGCCACAGGAAAATTATGGCGTACTCCCAACTGAACGTTGTGTTAATTCTTTCTATATTATTACATGGTCTTCCATTCATTGCCAAACTTTGGAAGGGGCTTTTCTGTGCTCATTCGGGGTAGGGAAGAGTGGGAAGGCAATCAAGTGACAATGGAGGCGGATCACTCGATCTTCACAGACGGTTAAAAAATGGACATCGGGGTGGGTGCTGGTAACTTCTCCGAGAGCACGCTAATACAGAGGTACTACTGCAGCATTTTTCAAGCAGAGGTTTTCGCAGTAGATAAAGCAATCAATAACCAGCAGGTTCACCCTGGCTTGAGAGGACCTGCGTCTATAGCTATCTATATAGATAGTCAAGCAGCCATAAAGGCAATTTGCTCCAGCAATACTAAGTCAAAATTAGTAAGGCGCTGTCGCAACAATCTCTGCACACTTGGTGCTCAACATCGAATCACCTTTTGTTGGGTTCCTGGACACAGCAACATAATATGGCATGGCAACGAGACTGCTGATGCGCTCGCCAGGGAGGGCGCAAGCATGCCTGTCGAACTAGCAGAGAATACTGTGGCTAGGCCATTGGGATCAGTCAAAAAAGAGATAGATCGAACAGCTAAACAACGTGCGCAAAGCAGATGGACAGGGCTTACAACTTGTAGCATCTCCAGGCAATTTTGGCCCCTACTTGATAACAGAAAAACCGCAGCGCTATTACAGCACAGTCGGTAGGACCTAAGAAACATCACTGCCGTAGTCACCGGACATTGCCTGTTCGGTAGACACGCCGAACGTAGGCAAATACCAACTAACGACTTCTGTAGAAGTTGCAGAGATGAAGAAGAGGAGGAAAGTATTCAGCATTTCTTGTGTGAATTTCTTGGCCTCGCGAGAAGAAGGTTCAATGGCCTGGGCGAACCATTCTTTAATGATCTGAAGGAAGTGAGCAGCCTGCAACTGGGTCGACTCACTAAGTTTATTAACAGCAGTGGCTGGTTTGAATGAGCTGTCAAGATTCTTCTACGATCTACGTCACGTCGCGTTAACCATCAGGAAGCTGATGCGGATAGGTTCCGCGGAACACGTGTGGTACCACAACGGTCCTACAGGACTACGTGTGACTGTTTGGACAATGCCAGAGGTCTGCCAACCTAACCTACATTGCCTTCCACCTTCAAACATACAAAAGGGGAATTTCTTCTCTTATTTGTTATGGATAATACACAACTACTGGATGCTGATGGACCCTTATAAGAAGACGAAATTAAAATGAATGCATTATAACCACACAACATTAAGCACGACATTAAATCTTCTTTCACAGAGTCTGATTACGTAATAAATTTTAAACAAGCGAAGAGTTAACTAAACTTTAAAGCAGGCTCTCAATTCATTACCAGATTTTAGAGAAATAACGCCGCTGGCGGCTTGAGCACGCGAAAAGCCCGATTAGAATTGTCCCACACTTATATTATTTAAATTACAATTACCAACTTCCTATTCATAATTAAGTTATTGCATTATCTGGGAGAGCGAAGACTGGGGCTTTAATTTTGACAATAATTTCATTAAAAGTTGGAACGGAACACACGTGCATTCGATTATAATAATTTATTTTGACGGAGCGGAGCTGATCCCTGCCAGAAAAATAGTATTTTATTCATTGGGTAGGTAAGCGATAGTGGCAATGACATTATTTATTTTTTAAGAAGACAATTTGACATTTTCTATTTTTATGTTTAGGAGCTTTGTCTTTACATAATCCTGTAGAATCTCCTAAACATATTATCAACTATTTCTTTAATTTAGAAACATGATTTTTTTTTAAATACATGTGTCACCAGTAAAGTCCGCATCATATGGGATTTTTTTTTATTAATAGCTTTATTCAAAATTTGACTTTGGCATCAAGTTCTGCTTCGATCGAGATGAAAATTAAGCAAAAAATAGTAGTCACGTGATTCGCATTATCTGTCAAATTTAAATTTTTTCCAAAAAATAATTCAAAAGTGGGGTTATTTCTGAAAATATCGAAAAAAATTATTAGAAAAAGTTTTTTTAAATGCAGTTTCCAGCCCAAATGCAAAATCTCAGCTGCATAAGATAATTTTGATTTTTACCTATATTTGCAAAATAAGACTCAACGCAACCTACATAAAACTTCTTAGTTTTGACAGATACATTTTCTTTAAAGTAGATATTAAATGTGTGTTTTTCTACAAAATCAAAATTGGGCTATTATAGTTTTTTTAAATGCAGTTTCTAGCCCATGCACATGCAAAATTTTAGCTGCATAAGATAATTTTGATTTGAGACTCAACCAACCTACATAAAACTTCTTAGTATTGACAATGCTTTATTTCAGATACATTTTCTTTAAAGTAGCGCCATATTAAATGTGTGTTTTTCTACAAAATCAAAATCGGGCTTTTAAAATTTGGTCGCATGTGATGCAAAGTTTATTTGTTTTTGACCCTGTATAAGGTAACTTCATAAAATAAGTATTTTTGAAAACGTAGTTTGTGCCTGAAAGTAAAAAATAAAAAATAATGTAAAGGAGTTTTATATTAAATCGTTGAAAATAGATAAACTTTACGTTAAGTTAAACTAAAATTTATTTTCCACTTAATGAACACTTTACTGATGACACTGTGTTATTTTTTGTCTTAATATTAAGGTGTATTACTTTCAGACAAACTACGTTTTCAAAAATACTTATTTTATGAAGTTACCTTATACAGGGTGAAAAACAAATAAACTTTGCATCACATGCGACCAAATTTTGATAGCCCCATTTTGATTTTGTAGAAAAACACACATTTAATATGGCGCTACTTTAAAGAAAATGTATCTGAAATAAAGCATTGTCAAAACTAAGAAGTTTTATGTAGGTTGGTTGAGTCTTATTTGCAAAAGTGGTGCAATTTATAAAATATGGGTAAAAAATCAAAATTATCTTATGCAGCTAAAATTTTGCATGTGAGCTAGAACTTGATGCTAAAGTTAAATTTCGATAAAGCTGTTAATAAAAAAAATCCGATATGATGCGGACTTTATTGGTGACACTGTATAAATCCGTACAAAATCACAATTAAAAGTTACAAAGTTCTTACATACAAATTTGTCCATTGTTTTATTCTAAGAAATGCCCAGATTTTCTTCTTCCGAGCCTTTATAAAATCTATTTTGCTTGGTTTTGCTCTATTTCTAGCCATTCGCACTTCGTGCTGTAAATATCAGGGACTAACTTTGCATGAGAACGCCGCCGCGTTTGTCCAAAGAAACGATAAATTTTGCACCGGAACATTAAATTTCTTTAGTGCATTACCGGTACTTTCAATCAATTTTAATCTGTAATTATTTCTATCCTAAATAATTCCCAAGGTCTGCAAACACTGACTTTTTATAGTATCAAAAGTTGACACGAATATTTTAAACAGTTTTCTTTCGTGCGTCCTCGTGCAAAAGCATCATTTAAAATTATTGAAAAATAAAACAAATCGTTTTCGCAGCACTAATCCTTATATAATAGAAACAAAAGAAAATTTATAGGGCTAGAAATGTTAACTCCATGTTAAAAAATCGCAACACAATAGAGAGAGAAAGAAGAGAGAGAGGGAGGGATGCTAGTGTGCCTGCTGGCCACCAGTGGCGCGAGGGCGGGAAATTTAAACGGCGCGGCGGTTTTAGAACTTTTGAATTTTATTATTAACTTCTGAACGAGTTTTTATTGAGTTAATTTATGATTCAATATAAATATATGCAGTTTCTAGCCCACATGTAAAATTTTGGCTGCATAAAATAATTTTGATTTTTTACCCATATTTTGTAAATTGCACCACTTTTGCAAAATAAGACTCAACGCAACCTACATAAAACTTCTTAGTTTTGACAATGTTTTATTTCAGATACATTTTCTTTAAAGTAGCGCCATATTAAATGCGTGTTTTTCTACAAAATCAAAATTGGGCTATTAAAATTTAGTCGCATGTGATGCAAAGTTTATTTGTTTTTGACCCTGTATAAGGTAACTTCATGAAATAAGCATTTTTGAAAACGTAGTTTGTGTCTGAAAGTAATACACCTTAATATTAGGACAAAAAAGAACACAGTATCATCAGTAAAGTATTCATTGAGTGGGAAATAAATTTTAGTGGTGGGTAAAAATCAAAATTATCTTATGCAGCTGAAATTTTGCATGTGGGCTTAAATCTGCATTAAAAAAAATTTCTAATAACTTTTTTCGATATTTTCAAAAATAATCCCGCTTTTGAATTATTTTTTCGAAAACATTAAAATTTGACAGATATTGCGAATCACGTGACTACTATTTTTTGTCTAATTTTCATCTCGATCGAAGCAGAACTTGATGCTAAAGTCAAATTTCGAATAAAGCTATTAATAAAAAAAAATCCATATGATGTGGACTTTACTGGTGACACTGTATGTGCCGACTCGGCGGTCAACGCGGCTGCCGAGTTGGCACAAACCACTGTGTGTATCATAGCTCTAAAATTCGGGATTTCGGTAAATACCTACCGAAAAATCGGTAGCGTAGAGGTGGCATCCACAGTTTTAATGACGTGAATTTATAGAAGTTTTTACTTACAGCCGTGCACATCAGCCATCCAATCGTTTTAAAATGATTTTAACATGAAAGAACGTCAAACACACATAAAAGACAAATCGTGTTCGCAGCACGAATACTCCTTAGGTATGCCTATATATCCCTCGCGTGAGTCCATCTCTATTAAAATCTCATATAAACACCTTGTCACAATTAGTTTTGAACCCGGCGCTAATGCGTTTCACTTGACGGCGACGGCGGCGGCGCTAAGCCATTTTAGCCGACGGCAACTGTTTATCTGCTGTGTTGTATACTTTACTCGGTTGTAATAACTTCGATCTTCGCATAAATATGTACCTATATGCAGCTTTTAGTGGCAATTTGACTGCCGTAAATAATGGAAAATGTGGCGTTATTATTTATCGATATTAATCGTATTGGGTTAAAAGTTCCTCATTCAGAAAAGACGTCGTTGACAGTTGACACAAACAATTGTTGCTTTGATGGGAGATGGATATCTATATAGACCAAGCATTCAAAACAGTCTTGTAAAAAGTCCAGCGGTCATGAATACACAGTAACGCCATCTAGTAGAATTAACTCTAATGTAAAAGGCAGTTCCACTCCAGTATAAGGCAGGCTATACGCATATCACCAATACAATCTGCATTGATTACGGATCGGCTTTGGTGGATGCGTGGTACTGTTTTCTTTGGAGTTGAATTGGGTCATGGGTTACCGTAGAGTCCTAATAAGAACGAAATGTATGTATTCTAATATAAAATACAGTTACACTACTTGTGCGGGTTGCCACTACATTTTTAGTTTGTATCAAAAATAAATATGCATTTTAAAATTTTGCTTTAATACTAACCTACCTTATTTTATTTTCACTCTGCCTCTGGATATTTACTGACACGTCATGTCATTATACGCTATACAAATTAATATAGCTTATCGACGACAGGAATTTGTCATCTGTCATGTCATTGGTCGGATGGGGCCCCCATTTAATTAAAAGAGAACCAGTTTTTTCTGCACTTGCAACACATGTAACGTAATCGGAGTGTTACGTTTAAAAGCAATCACTTTAACTGCTGATATTCTATTTTCATATATGTTCAAGGGCCATTTTTAGTTTAGCTATAAACCCTAGGATTCAGCAAATTTTCTTTTTAAGAGTCATTATTATTTATGCCCCCCTCCCCCTCACTTCCTGAGTCAGTGGCACAGCCACAATATTCCTGATCTTCGACGACAATGCGCGAGTACACAAAGCAGAGAAAATCCAACCCGTCTTCAGCTAGTGGAAGTTTTCGAGCCCCGACCATCCACCGTATCGTCCTGTTTTGGTTCAGTCTGATTTATTTTTATTCAGAAATTGAAACGGTTAGGTCACGTTATTTTGCCGACGATAACAAATTGAACGGGTATTTCTTAATGCCTAATCATGTTAAACCATCATAAAAAAGTTATTTAAAATTTTTTAGTTTCATTGTTACTTTAATAATCGTATCGTAATTCTTAAATGGTATTATTCGTTGACGTAAATGCATTATACTAATTTCCCCTCCGTTATATGCGCAACAATATCCACCTAATATTTAAATGTAATTTGACACATTCTAAATACATCTACTTAGAAACAATGGATAAATTAATAAATATTAATTTATAATGCAAAACATTTATAATTATATGTCCATATAGAATACGATTAATCGTAAATTACTAAGCCCACCATTCTATATTATTTTAATTGCATCAATTTTAATGCATTAACTTTTGTGGTAATAAATATGTATATATGATAATTATTAATTATCGCAGTCGGACCGTTATTGGATTGTTTTGTTCGAATAGCCACTAATTTTTGTCCATTATTTCGTATGGAATATTACTGTTAAAATAATTTAATGTTATTTATGTTTTCTCATTTTAACTTATTCGCCTATATGCAACACGTCCCGAACTCAGTAACCGATTGTCGAGGGGGGGAAGGGGGGGGGGGGGGGGGGCAAATGTCAACAAACATTTGCTATTTTAATTTTATAATAGCAAGCTGCCAAGAAGACATTTCAATTATACAGGGTGTTCCTTAATGACGTGCTAGTATTTTAGGGTGTGATTCCTCAAGTCATTTTATGAAGAAAAGTTCATATAAACATATGTCCTAAACGGCTTGAATTTTTTCATTTTTAATGCGTTTTTTGTAATATCTCCGAAAGTACTTTAGATAATATTTTTAATTTTGGCATGTGCTAATAGGACATAAAACGCATGTTTAAGTTATAAAAGTAATTTTTGTGTCCCACCAGAGGCGTCCCTGCAAACATGCCCTCTGATATTTTTTAGAAAAAAAGTTGGACCCCACTGACATTTTTCCATGTGGATATTATTTATGATTAGCCTGGTCAATTCTACATAAAAATGGTCTCTTGAGTTTTTCTCCTCGGGCACACCGTTCTTAATTAAAATAATTAAATTAAATTAGCTCTACTATTTATTATTATTAACATTGATAATGCAAAATTTTGTTTTATAAAAATTGTTGGAAATGACCACCTTCACCTAATAGGCATGCTTTCGCTTGTCTTTGCATCGAATAGCGCACTCGTTCAAATATTCCAGGCTAATTCCGTATTGTTTCACAGAAGGCAATTATTCGCTCCCTTAAATTTTCTAAAGTGTTATTAGGAGTTTTATACACTAGAGTTTTAAAATGACCCACGAGAAAAAATCCAAAGTATTGAGATCTGGGAATCTTGCTGGCCTTGAGCTCCTCCGCGGCCTATCCAACGATTCGGATAAACTGCATCTAAATAGTCGCGAACGATTACACTAAAACGAGCAGGAGCTCCATCATGCATGTACCACATTTGATTCCTTAGCGCATATGGTACTTTCGTACATCTTCAGGTAACACAGGTAGTTCTTCTTGGAGGAAATGCAGATACGACTACCGTTAAGGCGTTAATTATGTTTTTAAGAACGTCACCGTATCAGGATAACTAGATTTATGTGATCAAAAATTATTCGTCATTACTGCAAAATTAAGCTAATTTAATTTAATTATTTTAATTAAGAAAAGTGTGCCTAAGGAGAAAAACGCAAGAGACCATTTTTTATGTAGAATTGATTAGGCTAATCAGAAATAATATCTGCATGGAAAAATGTCAGAGGCGTACCACTTTTTTTCTAAAAAATATCAGAGAACATGTTTGCAGGGACGCCACTGGAGGGACAAGAAAATAACTTTTATAACTAAAACATGTGGTTTTATGTCCTATTAGCACATGCCAAAATTGAAAATATTATCTAAAGCACTTTCGGAGATATTACAAAAAACGCATTAAAAAAGAAAAAATTCAACACCCTGTAGCAAAAAATTTAAGCCGTTTACGACATATGTTTATATGAACTTTTTTTCATAAAATGACTTGAGGAATCACACCCTAAAATATTAGCACGTCATTAAGGAACACCCTGTATACATCGGCTGTCAAAAATTTTAAAGACCGAACAAAATAAAAATGGACAAAATAGTATCAGAAGCAGTGGCGTAACAAATACCCCGCACCGCGGTGGGGGCCCGGCTAGCCGGGGGGCCCACACCGACGGCCCCTTCAAAATTTGCTGCCACCTCTGCTTTTCATAGGTATTTCATTTCATAATTAATTTTATTTTTTTATATCCTGAGAATTTAACTTCGTTAAGTGAAGAAGAATTATACATGAAAGCGCGAAATTTACAAACGATACCAACAAGACTTGTCCATTGACTTTCCTAGTCAAATTTTAAGCGTCAGAAAGGGACTTGGAGATAGTATTTCAAAATTTAAAACAGTGTATGAACTTGCGGATCATTGTGTTTCTTCAAATTTTCCAGATGTATCTAGGCAGTGATGTAATTTCTAACTTTACCAGTTAGTGTGGCAATAGCGGAATGATGTTTTTCCAAACTTAAAATAGTAAAAACCCATTTACGTAACACCATAAACCATGGGACAACAACGCCTTTCGGATTTATCCTTAATCAGTATCGACCACGAGTTTGTTAAAACATTAAATACCGACGAAATTATAAACGATTTTGCAAAAAAAAACTCTCGACGATCTGGTCGTTTTGTATTTTATTAAAAGAATAATAATTGAATAATTTTATACATACATATTTGAATATTTTTATTTTTTATTGATTAACATTTAAGTACCTGTTATTTTGACTTACTTTGTATTTAATTAGTTATATTTAACCATTATCTTTATACATGTTGTTACTAGTAGAGAATTCCGCATAAACGGATGTTTTTAGGATTTCATTTGGATTAAATAAATAAAAAATAAATATAATACCTTGTATAGTACCTACTTAGAGACATAATGTTTGCGCAGACTTGTTGAGTGTTCATGTGTTTTACTGTTTTCTGTCTTTTGGATTCTATAAGGCTCGATCGCTGCTACCCCGTTACTACCATACATGTTATAAGCAACATTATAAGTGGTGTTTTAACATTTTAATTTTGCAATATGTTCTCTGGAATATTACGTATAATGACTTAATAACTACCTATGTTATGTCTACCAGTCTACCCAGGCTTATAAAATAAATTCGAATTGTTTGCTGTTTTAATAGTAAAGGGTTTTCCAATAAGAACGATATGATTTCGAAACGATATGGTAACCATGGTAATAAAGTTATACCTGTCACCAGTTGTCAGTTATTGTCAGTAAACTATAACAATTTATCATGGCTTAATACGCGCTTCAAGAACGTTTGGTTATTATCCAAAAATTTTACGAAAATAGACGATCTTTTGTGAACACTTATCGCGCACTTCGCGAAAACTTTGGTGTAAATAATCGTCCTCCTTTGCTTGCCATTCGTTGCATCGTTGAGAAATTTGAAAATAATTTTACTCTTCACGATGTTAAAACACCAAGAAGACATCGAAACGCAAGAACTGTTGAGAATATTGCTGCTGTAAGAGCTAGTGTTGCAGTGGATCCAAATTTATCAATTCCTCGTCGTGCTCAAGAGTTAAGGATTAAAAAAACGACAACTTGGCGTATTTTGAAAGAAGACTTGAATTTACACCCCTATAAGATTGTTTTGACCCAAGAACTTAAGCCACTGGACCATCGTCGGCGCAGAGAATTTTCTGCTTGGAGTTTAGAACAACTTGAAAGGGATCCTAATTTTGCCAAAAAAATTATCTTTTCAGATGAAGCTCATTTTTGGTTAAGTGGATACGTTAACAAGCAAAATTGCCGTTTTTGGTATAAAAACAATCCACAACAGATTCATGAGAAGCCTTTGTATCCGCTAAAGGTAACTGTATGGTATGGTTTATGGTATGGTGGCATCATCGGACCATTTTTTTTCCAAAATGAGGCAGAAGATGCAGTTACAGTGAATGGTGAACGATATCGACAGATGTTAAGAATTTTTTTGTGGCCAACTTTAGATGCACTTGATTTGGAGAATATGTGGTTTCAGCAAGACGGTGCCACATGTCACACTGCTCATGAAACATACTGCAAGAAAAGTTTGATGAAATGATAATTTCAAGGAATGCTACTGTTCAGTGGCCTCCAAGAAGCTGTGATTTAACTCCTTTAGATTACTTCTTGTGGGGCTATTTGAAATCTAATGTTTATGAAAACAGACCACATACACAAGAGAGGTTATTCAGGTTATGTTTTTTAGCCTCAAAGCAATGGTGTAAATAGTTCTGTATTTTAAGTTAATGTTGCAAAATGACTGTGATATTACAAAATTTAAAGATAACAAATGGCTTACAACGTAAAATTATTTTTATTTCTATAGGGTGGCTCAAAAAAGCGGAACAAAGAATATATAACTTTTTTAAATAGAACACATTTTATTTCATAGGCATTCGATTCGTTTCTATTCGGAAGTAATGATATAATTTTGCAAATTTATGGCCATATAAAAATGGTTAATAATTTCAAAAGCTCAACAGTATTTAACTTATTATGCATCCATAAGAGATTATAAAGTATATTTTTAAAACCAACATATTATTCCGTTTCATCCTGGATTTAATACATTTCTACTCCCAAAGATGCAGAAAAATATATGCTAATATTTTTTCATTTGCTGTCACGACATACCGTTTTTCTTGTTTTGCTTTGAGCCCACGTACAATGGCTTAATATTAGCCTGATGAAGGTCTAAAAAATTGGCTGAGCTTCACATAGAATAAGGTAAAAAGCTTTGAAATGAGAGACATGTAAAACACTTACTTTGTTTTTTTAAGACTATGCCGTGTTTGAACTACCGAGTGTATCAGACAAAGGTGCACAAGTAGAAAATGGATTTTTTATGCCAAATACCGGTGACACAAATAGTTATTTACACTACAAGGGAGGTCGGTAACACTTATCAGTCGAGGACGTGGAGGCAGAAAAGTGGGATACTGGTGGTCAAGAACACTATTCCCCGAGTTGTGTAATATATTTTTTTTAAAACCGACCAGAAAATATACACTTTCTGGACAATTTTTTGTCTAGAAAATAACGTTTTGTCGATCAAGACCGGAAAATGACGTTAGAGACCGGAAAAGATTTTTCCGGTCCCTGTTTTTTGTTTTTCCAATCGCTCTTTGATAATACTCAACTACCTTGATTTCGTTACTATGACAACAACATTTCGATGTATTGCCGAGTGACAGTTCGTTGATTTTTAATTTGTTGTTTATGTCAAACTTGTTTCGCGAGTGCGCAAATTTAAAAATATGAAATTAGATTTTGAATTATCCGACACGGAAAATGAGATTTCAGAAGAAATTTTGGAAGCAACAAGGAAAGTGACTTACGATATATTGCCAGTAAAATCAAAAGCCCGTTACGAAAGGTCATAGGATGCATTTAAATAAACTAAAATAATTTAATGTAAGTCTATCGAAGTGTCGGTCTTAAAAAAAACATTGTACGTCACGCAACTGAAAATTAGTGTTGTGCAGGCCTCTCCAAATGCTTGCTCGACCTGAAAACACTACTTTCCGGTTTTGTAACGTAAATTACTATTTTCTACTCCGGTTGTTCTATATTATTCAAGAATATTGTTTTCTTTATAATGTATAATTCAGGCAATCCAAGTTAGATACCCGGTATCATCATATTTGATTTTGCCATTGACACGACTGGTTGCTATATGGAATTAATTTATTTGTTTAAAAATTTTGTCAGAAAAACTGTAAAATGGATGTCAACCCCTTGCGCAGCTTTATTGCCCAAAAAGTCGTAATAAAGATAAGAAAATGCCTACAAGAATTTTAAAACTTATAATTTACTTATTTTAGTCTATTTACTTACCTCTCTAGGGAGGTAAGTAAAACCTAATTACCTCCCCCAAGTGTCAATAAGGAGTCCTTACCAAGCAGGGAGTAAAAAATAGTATATTAAAGTACACGTTTCATAAGAAGCGGTTTTAGCGCACGCGTCTATTTTAAAAAACGAGCCACGAAGTGGCGAATTTTTTAATTGACACGTGCGCTAAAACGCCTTATGAACCACATGCTTTATACTATTTTTTCTATTTGTAGTTTTTTCAATAAAAAATACATATTTAAAAAGAAAATAAATCCTTTAAATTTTTATACTAAATTTTATGTTGGTAATACTATTTTTTATCATAGTAACCTCTGGACAACAAAAATTATTTTGCGAACTGTCATTTTTTGATTTATTGACCCATTTTCACCACGAGATTCTAAAGTTATTTTAACGATATGAGATTTGAAATTGGACGGAATACGTTGTGTGATCCTTGTACATTCGGTACATATACAGAGCGTTCGGAAATTCGGGCGATTTTGCTAATTATTTTTGAATTTCAAAAGACTTGATTTTACGTCAGTTTTTCAATTTTTCAATTTCAATGTTACCAACATCAAATAAAGAAAAAACGCGTATCGAAATAGCTTCATTATGAACTTCATTTCAACTTCATAATGAACTTATTATGGACGTCAAATAGAAAAAACTATTTACGCCCCCAATTTTTTCCGTAATTCTTTAGGGTAAAATTTGAAAAATTTAGTTAAGCTCGTAAATGGTCATGTTTCGGAAAAAATTAAACCTTTAAAACCACTTCCGGTTTAATCAGAAGTGAGGTCAACTTTTTTATTTTGAATAAAACCCCGCGCTACTTTTATTCAATGCTTAAATTCTATTGAAAGTTCCCTTTTCGATGACAATTCAGCGAGCATATCGCACATTATTGGCCGCCTAGATCCATTTTCTTTCATTTTCTAAGTGTACATAAATTTGTTAATACATGATTGTGATGAACGGAAATGTTAAAATGGTTTTGCATATTTTTGGAATTTTCTGAATGTAAATTAATTTTATGAATTTCTTAAGTACCTAATAATAGGAAAGTTATTTATTTATTTATTTATTTATTTTACACCATTTCACAGTTACAATGAACCAATTAACAAATGGGTATATTTAGGCTATTAACAATAAAATAGGTAATGTTATAATAACAATTCAAAAAATTATGTGATAACAAATTTAGACTTAAATTATGATATTGAAACGAAATAATTATGCCTTAAAAGACACTAACATGCTAGTTTAGATTTATACTGGATAAACCACAGCTAAAAATGTCAAATCTATTTTGGTGCAGATTGTATGGGTTGCACAATCCAGGGCCGAATTAAGGTCGTTTGACGCCTTAGGCCAGACAAATTTTAGCGCCTATTTTTTTCACTTTCGAAATGGATTTTAAAAAAATTGAGCGAGTCATGATACGGATGATCAAATTTGTGCCTAAACGTAATTTCGTAAAAATACGTTTCGCAAGCGGAAATTTGCACGTTTTAGTTAAAAAAAACTCATATAGATTAATAATATGTAAGTACTCAGGGAAAATTATAAACCAAAAAATAGAAGTATAAACAAACAACTTAACATTAATGATTATCTAATGTTTATAAAATGTGAAATGAATAAAACAATTAACTTAAAATATCATAACTTAATATGAGTTTGGTAGTTTCCAAAGTTCAAAAAAACTAATCGACTAATCCAGCTAATTAAGATGCAAAAAATAAAACTCAAAAACACAAATTCACCGCTAAGAGTCAAATGATAGTGGTAGATTGGTTCCTTATAAATACACAATATGATTTAAACTAAAGTATAGGGATTACTTCTTAAACCTCATATCAATAACGACTCGTTATTAACGAGATCAACAAATAAAATAATATACAGGGTGTTCATTTGAAAACTTCCCCCCTCGATTTTCCTGCTTTAAAATGAAGATGTGGAAAATCGCCGATTTTTATTTCGAGGGGGACATCTTTTCCGTATATTGTCAATCTTGTTACTTCAAGCCCCTAGAAGGGAGGGGGGGGGTAAGATCTAAATCTTAAATGGATACCCCTATTTTATATAATTTTTTTTGGATTTTGCATAAAATTCTGAACTTTTTTAATAAAAGCATTATTAGTCTATACTTAACAGTTTCCGAGATATTGACTCTTGAAAAATTACATTTTTGAACTTTGACAGCGTCTAGCTATCTAACTGTACGTCTTAGAGCCAAACGGCTTACATGTCCCTATCTTCGATTTTTATTATCTTTTCAATAGTGTCAACTTCCGGTCAAACCGGAAGTACCATATTTCTTACATCCGGTTTAACCGAAAGTTCACACTATTGGAAAGATAATAAAAATCGAAGATAGGGACATGTAAGCCGTTTTGCTCTAAGACGTACAGTTAGAAAGCTAGACGCTGTCAAAGTTCAAAAATGTCATTTTTCAAGAGTAAATATCTCGGAAACTGTTAAGTATAGACTAATAATGCTTTCATTAAAATAGTTCAGAATTTTATGCAGAATCCAAAAAAATTATATAAAATAGGGGTATCCATTTAAGATTTAGATCTTACCCCCCCCCCCCTCCCTCCTAGGGGCTTGAAGTAACAAGATTGACAAAATATACGCAAAAGATGTCCCCCTCGAAATAAAAATCGACGGGTCCGAGCGATTTTCCACATTTTCATTTTAAAGCAGGAAAATCGAGGTGGGAAGTTTTCAAATGAACACCCTTTTATGTAAATGTTTTGAGCAAAAAATATAAAGGTAATAAAGGAACAGTTTTCGTGGCCCAATGCCCAAAAACTTTTATTAAAGGTAATTTTAAAAATAACGACATATTTTTAAGTGTATTAAGATACTAGAAATGTTTTGTTCGACATTTTTGACTCGAGAAATTTTGAGTACTCTGTCGTCCAAGGAAGTTGATTTCACGAGATCTGATAACTAAATAGTCTCAATACTTTAATTTAGAATATTTTTGTTTAGATTGGAATGAGGAATGTTCTTTATAGGATATATTATGTTCTGTATAGATAGGTATGATAATTAGCAATTATGCCATAGTGATTTAAATGTATAAAATAATTATTATTTTAGGTACACTGAAATTCGTTAAAAAGCCGCGGCGCCTATTTCGTTCGTGGCGCCTATTTGGCCTAGTGGTTAATACGGCCCTGGCACAATCATTATATAGGGAAGTATTTACTGATATTGGTACTCGCGGTTGGTACATAAAAAGGGTGGGAATGACGTTTTCTAGGGACGAGGCATTGCAGGTTTTCTAATATATCACTGCATTTAACTCTATCATGCAAGATATTATGGAGAAATTTAAGTTGAGAAACTGTAAGTCGATCTTCTAAGGAGCAAAACGAGTGCCTTTGCAATAGAGCTTCTTCTAGAATACCGATTTCAGGATACTGACCATCATTTTTAAAACTTAGATGTTTTAGAAAACGTCGTTGGACCCTTTTAATGCGATTAAGGTGCACTTGATAATATGGAGACCATACAACCGAGGCTTACTCTAATTTAGATCTTACAAATGCACAAAAAAAGTATTTTTAGTATATGATAATATAAAAAAATCACGAGAATATCTTATTATAAACGCTAGGGATCTATGATAGGCCGCAACAAGGTCATTTATGTGGGGAACAAAAGACATTTTACTGTCAAGTAGTTAATACACCTAAATCGCGAAAAGTCTCAGCTCTGTCCACTGTAATGTTATTAATTTTGTAATCATACACAAGGGGGTGTGTCGTTTTAATGAAAATGTCATTGTGTTACACTTACCGATATTTAACGGCAATTTATTTTAAACACCATCTATATATTATGTCAATGGACAATTAAAGTTTTTCACAGTCTGCCAGGTTACCAATACGAGCATAGATTTTCTTGTCATCGGCAAAAAGAATACCATCACTGTCAAGATTATTAACTATATCATTAATAAATATATGCATGTTATGAATTAAATGGAATAGATCTTAATGATTTAGCATTTTTTAATAGAAGTCGAATTCATAAATTCAATAATATAGAAGACTTTATATAAAAGAATCTGTTATTGTTAGATATAATATTATTTTCAAACATTTCGAATAAATATTTACAATTCTACGGAAATGATATTTATTTAAAATGTATATTTATTAGAAATAAAACTTTATTTTTAGTTGTTTATGCGTCCCGAAGAATTGAACGCCTCGGCTTTGTACTAAAACTATTTTCTTTTTATATGTTTATGTAAGTTTATACCTACAAAATAAACATTGAATTAAAACTTGGTTTTAATGGTGTGTTTTATTTCTCCTTGTAAATTATAAAGTTTTTATTTCCTATATTGTATTTGTAATGAAAACTAGATGAAAATAAAACCGGCTTCACATAGTAACTATGCTGTGAACACGACTGGGCGATTATAAAAATTCATAATCGATTTTTGATCAGGAAAATTATGCGATTAGTTCTATTAGATTAGTAGTAGTAGTAACATGTTTTATTTAGCAAAAAAATCTAGAATTAAATATTTTTTAATATATTTCTTTAACATTTATACATTGCTTAAAGATTTATTTTTAATTTTAAAACGGAACCTTCTTTTAACAAAAACAGTCAGAAAAGTTAAACATTTTGCAAATTGTATCAAATATTACGTATCATTTTGTTTTTTAAATAAATATATTTTAAAGGTTTTTTAAATAGTTTTAATGATATTTGAGATTTAATAGAATTTTCCAACTTAATATATTCTATCAAACCTTTATGAAAAATATACTTATAAGCAAAGGTTTTAGACAATCTATCCATAAAAATTTTGATTAGTTCTTGTTTTATAATTATGATGGTCACAAGTAAAAGAACAAAACATTTTTAAACAATCAGGCAATAAATTATTTTTAATTTTGTGCTTAAAGATACACCGAGAGATACACTAAACACTAAACTAACTAACTAAATAAAAAATTTAATTTGTGACATTGAACCAATCTAAATATTTTAACATAAAATTTATTTTTGTATATTTGTCACAATTTAAAATAATCCGCATTGCCTTATTTTGTAAAATTTGTAATTTATCAAATATTTCCTCACTAGCACAATATAAAATGGAAGAACAATTAAGAAAATGTGGTAATATAATAGTATTAAATTCCGTTTTTTAGAAAACAAACTTAAATTAGAACTGATTCTTTTAAAATAGCCTACTTTTCCGGCAATCTTCGATATGATACTTTCACTTATAATCTCCCTAGCAGCAGAATTTTTACCGATAATTTTTTTAAGGTCACGAATGGTTTTGTTGATAGAAAATTATCCCGAGTCGAAGACGAGGGAAATTTTCTATCAACAAAAACATGAGTGAAACCGAGAAAAAAATTATCGGGAATTAATTCTGCTGCGTGGGAGATTCGATAAGAAAATTTCATAAATTGGAGTTTCTTTTAATGTTCCTGAAATTTTAGTAATAAACCTTAGTTACTAACAAGTAAAATCAACTTCTATTGTAGAAATACAGTGCGTCGTATTAAACTAAACTCATCGGAAATATGTTTTTTAAAGTTATATTTGAATTTAAAACTATGGATTTCAGATAACAAATTTGTTATTTAATGTTTCTCACATTTTAGTAATAAAAATGAGTTACTAACTGCTCAATTTCTTTAGCAATCGAACTTGCTGATTCCTTACCAAAACGAATAATCTTTTACACAATATTATTGCATCAATAAATATCACGGGTACGACTAAAAAACTGATTGTTACTTGCTGGTTTGTCTCACCTGTCACTTCGAAATGACTGGACATTTGAATTAAAATTAAGTCGTAGTAGTATACCTAAGAAAAATTATCACTTATTAATTTCATTAAGTTAATAGGCTATATACTATCGCGATAGTCTTCCGTTGCTACAAGCAACGTAAACAAAAAGAAGCCTTCTAATTGGTTAAAAATAAATTTATGAAATTTTCAAAATAATTTAAAAAAAATTAATTTTGAATCAATATCAATATATTTAAAACTGTTTACTAATTTAAAGTCGATGTTCGGCTAGGCCAAATTTTAAAAATGAAGGGGCCCAGTTCTGTCGGTCTCCTTGCTATAGAGGACGTTTCAAATTATGTCTTAATATAATCTAAGATTTGCATAATTAAATTTTTTATTTATTTGAATTTATAATTTACATACGAATATAATATTTACGCAAAATGAAAATGATGCTAACCAAAATAACTTTATTTAAATTTTAAAACGATTCTTTTTATTCCAAATAAAACGGCCATAAAATTGAACAGTATTACCGTAAGTAGATATATCGAGGCGTATTATTTGATATTGATAAAATTTTATCGAAAACTCTTACTCCTAATGTTTTATTCGATTATGTAAATGTTCGAGTACATTACATTCGCGGTATAACCTTCCCCTATCTCTTCGACATTAATTCGCAATTTTTCGTTTATTTCCCAATAAAAACTTTTCGTGTTTTCGTACGGCGCTCGCTCAGCGCCTTATACGTCTACATTTTCGCCATCGGTAAAAATAGAAAACCATTACGAATATTAAATTTAAAATTACTGCCATTAAGTAAAATGTTTCACGAAATGTAGGTACACATATTACCAAATTGAAAAACCTGGCAAAGAATTATGCACATTCTTTAGTATATTATTTTAAATGAAATTGAAAATCTATACCGGGGGCCATCATATTGGCAATGGGAAATCACACATAAATTTTGCTACTCTCAAATATTGCCTCTTCTATTAATTTTACATCAAAATTGTATTAGACTTTTTTGAAGCTCCTTGCATATTGTACTCGCACACCAAATTTTATTATTTTCTAACGAGCCAATTAAAAGTTATTTATATAGAAAACTATTTTTATTGTTTATTAGTTTCAACATGTTTTAGTATTAGTATTTAAGAAAAAATAATGATTGTACCGGGTGTTCCACCTAAGGAGGTAATCGGCTATATCTCAGAAAGTAATAACACTGGGACTTTGGGAAAAAATATATATCCATTAAAGCGGCCAAGAGAAATTGCTGGAAATTATTTTCAAGTTCGAAAAATGACCGCTAGGGGGCGTAAGAGAACTTTCAAAATAGAAATGCCGATTTTCTCTTGATTTTTCTTAATAAAAATATATTAAAAATATAAGCATTGCATTCTTCATAAAATTATGCAACTTTATGTTAGGAATCGTTTTTTTCTATTTTCAATAATAAAGGGTGGGGGAAGGTCAAACTTTTTTTCTTTAAACGCTGATATCTGCTTTGGATAAACCGATTTTATTCAACTTGGTCTTGAAAAAAAGCCCTTCGTTTCCTCTACACGTAGATCTATTAATTATACCATATTGATTCTGATGGTTGCCACTAGATGGCGTTTTTCCGTAATTCCTAAACAAATAAGGATTTTCTCAAAAAAATCAAATGTTATGATATGACTTTTTCATCATATTTTATTTTAGGCTTATAAAGGCTATTAAATAGTGGAATAAAAAATCCAGGTCCGTATTTAAAATAAAAAAGTTGATGATGGTCGCTCGAATCCGAAACGCCGTATTAAAAAACTAACCCCATCAGCTTGTAGAGGAGGAAAAGATACCATAAGGAACTGAAAACCGCAACGTGATGTCTTTTGCTAAACTAGAGAAATTTGGGATAATAATAATTAATATGAATAATAATTTTATTATAAAAATCCTATTTTTCCATATTAATTATATTATTATCCCAAATTTCTCTAGTTTAACAAAATATATCACGTTGCGGTTTTCAGTTCCTTATAGTAACTTTTCCTCTTCTACAAGCTGATGGGGTTAGTTTTTTAATCCGACGTTTCGGATTCGAGCGACCATCATCGACTTTTTTATTTTAAATACGGACCTGGATTCTTTATTCCACTATTTAATAGCCTTTATAAGCGTAAAATAAAATATGATGAAAAGGTCATATCATAACATTTGATTTTTTTAAGAAAATCCTTATTCGTTGAGGAATTACGGAAAAACGCCATCTAGTGGCAACCATCAGAATCAATATGGTATAGTTAATAGATCTACGTGTAGAGGAAAAGAAGGGCTTTTTTTCAAGACCAAGTTGAATAAAATCGGTCTATCCAAAGCAGAGATATCAGCGTTTAAAGAAAAAAAGTTTGACCTTCCCCACCACTTTATTATAGAAAATAGAAAATAATTATTGCATAATTTTATGAAGAATGCAATGCTTATATTTTTAACATATTTTTATTAAGAAAAATCAAGAGAAAATCGGCATTTCTTTTTTGAAAGTTCTCTTACGCCCCCTAGCGGTCATTTTTCGAACTTGAAAATAATTTCCAGCAATTTCTCTTGGCCGCTTTTATGGATATATATTATTTCCCAAAGTCCCAGTGTTATTACTTTCTGAGATATAGCCGATTACCTCCTTAGGTGGAACACCCGGTACTAATTTAATAAACGTAAGTAGTTAAAATGAAATAAATAGTTTCTAACTAATTATTTCACTATTTGAAGATAAGTCAGAAAAAAAACTTTTTAGAAAACACCTATTAAGACTACAACTAATTTAAATGGAAACTTAATGTTTTTAATCAATGTTCACACGATCCTCCGTTTATTACCAAGCAATATCCTAAATGGTCATAAAAATAAGTTCTTACTTAATTACATTGATACGCAGAGATTCGATTGTATACCCCTGTAAGATACCTACTGTAAGGCTGGTGGCCCACAGGACGGTAACGGCAAGATTTGTCGCGCGCGATAAATCGTACGCTATATCGCAACGACCAAAATTCACAAATTTGTCATACAATTAAATACAGTGTTCGCCCACTGGCCGCGAAAATATCTAATACCGTCGCGGCAGGACGTTGACGCACAAACTCGCGATTTGGCGGTCAAAAAACGCGCGAATTTGTGTCGCCTGACTTTTGAACGCCAATAGGATTAAATGATTTCTAGCCCACACGACGATATTACCAACGATATTTTTAGTGCTGTGTTGTCATTCAGTGAGTGCAGTCTATAAAAGTACAGGTTGTGTTTGCATCAAAAATATGCCACCGAGGAGCACTCTCTAATTTTTGCTGATAATGTATAAAACGCCCCTTTCACAAATCTGAGCCTCAAAATGGGATGGACCCAATATTGCCTTTGTCTTTTGATAGCCTTCTTCGGCGCCTACGTGAAACCATCGCTAATAAAATTACTTTTCTTCGATCCTTCACTTCTAAGCTCATAGCAACAACTGACCAGAATTGATCTGACAACACGGAATATTAATCTAAACAAGTTTCGCACGATATACCGTGTAGTGGGCGAGCGCTCAGCGGATGCGGCGCGATATACCGCGCGCGACAAATCGTGCCGTTACCGTCCTGTGGGCAACCAGCCTTAGACAACGAAAATTGCAAGACGGTTTGTAGTGATAATATCACGGTAATTTAGCCAATAGGAAATAGGAGTTAATGCTATATACCATAGAATGGTTTAGTGCCATTATTGCTCTGAATACTCACAGTAGTTATCAAGTTCTATGGGGGGTGTAATCTGGTTTTATATACTGTATTAGTTTCGACTGGCAGTTGTAATGAAACTTGACATTAATAATATTTGCTTGCTACTGATTAATAAAGCCTATACTTACCACTAAAAAATCAGTACCTAACTTATCAAAAATTTAAATAGCTTCTAGAACATTGCATATGCTTATCTATTATACAACATGGTTACATTGGTACGATCAATAAAGTTAAAAATTCAGACAGGACAGCTAGAAGACTTCAAACAACGATGTGATCTGCGCAACAAATACGTTGAAACTAATGATACGGCGCGGCGATTGCCGATCGCTACGAACCCCCCCCCCCCCCCCAACGTCTTGTGGATTATAGGTTCTAGCGGATACAATTCGTTTAGGGGACGCTGTTCTGCTTTCTTGTAGAGAAAGCCCTTTACTAGGAATAAAATGGGTTTGTTCGGGTTTGTTCACAAACCTGTGGTATTAGATCATGTTTCTCAGTGTAGTATTACTTAATAATTGTTATTTTTTTTCTTAAATACTGTAAAGCATGCGGAAAGTCAAAAAAATAAAACGTCTATTACCATTATTTGACATCATTCATTACTGGTGGTTACATTGAGGTATGAATGTATCAGGGCCGTATTGAATTTTTAATAATTTTACGAATAGTTTTTTCTAAATAACGTTTAATTGGCTAATTAGAAAATAATACAATTTAGGGTGCAAGTCCATCGCACAAGGACCTTTAGAAAAGTCTAATTTGAGGGTAGCAAAATGAACATGGGATTTCTCGTGGCCTGGCACCACCCGGTATATTTTCCCATGGAAATTTTGTTAAAAGGGCTTTATTATTGGTTAAAATGTATATGTCGTCCGGTTTTTGAAAGAAATATAAAATCTTTGCATAAAAATTAGATTTATTAGAAATACCTGCATAAAGGCCACACAACAGAAACTGCTAATCGAACTTCGAAAAAAGTTAAATCGTGATTCTTCGTCTTCCAGTCTCGAAGAATTATTGTTGGTCATGCGGAGCTCGTAACAACAACTGTCAAAGAGGTCATAAGTTATACTAAGCCACCCAGAAGCTGCATGAAACATTCAACAACCTGTAATGATTCTTGCAAATTCAATACTGCTTTTAGTAAATTTTAATTCATGACTTCCGGAGTTTTTCATTTATATTTATTTGGTAAATATGTAATTATTGAACGAATGATCGAGACGCAAAGCAACAACGTTTTAGCGATTGCGTTACATATTTTAAATCTCATCCGGTGCTAACAAAAGCGCATCTCTAGTTCCATCTCGTTTTAAAAACATGCTGTATAAGACGAAATAATTGAAATATTTATATTGTTTCATGATTTCAGATTTCGTGTGTTTTAAATTCAAATGCAAAGGTTTTCTCATTAAGTAAATATCTTGAAGATTTTCTATTGTGTCTCTTATACAGGGTTGCCCAGAAGTCCAGAATAAAATTAATATAGACTTAACCTGTAACTTTTGGGGAAAACGCTCGGACCCGTCAATTTAGTTTCATATATGCTCACATTTTGACGTTATTCGTTTGTTTTTTATAGACATTTGTCAAAGATATGACGACATCGATCTTTTTTTTTTAATGGAAACATACAGCTTGTTGCATTATTTGAAACCTAATATCTCGCACAGTATGCTTATAAATTTGGGTGCGATTCTGTCAAGCTATTTCAAAATGGCGACTGTTGAAAGTTTTAAAAAAATCTCTGTTTAAATAAGCGGAAATGATAAATCATTGATTTTTTTTTTACCTTGCAATGTAAGAAATCTTCATTGTTTCACGTTCTGACATTTTGTGACTTAACAATAGTTATGGTTTATTTGGACGGAATTCCGAATGGCTTTAGCCTGTATGTTATGTGTCTCCAATCTAATTTTGTATTTCAAATCTTCAATATTGTTTATCCCATTTTGGTAGACTTTTTTTTAAAAATATCCCCAAAGAAAATAGTCTAGAGTGGTTAAGTCTGGAGACCTCGGTGGCCATTCAATTGGACCACGTCGTCCAATCCAGCGACCTGGGAATATCTCATCTAAATATCTTCTCACATTGACACCAAAATGCGGGGGAGCACCATCCTGCTGAAACCAAATTGTTTCATTAGGTATATCTCGAAATTGCATTTGACATCATGTCTATCTTGTTCTGTATGTCGTCGTTGATTTTTGAATTTTTTTTTGTGTTCGGTAAATAATATTAGAAAAGTCACATGTAAAAAATATCTTTTCCTGCGACTTTATAGACGCGGAATTTATTTTGCGTTATTTATAGATGTTTTATCTCTCGTTCATTATAATTTGAAATCAAACGTCTCCATATATAAATTAACTAACCATAATAAATTCGCCTAAATGATTTAATATAGTCCTATCTAGACTAAGCTTTGATTATTTCGAAGCCTGAATATATTTCTTGGACAGCGTAAACACATTTATTAAAAGGCGAACTAAAAGATATATAAGTTTTCTAAGTGAAAATAATAATATTTAATGCAACAGAGTTGCATATTTTAGCCGGTCTTCCGGATGTTCTTGCATATTTGAAATCTTGCCCAAGAATAAATTTGAAATATTATAAGATTATTTCATGTTAATGTGAAATTTTGTTATGTCTTTGGTGCGTGAAAAGATGAACATTCATTTACTTACATAAATAAGAAAATGCGTGAGATGACGATGATTTTTGACCATTTATTTTTGAGCTTTAATAAAATGTTTGCAATAAAAATGTTTATTTAGAATATAATATAGTGTCCGCGAAAAATAATTAAAAACGAACAATTGTGGCATATCCGTCAAGTGTGTAACTGTTTTTTATATTGGAATACACAGGGATCCAAGCACAATGGATACCCTGGGGCTGGTAGACCACGACGGCCGTTTCGTCCTTGTTAGGACTCTACGGGCAGCCATAACCCAAGCAATCCCAACACAGCGGTAAGATGTATTAAAAGCCTTTTTACAAAAGCAAAGCGGCCATCAATACGCCGTAGCGCCATTCCAGCGAAATGAACTCCAATACAAAAGGCAGTCACACTGGTAATAATCGAAAGGTGACTACTAAATAAACCACGAAGTGCATCACAATCCAGTATAGGGAACACTATTTGCGTTTTCACCGGAACATCTGCCATTTTACAGCCTAGAAATAGAAACAGATCAACGCTGGCACCCACTAGAATGCGCGCAGTTTAAGAAAAGCCATAAAAATGTTTAGAAGATAATATAGTGTCCGTGAAAAATAATTAAAAGCGAACATTGTGGCATATCCGATAAATGTGTAACTGTTTTTTATATTGGAATACAAAGGGATTCAAGCACAATGGATGAAATCGTCCTTGTTAGGACTCTACGGGCAGCCATAACCCAAGCAATCCCAACAACAGCGGTAAGATGTATTAAAAGCCTTTTGCAAAAGTAAAGCGGCCATCGATACACCGTAGCGCCATCCCAGCGGAATAAACTCAATACAAAAGACAGTCACACTGGTAATAATCGAAAGGTTGTTTATTATAATTACTGAAAATTTATATTACATACGGGAAACTAGAAGAGAAAGAGCTAGCGACACTTTTATTTACATTTCAGCAAGCTTGATAGTTTTGTTTCGATCTTATAATTTAGAAGCCTAATTGCTTGGTTTTAAGAATGTGCCATAAATGTGCTGAAACATACAGGTCATTGCACTGTGGTAAAGCTGATTTCCTCATATTTATTTTATATACGACACATTTTTAATTCTTAGCAAGACAACGAAGAATATCGCAATAATGGCCCCAAACCATAATTCGAACATTGGATGACAAAAATATCCATATATACTGACGTATTTTTTCTTTTTCAGGCTAAGCTTTTAGAATCGTCACATGCTTGGCTCGGGGCCTCCACTTCATCAATCGCCGGTAAGTGTCAAAAATAAAGATACCTAAATAATATGGTTATGAATACTATGATGCAGTCTTTCCCCTCTTTTTATTATTAAGTAATAGAAAAAATAATTGTTTATTATAATATATATTATTAAAGGTTTATGCGGGATTGGTTTTATGAATCGTTGTTATTTGTCACATTTATGCCTGTTGTGCTTTGACTATTAATATTTTGGAAAATTTGGTGTAGGGTATAGTTATTTTTACACAAAGCGTGTTTTATATCACAGTATAAATAATTTGGAAATGTTATCGGAAAAGCCGGACAATGACAATGAAGTTTAAACAGTTATTATAATGTTCAGGGAAAACTAACTATATACTTAAACACATATTTCAAATACCTTAATAATTTTTTTATAAAAACACAAATGCCGATTTTTATAAAAAAAAATTATTATGGAAACTATTGCAAAAATTATAAACCAAAATTTTTATAAAAACAAAATGTAAAATCAAATTCAAAATATACAGTGTGTCCACGAGTAGAGTTTGGAAGAGGAAAAACTTTTTTATTAGAAGGTATAGAAGAAAAAGTCATTCTTTATAAAAACGTCTGCTTGTGCTGAAACTACAATTTCGAATATCAGATTTGCGATGACTATACATGGTTCGTCAAAAACAACATTTTTACTTTTTAGAATTTTTTTCAATTCTACCTTGATTTATTGGATGAATTGTGCTTGTGTTGAAACTACAATTTCAAATATCACATTTGCGATTTCTATACAGGGTTCGTCAAAAACAACATGTTTAGTTTTTTGGATTTTGTTTAAAATACGTTTACGTAAAAACAAACAACTATTGTTGCTTTCTTACTTCGAATATGATTTTATATCTGGCCAAGTAACGATTTTCTTGTTAGAAAACCATTTAATATTTGCCTACTTTTGAAGTATTTTTATGATTACATGTCATATTTCTTCAATTCATTCAATCAAAAATTATTAAACTTTTATTCAAACGTGGTACCACCGAGTTAGCGCATAGTTCAACTCGACATCTGAATTCCCGATAACAGTTTTTTACTTGCTGTATCGAGGTATTTGCAATAACTAGGTACTCTTATTTTGAAATTGGTTTTATACACATGTGGCTTCAGATATCCCCATAAATGAAAGATGACAATTGTGAGATCGGGACGTGCCAACTGATTTTGACCATAGGTGCTTTCCAATCCGTTGATTCCCAAAGTGATGATTTAGCCAATCATCAAAGGAATTGAAAATTAGAATTGAAAAACAATCCAAAAAACAAACAATGTTGTTTTTGACGAACTCCGTATGTATAGTAATCGCAAATCTGATAGTTGAAATTCTAGTTTCAACACAAGCAGACGTTTTTATAAAGAATTACTTTTTCTTCTACATATACCTACTAATAAAAAAAAGGTTTCCTCTTCCAAAGTTTATCCGTGGACACAATGTGTATGTATTTAAATTTTTTTTCTAAATTGACAGGTTTTTCTAAAAAATAAAATTACTTTTTAAATTCCATTATTACTTCCTGGCTTTTTTTTTCAATTTTTCCAATTATTTATAGTGTGATGAAACATATATTTTTTGGAAAAATATTCGTGACCATTTCAGCTTACCTGATATAACTCTGTTTTATACAGGGTGATTCAAAAGTACTTTGACAAACTTCGGGGGGTAATTGATGGCAATATTTTAACACGAAAAGTTCTTATAAACAGTGGTCCTTGGCGACTTCGTTACGGAGATACAGGGTGTTGAAATGTTAAAAGAAATAGTAATAATTTTTAAATAACTCCTTAACGAGTTATTTTTTTTTATGAAATTTTGTGAATTAAATAAGAATCTAAGGACACTTATTTTCAAAGTACAACACGTTCGTAAATTTAACCAGTGGCGTCGGTACAAAATGTTACTATCATATTTTTTGTGAAAACTATGCTACACCACTGACTTATTTTATTTTAACTTTTTTCTTATAAATCCCCCCTTTATTTAGAACAAAAAGATCATGTGTGTTTTTTTGATACGAGGGACGGTTTAAGCGTAAATGATTATTTTATTTGAATATACACAAATATTAAAAAATGTGTTTTAAACTGATCAACCACTCAAATATTTATTACAGTATTTTAACGAATACCTACATACATACTTACTAATAAACAAATATGTATATGCCTAAGGAAGGTATCTGAGGATGCCTATTTTCTAAGTATAACACGTTTTCAGTGGCATACATATTTATTTATTAGTATGTTATTTTTTAATATTTTGTATTTTGACAAGGCGGCTTTGGAAATGCTTTTTTTGTCGATAAATTAAAATATATTTGACAGACACTGGGTTTTATTTCTTCAGTTTTGTTATTTTTAATGGTAACTAACTGTCAAATATATTTTAATTTATCGACAAAAAAAGCATTTCCAAAGCCGCCTTGTCAAAATACAAAATATTAAAAAATAACATACTAATAAATAAATATGTATGCCACTGAAAACGTGTTATACTTAGAAAATAGGCATCCTCAAATGCCTTCCTTGGGCATATACATATTTGTTTATTAGTAAGTATGTATGTAGGTATTCGTTAAAATACTGTAATAAATATTTGAGTGGTTGATCAGTTTAAAACACATTTTTTAATATTTGTGTATATTCAAATAAAATAATAATTTACGCTTAAACCGTCCCTCGTATCAAAAAAACACACGTGATCTTTTTTGTTCTAAATAAAAGGAGGAATTATAAGAAAAAAGTTAAAATAAAATAAGTCAGTGGTAAAGCATAGTTTTCACAAAATATTTGATAGTGACATTTTGTACCGACGCCACTGGTTAAATTTACGAACGCGTTGTACTTTGAAAATAAGTGTTCTTAGATGCTTATTTAATTCACAAAATTTCATTAAAAAAAATAACTCGTTAAGGAGTTATTTAAAAATTATTACTATTTTTTTTAACATTTCAACACCCTGTATCTCCGTAACGAAGTCGCCAAGGACCACTGTTTATAAGAACTTTTCATGTTAAAATATTGCCAGCAATTACCTCCCGAAGTTTGTCAAAGTACTTTTGAATCACCCTGTATAGCAAAATTAAATCAATCCTTTTAAATTATATTTATTTTGTCTATTTAGCCAGATAATTTACATAACACCAAGTTGTTTAACATTTAAATACACAAATTATATTCTACACAAATTAACTTTTATGGTGGCCATTACATGTTTTGTAAAAACTCGAAAACATGTTTTTGGAAACGATTTTTTCAACTTTTTCGGAAAATAAATGTATTTCGTAAAATTAAAAGTAATTAAAAAATCACTCCGTACAGATATACCTAGATATTATTTTTAGATGTTTTAACCTTAGTGTATAAAGGTTACGTGCAGTTTCATTTCTATGGTGGTAACACCAGGAAGTGCAGCTTTATATTTAAGTTTTACAAGTTGTCTCATTTTATTGTAAAACTGTAAAAAAAATTTCCTGTTATAGCTTTAACATATTTTTTTGTACTCTTTAGAATGACTAACTTATACCTATGAAATATTATGTAAGCTAACTAACAATTTATTCTTATAAAGCCATAGATAAAAAAAGAGTCAATAAGAAATTCTCGGCTTCATGAAATCTGAAAACTCAAAATGAGCGGGACTAAAACTTCATAAAATCTAAAAAGTAAAAACTTTCGTTCAGGTTCGTGCTAATACCTATAACGAAAAATAGGATAATCAATAAGGTACGTTTATTTCACTTTAAACACACAAATTTTGAAATAAACTTCTTTGAATTTATTATCGACATAAACCAGTAAAGAACCTTGTTTTTGATGTTAGCTGTTTGTACTTTACTAACATGATGACGTTTCGATTAGTGTCTTCTTTTTGGCTTATTGAAGCTTCTCTTTTATTCGTTATAACATGAACGGTCCATTGTTTGTATTACTAATTTAGTATTTAAAAAAAAACGGAAAGTCCAATCGCAATTAATTTTGGAAGTAAAATTCAATAAATTTTAGTAAAATGTGTACATAAAGAACCCCGCACTTTTCTTATGGAAAATGGCCCTCGGTTAAATTTCCTAAATTTCTAGTATATTGTAGAGAATGCCATTATGATCAAAAGTATCCCTGGCCACAACAAAATATGCCGACCAGTTTGTGAGATACAGGTTGTTCAAGTTGAAAAAGTTTCGTTGTTTATAATGTTACTTCGTTTTGTTTTTCTGGAGTTTTGTTGACCCTGTCGTAGATAGGATAGAATACTATAAAAATAATCTAAAATTTCTTATTATATACCGGGTGAATGGCGAAAATTATTTAATATTTTTTGTTAAATCGTTGTATTTTCGGGATTAAATGAATTATTGTTAACAAAGTGATACCTACTGTATTATGACATTAGCTTGGAGCAAGCTATCAGAATTTATATTTTTTATATTTATACAGGGTAACTCAAAAAAGTTAATGTTTTTTTTATTAGTTTTTAAAGAAATTTTGTAGATATTTCTTTAGGTACTACTTGTCGCTTATCGTATGATTTTTTTTTCAATACAAAAAAAAATGTTATTTTATATGCTTTTTTTGGGTTTTGGGTCTGTTCGACACTGTAAATCTCCAGAACTGGTCATAGGAAAAGGAAAATCAATAGTAAACATATAAGTAAGACACTTCCAGCAAAGAATATTAAAAATAACGAAATTTAACCGATCTATTTTTAATATACCGGGTGATTTATTAATTTTTTTTATATTTTTCCTGTATCGCTTACCATCGAAAACACCCTGTATAACCTTGATAACTATATATATTTAGAATCATACGATAAGTGACAAGTAGTACCTAAAGAAAGATCTACAAAATTTCTTTAAAAACTAATAAAAAAAAATATTAACTTTTTTAAGTTACCCTGTATAAATATAAAAAATATAAATGATGATAGCTTGCTCCAAGGTAATGTCATCTGGAGTATTACTTTGTTACCATTTAATTTAACGCCGAAAATGCAATGATTAAACCAAAAATATTAAATAATTTTCGTCACTCACCCGGTATATAATAAGATAATTATACTATTTTTATAGTATTCTATCCTATCTACGACAGGGTAAACAAAAATCTAGAAAAACAAAACAAATTATTATTATAAACTACGAAAATACAATGTATGTACCTAGTGTAAATTAATATTTTGCAACTTGGACACCCTCAAAAACTGGTCGGCAGATTTTGTCGTGGCCATATGGACACTTTTGATCAGAATGGCATGGCATTCTCTACAACATACTAAAAATTTAGGAAATTTAACCGAGGGCAATTTTTCATAAGAGAAGTGCGGTGTTCTTTTTTATAATAATAATTACATTATTTTTCGACTTGTTATAATATTCATTATAATGATTTTTCTTTTGCAATAAGATGTCACATTACCTAAAAGTTGTTATTTATTTTATTATCGTATAATCTGGCAAGGATAACTTACTCGTTAACATTTTATTTATAATATATTCTTAATTAGCAAAATGTCCTAAATTAGCAACTTCTGACTGAACTAACCCTGTAACAAATCTAAAGTTGCACTTGCAATAATGAGTTAATTTGAAAACCCTGTAGGTTTAAGTGTATATGTCTGATACCACTTTATTATTAAAATAAGTATAAGTAATAAATAAGACATAAAATCGTCTGTGTTGATACCGCTATTTACTCTAAAGATTCGGCAATATTTGTATAAATCTTAAATTGTTTAAACTATTGCAATTAGAAAAAGTCGTAAAGCCTTAAAGCTGTTCCAAAGTAAATATGGCGGGCGATGTCGTCGTTTTTGCCTTAGAACAGTGGCGGCTGTAGCTGAAAATACGTGGGAACTTAGTCTATGATAATACTTTCACAGTTCTGAAAATCATCTTCAATTGATATATAATATTATCTAAATCCAAGAGAATTTTTAATGTAACTGTATAAAACGCAATCGTTATTTTTACTTAAATACTATAAATAATATTTTAAAAGTGTTTCCAAAGATTTCTGTTCATCAGAGAGAGAGAAGGGAAGATTAAGTAAAAACAGCGTCGGGACTCTGTAGGTCATATCCTAAATTTATAAGCACCAAAACTTAATCCAAAATACGTTCTAAACATCATTGCATCACAGTTTAAAAATACAAAGAAAAGAAGTGAAAAAAAAATTTGGAAACACGAAAAAAAATCTCAAATTAAAAAAATAGATTATCAGTAAAGGGCGGATTATATGCACTTTAATTCAGCCAAAATATGCGCATATATATGCCTTGTTTGCCTTTTAAATACGCAGTTATTTGCATTTTTTTTTTGACAAATATTAGTATGCAATATTTCTTAATTTATTATAGTAAAATGAGGTAAAGAAACACATTGGGTTCTAAAAAATATGTTTATTTTTAAAAATGCAAAAAAAAACAAAGAAAAATAAAAGTAAACAATTTTTTATACTAAAATTTTATAAAAGGCATTTATTACTAAATATTTTTCAAATTTTGTAACTTAATACCTTGTGTATAACCAAAATGTAAATATAATTATCATAATCTTCAGATCGGAAAATCCCTGAAATAAGTATCGAACTGGACACTAAACGTTTTAAATTTTTTGATCAAGCCGAAAACATAAAAATATGCTCTTAAAATAATAATTTATGAAAAATATGCATTTTATTATAAAATTGACAAAATATACAAAAAATGCATATAATATATGCATTTAATTATCAGTAAAGGAGTGTAAAGGAAAGTAAAGGAGTGTATGGGACACTAGGCGATTATCGTGCAACCAGATGCGACTACTAGTTTCGCATCTTTAAGGGCAAGAAAAATATTTTTTCTAAACCCCTGGAAAAATTTTGTCGAAAGTTAATAGAACAAAATATTTACTTGCCGGTAAGGGTCCATGATGCTTTTTGCCGCGCTTTGTTAGACCCGTAAAAAAATTGAAATTTACGTCATGTGGTAGGACCCATTGACGTTATTATGAGCGCTTGGCTGCTCCTGGCTAGCCGGCACTGCCTTATAGTAATTAAGATTTATAATAACATATTAAAATATTTGCTTGAGTGTCTTAACTCCGACATAAAACTTGGGCAAGTAAACATTCAACGTTATAAAATATATTTTATCAAACGACTATAGAATTAATTACACTACGTTATGTAAATAGAAATTTTTAATCTGTTTTGTCTTATGCCCATTAATGTGAATATAGCAAATATCAAAAAACTTTTATATTTTTAGTATTTGCTAAGTACCTACCTACTTTGTTTCAAACTTTGACTCACTTTAGGTGTCAAATTTCCAAAATCGCGAGCGAAGCCGCGGGTACTAGCTAGTTTTTTATAATTATGTGAATTACCCAATGATATGGTACCTCAAGATGGCACATGTCATTTATAAACGTTAATAAAATGTGTTGACACCATCGTTTATAAGAGAGAGGAGGTGAAGAGCTGGGTGGGGCAGGTAGTCGGAATTACGCCGGAGTTACCTTTAATAGTGACCTTGCTACTATAGAAGGAACCTAACTTACAAGCGTTCTTTTAACAACTTAGCTAAGCAAAGATTTTTCCTCTCCTCTTGCCGCGGTTAGGTATGCCTCTCTCCATTTCCCATATACAAACTATACGAAGTTATTCGCGAAGCGTTCTTTTAACCATTTAGCTAAGCAAAGAAGTTTTCTTCTCCCCTTGCCGCGGTTAAGTACGCCCCTCTCTATTACCCATACAAACTATACGAAGTTGTTCGCGAAGCGTTCCTTTACCAACTTAGCTAAGCAAATTTTTTTCCTCTTCTCTTGCCGCCGTTAAGTATGCCCCTCTCTATTTCCCATACAATCTATACAAAGTTGTTGCAAGCAAAGATTTTTCCTCTCCCCTTGCCGCGGTTAAGTATGCCCCTCTCTATTACCCATACAAACTATACGAAATTGTTCGCGAAGCGTTCCTTTACCAACTTAGCTAAGCAAATTTTTTCCTCTTCTCTTGCCGCAGTTAAGTATGCCCCTCTCTATTTCCCATACAATCTATACAAAGTTGTTGCAAGCAAAGATTTTTTCCTCTCCCCTTGCCGCGGTTAAGTATGCCCCTCTCTATTTTCCATACAAACTATACGAAGTTGTTCGCGAAGCGTTCCTTTACCAACTTAGCTAAGCACATTTTTTTCCTCTTCTCTTGCCGCCGTTAAGTATGCCCCTCTCTATTTCCCATACAATCTATACAAAGTTGTTGCAAGCAAAGATTTTTCCTCTCCCCTTGCCGCGGTTAAGTATGCCCCTCTCTATTACCCATACAAACTATACGAAATTGTTCGCGAAGCGTTCCTTTACCAACTTAGCTAAGCAAATTTTTCCTCTTCTCTTGCCGCAGTTAAGTATGCCCCTCTCTATTTCCCATACAATCTATACAAAGTTGTTGCAAGCAAAGATTTTTCCTCTCCCCTTGCCGCGGTTAAGTATGCCCCTCTCTATTACCCATACAAACTATACGAAATTGTTCGCGAAGCGTTCCTTTACCAACTTAGCTAAGCAAATTTTTTCCTCTTCTCGTCGCAGTTAAGTATGCCCCTATCTATTTCCCATACAATCTATACAAAGTTGTTGCAAGCAAAGATTTTTTCCTCTCCCCTTGCCGCGGTTAAGTATGCCCCTCTCTATTTTCCATACAAACTATACGAAGTTGTTCGCGAAGCGTTCCTTTAACAATTTAGCTAAGCTAAAATTTTAACTTTGCTTTGGTGTTTAAGAGAAACAAATTGAAATTACTTTACACATACATATTTGATTAAAAAGATAGCGACAACTTACATACGAGCTATATAAAATATTTCTATAACTATAATATCGCGCATGATGTAAAGCTCGTTAATATGTCGGCACTTTGATGCTAAATATATTTCTGTATAAGTAATTATTATTATTATAAATGTTTACGATATAAAAACATAATATAAATATTGTTTATGGTATATAAAATAATTCAAGGAATACGATTTATAAATAGTCAGAAAAAAATAATGAATTTTTGTATGTTAGTAATAAAACAAATGTAAATATTATAAAATATATGAGTATTATGATTATATTTTATATTATTTATGGATTTGTTGTAATAATAAAATAGCATATTTTATTCGTCGCTGTAATTAAATAAGATATATGACCGCGGTAATTACATCATATATGCCAATAAGAAGACATATAACAATGTTATTTTTTTCTAAATATATATCATAACACAGTTTGGATTTACCCCCCTCTGCGATTGTTTTTATCTGAAAAAAGATTGGAATAGATAACTTAACGATATACATATTATTATTTCGATATTTTTAAATATCGAACATTGATCCATTTGTATTTCGAAATTCTGTTGTGGAAAGTATCAGTAGCGGGGCGTGGATCTAGGGGCAAGCCTGTTAGAGGGAGCCGACCTTGTTCCTGACTCTTTTTTTTTTTATTTCAAAGGTCAAATTTATTACCAGAATTGATACAACTCTTAAGAGCAACACTAGTGACAGATTGGCTATTTTATTTTCTTCAATATTTCGTTGTTTTTCGTTTTCTGCAAGAAGCGGCCAGGAACCCGTTTTTGGATAGCGGTTACCTACAGTTTAAGTTTAAATAATTAATTGATAAATTAATAAAATTAAAAGCAAAAAACGAAATTTTGTCAAATTTACCCATATTTCTTTTTCTGCTTTTATTAATTTATAAATCCAACCCTTATTAACACGCTTTTTATTATTTTATTAGCTTCACCTGTTTGTTTGTTTGTTTGTAACCGACTTCTTTGAACCCGATTTTGACCCTCTTTAAATGGTAAGATTTAATTTAAATTTTGTAGACTTATCAAGAACCGCTGACAATACAATAATCTAAAATGCGATCGGGTTTGTTCGGGTTTGTATGTATGTTTGTTTGTAACCGACTTCTTTGAACCCGATTTTGACCCACTTTAAACCGTCAGATTTAATTTAAATTTTGTAGACTTATCAAGAACCGCTGACAATACAATAATCTACTAATCTAGCTCAATCTACTCAAAAAAAAAAATATTTTTTTTAACAATAACTCAAACTAAAAAATAAAAAATAAATATAGTTTTTTAAAACAATTCTCGAAATTCTTAATATAGGCAGAAAATAATAATGAACGATAAACATTACTCATTAGTATTATTGTGAAAAAAGCGAGGGGTGCTCGATATACAAAAAAAATTGAGCACAAAGCGCCCCACGCTTTTTTCACAATAATACTAATGTTTATCGTTCATTATTATTTTCTGCCTATATTAAGAATTTCAAGAATTATTTTAAACTATATTTATTTTCCTCTTTTTAGTCTGATTAATTTAAAGCGTGTTTTTTAGTTTTTTTAACCTATATTTATTAACCTGAAACTGTAGGTAATTGTGTACGAAAGGTGGGTATTTGGCCGATTTTTGGAGAAAAAGTGTTTACTACTTAGCTGTAGTAAAGATGGCGCTCAGCCGAGAGGATGAAGCGCATGGCGACATCTAGCGTCGATTTTAGACACCTTTAAAGCATACCATCACCACTAAACAGAACTCAATAAAATTTGGTCAAATTTTAATGTTAAGAAAAAATCACTTGTCCTAAAGATTAAAGTCACAATTACAAGAGTCAGGCTAGGCAGCACTAAGACCCGTATGTCGTCGGTTATGGAACGTAAACCAATGCAGACAAAAGAAAATGGTTCCTTTAACTTCGTCACATCCATCCTCACACGCGTTTCGCCATATCATTGCTCGTCAGTAAGGCTAGGACTTGTGTGCAAAAGGCGTAGGAAAGTGTGTGTACTACTTAAATGTAGTAAAATTCATTTACCCCCCACCCCCGCCTTGCTCTTCCCACTACACCCTTAAATAAAATCAGGTTTTGCTGTTGTTATTCTTATATACAGGGTGGTCCAACGAAAACTTAACACCTCGATTTTCCTGCTTTAAAATAAAAATGTGGAAAATCGCTCGGACCCGTCGATTTTTATTTCGAGGGAACATCTTTTGCGTATATTGTCAATCTTGTTACTTTAAGCCCCTAGGAGGGAGGGGGGGTAAGATCTAAATCTTAAATGGATACCCCTATTTTATATAATTTTTTTGGATTCTGCATAAACTTCTGAACATTTTTTAATAAAAGCTTTATCAGTCTATACTTAACAGTTTTCGAGATATTGACTCTTGAAAAATGACATTTTTGAACTTTGACAGCGTCTAGCTTTTTAACTGTACGTCTTAGAGCAAAACGGCTTACATGTCCCTATCTTCGATTTTTATTATCTTTCCAACAGTGTGAACTTTCGGTTAAACCGGATGTAAGAAATATAGTACTTCCGGTTTGACCGAAAGTTGACACTATTGGAAAGATAATAAAAATCGAAGATAGGGACATGAAAGCCGTTTTGCTCTAAGACGTACAGTTAGAAAGCTAGACGCTGTCAAAGTTCAAAAATGTCATTTTTCAAGAGTCAATATCTCGGAAACTGTTAAGTATAGACTGATAATGCTTTTATTAAAAAATGTTCAGAAGTTTATGCAGAATCCAAAATTTATATAAAATAGGGGTATCCATTTAAGATTTAGATCTTACCCCCCCTTCCTCCTAGGGGCTTGAAGTAACAAGATTGACAATATACGCAAAAAATGTCCCCCTCGAAATAAAAATCGACGGGTCCGAGCGATTTTCCACATTTTCATTTTAAAGCAGGAAAATCGAGGTGTTAAGTTTTTGTTGGACCACCCTGTATATTATTAGACTGAAATAAAGCTTGTTACGTCACGTTTTGCAAATATATGGAAATGTTTCTTTTGGCCGAAACAGAACCCGACATAAATTAGTGCTGATGATAGTGTTGTCCAAGTAATAATCGGTTGTTTTTACATGCTATAATGATAAATTATATTTTCCGAATAATACAGAGTAGCAGTTTGATTAAATTCGCAGAAAGCGTAGTTTCCGGCCCTCCAGAACCGTAATCGATAACTTGGCATAAATTATACATAAAGAGGCGTGCACGGATGAAATGAAACAATTTCGCATTAATACCAACTGTTTCATTAATATATTAGTAACCGTTGTAAATAAATTTAATTAAATGCATAATTTATACTAGCGGGGTTATATAGGAGTGCCATATCGAGCACAGCCATTGGCTGGCGCAGCTGAAATATTGAGATATGATGGCCGACTGCTCTCGAAATGTTTAATCTTTAATCACTCCATTATTGGCTCTCCCAACACGTACTTTTGCTTATTTATTAATCGGCTTTAAGACCCGTCATCCAATTTAATTGATATATTGGTAATTTGTGAATATTTCGTATATGTGGTTTTCATGAATTTTTTAGCGTTTATTTCTCAGTTGATTTTAGAAGCTTACATAGGTACGAACAGTAATAATTTAAATTTAATTTTGTTTTCCAACAGGAATTAATTCTGTAAATGTTCGAATATTACTCTGGGTAACACAAGGCCCGAGGGGGGCGTCCACCGGCCATTTTCTAAAATTTTGCCTAAAACTGTAATACTGTAATTTCTTCATGTTGTAAAAATGTTTAAATGTTTTGGTTGCGACACTAGTTTTTTCTGCCCCTATAGACAAATTAGAGTTAACTTTGTATTATAACAAAGCAGATAACGACATTTGACAATAACAGCATCTGGTTTCGTCGTTAAAGTTCCCAGATCAGCAGTGGGCCGTAGCAAGGTCACGCGTCATGTTGCGTCTATTATTTTCTTCAGACACGGATAATTTGAAATAAATAAGTTTCGTAAAGAAAGGTGTCTATTTAAATGTTTCTTGCCATCTAGCATTGTAACGCAATTATCTCAAAAACTAATTGAAATGTCGAGATTAATCAACTATAACTTTTTTAGGTATAAAAGATCCTTCTTCCATAATTTTAGTTAAAGCGGTCAGAAATGTGAAAGACAAAAAATATATACCATAGTAATGTATATTTTTTTTTACACCATCTGAAAGTAGAGATTTTCAACGAACAAAAAGCCCACCGACTTTTTTAAAAAAGCAGATATTTTGACGTGAGAATTTTCGGTTGAAAATTAGGTTGCTTTTTCGATATTAAGTCAAAATAAGGTTAAAAAATAAATATTTTAAAACAAAAAAATTACAGTATGTTTGGGACATAAAAAGGAAAGTTTTCACCAAATTTCGTGTATAAAAAAAATTTTTTGTAAAAGATAAAAATAAAAAACCAAAAACTTGGTTATTTGAATTTTTCACATAAATTTTGAGTTTATGTGAAAAAAGTGGAAATACAAAAGTTGTAAATCTTTTTATTACCTACAACTTTGCTATTTAACGTTTTCCATGGGACTTGTAGTTTTGCCGGAAATCGAGATAAATCGTTTTCTACCCTTAAAAACTCCCCCTCCCCCCCTTCCCGACCTCGGATCGCCCGTAATTTATTTTTCCTTTCATTTTTGTTATATTCTCTACCTTTTCCAATGGGTTTCATCCTACTATTCTTTTTTTTGGTTTCAAAAATTATCGACCCTGGTCTAAATACTTTACGAATGGCCTCTCGTTAGGTCTATCAGTACGTTGGACGTTTTTCCAAATACGTTACTTGTTCTTTCCATCATCTTGTAGCTCCGTTTGGACTGTTCGCACCTATTGTATTTCCTATATTCCTTATTCTATTCTCCTGATGATGAATGTATATACATTCGAAACATGTAGAGAATTGACCCTTCAATAAAACTTACAAATTATTTTAATATACCAGTGGAGGAAGACTTAAAGTGTCTTATTTCTTTCCCTTTTAAACATACACTCCACAAAGTATGGACTATTTCTTCAAGTCCAAAAGAAAATAATATGACGCGTGAGCTTGCTACGACCAACTACTGAACTCGGAACTTTTTAAAGAAACCAGTATCAGCTGTTGATGTCATAATATGTGGTTGTCAACTGGCGAAACACTGAGTTTTATCATCAACTATACATTTTCCAATCGACAAATTTTGATTTTGCTCTTACTCCAACTCACTTTCCGATCGTAATTTATCTTAATTTGAGGTCCCGAATATATAATAATAATAAATACTCGGTGTCATATAGCAAATGATACTCGCCGCGCCTCTTTTCCCGAAAAATAAATGGCGAGACATCACTTAACGTCGGATTCGTACCGCGAGCTACAATATTTTTAATGATACGCATCAGCATCCCGGTCCTTGACGCGTCCCTCAAATTATTTAATTTTCTTTCGTCCACACACAGAATAAGAATTTTTTTCAGTGCCGGAGAATCGGGGACAATTTAAACATTATCAAAAAAAAATTTGTAGAAGTCAAAACCAATTCCAATTTGAAATACTTAGCGTCTAAGATATTTTAATTTGAAAATTTAATTTAATTTGTAATTGAGTCTGCCGCGTTAAAAGTTTCATTGTCTCCTTCTATATCTGAAGCAGAACAGAAAGCCGTGTACACGCCGAATATTTCATCTGCTCCAATTTTTTAAATTATCGCTGATCTTTGCATATTTCTGTTTTAAGAGATTATTTAGATTGCATAAAAAGGTACCAGGACATACGGATCAATGGAATGAGTGTACTCCATCTCCATTACTAACAAGCTAATCACATTAGTAGTTTTAAGACAAGGAAGGAGGATATAATTGTAGATTTTTTGCAGACAGCTATACTCTACTTTCGTTTTTATTTCTATATTTAACACAGTAATAAAAATGAGTATCAGATCGAGTTGGAAAATCAAACAGTACTATTCAATGGATGATAGAGAAAGAAAATTAAAATTTTTGTGCAAAATGTATTTTCCATTTTCAATCTACCTTCAATGGGAAAATTCGTGCATATAGACCACCCAATGCCCGAATAATGTCACCTGTCTGCCTGGTGTTCTAGAAGTCCTGATTTAATGCCTATTGAAAACGTTCGGGACATAGGGTGAAGAAAATGTTAAATTATTCTTATAGTTAGTTTATTTTTTTAATTAAATTTATTAACTATTATTATAACATTGTTTTATAATTTAATTTAAATAGGGCCAGTCTTCTTTCTAAACCATCATTACCATTATATTAATTTTCAGCTGGGGTCATTGATAACCCATCATAAGAAATTAGAGAAGTAAGGGAATCGTACGAATTTATCTGTCGTCCACTGTAGGTTAGGTTAAAGTGGCAGACCTCTGGCATTGTCCAAATAGTCACACGTATAGTCTTATAAGGACCGTTGTGGTACCACACATGTTCCGCGGAACCTATTCGCATTAGCTTCCTGATGGTTAACGCGACGTAGATCGTAGAATAATCTTAACAGCTCATTCAAACCAGCCACTGCTGTTAATAAGTTGCAGGCTGCTCACTTCCTCCAGATCATTAAAGAATGGTTCGCCCAGCGCATTGAACCTTCTTCTCGCTAGGCCGGGGCATTCATATATAAGAAATGCTGAATACTTTCCTCCTCTTCTTCATCTCTGTATAACTTCTACAGAAGTCGTTAGTTGGTATTTGCATACGTTTAGCGTGTCTACCGAACAGACAATGTCCGGTGACTATGGCAGTGATATTTCTTAGATCCTTCTGTCTGTGCTGTAATAGCGCTGCGGTTTTCCTGCCGTCAAGTAGGGGCCACAATTGCCTGGAGATGCTACAGTTTGTCAGGCCTGCCCATCTTCTTTGCGCAAGTTGTTTAGCTATCCGATCTATCTCCTCTTTGACTGATCCCAGTGGTCCAGCCACAGTATTCTCTGCATCTCTGCTAGTTCGGCAGACATGCTTGCGCCCTCCCTGGCGAGCGCATCAGCAGTCGTCCACAGTACATGGTGTAAAATATTATTCTGCTCTAAGGTGCGTGCACAATGTCGAAACTAACTTTTTACCATAGTACTAATTTAACTAAATAGTTATGATTAAGAAGACATTTTTACTCTGTAGAAAGTCTCACGAACAGACAAAATCAGAATATAAAGATAAGCAACCTTAGCAAAAAATTAAGAAAACAAATATTAGACGACACTATAAAAATAGAAGGGGGAAAATATGCAAAGAAACTCCATCTAAAAGTACGTTCCATTAAAGATGAATCCCTTAAATATGGCTTTTTGGCATAAAGAATCGGAGTCGAGCACTTTACTTCACCACACTTTATTTCATGTCATTCAGCGGGATTATTTTTCCTTCCCGTAAATCCGTTCTCATCCACTAGTTATCAAAAATGTCCCCGCAGTAAAATTAACTTCGTATATAAGTTATATCCACGCCAATGATATATATTCCATTACGATTGTAGATGGCCAGAGAAATAATTACGGCAGGACCCACTGCGGTGCATAGCGAGATTCGTAATTATTATAAATATAATGTTGGACCTCGTCTTTTATTTGTACCACCTTTGAGTCAAAACTGAAATAAAATAATCGAAATTGTTTTTTCTGTTTATGTTTCCGAACAATGAGTAGGTTGTTGTTGAGACCTGAATGCGTGCGTTTTGCTATACAATAAAAGGAAAGTTAATGTACACTTGTACAGGTATCCAATTTTAAAATTATGTTAGTGGATTTATTTAACGACTACGAAGAATAATAATATTTGTTTTAATACTTTGAACTTTGGTTTAATTTTAATGCAGATTTGGAACGAAAATATTAGTCGACAGAAGGTTCAATATATTCTGTCAAACTATTTATTTTTCGAATCAAGCCAACTAGATAATTAATGATTTAAATGCATATATTCTGTAGGAGTGCCGAATTGGTTAAAATTGATTAAAGCTGCATTAAAAGCTTAATACTGCTTGCACATATTAATAAACTATATGATATTGTCTTTAAAACTCTTTGATAATAATTATGGAAACTTTTCTCAGGAAACCTTGCTCCGGCAGGACGGACATATCTTTATAATAGTTTTTAATATTTAAATACTCCAAAAATGAAACTTGATTAACATTTTCAAAAAATATACATTCTAAGGCAGAGATTGAAATTGAACCTAAATACGTTAGACCAGTCCTCATCATATAGCGTGTATCAGCCAAATGGAATAAATTCGATAATAAATACATTGGGGCGTGTCCAAAAAAAACGCTCGGACAACTCGATTGGTATTTCTAGTTCCGCATTTTTTCAATTAAAACTTTTTATATAGGGTGTATCATGTGTATCATGTAACAGTGGCCCATATCAACTTTCTTATTGTAAATGCAACACCGTGTATATTATTCAATTTTTGGATTCTTCAAAAATTTTTAGACATATTTCATGTAGGTACAATATCCTATACCTATCTTCAACTGTTTCGGAGATATTAAATGTTTTTATATTTATTGCAAAAATTAACAACACACTCAAAAACTAATAAGTACTACTGTTTATTTCTTGATAATATAAAAAACAAAAAAAAACAATAATGTAGAAGATGTTGAAAATTCTCGCCGCGAACGTCTTGGCAACATTCTAATCTTAAATAGACATTTCTTCTAATGTTACTGAATACTCAGGCGTGACCGATAATCGCAAGCGTTATTCGTCTTCTTAAGTCAGCTAAGTAGAGCGGTTTAGTTTTGTATACAATATTTTTGACATAACCCCATAAGCAGAAGTCTAATGGCTTCAGATCAGGGGATCGTGCTGGCCATTGATTTGGTAATGGGGCGGTGCTCCATCTTGCTGAAACCATATCATTTTCGCTGGAAGTTGTGGGTTTGCTGGATCAGGATATACGTTTGTCAAAGTTGGCAAGACATTATTTTGGAGCAGTGCTAAATAACTATCGTCATTTAAATTGCCATTAGTAAAAAGGGACCTATGATATGATTTCCAACTATTCCTGCCCAAACATTAACCTATTCAGGATATAGCGTATGTTCTTCTCTAATCCAGTGAGGATTTGAAAATTTAGATTCCATCACACCCGCTCTGCACTTGAAAGGATATACTTAAAACGATAGGATGTAGGAAGATGTCTCATTAATATACAGGGTGATTCCAAAATTTCAGAACGATTCATTAACTGGTTCGTCATATAAGTCTAACGTATCATCCACCGTGAATCACCCTGTATATAATTTGTACAAGAAACAAGATACCTCTATAAGAAAATACTTTCAAGAAGGGAACGGGGAAATCCTATAAAAAGTAATATAGACCTATAATAAGGTTGTTAAGGAACAGTTTATCGAACTTAATGATAAAAATTGTACCCTGATTTAGACGAATTTTGGGTAAAACCAAAATTGTAATTTACGTTACAAGACCGGAAAGTAGTGTTTTTCAGGTGGAGACAAGCATTTTCGGGGCGAGCCGTAGGCGAGTCCTGGATGCTTTTTCGGTTGCGTGACGTACAATATTTTTTTTAAGACCGACACTTCGATATTTTATTTTATTTTATTTTATATTATTTTTAAATACGTCGTATGACTTTCCGTAACAGGCTTTTGATTTTACTGGCAATATATCGTAAGTCGCTTTCTTTGCTGCTTTCAAAATTTCTTCTGGGATCTCATTTTCCGGGTCGGATAATTCAAAATCTGAATTCATATTTTTAAATTTGCGCACTCGCGAAACAAGTTTGACATAAACAACAAATTAAAAATCAACGAACTGTCACTCGACAATACATCAAAATGTTGTTATCATAGTAACAAAATCAAGGTAGAGTGTATTATCAAAGAGCGATTGGAAAAATGAAAAAACGGACCGGAAAAATCTTTTGCCGGTCCTTCACGTCCATTTTCCGGTCTCGATCGACAAAACGTTATTTTCTGGACGAAAAATTGTCCAGAAAGTGTATATTTTCTGGTCGATCTTAAAAAAAGGTTCATATGTTACTCTCTTAAAAGGGTAAGCAAAACATGTACTTAATGTTTTCTTCTCAAACGTACACAATCGTTTTCTGTTATAAGAATTAAGAATTGTATTGCGGTCGTCTTAATAGAGATTACTTTTTGTGCACATGCATATATCGCATGTTCCGACGAATAATTCTAGAAATTTCGTACAAAACATGACATTATTTGAATAAACTTTTGCCAAATTTATGAGTTTTAATAATGGCGCTATATCGTGAAAAATGCTTTCCAGTTCCCGAATTCCAGAAATTACTTCTAAACTTTGCATTCGCATTTTTAACGCCGAAAATATAAAACAAAACACGGCGATATATTCAATAAACACAACGCGACACAAACTCATAATTTTAAAGTATTTTTAACAGAAGTTAGTCGGTGCGGCATTATTTTATAAGAACGTATTCATATATCTTGCTAAACGAAATATATTACGTCAAGTTATAGGACTTTTTTTTTTGTTCTATGCAGTCCACGAGTCGTTGTGTTCCACATAAGTTATTTATATTCCTATTTGCTAAAAGACATGAATAATGTTTGGAACAAAGTTTTTCGATGAAATGTAAAAGTATCTTTCTTACAAAAGGAATGTGATACATCATAAAATTGTTTTTTTTTTCGAATTAAGAGGACGGATTTTATTCGTTCTTTTATAAGAAATTTTACTTTCTTTTTCATTAATAATAATAATAATAATAATATTTTAAATTTACTTGTGCAAAAATATAAAATATTTTTTTTTAATTATAAAATATATTAACTAAAAATAACTAGGTATTGGTGACATTGGCATATTAGTTGGCACAAAAAAGGTAGGATTTGTTTGTTTGTTTTTTAAAAGCCGAATAGTTTAGTTTTTTTATATCTTCAGATTCTGTATTATTATATATTATTGAACTATTACATTTAAACGAAGTTTTTTTATTATTTCTCTTTATGATGTATTGATATTTCCAAATTATTTTCATTTCTAGTGTTCAGGTTGAATTCTAAATTCAATTTTTACATGTAAATAATCTGGTTTTTTAGTAGATATTATTTTATAAATAAAACAAGTTAAGTAAATTTCTCGTCTAAATTTAAGTTCTATAATATTACGGTGTCTATAGGTTGGAGTAACATGGTCGCATTTTTGAAGGTTAGTCGAAAATCTTATACAATTATTTTATAATATTTGTAACTTTTGTTTGTTTTTATAATTTATATTTTTATGCTAGATAACATCGCCATAGTCTAAACCACTTAAAATAATAGAATTTACAAACCTTAATTAATACAGTTTAAAATTATATAAAATTGTAAGTTTATCATAATTATTTTTTATTATATTTTTTATATGAGCTTCAAAGATCAAATATTGATCATAAATGATAACAAAATTTTTAGCGGTTTGTGTTACCAAAGGTATCTCATTATTAATAACAATAATTTTGAATGCCATATTATTACAATAATACCGTGCGAGCAAAAATTATTTGCATCAGAGAGGGCTTGAATTAAAAAACGTAAGGCTTGGTTTAGATCACAATGATATGGGGACGATATATCTAACCAAATCTAGGTTAAAATTTTGTCAAATTCATATTTGACATGATATGCCAAACTAATGAGTAATAAAATAAGTAGACAAATACAAATTTATTTTTGTTGTTTACAAAATTACCAAAGTAACAATACACAGAAAGAAAAAGAAAAATAATTAAATAAATTGCTGAAATTGGCCACCGCCATGCTCTAAGCATAAATTCACACGTCTCTTCATATTTTCGAAAGTGTTGACCAGCATCTCTGGAGAAATGTTACCACATTCTTGGATAATACTTTCTTGTAATTGTTCTAAATTTGCAACTGGTGTTTTAAAAATAGTGTTCTTTAAATGAGGAAAAACGAAGTAATTCATAACCGTTAAACAAGGCGATCTAGGTGGGAATTCAATGTCTGATCGAAAACTGATCAATCTGTCGTCGAAAAAATTGCGTAAGTAGTTAATAGTTTCGGCGGTTGTACCGTCCTGTTGAAAATATTCAAAACGTAGTTCGTCGTCAAGTAATTGCTCCACAAATGGATTCAAAATATTGTCTCTATACCGGGAAACAGCTAACCAGACACCAATTTTTTGAGGGTGCAATGTGGACTCTACAAAAAAATGGGGATTTTCACTACTCCACATGCGTGCATTCTGAGAATTCACATAACCGGAGAGGTAAATCATTTCTTTCTAATAAATTTTGGGTAAACCATTGAGAGTAATTCCTGCGTCTTTTAAAATCTGCGGCTTGTATTTCTTGGAATACTTGCACTTTATAAGGAAATAAATTTAGCTGCTTCTTGCATGTTCCATAAGATCTTCCCACTTTTTGGGACAGGCGTCTTATACAATTTGTTGGCGTATTTTGCATTATTTCACGAACGTTTGCAACACGTTCTTCTGTTCTTACAGATGACCTTCCTGCTCCTTTTTTGTATTGTATAGAACATGTTTCCCTAAACACAGCTACGGTTCTTTTCAGGCAATGATAAAAATCCCCAGCAATAAAAGCAACGTTAGAAAAATGTTCGTGAAAATCGTTCATGCACAAACCCGGATTGTAGTGCCACTCACCATTTACTCTAACTCCGTTTCGAAAATACGCTTCAACCATGAATGTTTTGTGCTGTTCCGTAAAGCCCATTGTGCGAATTGTTCAAGAAATTGGAAAAATTAGCGATGAATCAAATAACTTGTAACGACTGTCAAAGATGACGGAATAACTGATTGATTGTTAATTCAGGTAGTTACTGACACGTAACAGGTATTAAGCTCTACGGCTAAGCGTTACGTCCTTAGATGCAAGGCCCTCTTTGATGCAAATAATTTTTGCTCGCACGGCATTATATACAATTTAATATTATTTTTGAATGAATAAATTTTGGACAGTTAATAACTTGCCGTGAATGCCCCAAGCCAGTTTTAGTGTTTTAATTTTAGGTATTATATATCGTCGTTGCCGTGACGAAAGCTTCTATGTGCATTCAACAAAAGTTTCAGTAGGCATAAAAACATAAAATCTAATTTTGCTCTAGATCAGCTCAACTCTGCATTTGCAATACTTTTAACATGCTGCCGAAAGCTACTATGTGAAATATTACACACATAGGAGATTTCGTCGTTTTAGTTTTATGGTATAACTACACTCTTTTTTGATATATTCACGTAGGTGATTTCATTAAGTCTTAAATATGATGACTCTTGACAGAATAGTGCAAAAAAGTCAAGATATGAAAAAATGTCACATAGAAGCTTTCGTCGCGGCAACGACGTATATGCCTCCCCTAACGTTCAAAATTTAAAAAAAAATTAAACTCCAGCTACGCCACTGACCTACGTTGCTTGGTTAGTATTTCCTGTAGGTGGCGCAGTTAATACATTTCCACATTTCTTTCGCTAGGTACGGGTTTTATGTGGCCGTTCAAATACGTAACAGGCGTATATTAGTAAAGGCAATTTAAGAAAATGAAAACCCGAGCTGCGATAATGTAAATATGTGCCATTTATCGATTTTATATGCTTTTTAATATAATATTTACGGCTGTTTGGCGTAATAGGACATTATAGAACCGATTAAGGGAGTGGGAAATGTGTATGAGCAATACGATAACGAAATTTACAGGGTTCCGATAAAGTTTTGCAACAGACCTATTATAGCTGATTTTAATAAAATTTATAACCATGTACAAAATCTGATCCAAAGGTAACGATTTAGCAAATGTTGTAGTCAAGATGGCGGCTCAACTTTCGTTTAGCTAAACAGTTATGTGAGAAGTATTTGTTTATTTATTATTTAGAAGCCTTTACAAACAGAAAGTTACAAAAAATTTTCTGCGGAAATGCATCATTTTCCTGATTTTACAATAACTGAAATTAGTAACATGAAAACATAATTCTGCTTTACATGCTAGACGTTTTTCTAAACATAAACACGCAAAAAAAATCTTGCGGAAATACACCATTATCATTCATGGATAAAATATGTAAGAATTTTTTTTATCAAAAAATGAAAATGTTATTGTAAAAGCAGGAAAATGAAAATTATGCATTTCAGCAAAAATTTTTTTTGTGATTTTTTGGAAGGCTGTCATGTATACTTAAAAAAATGTTTCTTCAAGTGGTTTCAGCTAAACGAAATTTACCCCAAGATGGCTGAAACTTCTATTGCGAATATTTTTTACAATCTGAAGAAATAGTCTTTGCTTAAAGTGAAGTTGAAAGTACGGAAAAGAAAAAAAAAACTAAAAGTCTTCCTCCACAAAATTTAATAGAATAAAAATTCTTTAGGGGTCTCTACATGTTTCGAACGTAGAAACGTTCATCATCAGGAGACAGAAAATGTATTTAAATAATGCTGATGGTTTTAGCAGAAGAGAAAATGGTGAAGGACCTTAATGTAGCTTTTATGGAATTAAAAAATTGATGTGTAGAAGTGACATAGTATGAAGAAAATTGAGAAAAGTTAAAACATACTGAGTAGGGTAATTTGGGGGGAGATGGTGAATAAAACTTTAAATAATCATATTTTTTTAAAAAACATATATAGAAAAAAGGAAAGATTTGCAAGGCATTGCATATAATAAACTTAAACATAATATAGGTAAACTAAATGCTATAAGGTTTAGGAAAATAAATAATTCAAAATAAAAAAAAAACAGTTCGTTCACCATCTCACCCATAGATGTATGGGTTAGTTGGTGAATGATATATGGGTGTGATGGTGATTCTAAAAATAACAATTGTAACGTCGCCATATTAGTTTTGTTTGTGCTTGGATACACATTTTCCACATGTATCACAACTATTTCCATATTTGGTGCAATCCTCGTGCATCCAGCGCTCACACCGCACACACTTAATCCAATCAACATTCTTCCTGGTAGTTTTATATTTTTCACCACATCCTACGCAGTAATCGTTACTATTATCGCTTATTTCGTCTTCATCATCTAGTTCGGGTTCACTTTCCTCTGATGTGTCATGAATTTCTAATTTTCTTTTTTTTACAGTTGGTTTGGTTTCTTTCGCCTTGATCTTTTTTACTATATAAAGGTTCACCATCTATCCCATATTAAGGTTTACCATCTGTCCCGTTTCCACGGGAGAGAAGGTGAATTCCTTTACGGATAAACTGATAGAGGTTTACTTTAATTTTGAGGTTAAAACACAAATATGAACCATAAGTATTTGCAATTATAATATCTTACCTGATATTTTAACCAATAATTTTGAACATAAACTATCAATTTTAAATAAATTATATGTACAACGAAATAATTTGCTATAATTTGCTCACAAACTGATTAGCAAGTTAACACAGGTGATTTATGCTACTAACAAATCGGATCAACAGAGCACAATGCGGCACTACCAGCGTCATCAGCTGTCGAGCAGTAGATGAAAAAATGCCGTTCACCGTCTCCCCCCAAGTTACCCTATGTGAAAAAGTCAGTAAAGGGGGTCTAAACCAACCAAATAAACTGGGAAAGAAGAAAAACCCTTCTAAAAAGAAGGTGTCGAGGGTTATTTAAAAAAAAAATCATAAAACTTTTTAAGTAGGCATGTCTGTAAGACATTATAAAGATAACATTTGTCATTTGTGGAAGTATTACGAAGATATCACAATGAAAATACTGTCTAACAGTACCCCACAAACCACTTGTTAGGTTAGACAGTAATCACAATAAAAATACTGTCTAACAGTACCCCACAAACCACTTGTTAAGACAGTATTTTCATTGTGATACCTTCGTAATAATTCCACAAATGACAAATTTTATCTTTATGATGTCTTACAGATATACCTACTTAAAAAAAAAGAAAAAATTGAAATAACCCTCGGCACCTTTTTTTTAGAAGGGTTTTTTCCCAGTTTATTTGGTTGGTTTACTGACTTTTTCACATACTCAGTATGTTTTAACTTTTTTCAATTTTCTTCATATTATTATGTTACTTCTACCACATCAATTTTTTTAATTCCATAAAAGCTCCATTAAGGTTCTACATCATTTTCTCTTCTGCTAAAACAATCAGCATTTATTAAATTTTCTGTCTCCTGATGATGAACGTTTCTACGTTCGAAACATGTAGAGACCCCTAAAGAATTTTTAGTAGTTAGGTTACATGAAAGTATGTAAAATAAGAAATACGATTGCAGTATAGGAAATTTCCTCTATTTTAAAAATAAAAATATTATTTATATGAACCAGGAACCTCGATCAACGTTGGCCTTAAGTGCACCGTTGAGATACCTGCAGTTTAAAAATACTAATACGAAGTCGGCGTCAATGGTTTTTACATTTTTTGCATTTTTTTAATATTAGCTGGTATATTAGGTATTTGCATAAGAAAAACTTGTCTAAGGTTCCTTAATGTATATGTATGTTTAAATTACCACACTTTACACACACAAGCTTTTTCTGATAAAATAAGTAAATAAATTTTATATTTAAACATTTATGTGTACAATCATGTAATTAGAATCAGTAGCGCACCTAAAAATGTACTATAGAAGTTACATTTACAGAAAAGCAATTTTCGGTCGTAGTGAATTTATAAACTTCTAGTTATTCCACCTTTTTTTTTACTAGGCCTTGGGTAGGGTTCTAACTAGTGATGGGATAACTCGAGTGAAAAATAACCGAACACTCGGTTTTTTCAATCACTCGAATAATTCGATTATCTTCGGAAATCATTCGAGTGACGAAATGAGTGATGAACATAATGATTTTTGATAGTGATGGGATCACTCGAGTTAAAAAATAACCGATCACTCATTGCGGGGCTATACAAAGTAGTTAGTTTATGGAACTGGCGACCTTTTTTTTTAGAAGTCTAAAAATGTACGTGCTTGATTATTTAAGTGATTAAAAAAATTATTTTTTTTTAAATTGCCCCTCATATAGCATTTGAGTGAACAATCGATTATCATTCGGTTTTTTAAATCACTCGAATACTCGGTAATCGATTATTGAAATAACTCGATTTTTCCCATCACTAGTTCTAACCCCAAACCCCTCCCCCTCGGTGCGCTACTGATTAGAATATGAATTTCGACGATTTAAAAAAAATACATTTTCCAAATACACTTTCTGGTTGCATCTAGACCTGAAATAAGTTGTGCAAATTAAAATTCATCTTTACGATTTCCAAAATGGCTACGAGCCAAAATTCTTTCATCGTCGTAAATCTCGTATAAAGTTAATATCGATTTTGAATTTATTATTACCTGTAGAAATAACAAGTAAAATGGCAAAATTTCCTTATTATTCAAATGAGAGTGTTTTTACTTTTATTTTCACCTTTTATTTATTATACCACCAGAATACCCGCAGCTTCTTAAACTCAAAACGCCCACTTGGACTCAAGATCAGCTCAAGGAAGCCATCGAAGCCGTGGTAACTCAAAAAATGCGCTTTACTCAAGCCTCCAGTCGTTACAGCATACCCAAGGGTACCCTTTACGACAACATTCTGGGAAAGTCCAAGAGAATGGCCGTTTTAGAAGAAGCCGGACTGAACCTTGCCGAAGAGGCGGCGGTTTTGGAGTTTTGTTGCGACGTTTCCATTTCTCCGTACAACAGAAGGACAAAGAGATCTCTTAAAGAAGTACTCTTGTTCGTAGAAAATTTACGAAGACTTAGGGACCCGGAGTTTATGTTCACCGGGTTGTCCGGGTTCAGATGGTGGTGGGCATTTTGTAAGAAACATAGCATTGTATCACTTTATTATGAAGGTGATACTGGTAATAATAGGAATAGCAACGGGTCCCATAACACGCTCAACTTTAACAATTCCTTTTAGTATTTAGGTTAGTTTGATGTAACCCTTAACTGACGAGATGGAATGGATCATTTAACAAGGAAAAATAAAAAAATTAAATCGGTCGGAAAAGTGTAAAAGTCTTAAACTTTTTGGAAAAACTGTTTGCGTGTCATAAAAGCAGAACATACCGAGTCCTCTTATTAAAATCGTTTACTTCCAGAAATTCCATCCACATCTCTTAAGGGTTAAGATGCTCAGTGAAAAATATTGTTGTTAAAAACTATTTTGAGTTATTTTAAATATTTCTCTTATTTACAAGATAATTCGTAGTCTCTCTCTTTACAAAATGACTCAGAAAAGATTTAGATATTAACATATTACTTGATAATATTTTTTTAAAGTTTTGATAGTAGGTATAAGTATAGCTAGTTATAATAAAAATGTTCTGTAGATAATATTTCAATACTTGACATTTATGCAAGTATTGTGGACCAAAATATTTTTCTATGAGATATTGCTCGTTATATTGTTATGCGTTATACATTTAAACTTATAAACAATGGCCGAATTGCAATAGCTCATTCCAAATCCGGATTTTGATACCCTGGTAAATTTAGGTATGAATAGATGACATACATGATATTACCATTCACATGATCACAATGTCTTTGGTTTACTGCTAAAAGTTTCAAAACGCAAAACAACCTTTTTACACTTAATGCGGCTTGTAATATAATAAAAACTAGAAAATGTTGTTGAAGCAGTCGCCCTTACCTCATACACATTAAACCTCAAGACGCACTATTGTCTCCTTTTCACCCTTCATCTGTTCCAACTCTTGGACTCCGATGCCATCATTACTAGGGCAGGGTACCATATCGCCTAGAACTAGGGATGCATGTCATCATAGGTTGAGTCCAAATATTCAAAGAATAACACCGCTATATCACCGTTCGACTGCAGTTGTCCTCGGTCTAGGCCTTCTTGAACTCAGTGGCGTGGTGTATATTAGTAATATTTATTTAAATATATAAAACATTGATATCACAAACTAAAACACCCCTCACTGAACTGGCACATTTTTATAAATGACTAACAAGTAAAATAGAGAAAAGAACCAGACTATAACACAACGGCCCGTTGCTTTAGGCTGATGAAAGGTGCGGTGTTATTCTTTAAGTATTTGGACTCTACAATAACAACGGAAATATTAAGAAACAAAGTAATAAATTAGAAGCTATAAAAATAAAACACCTCCTGTAATACCCTTGAGATGCCCGTTGTGATAGCACCAATAAATCGCATCACCGAAAAAAAAACGGTTCACGTACGCGTAATGTTGTTAGTGCCTCGAGCATACTATGTTAAGATACTATTAATTTAAAAAAATATATTTTATGTCATTATTTCTCTGCTAATGTCATATCTGCACATTACATTAAAATGCAAATTATTAATTTAATATCCATACTTACAAACGTCGCGTCGTGGTAATTCCGCCCCTGGAATTAGCGTCATGAGCTATGCAATTCCGACCATTACTTATATGTGTAATAATTTTTGGTATTAAAGAAGCAATAGGTTTACAAGTAAATTGGTGGAAAAATACTCGTACGTACGCCGAAGAAGGAACGTAGATACCTAATATTCTTTGTTTTTATTAGGCTTGTCCCAAAAATTAAAATGTTTGATTCACTCTTAAATGTTTGTGCACGCATTTCTTTTACAGTAGTAACGGTGGAAAAAATGAACGTCTTTACAACAATTAATTTAAAATATTTACTTTTATTTTTTAATTATTTATTTTTCTAAAAACCAAGCGGGTACCGTTAGCTCATTTCAAAGGATAAAACTTATTTAACACAGTAAGCTTATCTTGACAAAGCACGAACGAACTCGAAGCATTTTAGTGTTGCATTGTCTAAACCGGTACGGACGCTTGGTGGAAGCCCCGTATGGGGGAAAAAATTTAGATGCTTAATTGCCTCATCGCTGAAGGGATGAAACGTATTTCAGATTGTAGTTACTACCATAACAGAAAAAAAGGTCATGTCTCAACCTGCCACATATCTAAGCTTGGCCACCCTGAAAGAAATGTTCCATTTATGTCACGGAACTAAATAAATATCTCCATTATTGCTAAAGTTACAGAAATTGGACAACATCTTGATTTTGACATACCTTGTATACTTAACAGTAATTTTAATGCGCACCTAAAATTTTGTATATACGTTTTACCCTTACCGATATTTGCTTAGTTTTTGGACAGTCGGGTCTCTTCCTCCTACGTTGATTCAACTCTTAATTTGGTAACTAACCATTCATTGTTACACAGAATGTGTGTTTTGTGTAGCCTTAACAACTTTGATGCTTTACCATCTGTCTTTCCTAATAATCCATCAAAAACCGTCGTAAGCAAAAAGTTAATACCATAAAACCCGATTTGAATTATTACCGTTCCGCAGTTCCCTTCCCGAATTATCTAATTTCAGTTTTAACCCCATGCAACCAGGCAATTCTACATACAACATTATTTTAACTACATATTATATGTGTGCATCTGATAAAATTAGTTGAAATTAGATACGATCGTACATCAACCAGCATGAGACCGTATTACCAGGCAACCAAATTACACAAGTAATAAAACATTCTCATCATGTCATGTGGGAACATTATATCTATTCATAGAGAAAATCATTACGATAGAGACTTTGTGCAGTTGTTTTAAAGTAATACGATAAAAAAAAAACGACGACCCAGGCACGGAATGTATCATGGTGGAGCACTTATACTATCGTACCACAATAATTATTATGATTGTCATTTAAAGGCAGGCAGGACTACAAAACCTGTTGTAAAATATTTGCATTTTTACTTTAAATTTGCATTCGGTTTCTAAACTACAATTGATCAAAACTAAAAAAAGGGGTCAACTAGTATAGATATTAGCAAAAACAGAATGATATTCCAAGAAAGTTCTTTTAATTATTTTAAATTTTTACTAGGGTTAATAGTATAATTTGCGTTGTCAAATTTTTAATTTTTTCAATAAGTTCTTTTTAAAAATTGAATTGAATAAACTTTTGACTTTATATAAGAATTTATTTGATAGGACTACCGTTAACACTGTCATGTTATTGATAATTAACCGTGCCGTAAAAAATTGGGACATGTGCTAGACCGGCGGCTCTCTGTCTAGCGCGTATTTCTCAATTCTCATATTGTGGTACGGATTTTTAACTATTAGTAGGATAGGATTAATGGTGGGCCCATAATTTTAACCAAATGATACCGCAAAATTAGAAAGTTTTTATTTTATTTAAAAAATCTCGTTCCATTCAATTTTCTAGTTATTAACAATTCTTGTTTCAATCTTTGGCATGTTTTGAAATCGATAAAACGTCTTTCTTGTTATAAAAATCGATTGGAATTTATGCTGATAGGGCTATCGTTAACTATCACACAATTAATTTAAATTGTGCCGTGCAAAATTGGGACATGTGCTAGACCGGCGGCTCTCCGTCTAGCGCGTATTTCTCAATTATCATATTGTGGTACGGTTTTTTAACTATTAGTAGGATAGGATAAATGGTGGGCCTATAATTTTAACATAATGATACCACAAAATTAGAAAGTTTTTATTTTGTTTAAAAAATCTCGTTCTATTCAATTTTTTAGTTATTAACAATTCTTGTTTCAATCTTTGGCATGCTTTGAAATTTATAAAAAAATCTTTCATGTTATTAAAATCGATTGGAATTTATCTTGATAGGGATATCGTTAGCTATCACACTATTAATTTAAATTGTGCTGTGCAAAATTGGGACATGTGCTAGACCGGCGGCTCTCTGTCTAGCGCGTATTTCTCAATTCTCGTATGTGGTACGGTTTTTTAATTAATAGTAGGATAAGATTAATGGTGGCCCATAATTTTGCCATAATGATACCATAAAATTAGAACGGTTTTATTTTATTTAAAAAATCTCGTTCTATTCAATTTTTTGATTATTAACAATTCTTACTTTAATCTTTGGCATGTTTTGATATTTATAAAACGCCATTCATGTTATAAAAAGCGATTTGGATTAATGCTGATAGGGCTATCGTTAACTATCACACTTTTGATTTAAATTGTGCCGTGCCAAATTGGGACATGTGCTAGACCGGCGGCTCTCTGTCTAGCGCGTATTTCTCAATTCTTATATGTGGTAAGGTTTTTTAATTAATAATAGGATAGGATAAATGGTGGGCCCATCATTTTAACATAATAATACCACAAAATTAAAAAAATCTCGTTCTATTAAATTTTTTCGTTATTAACAATTTTTAATGCAATTTTTGGCATGGTTTTAAATTGATTAAACTTCTTATATGTTATAAGAATCGATTGGAATTAATGTTAATAGGGCTATCGTTAACTATTACATTATTAATTTAAATTGTGCTGTGCAAACTTGGGTCATGTGCTAGATTTCTTTTTTTTTGTTTAAACCCAGGTTTCGTTAAATTTTTCGAACTACTCTTATTTCTAGGAAATTCCATAATACAAAATGGTAAAAAAAATTGAAAACTTTAAGATGTAAAAACACGTTTTTCGATAATTTCCCAAAAATAATATTATGTCCTTGAATCTTTTGTGTCTGTCTGCTTTGTAAGAAAATAGCAGGGTTTGCGGAAAATCTCTATTAGTTAAAATTATTTTTGCAAAGACGTCCATTCTAACCGACATTAATACAAATAAGTTTTTATTGCTGCATCTTGTATTATATTGTTGATTATATCGTTAAAGTTATTGCGAATTGCAGTAATTTATTTAATCAAGTAATGAGATCATATTGAAACTTTTTGTTCCGTATAAATGCGAATACACCCACGACAAGTAGTGTTATTAATAAGTATGATATTTTTCCTCAAAAGTGTGATGTGCCAATAATTTTTCATTCTCTTTTTTTTTAATGATATTCCATATTATAGTATTTTTTGGCGAGGGGGTACTGAAAAATGATATTTAATACCATTAAATTGTCGCCCCCTTTAAACAAATAGCGCCCAACATAAAAAATATTCCACTGTTTTACAGTTACTTTACTTATTCTCATTCCGAATTGAATAAAAGGTATTTTCTAACGTTTTCATTCCTATATAAAAAAAAATTATTCTATACTACCTGTTATTAATTCTCCTGAGATTAATTGGAAAATGTTTGGAAAGCAATTCTAGTGCTATTAAACAAAATTTCCATTTTTTAAATTTTGTATGCAATTTTCAAAATAATTCGTATAGAGACACATTATTATGTGTACCATTTGCATTCCCATTTGTTAATTTTAAGTCAGTAAAAATAAAAGTATTTTCTTTCTGTTTTTTTTTAAAGATATTCCATTTGAAGCAAAAAAAATATTTTTATTATATAAGATTTATGCAAATGTTTTTTAAATAGTGTACCCGGCTGTATCTTGAAAATCGTTTACCGTAATGCTGGCTGAAAAAGATTTACTACAAAAGTGATTAAAAGCAATTGTTGGAAATTATTTTTAAGTTTCTAGGTTGGCCGCTAGGGGGCGTAACTATAGTGGCCAAACCAAAAACTTTCTCAAAAATACTCGTAGGAGGGGACAAATATTGCGATGCAAAAATATTCACAACTTTGGTTTGCCTTGTCGGAATTTGACAATTTAGAACTCGCCAAATAGGGATTCTTTTGTTTTATCAAATTAATAAAAAACTAAGTAGTTCTGAATTCCGTTGCGACTGCCAGAGGGCGCTATTTAGCAGGATCAACTAATTCTTCATTTTTCTCAAAAAAATTAAATGCAACAATATATCCTTTTAACACGCCTTTATTAGCTTCACCTGTATGTTTGTTTCTATGTATGTTTGTAACCGACTTCTTTGAACCCGATTTTGACCCACTTTAAACGGTCAGATTTAATTTAAATTTTGTAGACTTAACAATATAATAATCTACACGCAAAAAATTCTCCTGTCAAATTTTGACAGCTGTCAGGTATAAAACGAAGAAGCGATTTTGACGAAACAAATTATGGGGTCGTATAGTATTCGATGTGGAGACTTCGAAAAAAATAAGCAACAAGTTCTCCTCTCAAAATTTGACAGCTGTCACTATGTCAAATCGTTTAAAAAAACGATATTAATGAAAAACCTAGTCATTTATATTATTGTGAAAAAAGCGTGGGGCTCTTTGTGCTATATTTTTCGTATATCGAGCACCCCACGCTTTTTTCACAATAATACTAATGTTTATCGTTCATTATTATTTTCTGCCTATATTAAGAATTTCAAGAATTATTTTAAACTATATTTATTTTCCGGTTTTTAGTTTGATTAATTATTAAAGCGTTTTTTTTAGTTTTTTTAAACTATATTTATTTAACTTATGCAAAAATAAGAATAAATAAGAAAAATATCTGTGAAAACCAACCAATATTTGTCTTCTCCTACAAAAAGACAAAAAGATGGAACAACAACTTAAAATCAAAAGTTATGCACAATTTTCGTTGGGTTGATATATTTCTACTATGAGTATTTTTGAGAAAATCCCCTTTTTTGATTGGTCACTATAGTTACCCTACCTAGCGTCCAGTCTAGAAACTTAAAAATAATTTCCTTTTTTTTTCTTAACCACTTTTGTAATAAATGTCAGTTTGCAAGATACAGTCGGCGTCCCTTTTTAGTTGTACACCCAGTACATTAATAATATTGTTTTCTCTTTTTCTGATATATTCCAAATGCATATAAGAGAAATTTTATTTTTTATAGATTTAATTTAAGACAAGTTTACTCCATTTACAATAAAAACCACGAGTGGAAAACAAATCCTTTTAAAAAAATTATTCATGCAAGGGATGTTTGTTCCATGTATAACAAATAAGAATTTTATTAATAAAAATTCGTTCGTAATTCTTATTTAGCAAGGATACAATATTACATATCATAAGAATATATTTTTAAATTTTGTATAAATGTCTTGAAAATGCTTTATCAACATACATGCAGTGACGTAGCAAGGGGGCGGGGCGAATAGGGCGACCGCCCGGGGCGCCATATTAACAGGGCGCCAAAATGGTCATTAGAAATACGGGAATTTAAAAATGTACTTTAATCAGTTAGAAATAAGTAGGTAGGTAATCATAAATTTTTAAAATATTTACTAAAAATTATTGACCAAATTCGGGCGTGGTCTTGAAAAATTTTCGCCTGCAGCGGGCTTTTAGTACACCCCCAAGTTTACAAATCACGAGTCGCGCCACTGCTGTTAATATATTTTTTAAACTAAAATTTATAGATGTATAATTTTTGTTTTAAGATTGTCTGGTAGGGCGCAGAACTACTATTCGGCCGGGGCGCCAAAATTCCTAGCTACGTCCCTGCATACATGTACAGGGTGTTTTTTTAAGGTCGACGAGCGGCCATATCTCGGAAACTACTGGGCATAGAAACTCAGGAAAAGAAAAATTATGATAAAAGTGGCCATGAGAAAATTCTGGAAATAGTTTTCAAGTTCCGCATTTTGCCGCAAGAGGGCGTAATTGAAAAGTAAATTAAATTTTACATAACTTCGAAAATTCCACATTAAGGTATATGTTTGATAACACCATTTTAAAGCTTGGACAATTATGCATCATTTTGGTCATATGCTCATTGGCGTACCGACTTTAATAAGAGTGGGGGAAGCTGTTGAAAGTGTAATCATTTAAATCGCTGTAACTTATAAACGACTTATCCGATTTTAGCAAACTAAAGACTGTTTGGAAGAGAAATGTATGCACTTTGACCAATCGTATTTAGTTGTCCATATTAGTTCTCAAAAAAAATGCTAGAGGGCGCAATTTGCAAGAACAATACATTTTTTGATTTTCCTCCGAAAAAATAAATCATACGGTATAATTATGATACCATAATCAAAAAGTAGATGAAATTTGCTAGAAAAAATATTGAAACCGCAGCTCGATATCTCCGTTCGTTTCAGAGTTATTGCCAAAACAATAATTTTTAAGACAAATTGCGCCCTCTAGCAATTTTATTAGAAACTATCTTGTACATTGGATACGACAATTAAAGGTACTTACCTTTCTCTTCCAAACAAGCTTAAATTTAGTAAAATTGGTTAAGTCGTTTAGAAGTTACAGCGATTTTAATGTTTACAGTTTCACTTGATAAGAGTGGGAGAGCTATTGAAAGTTTAAACATTAAAATCGCTGTAACTTCTAAACGACTTATCCGATTTTACTAAATTTAAGCTTGTTTGGAAGAACCTTCAATTGTCGTATCTAATGGTACAAGATAGTTTCTAATAAATTTGCTAGAGGGCGCAATTTGTGTTAAAAATTATTGTTTTGGCAATAACTCAGAAACGAACGGAGATATCGAGCTGCGGTTTTAATATTTTTTCTAGCAAATTTCATCTACTTTTCGATTATGGTATCATAATTATACCGTATGATTTATTTTTTCGGAGGAAAATCAAAAAATGTATTGTTATTGCAAATTGCGCCCTCTAGCATTTTTTTTTGAGAACTATTATGGACAACTAAATACGATTGGTCAAAGTGCATACATTTCTCTTCCAAACAGTATTTAGTTTGCTAAAATCGGATAAGTCGTTTATAAGTTACAGCAATTTAAATGATTACACTTTCAACAGCTTCCCCCACTCTTATTAAAGTCGGTACGCCAATGAGCATGAAACCAAAATGATGCACAATTGTCCAAGCTTTAAAATGGTGTTATCAAACATATACCTTAATGCGGAATTTTCGGAGTTATGTAAAATTTAAAAATTAACTTTTCAATTACGCCCTCTTGCGGCAAAATGCGGAACTTGAAAATTATTTCCAGAATTTTCTCATGGCCACTTTTATTATCATTTTTCTTTTTCTGAGTTTCTATGCCCAGTAGTTTCCAAGATATGGCCGCTCTTCGACCTTAACGAAACACCCTGTATAATATGACAATCATTCATAAGCTAAACAGAAAGCAATAATTTTTACATAAAAATTTTTAAAGAAATATTTACCTATTGTTAAAAATGTATTGCTCTACCTATTTTTCTATAAACTTAACCTGTTAAATGTTAATGCGAAATAATTTATATGTGAATATATAAATAAAAATTATATTTCATACTTTGTTGGGCAAACCTTAGGATAATAAAATAATTTTAGAATTTTGTTCTGTAGTAATACGATTTATAAACATTCCTATTAATAAGTGCATTGTTGCCGATTCCTTTACAATTTCATTGTTTTCGCGACTATATATAATTTAGTACGGTAGTAGCAAACGACAAGGCCGTATCGGCCGCAAATTACTGGAAATTTTTAGTTTGACCGGACACGGAAAGTTAGTAAGTTAGTACTTTAAAATCGGGAATTGTTTTTCTATTCGTATCTAATGATGAAATACCTAATGTGACAAACGGTCAAAAGATACCTACTAAATTATATATCCTTACTTTAGACAATTGGAATATTTAAAAAAAAATTTGGTATTTATTTTATTTTCCAATTTTCCGAAGTAAAGGTTTAAAATTGTAAATCTCTTTCCTTGTAACATAGCGTTCCTACTAAATAAAATTATCTCCAAAACCAGGAAATTGTAAAGAAATGGGCGCCAATGTTAAAAAGAATTAAAGGACGCGTACAGGGTGTCCCAAATCAAATTCGATGCTCGCCATTGCATGGGATCTCGGAAACTATAAGAGATACAGCAAATGGTAAATCGAAGCAAACTTGGATAATTTGGAGTTAATGCTGGTGAGAAATTAAAAAAATTCCGACTACTTCCGGAGATATCGAAAAAAAACCGAAAACTTCATTTTCTTTTTTGTAGCGTTATTTATAAACATATTAAAAAAACTAAAAGAATTTTCCAGATGCACTTTTTTACAACGCATTTAAAGGTACATAGTTCCTAATTTATTAACGAACGTTTCAGATATCACCATCAGATCCAAATGTTTATATGCGTGCCTAAAATTTAAATATTATTTTCTGTATTTTGCTCCCTTAAAACGTAAATCATGACATTTTGGCAAAATTCACCTTTTTGAACCGAAAATCCATCATCACTAACTTGCAGTTATTTTGCAATACGGTCCTGATAATTATTATGATTAAAAAATATGCTACTCTAACCAAAAAGAAAGGTATTTAATAAGAAATAGAGTAAAAAAGCACCAAAGAAAATTTTTAAAAATAATATATGTGCCTATTCTTCTCTATTGGGTAGTATTATGGAGGGCTTTAGGTTAGGAGTCCGATCGCAATACATTGGTTTCGGGCAAAGTTTTGGATCGGTAAAGCAGCTTTAAAAATGGCCGTCAGGGGCGCATGTGTTCCTTTAAATCTGTAAAATGCATGGGTTCTTATGGGATAATCAACTGTTTTATTGAATTTAGTTAACTAAAACCCTCTACAGGCTGAGGTATGTATATATTATATCTAATAAAGCTTATTTTATTAATTATTGGATAAAAATACCGCTGACGTCTATCAAAACCTGTAAATAGTCAAACACTTGACGATCACTGCGCCGCAACCGGGAAACAGCGAACTAACTACTAAACAGGGACGTAAATTTAAAGAACAGCCATTTTCGATCGGACTCCTTCCTAAAGCCCTCCATAGGTAGTATGTATGTATGGCCGGCCAGTCTGTTTTAAGTTTATAACAACTTTGAGTGCTGTTTGGTTAATTAATAAAAACGAGAATGCCAATTTTCATTTAAACTAACTAAATATAATAAATCCTTTTTATTAGAGTGAGTTTTCTTTTTGCTAGCACACAATTCCATCAGGGCCGTATTGAAAAAAACTTTAAGTAGGGATGATGCATTTTCGGTTTGAAACATTGAAATTTTGGCAAAATGTTATTGGTTTATGTTTTGGAAAAACAACATACTTCAGAAATTAATATTTAATTTTTAGGACCTTATTTAAAAACTTTGAGCGGATGGTGATATCTGAAAACCGAAACGTCCTTTTTTTAAATAAGAAACTATCTTTAAATGCGTCTTAATAAAGTGCCTGTAGAAAGAGCTTTCTGTTTTTCAATATGTTTATAAATGACGTCACAAAAAAATAAAAACCGAAAATGAAGTTTTCGCTTTTTTCCCGATATCTCCGAAAGTAGTCAGAATTTTCTTAATTTCTCACTGGCATTTACTTAAGCTCGAAATTATCCAACTTTGCCACCATTTAACTTTTGCTGTATCTTTTATAGTTTTTAAAATCCCAATGGTGAGTATCGAATTTGGGACACCCTGTACAAGTTTGTGAAAAAACGCAAGTGGAAAGAGGAGAGAAATGATTGTAAGTAGGTATACAGTGTGGTTGTTTAAGTGTGCAACATATGGGTATTTTTTTTATTACCGATTTCTCAGAAAATTTTATTCTTCATAAAAGTTGGTGCGTGTTCGATAATCATATTAGGTGTACTTGGAATGGTTGCAAGTCAAACGGCGTACAGGGTAGGCTAAAAAATATAAAACTTGTACAAGAATAAAGTTTTTTAATAAACATTTAAAATAAAAATTTTGCACTTTAAATGATAGTTTTTTAATTAGCATACTATCATAACTAATGTTTTATCTTGTTAAAAAGAATTTTTAGGATATTTTAAAGTTGTGTTTAATTTCGTTGCAACAAACATGAAGTTTCTGATTCCTTAATAAATTAAAAATTCAAGTAAATTTTACAAATATGCTTAAATTTAAATAAATATTGTAAAATTGATTTGATTTTGATTATTTTATGAAGGTTTTTATGGTGAATATAAAAAAAAAATTTTGGGAAATTTTTAATGTTTTTTAAAAACATATATTTTTTTAGTTTAAGAGGTCACGTTTTTGAATTTATGCATAACTTTTAGTTCTAAACAACTTTTCTTAATAACATTTTGCTGACTTTTCTGAAATAGGGGTACTTTATTCTTGTACAAGTTTTATATTTTTTGGCCTACCCTGTACGCCGTTTGACTTGCAACCATTCCAAGTACACCTAATATATTTATCGAACATGCACCAACTTTTATCAAGAATAAAATTTTCTGAGAAATCGGTAATAAAAAAAATGCCCATATGTTGCACACTTAAACAACCACACTGTACGTGTACATATTAAAAGTAATAAAAAAAAATTCAGTTAAATTTTTACGTTGTTCTTTCCCCTATAATGGGTGGATATTTTGGATTAGTTGCTATTTAATCTAATTTTATTCTATTTCGATATTATACAAAATGTGCCTTAAACCTTAAATTAATATTTAAAAAATTTCATTAAGGTTAAACATTCAGGTCGAGTAGGTAATCAACTTTGTATCGTAGGCATTCTTAATTCATAAGCACAAAGGTTATTTTTATTTTTATATATACATTAGCTTATTCTATCTTTTTTATAAAATTTGTTTGTTTCGAGTTATTAAATAAATACAATTCTGCAAATAATATTATCAAAACATTTATTTTCGTTTAATAAAAAATATATTATTTAAACATTTTTATTTGTTAAGAAAAAATTAATTTACCTTATATAGAAGAAACAAAGAATATGAAACTAAAAATATATTTTACCGGTTGGTACGTCACTAAACTGAACATAGCAAATTTTAAGGTGATCAAATACTAACTGCTTCGTTTGTTTTAGGCTAGTAGTACATGCAATGTAAACAAAAATTATGTCTCACATCGCACTAAAGAGTTCGGAAATTTTTGGAAAAACTTATCTTATTTAAAAAAAATCTTGTAAAAGATGACCCAACATTAAAGAAAAATCAAATAATGGATTTGTACTTGAAAGTAAAATTATTGAATTGCAAAAATTATATACAGTGTCACCAGTAAAGTCCGCATCATATGGAATTTTTTTTATTTATAGCTTTATTCGAAATTTGACTTCGGCATCAAGTTCTGCTTCGATCGAGATGAAAATTAAGCAAAAAATTAGTAGTCACGTGAGTCGCATTATCTGTCAAATTTTAATATTAATAAATAATTTCTGAAAATATCGAAAAAAGTTATTGGAAAAACTTTTATTAAATTTAGTTTCAAGCCCACATGCAAAATTTCAGCTGCATAAGATAATTTTGATTTTTTACCCATATTTTGTAAATTGCACCACTTTTGCACTCAACGCAACCTACATAAAACTTCTTAGTTTTGACAATGCTTTATTTCAGATACATTTTCTTTAAAGTAGCGACATATTAAATGTGTGTTTTTCCACAAAATCAAAATTGGGCTATTAAAATTTGGTCGCATGTGATGCAAAGTTTATTTGTTTTTGACCCTGTATAAGGTAACTTCATAAAATAAATATTTTTAAAAACGTAGTTTGTGTCTGAAAGTACTACACCTTAATATTAAGACAGAAAAGAACACAGTTTCATCAGTAAAGTGTTCATTAAGTGGAAAATAAATTTTAGTTTTACTTAATGTAAAGTTTATCTAAGTACTTTCAACGATTTAATTTAAAACCCCTTTATTTTATTTTAATTTTTTTTTACTTTCAGACACAAACTACGTTTTCAAAAATACTTATTTTATGAAGTTACCTTATACAGGGTCAAAAACAAAAAAAACTTTGCATCACATGCGACCAAATTTTAATAGCCCAATTTTGATTTTGTAGAAAAACACACATTTAATATGTCGCTACTTTAAAGAAAATTTATCTGAAATAAAGCATTGTCAAAACTAAGAAGTTTTATGTAGGTTGCGTTGAGTCTTATTTTGCAAAAGTGGTGCAATTGACAAAATATGGGTAAAAAATCAAAATTATCTTATGCATCGAAAATTTTGCATGTGGGCTAGAAACTGCATTTAAAAAAAACCTATTTTAATAACTTTTTTCGATATTTTCAAAAATAGCCCCACTTTTGAATTATTTTTTGGAAATAATTAAAATTTGACAGATAATGCGAATCACGTGACTACTAATTTTTTGCTTAATTTTCACTTCGATTGAAGCAGAACTTGATGCCAAAGTCAAATTTCGAATAAAGCTATTAATAAAAAATACCATATGATGCGGACTTTACTGGTGACACTGTATTTGAAAGATTGCAAAATTGGAAATTTTTTGTCATATTTCGACTTTTTTTATTAAGAATTATCTATTGTGTGGTATGCAGCATATTTTCTATACATCTTATTAACCTACAGCCTACAGCCAGTTTTTTTAAAATACTTCTAATAATAGCAGTAAACAAGAAGTTTTATAAAATTTCCCATGTTCCTCTTGCTGACGAACCACCCGGTACATGATCCTTGTAGCTTATAGTGATTGATATTTAATTATTACTTTTTTAATAGTTTTTTATGGTTAATTGTTAAATTTAGCTCGACATTAAGTTTGTAGATTGTAATATTGTTAAGACTTATTAAATTTTCTTGTTTAAAAGCAATAATTTTGCCATAGTAATTAGAATTAAAAACTGATTTTTTATTATACCCCAGCGATAAAAAATTTATGAATAGGTATTTACATTTATTTTTTACTGCCTAATGCTGGCATTGTATTTTGCTTTACATTTATGAAAAGTTATTTAATAGAGAACTATTAGGTTTAATTAGGCTTTTATTTAATTTACCCCAATTATAATATATAAGAATGGGTGAGTCACCGTCTATTAAGCAAAATAAAACATAAATTTATTTAATGGACTTATTAATAAATGTTCAGCCAAGTGCCAGTGGTGCAACATAAGGAATTATTGCTCTTTAATCATCATTTTATATTCATTTGTTACATAGTATTTACATCGCTTAATTTTACATTTTTATTTTTTAACAAAAAATGTTTAAAAATAAATTGTGTGTTTAGACAGGACAAGCGCTAGTGCTAGCGCTAGCACGTCTATAAGAGTCAGCGTATTGAGTCTTAAAACGTGTCTATCAAATTAATAGATAAAAATAAAATTTGAATGAAATATTTTTGCACACGTGCGGAAAGTATATAAAAAAGTTTTTTTTTTCGCGCTAGTGTAGGAAATTATATTTTCCAAATTTCTAGAAAAATCTCATTGAACTGAAAACTATTAAATTAAATAATTCTAATTTAATATTTTAGTGGAAATTACATCGTACCGAGAGTAATATCCGTTTTTTTTTAAATTAAAGTGAAAATTACATAAATTTATTTTCAAACAATTAGAAGACTCCTTTTTGTTTACGTTGTTTAGAGCAACGGGAGATTATCGCCATAATTTTGTTAGTTCCTATTAACTTAATGAAATTAATAAGTGATAATTTTTTTGTCAAAAATGAAATCTAGTGAATATCTATTGGCAAAAGTCACTCAGAATATAATCAAAACACATTTTGTTGCTAACTTATAATTTTTATTGATACTAGGTAACCAATGTGCTTTACATATCGAACACCGAGGCTAAACTCATCGGAAATATGTTTTTTTAAGTTTCATTTGAAACTATGTAGACATCTAATATCAGATATTATGGTTGAAAACGAATTAATGTTTTTAAGGTTCCTGAAATTTTAGTAATAAACCTTAGCTACTTCTATTGTAAAAATACAGTGCGTCTAAACTCATCGGAAATATGTTTTTTAAAGTTTTATTTGAATTTAAAACTATAAAGACATTGGATTTCAGATAACAAATTTGTTATTTAATGTTTCTCACATTTTAGTAATAAAAATGAGTTACTAACGGCTAAAATGAACTTCATTTCTAAAACTCTAATTAGTTACAATTAACTAAAGCCGCCGGAAATATGTTTTTGTAGCATTTTAGCAAAAAAATTACAATAAGAAAAAACTCCAATTTAAAAAATTTTCTTACCGAATCTCCTACGCAGCAGAAAAAAATGATCGGGAATTAATTCTGCTGCTAGGGAGATTATAAGTGAAAATTTTTGGACATTTAGTTTGAATTCAATACACTTTTATACCTACTAAAATAGAATATCCTCCAAAAAAATGAAATTTTGAAGGTATCGGCACCGACGCTTTTTCTTTTACACACGATTTCCCTAAATATACCCTTGCTGATGGAAAATAATGTCTTATAAAAGAAGTCGCGTGTGCCAGATACACTTTATTAATAAAATTTTCGATTACTTTTTTCAGGTCTTATTTTATTAAGAGCCCTTTACACGATCAATATCACAATATTACCTATATCTTAATTTTAATTTTAGTATTTCCTTCACTTTCTACTATATTTACTACTATACAGGGTTCTCAAAATTGGTGCTGACAAGAGATAGAAAGACGGCGAAAGGTATTAGGCAATTATGTTTGTAGTTTATTGGTGCTTGCGAATCGAGTCTGTTGGTTGTTGAGATATTTTAAATAAACTAAAATTTCTCATCAATTTTCTTTTCTCTTATGACCGCCATATTGGATTTTTTATTTATCGAACAGTAGTTAACTAACTAAAAATAACATTTTAAAGGAAACATCCGATATGTCGGTGTTGCCAAATAGGTTCGAATTTTCCCTAAGAATGATATTTGTAGTTGTTTTGAGGTTATACATTTAATATATTATTATTATAGGAAAAATTAGGTACTTTTCGATAAATAAAAAATCCAATAGGACGGTCATAAGAAAAACGAAAATTGATGATGGTTCCAGAAAACCAAAACTTTGTAACTAAAATATTAGGGCCAATATGGCACCGCCTTGAAATTTGAATGCGATTGTCTATGTTGCGCCAGTCGAAGCACCTTTTAGTGCGAATGCAAATGAACTTCTTAATACAAGTTACAATACATAACTAAAGCGGCGTGCGGACTCTGCGAAGTTTATTATAGTTTATTGGTTTAACATAATTTTTTTCATCAATATTTCGTATATTTTTCGTTTTTTCCAAAAAACAGCCAAATACCCGTGTTTGGATAGCAATTGCCTATAGTTTTAAGTTACAAAAAGAATAAACTGATAAATTAATAAAAGAAAAAGACAAAATTTGTTGCCCATATTTCTTTTTCTGCTTTTATTAATTTATAAATTCAATCTTTTTTTGAGGTAAAACAATAGGTAATTGTACTTTACAGCGGGGTATTTGGCCGATTTTTGGGTAAAATGAAGAAGCAACGAAATATACTTCAAAAACGAAATGACGAATGCGTCACTAGTGTTTGCTCTTAAGGAAGTCTGGAGCTTTGGGAGGAGGCCGGGCCCGGGTCCTCTGGGCCCCCTCTCCCAAATACGACCTTGTTTGTAGTAATTAACATATCTGGTGTAAGTAAACAAAAATACTGCTACCACTATGACAAGAGAAGACTGTTATTTTACTAATATTTATTTATATTCTTATGTTTCAGATTTTTCATCAGTATGGTAATATTTTTATACCTTTAATTTAAAAAATAATTACTTTGTTGCCACATTTTTATTTTATGATGTGACATAAAAAATTTTATACTCGCTTTTTTATTTTATAAATAATGATATTGCTACTATTTTTCTGAACATATTATTTTATTCTGGTTCGTATTTACTGGCTTTTATCAATTTTTAATAATTACATTTTTACATTATTTAAAACCCACGCAAGTTGTGAAATTATTTTAAACACTTTTTAACGACTTAATAATAATTTTCAACATTTAAAACAATAAGAATTTATAGCACGCCACCTCCGCGCTTTAAAAACAATAATTATTTATTAACTTTAATTATGAATTAAAAACATTTAACACAACAGAAACATCCATTTTAATAACCCAGTTTCTATTATAATATTAAATTACTACATGTAGCGCAGAAATTATGGAATATTTTAGAAATAATTTATTATGTGTGTTATTTAATGGTTTACCGGAAGAACAGCCATAAAAACAATACTTCTGGCTCCCGGATTTCATATATTTTCTCCCGGAAGTTAAAAAGTCAAGTTACAACACAAGGTGTTTATAATGAAATATACTTACTACAAAAATTTTCTTTCAAAACTCTATACATAGGCACTATACAACCTACACTATTACCATTACCCATAACATTTTAATGGTCTATGGTCCAACTCTCTTGGAACAAACCCAAGTACCGACTTCATATCTAATATTAATTCATACATTTTTTTTTTAACGTTTGTCACTAAGAAGTTTCGATTCACAACGACCCTCTGGTCGGTACTCTATAGTACCTATCTAGATGATCTTAGTAGAAAATGCTATATATTTATTTCAATAACGTATACCTAAGTGAAGAAGGAAGAAGGAAGAAAATGGAGTTTGTTTGAAGGGGGTAGACAATGAAGTAATATCAAAAAAATTACCTTGTCGGACTTCCATTGTCTTTATTTTGTTACTTAACACAACGTTTCGGTTAGTTAGTGTCTCTAAACGTTTTTAAGTGTAAACTAAATTATAATTCTAAGGCTACTGCCTTAAATACTATCCGTGTGCACTAAAGCTTGATATTGGGGATATCTATACTTGGTTTACTAAATATTGGGTATTTTGATTCATGAAAGCTGCGTCTTTGAATCTTCGTTTTCTCCAGTGCTGTTAAGTGTCCAAAACCTTGGCTTTCTGACCACTGTATATTATGTTGGTTGGTCCATACGTGTGGTTGGTGGTTGGTTTAAAAGGTCTTTATTTCTTACAAGTATTTAACATGTCAGTTACTTAACAATGCATTTTATAATACATAATATATAAAATATAAATATACTATAATGTAGTAAAGTTGTCCATAGGATAGGTCAGTTTTCCAACTGTCTCTACCTAGCACAGGCACTGGCACCGCCAGCAGGGTTGGTGTTGTGGTTAATTAAACTGACGCTTGTTTGCAATTGGAATGGTCGGTTCCGTGATCTCTTTACCGCCATGAGAGAATATTTTGTTCATAAAATGAACTTAAAATGACGTATTGTTGTTTGAATGTTTAAGGCTTCTGAATAATTGTTGACTGGAAAAATGTATTAAAAAACCAGCTTAATTTTAAACAGGTACAGGGCCGGAGGTAGCGCGATCTTTGCCATAATATGACTTAAAATGTTTAGTAGACAGGTCTCACAGGTCACAAATTTGTGGGCTGAGTTTAATCTCCGCGCCATTTCAGTGGATGATGTGTTATATTATGTACTTGTTATTTATTATTTATTGGAAATATAGGGATAGTCTTGAGTGTAAAGGTTTGTGCACAGGGTTGTCGTCATGTCTTATTTGTAGTATGTTTCGAGTCATGTTTGTTTGTTGGGGTTGCGTCGTGTTCCGCTATACCTGATCTCGAAGTTTGAGTATGTTTCAGATATTCTTTAACTCGTACGGGAAAAGGTTTTTGTTTCTCCAATGTACGATTCGCCACACTCGCAAGGGATTTGATAGATACAATTTTTTGTGTTTTCATTACGGGGGGTTTTACTTTGTGTAAGAAAGCTTCTAAGGGTATTTCCGGGTTTAAAGGATGTATAGTTGTTGGTTATCCTTCTAATCTTTTCAAAAATCCCCTTAACATAGGGTATTGTAAGAAATACTTGCTCCTCTTTCGTTTCTGTGTTAGTTTCTACTTCGCGATTTTTAAGTTTAGATGGTATTAGTTACAAAGGTTTCAGGGTAACCATTCTGTTTTAAATATTTTTTGATGTTTGAAATTTCAATATTAAGGTCTTCCGGATTTTGCAAACGTTAGATGCTCAGTGATAAAGAGTTTGAATTATGCACTGTTTCATGGAGTTTGAATGATTCGATCCGTAATTAAGTTTCATTGCACATGGATAGTAGTTTAGTTAGTAGACAGTGGCCTTAGAATTATAATTTAGTTTACACTTGAAAACGGTTAGAGATACTAACTAATCGAAACGTTGTGTTAAGTAATAAAATAAAGACAATGGAAGTCCGATAAGGTAATTTTTTTGATATTACTTCATTGTCTACTATTGAAGGCAAACAAACAGATGTAGCTATGTTGCAGAGAATGTATAGGGTTCTCTATAAGCTCTTCTGCTACCTCGATGCTGCTCAACCGATTCTGACCCAGCTGTTAATTTCTAAACTATTTCATAATTCTTGAGCGAAGTGTAGTTTTGTTGTTGTTCTAAAGGGAAAAAACAAGATAAATATCTACAATTTCGTAATACATACTCGAGCCATTTTTTTAATTAAATAATTAAGCGACATTAGTAGAATATTATTAAATAATAGACCCTTGCGGCGAATAAAAAACCATAAACAAAGCCATTGTTTATAGATATAGATCTAGAATTTGTGGCAGCAATGTGAATATTTAGATTTTTATAAGAAAGTTCCTTTGTTATAGATTTTCTTGTCGTGTACCTACGTATAATACACCCTTTATGCAACATATTAAATTGTTCCTATATAGGTATGTTGTTTTGTCGTTAAAAAAATCTATTATGATCGCCTCTAGATAGAATTACTATACACCGATGTAAGGAAATAGACGTATTATTCTTTAAAATAAAAATAGGGTGAGGCCTGAGGGTTAGAACTGAATATTAAAGCAAATATTTTTATATTCAACAATCTTATCGAGTACATTAATATGATAAAATCGAATATTATGTACAGTGGGACTTTTTGAGTTAATAAAACCTTGCCATTGGGACAAGTGTTACCCGTCTTAGGGGCAAATTTTCTCTCCAACAATGATACAAAATACACTTCTCGTCAAAATTAGCGAATACTCTAAAATCTACTAAAAGTTTGTTCTTAACTATCTTATGAACCGCTCATTCGATTTGGACCAACTAATTTTTTCAGTGTAACCTAAGGTATTACAAACCTTTTTAAGTTCCTAACGTTAAGCTGTAAAACGATTTTACTGATATACAGGGTGTTGTTAGTAGAGGCGATTTTGTGCCGTAAATTTGAAACATTCTGTAGAGTAAACTGGTAAAGTTAGAAATTCCCGGTATGCGTGGTTAGTAAGATCGCATCAATATCTCCAGACCTTTTTGCCAGTTTTTTGATAAGTGTCTTTTGGCAATAGATACACTAGTAAACAAAAAATGTGTCAAATTTCGTAGGAAAATCTTTACAATGCTGTATCTTGGCCATGGTTGAACAGATTTCGACCAGTATTCAAGATTTATAAAGCTCTTTTCCTATAGATTTTCCGTGATATAATAGTGATTTTTAAAGATGGCCATTTTCTTATTATACAGGGGTCGAGAAAATCATAAATATAAGATTGCTAAAATTATGGTAACTGGGTTTATTAAAGCTATGCCCACCGGGCTATATGCTTTTGTTTTATTTCAAAATTAGTCATTTGACACTTTGGGTCAATATTTCGGGACGTTTTTTTTCCTATTCGATTAAGAGCTATTTGGCAAAAGATACCTTATTATACAAAAAATGTGTCAAATTATTCGTAGGAAACTATCTAGAAGGTGTAAAATATCAAATTAATCACTTATTGCAGCAAGAGGTGGAAACACTCGTTACTAATTATTAGAAGGTTATTTTTGAGTTTTTATGTTTTTTATGTTGCAATGATTTTGTGAATTTATTTAATAAAATTTGTTTTTAAACATGACGTTTTATTTTTTTTGTCCCTCTAAAACATGTAAGTATACCAGAGTATACCTATATACATTAAATTTAATTATTATTATTATTATTATTATTATTATTATTATTATTATTATTATTATTATTATTATTATTATTATTATTATTATTATTATTAAAATTTTAAATTCTATAATACTGGTCGAAATCTATTTAACCGGTGTCAAGGTACATTTTTAGAGATTTCCCCGAAGAATTGGTACATTTTTTGTTTAATAGTGTATCTTATGCCAAATAGCTCTTAATCAAATAGGAAAAAAAACGTCCCGAAATATTGACCCAAAGTGTCAAATGAATAATTTTGAAACAAAACAAAAGCATATAGCCCGGTTGGCATAGCTTTAATAAACCCAGTTACCATAATTTTAGCTATTTTATATTTATGATTTTCTCGATCCCTGTATAATAAAAAAATGGCCATCTTTAAAAATCACTATTATATCACGAAAAATCTATAGGAAAAGAGCTTTCAAAATCTTGAATACTGGTCGAAATCTGTTGAATCATTGCCAAGATACAGCATTGTAAAGATTTTCCTACCAAAATTTGACACATTTTTTGTTTAATAGTGTATCTATTGCCAAAAGACAGTAATCAAAAAACTGGCAAAAAGGTCTGGAGATATTGATCCGATCTTACTAACGGCACATACCGGGAATTTCTAATTTTTCCAGTTTACTCTACAGAATGTTTCAAATTTACGGCACAAAATCGCCTCCACCAATAACACCTTGTATATCAGTTGAATCGTTTTACAGATTAACGTAAGAAACTTTAAAAAGTTTGTAGCACCTTAGGTTACACTGAAAAAATTAGTTCGTCAAAACCGGATGAGCGGTTCATAAGATAGTTAAGAACAAACTTTTGCTAGATTTTAGAGTATTCGCTAATTTTGACGAGAAGTGTATATTTTCTTAAAGGTTAGTGTATGTAATAAAAACAGCAGACCATGTCTTTTGGCCTGTTTTGCAACTTTATCACGCTTATTCGGCGTGCTTTTCCGTAATTTTACTGTAAGAAAGTCTTTGCCAAAACTGAAAACTAATATGAATATTTTTTTCGTTTTTCTTCTAGCAGACAGCTACCAATACCAGTTGCAATCGATGTGGCAAAAATGTTGGAATACCAATCAGAGCCTGGTCCACAATTTGCGATTTCGGGAACGGGGCCCTTTGAAGTCGTGGCGACCGGAGACGATGGCCGAAGCAATTTTTTCCGTACTGAAAGAAGGACTGTCACTGTCGCAAGCGGCTAGAAAATACGATATTCCATATCCGACCTTTGTTTTGTACGCCAACAGGGTTCATAATATGTTGGGACCTTCGGCTGATGGCGGATCCGGTAAGTACCATTATTTTTTTTACCTTCGGGTCTAAAATGATACATTTCGGCTCGACGTGTGACAGGCCGAAAAGTCTCACTTTCCACCCCAATTAATATATTATTTCATTTTAATAAAGATGTTTAGAAGATGATATAAGTAATGTTCGCGAACATAATTAAAAAGAAAAAGAAAATATTGTCTCATATCGGACAAGTGTGTAACTATTTTTTATATTGGAACTAGCGTGTATCCGGCATGCGTTGCAACCCGCTGGTATAAATACAAACCCAAACAAACCCAATATATATGTACCCGGCATGCCACTTTCTGAAATTGCACCCGTGCGAAGCCGGGGCGAGTCGCTATTATACATAAAAACCTTCCCCTTGAATGACTCTATCTATTAAAAAAACCGCTTCAAAATCCGTTGCGTAGTTTTAAAGATTTAAGCATATATAGCTGGTAGGGGACGGACAGACAGCGACAGCGACTTTGTTTTATACTATGTTAAGAAGATATACAGGGATCCAAGTTTAATGGATTTCCTAGAGCGGGTAGACCACGACGGCCGTTTCGTCCTTGTTAGGACTCTACGGGCAGCCGTAACCCAAGCAATTCCAAGAACGACGGAAAAATGTACTAAAAGCCTTCTTGCAAAATCAAGGCGGCCATCAATACACCGTAACGCCATCCCAGCGTAATTAACTCCAATATAAACAGCAGTTACACTGGTAATAATCGAAAGGTAGACAACTAAATAAACCACGAAGTGCATCACAATCTAGTATAGGGAACGCTATTCGCGTTTTCACCGAAAACATCTGCCATTTTGTAGACCAGAAAACAGATCAACGCTGGCACCCACCAGAATGCGTGCCATCCGTTTGAGTTTTAAGCCATAAAAATGTTTAGAAGATGATATAATGTCCGCGAAAATAATTAAAAGAAAAAGTAAATATTGATCTTCTAAACATTTTTATGGCTCAAAACTCAAACGGATTGCGCGCATTCTGGTGGGTGCCAGCGTTGATCTGTTTTCTGGTCTGCAAAATGGCAGATGTTTTCGGTAAAAACGCGAATAGCGTTCCCTATACTAGATTGTGATGCACTTCGTGGTTTGATTATTACCAGTGTAACTGCTGTTTATATTGGAGTTAATTCCGCTTGGATGGCGCTACGGTGTATTGATGGCCGCCTTGATTTTGCAAGGAGGCTTTTAGTACATTTTTCCGTCGTTCTTGGAATTGCTTGGGTTATGGCTGCCCGTAGAGTCCTAATAAGGACGAAACGGCCGTCGTGGTCTATCCGCCCCAGGGTATCCATTAAACTTGGATCCCTGTGTATTCCAATATAAAAAATAGTTACACACTTGTCCGATATGCCACAATATTTTCTTTTTCTTTTAATTTCATTTTAATTTTATAGTCCTAGAATCTCAGGAACTTACTGTAATATTTTCGATTTTAAAGCTATGTTTTTTAAACGCATTGAAAGGTGATAATGCGGTTTTTAATTAAGGTAGAGAAGTGCATAGGAAGAAGGAGATTACCAGTCTGTCGCGAGTCACATATGTATACAGGGTGCCCGAAATTTGTGCTGACAGTATCCAGATCTTGGAAACTATAAGAGATAGAAAGACGGTAAAATAAGAAAAGTTTTTTGGCAATATGTTAGCAGTTTATTGGTGCTTGCAGATCGATTCTGGTTCTTTTGGTTTTTGAGATAATTTGAATAAAATAAAATGTTGCATTTCCTTAGATCGGTTGTAACTTTGTTTCCCAATATTTTTTAAATCTGTAAACCCATTTTTATAGTAAAACATGAACATGCCTAATTGGTAATATTTTAGTTACAACGTTTTGGTTTCTGGAACCATCATCAATTTTTTTTTCTCTTAGTACCTTTTTATTTATCGAAAATTACTTAATTTTTCGTATACAGTGTGACCAGTAAAGTCCGCATCATATGGGATTTTTTTTATTAATAGCCTTATTCGAAATTTGACTTTGGCATCAAGTTCTGCTTCGATCGAGATGAAAATTAAGCAAAAAAATAGTAGTCGCGTGATTCGCATTATCTGTCAAATTAAAATTTTTTTTAAAAAATAATTCAAAAGTGGGGTTATTTCTAAAAGTATCGAAAAAAGTTATTAGAAAAAGTCCCACGTGCAAAATTTCAGCTACATAAGATAATTTTGATTTTTTACCCATATTTTGTCGTTGTTAACGTGTTTTTGGTGCATCATTGTATTTAATTTTTTGGAAACTGCACTTTTTTTTTTTTTTTTTTTAATTGGCATTTGGCTAATTAGCCATGCAGCCAGTTGGAAACTGCACTTAACTAATAAAAAACTATTACTTACTAACTAAACTATTTACTTTTATTATGACATAGCTTAATAACAAATTTTAATAAAGGGGTTTTAAATTAAATTGTTGAAAATAGATAAATTTTACGTTAAGTTAAACTAAAATTTATTTTTCACTTAATGAACACTTTACTGGTGGCACTGTGTTCTTTTTTTGTCTTAATATTAAGGTGTATTACTTTCAGACACAAACTACGCTTTCAAAAATACTTATTTAATGAAGTTACCTTTATACAGGGTCAAAAACAAATAAACTTTGCATTACATGCGACCAACTTTTAATAGCCCAATTTTGATTTTGTAGAAAAACACACATTTAATATCGCGCTACTTTAAAGAAAATGTATTTGAAATAAAGCATTGTCAAAACTAAGAAGTCTTATGTAGCTTGCGTTGAGTCTTATTTTCCAAAAGTGGTGTAATTTACAAAATATGGGTAAAAAATCAAAATTATCTTATTAGTACAGCTGAAATTTTGTATGTGGGCTAGAAACTGCATTAAAAAAATTTTTTACAATAACTTTTTTCGATATTTTCAGAAATAACCCTACTTTTGAATTTTTTGGAAAAAATTTAAATTTGACAGATACTGACGTGACTACTATTTTCTTGCTTAATTTTCATCTCGATCGAAGCAGAACTTGACGCCAAAGTCAAATTTTGAATAAAGCTATTAATAAAAAAAAAATCCCATATGATGCGGACTTTACTGGTCACACAAATTATAAACTTAAAATAACTAAAAAGTAACATTTTAGAGAAAATTCGAACATACTTGGCAATACCGACATATCGGATGATCCTTTTATAATACAGTTAACTTAATAAAAATATCTGTTTATACTGTAGGTACTAAAAACACAATACATACCTTTACATTCGAAAAAAAAAGTTGGAGGCGATTTCTTCCCCAAAAGAGGGGTAAATTTCATGAAGACACGAAGAAAGTATGCCAAGCTAAAAATAGGCGCAGCCGTAGTTCTGTATTTTTTCAGCACATTAAGACGCTTCCTAATACTGAATTTATTCCAGTTAAAGATTCCACTCTGTATAGGTTATCAGTGGCGGCTCGTTAATGAAGGGCTCTGGGGCGCCGCCCTCCCTGCAATTATTTCAAACAGAATCCAAAAATACTTTACTTAAAAAAACAATAAAGCAATGTATGTAAGCAATCCATTAAAATAATTCAAACCAAACATAGCCCTATTCCAGCGGGTAGGTTATACTAAGCGCGGGCATAATTCAAACCAAACATAGTCCTATTCCAACGGGCAGGTTATATTCATAGACAAGCGAGTTGCGCGCTCTCAAGATTATACTAAGCGCCGGCGACGGATTATTCGTCCCGATTCAACGCGACTTATCGATGAGTTGCCATGACGACGGAGGCGTGACGTCACCTAAACATCGCTCAACGAGCGGCCACGGATGAGCTCCAATTTTCCGCTCCCAACAGCTGTTCGCGAATCGCGATGCCACGGTAGAATTAATAATCGATATGATATTATGTACTCTGACGAGGCGACCTGTCGCTGCCACTGATGTTTTGTTTATTTGTTTTGATTTGATTTATTAGTTACGTTATAAAGTTGGAAAATTTCGTGTAATATGAAGCTCAGTGATTTACAGAAGAAGCTTGTGTTTAGTTCTCTGAGCTTAAGTGAAAAACTTGAATTAAAAAATGCAGGGCGGCCACTACCAATATTGAACATAGTACAAGTGCAATCAAAATGTAAAAGAAAGGCACAGTTTACGCGTAAGTTTGACAAAGAAATATATAATAAAAATCCTGGATATGCGGTTGTGAGGACAAAAATTCTTTTTTTTTTTGTTTCGTGTGTCTTCTTTTTGACGGGGATGATAATTGGACTATAAATGGGGTGCAGGACTTAAAACATCTCAGAGAAAATAAAAAAAACATTAAAATAGTGACATCGTCATAATGTGGTAACTTTTGAGATGTTAGTACAAACTAATATTTTAACTTGTTTAAGTAGTGCTTATGCTGATGAAATTAAAATGCACAACGAGAAAGTTAGAAAAAACAGACACATACTTTCGAAATCAATAGACATTTGAAATTTTTTTTATTTAACGCCAGCGCCTAACGCCCTGACTTGCTAGTCACGAGCCGCCACTGTAGGTTATTAAGGTTATAGATACGATTAAGGGACAAAAACAATTCCCTTCCGTCTCTATACTCTTCAAAGCTGTCAATTGCTGCTAATCGATTAAAAATTTTCCGGATTATTATTGTTACTACCGAAGCAGCCCTTAATTCGTTATAATTTTAGGTTTTTGTGTTGCAGATCTCAGGCCAAAGGGCAGAGGGCGGCCGCAACGGATCCTACTGGGCGTCTGGCCGGACGAACACATACGGGGGGTCATCAGGGCCGTAGTGTTCCGGGACTCCCACCAGATCAAGGAAGAACCACACATTTCGTATCCACGGTTACATGTAAGTATTAAGTTGTATCTGAAAATATTATAGGCGGCAACCGGCCAGTAAAAATTAAATGGCAAAGTTACACGCCAGCCAAAAAAAAAGTATAAAGTAGTCCAAGGGCGTCGTCACAGAGGGGCGGGGGGGGGGCCGCAGCCCCCCCCTAGAGGTTCTAAAAATACGGCTTACTGGAATTAAAAATAAAATTACGAGCACCCGACTAATCGAAACAACAACCGAGAATTTCCGGGAATCAACGGCAACACTGCATCGGTTCGCGAAGATTGCTCGTCACATAAGCTCAATCTGGTCATCAATGATCTGAACGCCCTGCCCGACATCAGAAATACCGTTGGGACCATCAAGGATATAATAACATTTTTTCGAGAATTGGTTCTAAGACGGAAGTTAATACCCAATATTTCCCGGTTATGCGAAACAAGGTGGAGCGAAAAACACAAAAGCATCAGAATTTTTAAAGAGAATTTTTGTGCTATAATGGAGGCTTTAGAAACATTGTCTCGAGATGGCAATAATGCGACAAGGAAACATGCGTATCAGCTCCATGCGGCAGCTTCCAAAGCGTCATTTATTTTTAGCCTCGTATTGATATCCAAATATTCCGGTATTATAGAACCCACAGTAAACGTGCTCCAATCAGTATCCTTGGACACGGTTCAGGCATCCCAGCATATTAGTCGCATTTTACAACTGATCAAAGACCACCGTAACGATCCCGAAAAAGTTACAGAAGATATTATCAAATATGCTACTGCTATTGCGGAAAAAATTGGACTGACGGAAGATATGAAATCCATACCCCGTACTGTTGAAAGACAACAACACCGCAGCAACCACCCGGCAAAAAGCCCTTCGGAATTCTGGCGGAGGTCTATGACAATTCCTTATTCGGACTCAATAATTATAAATTCCTTCGAAATAAGGTTCTCTGAAGAAAATAGACCATCCTTTGCCCTAACAAAACTACAGCCTGCGCAAATGAAAAACATATCTTTGGAAGACCTTAAAGAAGCATGCGAGGAATTCAGAAACTTTTACGGTATTTTGGATATCAAGAATGAGATAGAACTTTGGAAAAAAATATGGGAGGAAAAACCAGAATCGACCAAACTAAGTGTTGTGGAAGTCCTTAAGGAAACTGAGACGATTTTTTTCCTCCGATAAAGAAGGCATTGAGGATTCTTATTGCTTCACCTTGTACCACTTGTACAGTTGAAAGGTCATTCAGTAGCTTGAGAAGAATCAAAACCTGGTTGAGGAGCACGATCACTGGAACTCGCCTCAATGGCCTCGCCATGATGAGTGTACACAGGCAACACATTTTCAAGAACTTGGACGATTTTATAAACAAAGTAACCAACAAATTCGCTAGCAACCCCTTGACGATTATGTTTAAATTGATTTTGTATGTAAATAATTTATTCGTTTTCTATTTTTTTTTAAATTAAAACTTTTCTATCTTAATGTTTTCTTCAGTTCTTCTATGCTGCCCCTCCCTATAGCTCATTGGCTGGCGACGCCCTTGTAAAGTACATACTTACATTTATATACGAGTTTATTCTTTGATATGTACTACGATACATCTTATATCGTCAACTCAAATTACTATAAATTTATCTACCTATATTCCAAATACCATGCGAGCAAAAATTATTTGCATCAAAGAGGGCTTGGATTAAAAAACGTAGGTCTTTGTTTAGATCACAATGTTATTGGGACGATATATCTAACCAAATCTAGGTTAAAGTTTTGTCAAATTCATATTATGACGTGATATGCCAAACTAATGAGTAATAAAATAAGTAGACAAATACAAATTTATTTTTGTTGTTTACAAAATTAACAAAGTAAGAATATACAGAAAGAAAAAAAAAATACATAAATGGCTGAAATTGAATGCTCCAAGCATAAATTCCTGCAGTAATTCCTGCGTCTTTCAAAATTTGCGGCTTGTATTTCCTGGAATACTTGCACTTTAAGGAAATAAATTTAGCTGCTTCTTAAGAATAGTCCTGCATGTTCTATAAGATCTTCCCACTTCTTGGGACAGGCGTCTTATACAATTTGTTGGCGTATTTTGCATTATTTCACGAACGTTTGCTACAAGTTCTTCTGTTCTTAGCAGATGGTCTTCCTGCTCCTTTTTTGTGTTGTATAGAACCTGTTTCCCTAAACACAGCCACGGTTCTTTTCAGGCAATGATAAAAATCCCCAGCAATAAAAGCAACGTTAGGAAAATGTTGGAAAAATTAGCGATGGGTCAAATTACTTGTAACGACTGTCAAAGATGACGGAATAACTGATTGATTGTTAATTCAGGTAGTTACTGACACCCAACAGGTATTAAGCTCTACGGCTAAGCAATACGTCCTTAGATGCAAGGCATGCAAATAATTTTGCTCGCACGGTACCCTATAAAAACGGCTAATGGAAAATCAGGAAATAAATTACAGAAATTAAGTATTTAATTAAAAACAGGTGGAAATACCTAAATAAAGTTACCGGGAAAATGTAGCGTTTCTGGTGAAAAATTACATATTTTTCCTAAAAATTAAAATTACTTTTTATACTTTATTGTTTTTTGTTTAAGATTGTATTGAAAAATACATCTGGCGAATGTCAACGTTTAGTTGTATAGTAGTGAATTTTTAAGATATTTTAAGAGCAGTGTTAGAAAAAGTATTTTAAAGCCACACCTTTTTAATTCCCATTTTTTATTTGCAGGACGGTGTAACTATCCAAAGCTATCAAAACAATTCCTGTAGTAACGGTTCCGATCCCAACGTTTCCCCTGGAGCAGCTGCAGCCGCAGCTGTTGCGGCTGTAGCCCAAGGACTTCGGCAGCAAATGTGCAGTATGGTATGTTTTTTTTATATGTCCATTGGCGAAACTATGATATCTTTGTGGGGGAGGCCAAACTTTTATACAAGGCAAAAATGATATTTCTTACATTTCGTAAGCTGTACTACGTAACTCCTTTCTGTACAGCGGGGCTTGGATCCTTAAAGGCTATTTTTTTTTAAACTTGCATGGGGGGGGGGGGGGCAACAACGGGGGGGTTGGCCCATGGTGCCAGGTTTTGCCATTCTATTTCCAGATAATAAGGATCCTGATTCACCAAGTTTAATATTACTGTTTCGACAACATGGTGCATTATTATTTTCTACATCTTATAAAATAGTTTGTTTTCATCGTTAGTCGTTTGTCTATTTTGTTTTAAAAGTTAATATTTCGTAAACGGTTGAATATAGGTATATAGGGCATCATCACTTATGAAAAATGTCGAAAATTGATTGTAGAATTAGAATGTAAAAATGTAAAACTATACAAGAATTTTAAATTCTTTCATTAAAAAAAATTAAAGTTGAAACACGTTGCATTTTTATGATACACTCTGTTAATTATATTTTCGCTAAAAAAATGCCCTTCAAAAAATAAATTTGACGGGTCCGAGCGATTTTTGATTAAGTGGGCGCTATTCTATAGAAAAGGCTGATGCGTTACTTTACTCTAACTTATACAGGGTGTTAATTAATGTCATGCAGATATTTCAGGGGGTGATAATACTCGTCAAAATAAAAAAAAAATGCAAATATATATATATGCATGGTCTAAAACGCGTTATTTTCGTTATACAGGGTGGCAAAATTTTATTTTTTTTCTCATATTTTGCGTTTTATCTGTTAAATAATTATGCGATATAATTGTTTTAAATTTGGAACATCAACCCTTTTTTTAAATCTCTACAATAAAGTATCAAAATTATTGGTCGCAGTTAGCTACATTTTCTTGAATCGGCTACAATTTTATTTTTAAGAACGTTTTTTTTTTGGCTCCCTGTATGAATTCCGTTATGAAATTTGAACACTCTTTTCCTTTGTTTAGCGTTCTGGTTTCTTGCACTATTCTCGTATCTGTGACCGTTTTCGATTTATTTGCAAAAATAGCCAGCGATGGAAATTAAGTGTGGGCGAAATAACGCAGAGTAAAAAGCTGTGTAACAAAACAATTTATTAGTTAATCAAATAAAAATAAAACAAAATTATAAAAACTGTTGAAAATGGCCGCCTCTTGCTAAAATGCACGAATCAAGTCTTAGCCTCATAGACTGACGGACTCTGCCAAATATTCCAGGAGCATTGCGAATGATGTCGCATGAAGCTATTATTCTGTTTCTTAAATCCTCTTCTGTCTGGACTGGGATCTGATACACTAATGCTTTCAGGTGTCCCCAGAACGCTAAACAAAGGAACAGAGAGTTCAAATTTCATACCGCAATTCATAGGGAGCCAAAAAAAAAAAGTTCTGAAAGATAAAATTGTAGCCGATTCAAGAAAATGTAACACCTTGCATACTGCGACCGACAATTTTGATACTTTATTGTAGAGATTTTAAAAAAGGGTTGATGTTCCAAATTTGAAACAATTATCTCAGAATATAAGAAACAAAACGCAAAATACGAGAAAAAAAATTGAAACTTTGCCACCTTGTATAACGAAAATAACGCGTTTTAGACCATGCATATATTTGCATTTTTTCTTATTTTGACGAGTACTATCACCCCCTAATATATCTGCATGACATTAATTATACAGGGTGTCCGGAAATGATGAGCCAAAAATTTAGGGGATAATTCTAGACCGAAAATAAATGCTACCTCTTCCAATAACATTTTTTCGAAAATTGATTATTAACGAAGTTACAGAGGGTTAAAGTTAAATTTTATTTGCAGTTTTTTTTGCAATACCTTTTGTCAAGCTCATAATATTTTGTGGAAATCTCGTATATGGGACTTTTTCTGGATGAGGAATACAAATTTGCCCACCTGATTGCTCCATTAATAATCAATTCTCGAAAAAATGTTATAGGAAGAGACAGCATTTATTTTCGGTCTAGAATTATCCCCTAAATTGTCTGCTCATCATTTCCGGACAGGGTATACGTGTCTTTAGTTAATCCTGTATTCGAAATTCGAAATCCAATCAATAATTTGGTTTCACTGCCACAAAGTCCATTGAAAATTAATTAAATTTTTTTTTGTCAAATTCGTCATTAATTTTGCAATAGAAATCTAAAAAAAGTTTCGTGACCCCGACGTGATTTGAACACGCAACCTTCTGATCTGGAGTCAGACGCGCTACCGTTGCGCCACGGAGTCGTATACTGATTTTCCTTTAAAGAACCATAAACTAAACAGATCGTTATTATTAAAAATATGACAACCCGGGTATTTTTATTAAGATGTATTCGAGAGCTTGTTGCCTCTTACATCTTCGTTGAAGAAGCGCGGCTATGCCTGATTTATTTCAATTTCTTGCATACACCTATTAACAGTAATAAGAAAAACCTATAAATAAAAATAATTTTAATAAAAAGGGCCATTATGAACCTTAGAAATCATTTTTCTCTACTTTGTCAGTTATTATTGTTCATGGTTAATAATAAAAACCAGCTGATTAAAAGCAGGTACCTTGATTTTTTGATTCCGCACTAATAACATAGAAGGTGACATTTTGTAGCTAGACCATCAGCCAATTATTATTACTTTATTCAAAAAAGTTACAGAAGCAATTATATAACAAGTATATTACTATTTTTTTTTTACAAATATTAATACTGTAAAATTAAGTATCATGTAAATGTGTTAGTAGTGAAAAAAAATTATATTAAAAACGGTTTAGACAGCTTATAGCCCTTGGGCTGAAATCCCTCGACGCACCGCACCGTTTGTCAACTTCTTTGACAGGAATGACAACGAGCCTAATGAATAAAAATGTAGCAATTGCTTTTTCTTATAAAATCGAAGTAATTTCTTGAAAGCCCATGAATAAAAACTAAACTAATTGCTTTTGCGTCCAGCGATTGCTTAAAAGTGCAGGAATTGCTTCTAGTCAATGCTTTTTCTTAAAAAATAGAAGCGATTGCTATCGTTTGCTTAAAATGTGATAAATAAATTAAGGAATTGCTTTTTCTTGTGTAGCGATTGCTTTCAACTTTTTAAGGTAGGTCGACCCCTGCATCATTTGCCTGGTAGCAGTCAACTTTAGTTCTCCGCGGCATACACGTGCGTTGCTCTTAATCTGTGTCTTCAATTATGGCTGAATATATGAACGTCCGTAAAAGAAAAATCTACAGTTTACGTAAAATTGCAGATATGAGGATTTCAGAAAGTTATATCGATTTGACTGCGAAAATGTTGAGTGGTTGGCAAATTATTTTTTGACTGATACTGGTAAAAGGCGAGGGGGTGCACTGTCGTCTTTAAATAAGATTAAAGTCTTTCTGCGGAAATTTTCGGATCCGGGCTTTCAAAATTCTTTAGGGGAAGAACTCGGATAATAAAAATCTTCCTAGGGGGTCACAAACCTTTCCTAGAGCAATTAAAAAGACGCCGCGAAAGCAGAAAGTTTGAAATTATGAGATCAAAACCTTTACGTCATCCTATTATCGGCGCAATTATTTTATTCATCAGCCTCGACTGATTATATTGCTATCTTTATTTTGATAAATTCAATAGACAAGAACAGCCTAAAAATAGAAAACAACCCGCTCGATATTCAGGTAGATGCGGCGTTCGACCTTCAGCTGAATAACTCGGTCCCAAGGGTCGAGGCATATGTGACACCAGTTAGGATTCTTATTATTGTTATTAATTCTTTAATTATCCTATTTTTAATAGATTCTAATCCAGGATGTCAGTGCCGAACATGAATAATCGGAATATAGTGAAAAAGCCCATTGGAACGCAGTCAAAAAATTTGAGAAAATTAAAAAAATATTTTTAACGCCCTCTACCTACTAAGTGGGGCAATTTCTAATATTATTACCACTATTAAGTACTATATAGAAAAAAACATCCCTCTAACAGGATTTACATTTTCTGCTTTCAGGTTGCCGCCGCTCACAACCAAAGTTCCGCGCACGACACCAACCCTGTCGCCAGCCTGGTCAATTCTCTGGCTCTGGCGGGTCACTGTGGCAATGTCTCGTTGCCTAGCAACGGCGCGCCGCCAATGAGCATGAGCCACATGGCCTCAATGAGGAGCATGAGTAGTCCTGCGGGAAGCATACAAGACTTAAGGATCAGTCCAGCTGAGTCGGCCATGGAAAGTCCGATTTCGTCGCCGCTGGGACTGACGGTGTCGAGTAGTATGGAGCCGGCGATTAATATGCATATAGGTAAGTACACTTTATAATATATATATAATTATTTATTTATTAAAAGTACAACTGGTAAAGGTACAGTTATTAAAATTATAACATAGATTTGCTATTTTTTTCTATTATAGAAGATCCATTACCACCCATGTAGTATTAATGATCTCATTGTGGTGTTCTTGGTCGATGTTTAAGTATGGTTTTAGAGAATTTGGATTGTTATGACCAGTAATTTTCAATGACTGTTGTTCTTTGTCAATTCTCTAAATGCAGTTGATCTTTTGGAATGGTTTGTTATTTTTTTGTTCTTTACAGTCAGTCCAATAACTTCAGCAGACGATCTAGTCCATCCATTTATGGTATTTTTTCCAACAGCGTCATCGTCGTACCAATTATCGATTTCCGTTTTCTAGTGTCGATTTGGTTTTAAGAACAGCCGTCGTGAGGTAATATGTTCGCCTCGTTTTGATATCAGTTTATAAAGGAGACGTACAGTTCAGCTTTGACTTTTACTATTGGCCATTGACTATTTACTACGTGTATAGCTTTTTAAACCTCATTGGCAAGTGTTACTAAATAGCGGATTATATTCAATACGATTTGTTGAAGATCCATCGTTATTTTTCTCAATTTGAAAAAAATCTAAGAGACAGCAGGCAACTGCCTCGCCTTCCCACCACGCTAATTCTGCAGCAGCAATATGGTAGAATTTACGCATAAGACCTTAAGGGGTATTTTTTCATCCCAGAACAATATTATTTTATTGAACTGAACTGGTCTGACGTTTACATGGATCTGCTTGTAGTTTTTTTCTGCTTGCATCTCGGACATGTTTAAATGCTATGTTGTTAAACAGGTCAATCAGAATCTTACAGTCATTATGGTACCTCTCTTCTAAAAGTTTACACAAAACGTTTCACATAGTCTTTATCGTTTATTCTTTGAATTCTGTCCGTTCTTTCTTTTACGCTTCTGTGCTCATTCAACTCTTACTTTTGTGCATAACAAAACTCCATAAATATTCCCCAACCGCATTTGTGACTTTTTCGCATTGCTAATACGTGACATTTTGAAATTTATTTGGAATATGAAGCTGTCAAACTCTTGATGTCATAATGATTGACGTCTTGGTGGCATAGTAATTGAAAACTAATAGGAGCGTTGTTGTTAGTTAAATGTTAAATGATTGGGTGGTTCAAAGTTTATTTAGCTGTTGCAACTGTATAAAAATGTCACCATTTAATTTTCGGATTTCTTCTTGATTGAAGGTAATCTCAGTTCGTTAAAGATAAAGCGAGTAACCGATACTTTTTTGTTGCAGGAAACAATATGGATGTCGGCATAGGCTCGGGAATGACCTACAAACCTGCGCGGTCGTTTACCTCTCCCCGCCCAGAAAATCTCTTCCAGGAGGACATTGACGACCTCGTCAAACCAATGCACTCCTCCACCCCACGACCTAAGGACACGATGGCCACCATAAAAATGGAACCAATGACAGAGTGTCGTGGCGAATGAGCTGGCAACGGTGCCGCAATACGTAATGTGATAAATCTTATTGGTTAGTTGGTAGTACAATAAAAACGCGTCCTAGGAAGGAGCTATGTACAGCTTAAGTAATTTATATATATATACAGTAAGCTGACGCAAAAACAAAGGGTTTTTTTTCCGGTGGCCGCGTTGATTACCGGATTTATGCCCCTTGACTTTTTCAAATAATTTTAAAATATCGATACATCACAATGAAAATGTGTTCAATAGAAAATCGCTTAAGTTGCGGATGGTTCCTTGTGAGGCCACTGATTTTTGTTCCTTATTGTACTAAACATGAACTTTGAGCGAGCTCGGTACCATTTTTTCCGTTGGCACACAGATATTAGTGGGTAGTATATTTTGGACGATTTTTATATTTAAAAGTTAACATATTGTCTAGGAAGCCAAAGTATTTCGGCCAGTTATGAAGACTGTTGTTTATATTTGTATAATATTGTCTAAATTCAAAATTATAGAGTCGATATGATTATAGGAGAGTATTTAAGTTGCTAAAGAGTTGAATTGAAACAAGTTACGTTGTTGCTTCTAACTGTATGAATTTCAGAAAAGCAAAGAAGAGCAAAAGCAGTTCTAATCAAAACGTCCTCCCAAATAACTGGACTTGGTTTATCGTATATTATGTTCTTAAAATTATGCCTTTTGATATCGAATCGTTACGGAATTTTTTAGTGAAAACTTTTTTTGCTCTATTGGGAAACGAGCTTTTACTACTATAGTCTATTACCAAAAATATAGGCAGTGACGTAGCTCTCATAACCATGGAAACGACCAAAATACTGTATGGTCATTGGCGGTTTGCATTAGTTTCCATGGTTTCGAATAATACGTCACTGCCTATAATATTGGGTTTTGAGTATAGCACACTTTAGTTAAACACACAGGGAAGGGAACGCAAAAACTAAAACAGTTTACATGGTAAATAAACATTTAAAATTTTCCAACGAAACAAATCGAAGAAATAAGAAAATAACGACTTTTTGTAGTTTACAGTATTTGTAATAACTTATGTCACATTCCTTAAGGTGGAATTCTCAACGTCATTCAATCTATTGCCAACCTATAACCTATTTTGCTTTGTTTTTTTTTTTAAGTTTATTATTTATTAACTAACATTTAAGTAAAGTCAGTAACGTTGCCACATATTATTTAGGTAGTATCTGACATAAATAAACAATATCAATTTATTTTATTGCTTATTTTTGGAGAATTGTATAATGAAAGAACAATGACATAATAATGTTAAAAAAAATATCTTACCCGATATTTTACAATTCTCCTAAAATAAGTAATGAAATTTATTGATATTTATTTAATATGTCAATTATTATTACGTACCTATAAAATATCAAGATGATGATTTTATTTAAATTTTGTATATAATCTAGAAAAAATAAATGAATCAGGACGAAATAGGTTATAGGTTGGCAAGCATGTTGATACTTCCACCTTAAATTCTAATGTCGGTTTGCAGAAAGATGTTAAACGATAATTAAATAACCAAGAAAATTATGTTAGGTGGTATACAGATTTTAAAGAATAGGTAATAATTAACTAAAGGCAACTTTGATCGTGACATAAATGACAGTTACAGAAACTAAACTGAACTAGAATTTTATTAATTTTGAGAACATGATTTTTTTTAAAACCCGTCAAATGGTCATTTAATTTCGAAACCAGCATCGACTCTTTGGGACGTAATAACTCTCGATTTTTGTTATTCTTTTTGTGTACGTAAAAATTGCCATGTTATAGACAGGGATAGAGCTGACTCGAGTAAAAGAAGGATTTATCTCGGACATTCCCCCAGATTCGCTGTGCGACAATCTTGAATCTGTTCTGTTTTGGATATTTGGTTAGTTTGATGTATTTTGAGTTGATTAATGGTTAGGAAGAAAGATCTGATATGTACTGGGTGTTTGCGTTTTAGCGCGGAACGTCGGAATTTTAAAGATGTTCTCTTTAATATCACGGGAACAGATTATTGCTTAGGAATTTCTATCAGGAAGTAAATTTAAATCACCAATGTTGGTTATTTCTTAAAACCTGTAGGTTCCGGAATAAGGTATGCGTACTGATTACTATACTAGTGACGCATTCACCATTTCGTTGTTTGATCAATATTTCGTTTTATCCAAAAATCGGCCAAATTCCCATTTTTAGAATACAATTCCCTATAGTTTAACGTTAAAATGGAGTGGAATTATAAATTAATAAAAGTAGAAAAAGAAATAAGCGCAAATTTGATCAAATTACGTTTTATGCTTTTTTAAATTTATAATCAAACATTTTTTTAACGTAAAACTGTAGGTAGTTGTCCTTCTAAGAGGAGTATTTGTCCGATTTTTGGATAAAACGAAGAAGTACACGAAATATTAATCAAAAAACAAAATGTTAAATGTTTGCTCTTAAAAATCTTTATATCGTTGTTTTAATTCTTACTTTATTTAGTTGAAGAAACTAAAAACTTTTATTAAATTTTTTTTAAATGAAATATTTGGAACTTGTACATGCTTTCTATCATTAAACTATACATTTTCTATTATTTTGTTGTTTTATAAAAATAGGAATTTGAAAAAAAAAAAGTACGTGTGTGATAAATGTATTTTTGTGAAATGTATAGTTTTCTTCAAGCGTGTGGAAATTTATTTTCTTAAATCTGTATATACCGAAAGTATATTCGGTTTCAAGTAGGGTTGACGCCTAATCCCCATACAAAATTTGAAGCTTTTGCGTCCAGATCTTATAGAATTGTTTTCGCAATTACAATACTTTTCTTCTTGCGGTAAATGCGTTTTCCGCACCAAACTACTTGACGGTAGCCTTGTGCGGAAAACTTCGCTTTTCGCCCTTGTTAGAAAAAATAGTATTTTGTTGGAGATTTTTAGATCCGAAAGCAGGTATAATAATTATACGAAAATATTTTAAATACAATGAAAATTCTAAAATGCATTGGAAAAAAAGGAATTATTCGGGTGAAACCAAAGACCTTTTTAAGTAGTAATTGTTTGCACCATTCCGTCTTTTTCTTTCATTTGATTTGATTTACATATTTGTCGAAAATACCTTGCAAAATCCTCGAAAATAAATGCCAATATGGCAATTCCAACAGCGTCAATAAGAGAATTTAAAAAATTATTTCTATTGTGTTCGTATCCAGAACTATGGCAACATGCATTTTATTTAACGAGTATCGCTTACTATTCGAAGTTCTGAATGAAGGGAATTCACATAGATCTTTTGATGTCATAACTTATGTTTCACGTGTTACATGTCGGACGGCCATGTAGAGTGTTTTATTTTACTAACGTGTAGATAAACCAATGACCTGTCTGAAACTCTCTATAATGTCTATTCCAGTCTTGAATGGTTTTGGAATTATAAGTATTTAACAATTATTGCAATATCGGTTTGCGTATAGTTTTAAAACAATAATTTAACTATAACCAGGCAATCTTGACTATTTCATGAATGACATTGACACATAGGCGTAGCTGGATGGAGAGCCATAAGAGCCATAAATATAAAAAAAAAATGAAAATAGCTAATAAGCCCACACACAAACACAACCCAAATTTAAAACGTGGAATGGAATAGAATCACAAATATCTGTTTTACCCTATATATTATCATATAATTCATACCTTCGTTGTAAGGGTAAGGTTGCAGCGGTGTAAAGTGGAGTGCGTTACAGAATAGAATCTATTAGCAACAATCTGTGATAATATTAAATTACTTATTAGCCAACTGGAGAGCTTATTTAGCGTTCTTACGCTATTTTTTTTTAATATTTAAAGCGTACTACAAATATGTTTATTTTTACTCTGCTTATTGCGTTAAACAGCAACACCCCGTACAAAATACTGCATTTTTAGTTTTCTAATTTAATCTAGACACCGTGTAGAATGAATGCTCTAAAGTTTGATTCTAGGGAGTTTTTTGAGCTGCAATATATATCTATCTAACTACAACCAATTTTCTGATAGGAGAGTGAGTATTTTTACACTCATAGTGGGACAAAGTAAAATAACTCCATTGTGGTTGGAGATATGAACACATATTATGTAGGAAACTTGTAAGAGATCTTGGCTTGACTAAGAAAAGACCAACGTTTGCTTTATTTTGATTTTTTTTTCATTTAAATATCAAGGCATGCTATTTAAAAACAGGTAATTTCATCGAGAATTGCAGACCATTTTTAAAATTGAAAATGCAAAAAATATAAATTACATACAGTGTCACCAGTAGTAAAGTCCGCATCATATGGGATTTTTTTTTTATTAATAGCTTTATTCGAAATTTGACTTTGGCATCAAGTTCTGCTTCGATCGAGATGAAAATTAAGCAAAAAAATAGTAGTCACGTGATTCGCATTATCTGTCAAATTTTAATTTTTTCCAAAAAATAATTCAAAAGTGGGGTTATTTCTGAAAGTATCGAAAAATGTTATTAGAAAAAGTTTTGTTAAATGCAGTTTTTAGCCCACATGCAAAATTTCAGTTGCATAAGATAATTTTGATTTTTTACCTATATTTTGTAAATTGCACCACTTTTGCAAAATAAGACTCAACGCAACCTACATAAAACTTCTTAGTTTTGACAATGCTTTATTTCAGATACATTTTCTTTAAAGTAGCGCTATATTAAATGTGTGTTTTTCTACAAAATCAGAATTGGGCTATTAAAATTTGGTCGCATGTGATGCAAAGTTTATTTGTTTTTGACCCTGTATAAGGTAACTTCATAAAATAAGTAGTTTTTAAAACGCAGTTTGTGTCTGAAAGTAATACACGTTAACGTTATTATGACATAGCTCAATAATAAATTATAATATAGGGGTTTTAAATTAAATCGTTGAAAATAGATAAACTTTACGTTGTTAAACTAAAATTTATTTTCCACTTAAAAAACCCTTTACTGAAGACACTGTGTTCTTTTTTGTCTTAATATTAAGGTGTATTACTTTCAGACACAAACTACGTTTTCAAAAATACTTATTTTATGAAGTTACCTTACACAGGGTCAAAAACAAATAAACTTTGCATCACATGCGACCAATTTTGATTTTGTAGAAAAACACACATTTAATATGACGCTACTTTAAAGAAAATGTATCAAAAATAAAGCATTGTCAAAACTAAGAAGTTTTATGTAGGTTGCGTTGAGTCTTATTTTGCAAAAGTGGTGCAATTTACAAAATATAGGTAAAAAAATCAAAATTATTTTATGCAGCTGAAATTTTGCATGTGGGCTAGAAACTGCATTTAAAAAAACTTTTTCTAATAACTTTTTTCGATATTTTCAGAAATAACAAATAACCCCACTTTTGAATTATTTTTTGAAAAAAATTTTAATTTGACAGATAATGCGAATCACGTGACTACTATTTTTTTGCTTAATTTTCATCTCGATCGAAGCAGAACTTGATGCCAAAGTCAAATTTTGAATAAAGCTATTAATAAAAAAAAATCCCATATGATGCGGACTTTACTGGTGACACTGTATATTTTTTCTTATTTTTAGTCAAAAGTAAAATGTCGAGATCCCAAATAAACCCATTTTGTCCGACATATTCGTTCGAAATTTTAAGTAACTCCATTTTGTCGAGATCTCGAATTATGATGTTTGTTGTATATTTATGCGCCTATTATTAAACGGTTGTAATAAATTAAATAATTTTTAATAAAATAAACAGTATTAATGTAACATTCACAAATTAAAGATACCCAACAGATTTTATTAAAAAAAGTAATAACTAAGTAAATTAGAAAAAAATATCAAATGGCAAAATCTGTACAAAATATAAAATTTATAACAGTTTTAAATTAAAAACTAATAACATTATTTTGACAATAAGAGTTTAAAGTCTGCTTTAGAATCCATACCGAACGTTGTGTTTCTCTTACCCCCATGAGATTTCACTTTGTGCCGCACAGGAAAAGGCGCGAGAGTATACATTTATTCGCGAATATTATCCTCGCAACAATTTTTTTATCGGGTTTATATTGAAGTTAAAAAAAATTTTGCGGTACCTCAAGATCCTCCTAACAAGAACCTCACTTTTTTCAGTGCAATAAAAAATAACTTATTGTAATTCCTAATATATTTTTTTTATTATTTATAGTGAATATTTTAGTTAATCATAAACTTAGTTTTGAGGTCAGTGTTGTTCAGTATTTAGTTTAACAGACAGAAATACTGGTCTCACAACGAGACCGACAAATATGTAAATAGCCAATTTTATTAGGTTTTGTTGTAAAGTTGTGCGTGTACAGGTAAATGGATTTTATGTGACAGACTTTGCAACTTCGGTAACATATATGCTTCAACTCGACCAATGGCCATAGTTCTCGTTGCCCTGTCTTTTCCGAGCTACCGATAAAGGTCTCCGTCTCCTTACCCTTACATGTATTAATTTTCAATTCTTCAGGTTTTTTTTAACTTCTAACACAGTAAATTATAAAAATTCAGTTTATTTCCTACTAGCGTGTACCCAGCATGCGTTGCAACCCGCTGGTATAAATACAAACCCGATATATTAGTACCCGGCATGCCACTTTCTGAAATTGCACCCGTGCGAAGCCGGGGCGGGTCGCTAGTTATACATAAAAACCTTCCTTTTGAATCACTCTATCTATTAAAAAAAACCGCTTCAAAATCCGTTGCGTACTTTTAAAGATTTAAGCACACAGACAGCGACAGCGACTTTGTTTTATATATGTTAAGATAAATAAATATTTAAACAATCATTATTTAGTAAAAAAACGGTTTCGTAAATAAATTAATATGAATAAAAAACAATATATTATATTATTGCTGCGTGTAGAGGAACTTAATCGGTTGCCTGTGGGCTATGGCCGGGCTTACATAATGTATGCGCTACGTTACTTAAATGGGAAGCTTCGGAACCGTCGGGTTAATATGTACATCGGTCTTCCTTGGACATAAATAGACTTTAAAATCGTAAAATTCTTTGACCATCCGCATCTTACTGAGAGGATTTCCTCTACAACAACCATGAAAATCATTGAAATCGGTTATTAACATGTTGTGCAGTTCTCTTGTCAGTGTTCTTTATTTATTTATTTTTAATTTTAAGTGTAAAATAGTTAATTGAGTTTGGAGACTTTAGATATATTATTTGAGATGGCTGATGTCGGTGACAAGTTTTGATGGTTCGCATTAAAAATTGGCAAAACAAGAAAATCGATTTTTATTGGTTGACTAAAAATTAACATATTAAAAAACCTCCTTTTATAATTTAGTCAAAATGTATTGAAAATAAACGAAATTTTGATAAGATAATAAAATGGCAAATAGTGTTCGTTCTTAAATTATTTAATGTATATTTTCAAAGTTAAATAAATTATAATTAAAAGCAAATAATTGTGGCATATCGGACAAGTATGCAACTTTTTTTTGTATTGAAATACACAGGGATCCAAGCACAATGGATATCCTGGGGCGGGTAGACCACGACGGCCGTTTCGTCCTTGTTAGGACTCTACGGGCAGCCATAACCCAAGCCTTTTACTTTTTTCCTTTAAAAGGCTTTTATTACATCTTACCGCTGTTGTTGGGATTGCTTGGGTTATGTCTGCCCGTAGAGTCCTAACAAGGACGAAACAGCCGTCGTAGTCTACCCGCCCCAGGGTAACCATTGTGGTTGGATCTCTGTGTATTCCAATATAAAAAACAGTTACACACTTGTCCGATACGCCAAAATTATTTGTTTTTAATTATTTTCGCGGACACTATTATCTTCTATAAATTATAATTTTTATCAAAGACCATTAACACGCTGATTTTACATAAATCAGGAAAACAGCTGTTAATAATGTTAATGGTTTTAAATGAGTTTAAAAACTCAAACAATTTTTTTTGTTTTAAATAACTAAAATAATTCATATTTTTAAAACTTTGTTTACGTATATATGCATTTTCTTGTTTTTCCACATACATACATATGTTTAGATATAAACGCTTCCAAATATTTTGCAAAAATCATATGATAATTCCTAATTTGTAAATATTAAACATAATCAAAATTTTCTGTAGAAATATGAATGAAATTGTGGTTTTCGTGAAATATTTTGGATCGCGGGAATTTATAAAATTCCAAATTTAGTGGAGTTAAAAAATTTAGACATTTAATGGAATACAAATATACGAGTCCAACTATTACGAGCTATGCTACAATATAATTTAAAAAAGGCAAATCTGCATTTTGAAAAATTACCCACTGTAAAGCGGGTTTTATAATATTAGTTATATTGTTCTGGATTTGTCATAACTGCCGTCATAAAGATATCAAAAGTCAAACAATACTTGGTCTTTTTAAACGAAACAAATTCTTTAACTCCACGGTATTAAATTTTGTGTCATGCCAAATGTACTATACGTGTTTAAAAAAAATCATGCAGTTAACCTTTACTCTTAGATATATAGGTGTTGTGCATGTACAAAAGAGTGTTAGTGCTGTTATTTATAAAGACTTGTATTTATTATTTGAAAGATTTGTAGCGTTGCGATATCATCATATTCTTAAAGTAGACTTACAATTTTTAGGCTAGGTATTTCTACTCTACGTTAAAACCAACAGGCGATCGCATTGTCATATTATATAATATTAATGAACACCATGTGTTTGTAGTGTGTGGGGAGATATGGAGAACTATACCTAAGGAAATGGTGCCTGTTAGAGTTAACTGGTGGTGGAAATATTGGGCTTTACCAGGATATAGCGCATATAGTAACAATAGTGAACAGCAAGTTGAGGGCGACTTTTTGTTTTTGTCAAAACAATGGGAGCTTTACATTTTAAGGAAACGTGGGAATAAGTAAAATAAGGGTGTTTATACTTGCAGGTGCATTCAGGGTGCTACAAATTCCTGTGCGTACTGCAGCGTACTTACATGAGGATCTCAGAAACGGTAAGAGATATAGAGATGGTTAAATTAAGGCAAAGTTTCGTATTTTGGGGCTTAATAATTTGGCGCAAGAAAATTGTAAATATTTCAGATAGCTTCGGAGATATCCGAAAAAAATCGAAAATTTGGTTTTTCAATTTTTGCGTCTCAAATTTTTGACATTATTGACACTTTTCCATCACCGTTTTTTATGTTTTACAAAATGGCGTTATTAGTTTCAAGATTCGGCATTTCCTTCTTTAGATACGACCATCAAGTAAATTTTTTTAAATACTGTCCTGAAATTTCAAAGATGGTTTAAGGTTTTAAAAATTTAAAGGAAGTCCAACGTTTCGTCAAATAACACATCATCGGTATCCTTTTTTTACCATTACGGCCCAAGCAATTTTATTATCTTTAAGATTAAATATCATACACATAGGTAGTGTATTTTTTTATAAAAAAAATGTTTACTAGATATACTTGTTACTTGTTTTAAAATTTTGGCCCCCAACCTTAAGAGCAATCTCATGTCTTACGTATGGCTAATGGTAAATCTGACTTCTGAATAGAATTTTATTGAAATAAAAAAAAACACAGGTTTTAAGTACATATCTGCAATGTAACTTTGATATTTAATCCTAAAAATAATTTCCATGATAAATAAATAATAATTAGAAATATTGAAAATTTTCAAAAAATCCCTAAAACAGTGTTGAAAATTTCAGATCTGTTTTAAAAAAGAATGACTTGACGGTGGTAACGAAAGAACGAAACGTCAAATTGTGAAGCTAAAAAAGTAATTTTGAAGAACATAAAAACTGGCTGTGAAAAATTGTTTTTGTTTTCTTCCCAAACCAAAAATTGAAGCGTAAAAAAATAAAATCCAAAATTGATTTTTTCGGGTTTTGAGGACATATTCGAAGGTATTCAGAATATATACAATTTTTTTTTTCGCCAAATTATCAGGCCCCAACCATCTTCGTATCTCAAATACGCACAGGAAGTTGTAGCATGCTGTATATATAGCACTTTAAGGGGTATGTGATACATTATTGCACCAATCATTAAAAGATATTGAATAGGTAGGTACCCTTTTTTTTATTATCGACGGTCTTACCTCTATATCGTTTTTACGAGGTAAAATCTTTAAAATGAAGAGCTACTGTATAAAACTTTCAAAAAGAAATAGATACATGGGATTTAAAAAAAATTAAGGCATTATATCTATTTGGCTGTAATTCTAAATTCTAACGATATACTTAAAAAAAACTACTATAAGATTCCTTTTTAGGCCTGTATCTAACCATTGTATAGATTCGTCGCTAGCCAACTTAAGAAAAAAAATAAAAGCATATTTTTGTGATTTGTTTAGACGTAGAGAAATATGAAAATAATGTACAAAATTTATATAAAATCTTGTAAATGTAGAAACAAATATTATATAAAAGTTTTAAAAAATGCCTTCCCTGCCATCACGGGGTATATGCCACGAATGCGTTTCGTTTTGAGTGTAATCGTGATAAAAAAAATTTTGTCAAAAAAGTGGCCTTTACAGTTTTATGCTTTTCTTTGGTAATGAATTTTAGGACTAGTCTGGAATTTTTTTGGTTTGATAAGTTTCTTTAAAGTAATGTTACAGATATCGTTGAAAATTAAAATTTGGTTTAAGTATTTATACATACACCAGGGCTGAAGCCTTTGAAAATGGTAAAAAGCGAAAAAAAATAATAGTAGGATGAAACCCATTGGAAAAGGAAGAGAATATAACAAAAATTAAAGGAAAAATAAATTACGGGCGACCCGAGGTCGGGAAGTGGAAAGGGGTAGTTTTTAAGGGTAGAAAACGATTTATCTCGATTTCCGGCAAAACTACAAGTCCTATGGAAAAACGTTAAATGGCAGAGTTGTAGGTAATAAAAAGATATACAACTTTTATATTTACACTTTTTTCACATAACCTCAAAATTGATGTGAAAAATTCAAATAACCAAGTTTTTGGTTTTTTATTTTTATCTTTTACAAAAAAATGTTAAAAACGAAATTTGTTGAAAACTTACCTTTTTATGTCCTAAATAAACTGTAATTTTTTTGTTATTAATATCGAAAAAGCACCCTAATTTTCAATCGAAAATTCTCACGTCAAAATATCTGCTTTTTTAAAAAAAGTCGGTGGGCTTTTTGTTTGTTGAAATCTCTACTTTCTTATGGTGTAAAAAAAGTATACATTACTATGGTAAATGTTCTTAAAAAATGCAAAGAAACGAAAAGAACTCGAATCAAAAATTTTTTTTAATCATTATGTACAATTTTGAGCAGTGGCGTAGCGTGGTTGAAGGGGCGGAGGGGGCGAAAGCTTCAAAGGTAAGGGCGTAAATTTTCCTTATAGGTTAAAAGAGGGAAAAAATATAGCGCCGCAGGCGAAACTTTTTAGGGTGCCACGCCCTTTTTCAATGTTGCCTGATAGGAAAAATATAAAATACACAAGATTTTCAAGGAAATCACAAAAAAATTGATAATGTAAAAAAAAAAGTTCATCGTTTTCATGGCTCATTATGGGTCCTGGGGCGGGGGATTTTTACCCCCTTCTCTACGCCTTTTAAGGGGCGCCTCACTGCTAATGTATAATTTTGTTTCTTCAGTAAATTTTGGCCTGAGAAATAAAGTTTTTGTTTCGTCATAATGGTCACATGAAAACAGAATATGAACACGGCAAGGGGAATTTTGTTAAAACTCAAATATTTTATGCATATTACATAATAATAGGAGCATATATTCTCATTGGCGACAATAACACACTTTTAAAAAGATAAAATTTAGTCTCTGGTAAATTAGAGATTTCAAGCAATTTTTAATTGTTAAAGCAAAATAACTGAAAGAATACAAATTATTCGTCGTGGTAAAATTATAAATTAAATCAAGTAGTAGAAATAAAATAGAATCCCAAAATATGTAACAGGTTTATTTTATCTGTTTCTTTACTCTAAACCCCATAAAATACTTTAAAAACAAAAGGAAAGAGAGCTTCACAAAATATCAAATATCATATTTGCCAATATTCTTTTGATAATGGTCATCTTATAATATAAACAGAAACAAAGAACTAAAAAATAATAATAATAATAGTAATAAATGAAATAATTTTAAATTTTAACAACCAAAAATAAAAGATCTGCTAATGAAATTTAAAATATTACCATATTGGCAAATGGCCAACGGTACACTTTTGCCTCTGGCAACTGGGAGAGTGGGAAGGGGGCGCCGTTTGGAAAAGGTCTCAAAGGGCGGGGGGGGGGGGCGGTCGCCCCCCCTGGCCCCCTGCACGCTACGCCACTGATTTTGAGCTATTTATTAAAATGTATACTTTAATTACTCGAAAAACGTAAGAATCCATGTTACATTGATAAACAAAAAAATTACAAATCCATAAAACATAAAGATCGCAAAAACCATGCGAAAATAGTTGTTCTAAATATAATTAAAGGTAGGATTTAAAGGGGATTTCATCAAATTTATCATAGAAATGTATATTTTTTTACACCATCCGAAAGTAGAGATTTCAACGAACAAAAAACCCACCGACTTTTTTAAAAAAGCAGATATTTTGACGTGATAATTTTCGATTGAAAATTAGGGTGCCTTTTCGATATTAACTCAAAATAAGATGAAAAAATAAATATTTTATATCAAAAAAATTACAGTGTGTTTGGGACATAAAAAGATAATTTTTTCCAAATTTTGTGTATAAAAAATTTTTTTTGTAAAAGATAAAAATAAAAACCAAAAACTTGGTTAATTTGAATTTTTCACATAAATTTTGAGGTTATGTGAAAAAAGTGCAAATACAAAAGTTGTAGATCTTTTTATTACCTACAACTTTGCCATTTAACGCTTTTCCATAGGACTTGTAGTTTTGCCGGAAATCGAGATAAATCGTTTTCTATTTTAAAAAACTCACCTCCCCCCCACTTCCCGACTTCGGATCGCCCGTAATTTATTTTTCCTTTCATTTTTGTTATATTCTCTTCCTTTTCCAATGGGTTTCATCCTACTATTATTTTTTTTGGTTTTAAAAATTATCGACCCTGGTCTAACACAGTCGTTTGACATTAAAAAAAAATTAGAAGTCAGATTTAATTATTTTTATTTAAGTGCAGTGGGGTATCGCGAGCATGATCTTGCATTGGAGGGGAATAAATACATTGATCGATCCACAAACGGAAAATTTTGGAAGGATTATTATAAAATTACAGAAAATTGTTTATTCTTTTGCTTGTTTTACCTGACTACTGGGGAAAAAGTTAAACCCCGAAACAGTAAAGAGTTTGCGAGCAATTAATGAAGAACAAAATGTACCAGTTTCCGGTTTTATTCTGAAATATTTCAAAATTCAAATGCTCTGAGACCAGTATCAGTGAGCAACAACCTATATTTAGTGTGTCTGCTTAAGTTTGAATCATTTGGAATGCTTTTTTATTAATAATTTTACGAGAAAAAACTATTCTTCATAAAAACTTCTGCAGGGTCTAAATCGTTAAATGAAATAATCAAAATTTAACTTTAACTGTAACTCCGGTAATCACTGGCCGACAAAAAAAATTTTTTTTTATTGTAACACAAAGCTAAATAGCATCTTGTGGTAGAATGGACCTATCCAAATACGAAAATGAGAAAAAAAAAGTTGTAACACGTAACGTTTTCTTGTTACATTTATAGTACCACATTTAATGTTACAATATTTAATATCTATTGAAAAAATAATTTAAGAATTTTCTAACTGTGTATATTGACTATATTTAAATTTTTACACCTACTAAACATACCTTACATCTAAGAAAAACACAAACATTACAAATACTAACTTAACACACTAATTAAATTAAATTTTTTCCTTTTATGAGGGGTCATATCTTCTCATTTAAATAACCAACAGTAATCACCCATCATGGCTGGATCCCATCGTCCTTGATAGCGAATTTCCATTGTCCTGATATCATGGTGAAACCTTTCACCCTGCTCGTCACTGACAGCTCCCAAATTTTCAGGAAAAAATGACAGATGGGAATGGAGGAAGTGAATTTTTAATAACATTCGGGCACCAAGCGATTTGTAGGAACCTAAAAGTTCATCAACTAACTGTTGATAGTTTGCATCCATATTGTTGCCCAAAAATCCCCTTACTATACTAACAAATGAGTTCCATGCTCTGAGTTCCTGCCTGGTAAGCTTCTCTGTAAAGTTGACATCGTCCAGCAATTTTCTGATTTGTGGCCCAATAAAAATGCCTTCCTTTAATTTGGCATCACTTAACTGGGGAAATACTTGTCTTAGGTATTTGAATCCATCACCGTCTTTATTCATAGCTTTCACAAAGTTTTTCATCAGCCCAAGTTTAATGTGAAGAGGAGGCAGAAGGACTTTTTTGGGGTCTACAAGAGGTGCAAACTTAACATTTTGAGATCCCTGCTGAAATTCACTTCTTTGTAGCCAATCTTTTATTACATAATGCTGATCTACTGCACGACTGTCCCACAAACAAAGAAAACAGCAATATTTTGTAAATCCTCCCTGAAGTCCTACTAAAGTTCCTACAGTTCAGGGAATTTTTCTGTTATAAAATGCATCCATTTTAACCGTCCCCTAATTAAATTGACTACCTGCTAATGTAAAATGGTCTTATTAAGCTATTGAAAATGGTATGTATTGGGGCTTTCCGAATATTTTTTCTATTATTAGAAGGGTATTTCCATTTTAAAAATAAAGAGCTGACCTGTGTTAGAAAAATCTTGTCGGCCAGTGAATCAATTTTCGAAAAAATGTTACCTACATGAAGAGATAGCATTTATTTTCGGTTTAGAATTATCCCCTAAAGTTTTTGCTCATCATTTCCGAATACCCTGTAGTTTTTGCTCATCATTTCCGGACACCCCAGGCAGAACGTTTGTACTTTTGCATCCCCAGGTATTTTTTTTTAATGCTTTATCACGCTTTATAGTATTATATAGTTTTAAAACGTTTTTTCGATATTTGTAACATTTTTGTTAAGATATATTCTATTAATTTTCCTTACATCTACTAGGCTTAAATGTGTTCAAAAATACAAGTAGTAAGTGCCTTCTAAAAATTGACCACTTATGTCATATTTTATACAAAAATTGAACGTTTGGAACTGTTTCGAGTATAGACTTTGTTCTTTCCTGAGTTTAAATGGTACATCCCCGTATGGCAAGTTCTTTTTCATATCTCCTTGTAAAAATATTTAAAGAACTTCATTATACATATATATATATATTACTTACATTAAGCAGAAGTGATGAGAGTGCGATGATTGGCATTTTTAGATTTTTAGATTGCTGGTGAACTGATATAGAGATATATATTAATATTTTTTGTTTTAAAATTTATATCTTCAAAATAGAGCAAGCTACTGTAAAATCACATCACACGCATTTACCTCTAAAATAATGCTTCTTGCTTAATGTCAATCTTATTTCCAATGAGCTAATCCTGAAACTTTTACGTTTTTGTTTCCGCATGACTAAAAATTGTTATTTTTTTAAATTCCACCTGATTTATACAGTCACCGGTATGAAGTTGGCCACATATGGGAGGGAAACATTTTTAATGGGTAACTTAAGAATTTATTTTTGACATTAATTTGTCACCGTGACTACTCTTTTAGCGCGAAACTTTGTAAAAAATGTCAATGTTATGAAAATTGGTATTAGATGAATAGATATCGAAAAAGGTTATTTGAAAAAGATGTTTAAATTTTAATTTTATGCTCGTTCACAAAATAGGAAAAATAATTTTTATAACATTTAAAAAAATATATATCATTAATTTAATGAAAATGTGAAAATGAAAAGCCTATTAGTTAAAGATATTTGTTATTTTTTTAAAGTTTTTATTTAAGTTCAAGATTAGTTTACTATATTTAGTGTGGTCAGTTAGTATCTGACAACCGTATTTACCATTTAAAAAAATTCGGATTAAAATAATTCTAATTATTAGAAAACACGGTTCTGTGTAAGCATATTGTCCAAAAAAAATTATAAATAGTAAATATGGTTGTCAGATGACCACACTCAAGTATACATATTAGAAATCTAAATTTTAACAAACAAAAACGTGAAGTAATAACAAAAATCCTTAAAATAAAATAATACCTTGGTTTTCGATTATTTAACTCATTTTCATTAAATTAATGGAAATATAAGTATTATTATTATTATGTTAATTATTTGTAATATTTGTTACCTATTTATTTATTTTTCTGCCTTTCTTAAAAATGTAAATATCTTTGGAAAGTGTTAAAGCACAAAATAGGAATGTAAATTTCCTCATTTTTGGTGATAGTTCCAAAACTTTTTCATATATTTTATTTTCTTTTGAGTTATAGTTTTTTTTAGGATGCATAATTTATAACATAATAAAGGCATAAATATTGGATAAATATTTTTTGAAATGGTAAAAAATTATTTTTCGATTTTTCGCATCAAACTTTGTAAACAAGCATAAAGTTAAAATCTAAACGCCTTTTTCAATTAAATTTTTTTCGATATCTCGACATCTAATAACAATTTTCTGACAAAATATATTTTTACTATTTTCTCGCCCAACGAGTAGTCAGAAAATAAATTATTATGAATGAGATAATCGGCATAAAAAGTTTTTTCAATATTCCATCAACAAAATTTTTACATCTGTGGTCAACTTGCTGGTAAAACAGACGCCGCAGCATATATCCGCAATAATATATTTGAATTAATAGCTTGCTTTATTATAAACATATGTTTACAATTAAAATCATGCTTAAAGTATTAATATCTCCCTATTTTGTTCACAAAAGTTTATTAATTATAATAACCAAAAGTCAGGTAAAAGCTTTATTTTAATGTATACTACCTAAATGAGAAAAATATAATTATATAGATCGATGTTAGTTAAAATATACTTAAACATGATAGCGTTTACCTTAACTAAAAGTTACGAATAGCCTCTAATAGTATGCAATATTATCCAAATAAACTTTGCTGCTCTAGACAGTCCGATGATCTTTGTACTCACATAAAGCTGATACAGAACCCCAATTTATATTTTTCTATCTCTTTTATTTAATTGGCATATTTTACAATGCGATCACAGGTCGACGTCTTTAGCGCGAAATTTAACGCAAAGATGGTCTTCCTATGTGGGGTCTTGCTTTGCCGAATATGCTCAATTTGATTACAATAAAAGAATGTGAAAAATGCCAAGTATAACGTGAATTTTGTATTTTATACTGGGTTATTGAACAATCTGATGTTCAAAATGATGTTTTGAAATTTTTATTAAGACTTTTTTTGTTTATTGTAAAATGTTTTGCGTTTGAAAACTAAGTTTTCAGAAATCCTTTTATCGTGCACATATTATTTTACTGTCTGTATGGTATAATATTTAAAAATAATAAAAATGTAAAGTAAATTATATTGTTTTATTTCACAAATCTGCTGGATCTGTAGCATTTTTTTAAAGGTATGTTGTTTACCAGCCAATTTATTAAACCAAACCATATTTCTTTATATTATGAAAACTCAAACTTATTTTAATGAAGATAGTGACGAAAGTTGAGCGTTTTTGTAAACTCTCTGCGACTCGGGATAAATTTCGTAAAAATGGCGAATGCCTTGCTTTGTTGTAACCACTGTAAGTATAAAACCAATATACACACTTTGTATACGTGGCGACATCAGGTGGCATTACACGGAACTGAAAAAATGTCCAATATAATACATATAAGTCTACGATGCACGGGCACGGGAAGACAGAGACAAAAATCTCAGACCTTAGCAAATGGTATTAGCGGGGTAATGAGCTCTTAGCGTTGCACATCCCTCTGCCTCAAAACGCCCTTTTGCCGTGGCCGGATGTCTGTCTTCATCTACTCTTAAACAACCTAGAACGCCATGCCTTGTCGATTTAAAAAAGTAGTTGAGACAACCTTCTGTTCTCAGATCCTAGAAGTCCATGACTATCTTTCTTTGTGGTCCTAATCAAGCGACCTCTTTTTTCTTCTGTGCATGACGTAACTTAAAACTTAACCTACAATATATAGACAGATTTTTTTTTCAAAAGTTATTTAAGAATGAACTTACATGTTATTTTAAGGTAAATAGTTTAAATAACGAGTCAATATAATTTATAAGTTACGAATAATTCGTTTTACCTCAGGAAAATACCCAGAACAAGAAGCCACTTTTGTTGCCCGAATAATTTTTCAAAAACAATTATTTGCGAAAAAACAACCCAACAAAAATCTTCCACCAGTAGCAGTAGTAGCAGTTCGGACAATGAAGAAGCTACTAAAAAGAAAACTTCCAACAGTGAGGCACTCACACGGTTAAACAGTTTATTGCAGCAAATGGTTTCTGATGATGTTTCACAAAGCGGACCGAAACTGAAATTGGCTCAGCCAACCAATAAAAGAGTAAAGGAAGAAGATGAGGTTAAGAATGAATCAATTGGTCAGTTTGTATACTTATTTAAAAAATTACCAATTTTTAATTTTGGTTTTTTTCTCTTATATAGAAAAACAAGTTGTAAATGCGGTAAAAAATGTAGCGGAAACCCTGGGAGGCGATACTAAGCAAACTGAGTCTGAACTTCTTATGAAACTACTTAATCCAGTTGAAACAAAGGAAGGTTCAATTACAACTTTAAGGTGAGTTGTTTTGCGTCTTGCATATTTATAATAATTATAAGGATGCTGTGAAATTAAAAAACATTCTGTTATTGGTACATTCAAAAATAGTTTCAACAATCACACCAATCATTGTCCCCCTGATACCAATATATTTGGCGGCATTAGGGTCATTTCATATCAAACCAACCAAAATAAAAGGAGGTTTGGCAGATCACCTTACCGATTTTGATAATTTTTGGTACAATTATTCTACCCATCTAGTAGATGAAAAATCCAAAATTTTAAATTTTTCTGATAAGTAGTTTCTTTTTAATTGATTTTTAAAAATCAAAAATAATGACCATTTTTCCAAAACATATACTAAAATAAATCAATATATCTCAAGAACTACTTACACTAGAGCAGTGAGTAAGGTCTCATTTAAGGTCTTGAAAATACCTTTTAAATGAGGTACCACTCAATGAAGGTGTTAAAAAAGAAATTGAAAATTTTGAAAAAAAAATTTTTTTTTCAAATTTCTCAAAAAAGTATTTTTTTATTTTTTTCAAAAAATTATATTATTATTGTCCATATTTTAGCAAGATATTCACCAAATTTCGGAATGGAGAAATGATGGGTTCATCAGGAAAAAAAATATTAACAATTTGAAAACATAGCAAAAATTACAAAAAAGTGTTGTTTTTTTTAATTTGAAACACCATTTTTCAGAGTTTACTGAGTTTACCGAGGTGTTTAGAAAGTTTGGTAAATTGTTAACTTCCTTTTGTGTTTTTAAAGTAAGGCCTTAACAGAAACCTAATTATCCTACCACCCGTCCTCCTCCACATTCCCACCCACCTTCCTAGAAAAAAAAATCCACAAGATCATAAGTTTTAATATTTGCCATTTTTTTTCAAGCAGTACTTGCTGACACGCGCATATATCTAATTTGGTAAGTATTCTTTTACCTCTCCCCCTACCATCCTTGGTTGTGTTTTCTGCAAGAAAATACCTGCAATGATCAGTCCAATTGAACAACTTTTCAAATTTGCCCAAGAAAATATAACAGGTAGTGCGTGGAACAAAAAGCACAGGAACTTGTGAGGTGTTCTGAAATTACTAGATACCGACCGAAGGTTCGGTTTCGGCTAGTTTCGGCCAAATAATCTAGTTTCGGTGACAGTTTCGGTTTCGGCCTAACCTTCGGCCATGCCGAAACTCAGTCTTCGTGAATTGTCGCGTACCGTTCGGCTAACTTTGGGTGGGTTCGTAGGCAGTGTTGTCTATATAAATAGATTTTGTCTGTCGACTTTTTTTTTTAGTGGGAAGAGTTCAATCCGTTCCCAAGATCGATCTCGTCCTATATAAAATAAATTAAATTTCAGTATACTATAAAATTTTTAACATGTATAAATAAGTTTCGGTTTCGCCCGAAATTGAGACCAAGACCTAAGATTCGGTTTCGGCCGAAACTGAAAATATTGTTTCGGTCGGACACTAGAAATTTGAAAAAAAAGTTTTTTTTTCAAAATTTTTTATGTTTTTTTTTAAACACCTAGATTGAGTGGTACCTCATTTAAAAGGTATTTTCAAGACCTTTTAAATAAGACCTTACTCATTGCTCTAGTTTAAGTAGTTCTTGAGATATATTGATTTATTTTAATATATGTTTTGGGAAAATGGTCATTATTTTGGATTTTTAAAAATCAATTAAAAAAAAACTACTTTTCAGAAAAATTTTAAATTTTGGATTTTTCATCTACTAGATGGGTAGAATATTTGTACCAAAAATTATCAAAATCGGAGAGGTCACCTGCCAAACATCTGGTTGATTTGATATGAAATGACCCATTAGTACAACATATTTTTTACTTTTCCAGTGACATAATCAAAGGGATGAAAATTGAGAGAGAAACCAAACCTCAGCAGTCCAAAGCAGATCAGGTTAGAAAGATTCTCCAGCAAGTCAGTACAAAAGGTAGAATACCTGCTGATAGATCTCAACTCCCAAGACGGCCTAGGCTTCCTGCTATGCAAGTTACAAGAGAACTGTAAGTATGCAGTAAAACGCATCGGCGAAAATTTTAGGTGCATTAAAGAAGACTTAAAAGTCACTTAACAAAAAAGTAAAATATTTATGTTGAGTTATAGAAAGATTACAAACATTAATTAACTAATTAAACAATTTTCATTGTGTGGCATCAATGATATTGACTGACGTGTACGGGCAAACATTTGGCCGATTTTTTAGTTATAAATGACTTACTTTTTTAAAGTGAAAAAAATTAATTTTTGACCACAAATTATTTATGTTTTATACTATACCTACTTATTGTAGATAATTCGAAAAAGTTAATGAAAAACCAGGAAAAAGACCCCTTGAATTTTTTTCTAATTTTTTGACTCTTGCATTAACATCTAGATTAACATTATATACAGCGTGATCAATTAAGGGAGCGGCTATATCTCGAAAGCCATTTATGTTAAATTATTAATAAAATCAGTCAATACGATTTTGATTTAAAATATTATCAACTTCCTAACTTCATTGCTAGGGGGCGCATTTGCTATCATGTAACTAAAAGTGACTGATTTGCCCATATATTTAATAAACAATGTAGGTCTGAAACATGCCACATACAATCTTGTACAAATACAATGTTTAATACTCTAAAAATTATTTAACCATTTTTTCTTTAGTTACCATGACAACGACAGTTTTAAGGGTAACAATTCAAAGACTGTAACTTCGGTTTGCCTTTACCGATTTTTACAAACGATGGCTCAACTTAAAGGTATTTTCAATAGGATTAAATTTTATTGTAACCAATGCTAATATTAATTTGTTTGCTCCACAATAGGGGGCGAGTCATATATCAGTCATATAGGTACGCAACTAATTTAAATACAACCCTATAGCTTGTTTTACTCTTTTTGATAGATTATTCGTTAAGAAAGAGTTATCAGAAAACCTGAGGGCGTTCTCTTTTGTTAAAAAATTATTGCAAAAATAGTTAGGGGGTGTTAGCAGTTTCATATTATTTGATTCCCTAAAAATAATTAGCCGACTCTTAAGACACCAAAAATTGTTAAAACTATAAGTTAAAGTTTTTCTACCAAGTGGAGTACTATAATGGCTACTAAATGGCATCAAGAAATATTTTTTTTACTATAATGATTTAGACGTTTATTTAATACAAAATTTGTTATGTACAAGTAAGCAATTAATACTAATTAAAGATGTAAAAATAAACATTCTTGTCTTCTGCTGAAACCTAAGTTTTAACAATTTTTTGGGTTTGATTTATAGCAGAGTAGTAGGTACAGGGTCATCCAACCAGGACTGAACAGGGTCCTATTTTTTGAGTTTCCCTGTATTTTTATTTAAACCAATATAGCCATTTAGTTTATGCTTTGCCGTAGAATCTAAAATTACCATTTAAAAAGCGATCTGACTTAAAACAAAGGAACTGTGGCATAAAGTTGTTGTTTTTTCAATGGAACACCCTGTATATTATTTATTTTTATGAAACGCCCTTCTTTTCTGATTTCATAAATATACAGTTTGTCCATATTAGCTCAAACCGTTTTTAAGATATGAGCAATCAAACATTTAAAAAGCTGTATTTTAATGCATCGCAATTACGGGGATTTTCTTTTCCAAGGCATTCTAGACGTATTAAGCTCAAATGAATACAGCTTTTTAAATGTTTGATTGCTCATATCTTAAAAACGGTTTGAGCTAATATGGACAAACTATATATTTATGAAATCAGAAAAGAAGGGCGTTTCATAAAAATAAATAATATACAGGGTGTTCCATTGAAAAAACAACAACTTTACGCCACAGTTCCTTTGTTTTAAGTCAGATCGCTTTTTAAATGGTAATTTTAGATTCTACGGCAAAGCATAAACTAAATGGCTATATTGGTTTAAGTAAAAATACAGGGAAACTCAAAAATAGACCCCTGTTCAGTCCTGGTTGGATGACCCTGTACATGATATATTAATAATTTTCAATGTGTCTTCACAAGAGGTGATAGTAATGTGTTTCCACCGTTAATGTCTGATGTGGAATTATCAATGGAATGATTATTGGTCCACATATTTTTAAAGGTAATTTGATAGGCGACTACAAAGTCTGGCTAGCATCTTAACATTTCATTTGTCGGGTCGGGATTACTAGAAAATATTGTCTTGGAATCACGAAGAAATATGTGGTTGCAGTAGGACGGGTGCTCAGCCCATTTCTCCCGCAGAGTACAAAACCACCTAAATCAATAATTTTCCGGCCGTTGGATTGGTAGAGGCAGTTTGTTTTAATGATGCCCTAGGTCTCCCGATTTAAAATGCATGGATTGCTATTTATAGGGAAGAATAAGAAGACATTAATTAGCGCCCCCTATGGTGGAGCAAAAAAATTAATCTTAGCATTGGACAATAAAATTTAATCGTGAAAATACCTTTAAGATGAGCCATCGTTTGTAAAAATCGGTAAAGGGAAACGCGTTAGAATTTTAAATTCATTGAATTGTTACACTGCGTTTTTTAGAGTATTGAACAGAGATTGTATGAAGCGTGTTTTAGACTTACATTGTATATGAATGAAATATATTGGAAACTCAGCTACTTTTAGTAACATGACAGCAAATAAGCCTCCTAGCCTAGCAGTGAAGTTAGGAACTTGAAAATATTTTTAATCAAATTCTTTTGACCGATTTTGTTAATAATTTTTTGACCTCATAGTTCTGTTGTGGCATGGCTTTCGATATATATATATATATGATAATAATATAGCCTTAACTGATCACCCTTGAAAATCCGAATAGCTGTGGAACTATTTTACTTTGCCACACTTAGTCGTGGTATGTATATATTATTGCAAAAGAAAAATGTTGTTGCTATTACTTACATAATAATATGTATATATTTTTATAAAATGTAGTGCATCAATTACAAATAAAACAATACTGTTAACTTCAAAGTAAACAAATAAAAGTTTGTAAATGATACAACAAAATACCTAAATCATTTGGCAAAAACAAAGCTTCAGAAAAAAGGGTTCTAATACAATCATGTAGTAAGTTATAATAAAATATTTAAAATAATAAATTAGACAAAATATTGCCCCTAAAATATTGCATTTAAACTAGTCTGTCTTTTCATCTAAATTATTTGGGCTTAAATCTAGCTTGAGGCTTTCTAGGAGCTGGTTGCCTCTGTCTAGCCAAAAAAGACTGCCCTTGTGCAGCTAATACTGCCAGTCTTTCGTCGGCCGCCTCCCTTTGAAGAACCCCACCTAATTTGTAAAACGCTGCTGCCAATAGGCGTTCTTCTAAAGGCCCCATAGAAGCTGGCCTTACCCTATTGCTTTCAGCATTATCTAGCTGAGTAGCTACTTCTCTTGCCCGCTCCAAATTTCTCTGATATTTTGCTTGAGAAACTTGCAGCTCATGCTCTTTAGCTGCCAATGCTTCTTGTAGCTTTTTAACTGCAGTTGTGGTTGTTGTGCCTGAAGCTTCTCCAGAGCCCCCTCGAGCCTCTTCGAGTTGAGCCTCAAGTTTCAGCAAAGTTTGGTTCACAGTGCGGTTTTGCTGTTGTAACTTCTCTGCTCGGCTTAAAGCTTGATCCAAGGCAGACTGTTTGGCATCAAGCTCTTGTTGCACGTTTCTTAGAGTTTTGTTTTCCCTTTCCAGAAAGCGTAAGCGCTCTTTCAACTCCGCGGGAGTCAGTTCCTGAGATACTGCGGCCCCGGACTCACTTTTTACATGTCCAAGTTTCAATTCTTCATTTTCCTCTCTTAATGAATCTCTTTCCAATAAAAGCCTGTCTCTTTCAGCTTGTAAAGCAGTAACTTTGGAGTCTAAATTCTCAAAGTTGAATTGCACTTTATCGGCTTTTTGGGCTTCCTCATCTAACTTCTGCTGAAGCTCTACTAGCTGACTCTTGTAGGTTTCACATTGATTTCTCCAGCTGCTGTTTTTTGACAGCTCCTCTTCCATTTCCATATTTTTTTGCAGATATTCCATATTTTTCTCCTCCAATTTTTGTACTTGTTTTTTTAGGTCTTGGTAGTTCTCTAACCTTTTTTTGTATGATGTTAAGGCTTGCTCTAAATCATTTACTTTGCCTGCTGATTCAGATAGAGCATCGACTTCATCCTTCAACCTTGAGGAATCACTGGCAGCAATTTGAAGCTCAGCTATCTTCTCCTGATACGCTAACATTTGTTTTTCTTGCTCTAACAATTTAGCTTTAAAATCGTCCCTCATAATTTCTGCTTTAAAAAGTTCTTCTTTCAATAACTCAATTTGTTTTCTTGCGTCAGGACCTTTAGCTCTGGTTTCATTTTGCTGCAAGTCTTGGCACTGGACTTCTAAGTTTCTTTTCTCTTCTTGCAGTATTTGAATCTGCTGCTCTAAGTTCTGGCATTGGCTTGAGAGAGCTTCTCTAGCTTCATTGGAGGCGTCTAGGTCAGCTACTAACTTAACCATTTTGGCATCGCTATCCAAAACAAGCAGGCTTAACGTAGACCGCCCTGGCCCTGCAATAACTTCCTCAAGCTGTTGAATTGCTTGCATAATATTTTGTTGAACTGTCTCTTCCATCTCCATCATTAAGGTGATGTATTCTTGTTTTCTTTCACAGTTTATTGCACATCCTAAAATAATAAAATGTAAATAAATATGACCTACTTACACATTCCAGTATTTACTTTAAATTATTTATGGCCTTTATTTACCTAAAATAAGTCTTAGCAGCTTTGCCAATTGCACAGGGTCGTTGCTCTCCCCAATTTTATTAACGTCTGGCTTTCCAATCTCTAATATTTGCATTTGCAACACATCTTGATAATATTCTATCACTGCTTCGGCAATTTTTTTCAAGTTGCTTACTCTCAATCTCCAATTTGTCCCCACGTCCTTCTTAATTTTTGGTTCCAGCTTGCCGAAGTGATGAGGTTCTATTTGTAAGAGGACTTCCAACATTCCTACCCCATCACAGATATCGGAAATGCTTCTTGTTCGGTTGGGGACAATTTTTTGAAGCCATTTTACAAGGCTTTTGCACATACTTTCTGTTGGATCCATATTCGGTTTTTAATGAATTGGGAACAAATTTATTAAATTAAATTATATCATATTAATTATCTTTTTGTACTGCACGGGTATGAAACCGAGATGCGAAAAGTCGCAACTGTCACTTGTCATTAAAGTCAATGGTTACCATGGTCACGCACTACAAAAGATGGCGTCTCTTTCAAGGAAATAAACAAGGTTGACTCAAATTAAAATACATATGCCAATGGCAACCAATCACATTGCTTCATTTCTTAACCAACCTGTTTGTGTTGATTTGTGTTCGTCCTTGCTCCTTGCAGTCTTTTTAATGGAGTATCACGGCGGTTCGCCGATGAATTTTTTTGTAATTTTCTCGGTAGTTTTCAAGATCTTGCTGAGAATGAGAATGAAAAAGAAAATGTAATTACCTGTCTCGGTAAGTTTTGGATTAATATATTTTACATTATACCTATTTTTAAGGATCTAAAAATAATAGGGTTCCAATTTTCCATCAGGTAAAGGTCAATGACTCTAAATTTTTATTTTAAAATAAGTTGTTCAATTTTTTTCTTTTATCTCTGGCAGAAGTAATTCAATTATCTTGGAATGTAGTTCTTCACTGATTAATGTAAATAATGCTTTGTGTCGTATTATCATATCATGAGTTTGTATCGAGAACTTTTGGCAAGTCTGGAGAGAAGACTCGAGCTTTTCAAACCTAACATTATATTATCACATAAAGGATCTTTAAAGTTTATATTTAAGAATACTTTTTAGGGCATTGTATGGCTTATATACAACTGAAGTTATTCGGTTAGCTCATCGTTGATTGACTACCTGAAGAATTTTACGACTAATAAAATAACATTCGTAGAAGTGATATTGTTAAGTTGTGTGGTTAGCTAATTTTCCTTTAACATCTTTCTGTGACCTTGTATGAAATTGATGAAATACACAACTCTTTATTCTTTTTGATTTCAGGTGTTGATTTATACAAATCGAATGAAAAAAACTGTAATATTATTTTATTTATTTTATATACTTATTAAAATATGTACCTACCTATATTTAAATGATTTTGTGCAATAAAAAAGTTACACTAAAGTTTGTTTTACTAAAACTAAGGCTCAAGAATTTCGATATCAAGGTAATTTAATATTTTGGCATTTAAACTTTGTTATAAATAATTTTTAATAAAAATACGTTTTTATTACAAATCGTGCAGTGCTAATTGTATTTATTGGTAATGAAAACGTATTTTTTATAAAATTACTTACAACAAATTTTGAATTTCAAAATATTAATTTGACCTTTAATAAATGAAAACATATGATTGCTTCCCCCTACCCCCCTTCCGCCATTATTAGTTCAGACCCACTACACATGGCGCCACATTCGCATCTATCTGATGTCATTTCAAAGTCACGGCGGCATCGACCAATTAGCACGTTTATAGCGTTTCTCTTTATTGGAGTTCTGTGTTGTACTGTTTATAAATAATTAATTGCTTGAAAAATAATCACATCTCTAATATAGGTTAGATTACAGTTCTGTCACACGTCTGACGTCGACGTATCAGGACGTCATCCGTCATTATTCAATGTTCTCGTAAAAATCAGCTGTTGAAATTCGTCGACAAGTTGGATTGTAGGTTTTACATTCGATTTTTAAAATTTCTTTGTTCCAGAGAACCTCAGAAAATTGACTTGTTCGGAAGTGAACCTCTTGGCATTTTCACTGACAAATCATCCATGAAAGAAAGTCCTTCCTTGCGGACCTGGAAAAAACTGCACGAAAGGGAACTAAAATTAGCTGTGACACATCCTCCCGCAAATTATTTCCAAGAAATTATTTTATGGACAGAACAGGGCAAATTTTGGCAATTTCCTATTAACAATGAGTTCGGTGAGTTACATTATTTATTCTGTTGTTGCTTGGTCCGTTTAAAAAACTAGTTATTTATTTATTTTGAAAATATTACTTTATAATTTCTAGGTCTCGATGAAGAAGCCAAGGTTTATTTTGCTGATCATGTATTTCTTGAGGAACATTTGGAACCCTGGTGCCCCTCAAAAGGGCCTTTAAGACATTTTATGGAATTAGTTTGTGTAGGTCTATCAAAAAACCCATATTTGACTGTTGAAGCAAAGAAAGAACATATCGAATGGTACAAAAACTACTTTGAGGATAAGAAAAAATTGTTGCAGGATGTGGGTGCTATTGCAGGTGGAAGTACTACGCCAAAAAGTATTGATAAGGAGTAAATTTATGTAAGTTTAATTATTTTGTAAAATATTCCTTAGTGCATACTCATTGCTAAATTCGTTGTTATGGTTTTCTTAAATTTAAGAATTGTGTTTACCTAAACCTCACTGCTGCTATGTTAAATTTTTAAAAGGAACGCTCAACTTAACCGTTGGCTTGCTTTACTCTGCTGTTTAAAAAGAATCTTAAAGGAACTCTGCTACTATCACGAGTACCATATTACACCCTTTAATTTTCTGTGTACCACGTTACTGCTATCCAATATTTCTTTGTGGTGTTTGTAAACAAAACAAATTTTGTTCAGATTCAGATTTGATTTGATTTTAAATATATGCGGCATAGGAGCTTACAGATTACAGAATTTAAGTTATTATGGCTTCTTCAAAATCTTGTGATTCCGGTGGGACAAAAGTCTTGAATACCGTAACTAAGGAGCAGTTCATAAAGGAAATTGAAGAGTCCAGATTAACACATGGAGAAAGTGTCTTAAATTTTCCTTTTAACAAATCCCGTTGTAGAGTTTTATCCAAGAATGATAAAATTTGCGAAGGGACAAAGGGAATTCTTTACTGGATGATAAGGGACTGCAGAGTTCAAGACAATTGGGCTATGCTTTTTGCTCAACGATTAGCTTTGAAGAACAAACTGCCTATGTTTGTGTGTTTCACCCTCTTTGAAGCCCACTATTTGTATCCAACTAAAAGACACCAACAGTTCTTAATTAATGGGCTCAAATATGTTCAAAAAGAATGCAAAGAACTAAATATTCCATTCTACTTATTAAATTCTTCCATTGAAGACCTTTCAAAGATGATTCTAAGGTATGATCTAGGAGGTATCATTTGTGATTTTAGCCCTCTAAAGAAACCTCAAGAGTGGATTAATTCTCTCCTAAAAGCCCTACCCGAAAATGTTCCTTTAGTTCAGGTAGATGCTCATAATATTGTCCCGGCATGGGAAGCTTCTAACAAGCAAGAACATATGGCTAGAACAATAAGACCAAAAATTCTAAATAAACTATCTGAATATTTAACTGGTTTTCCACTAGTTGGCAAACACCCTTTTTCAGGAAAACTTGATGTTGAATCTTGTGGTTTTGAAGAAGCTTTGACGTCATTAAGAACAGTTTGGAATGTGGATGCTGTACCAGATATAGACGCTGGTTCTCATGCTGGCTTGGAAATGCTTTATTCCTTCCTAACAGAAAAATTAAAATACTATGGGATTTCTAGTAATGATCCTTCCAAAAACCACACATCTAATTTGTCTTTTTGGTTAAATTTTGGATATGTCGCTCCACAACGTGTTGCTTTGGAAGTTAAAAGTGTTAAGACTCTTTTTAAAGAACAGGTGGAAAAATATTTAGAGGAACTAATTGTGCGAAGAGAGTTGGCTGAAAATTACTGTTTCTACAATGAAAATTATGACAATATAAATGGTGCTTCGGAGTGGGCTCAAAAGACTTTAAAAGAACATAAGTCAGATAAAAGAATGTATGTTTATACAAGAGAGCAATTTGAAACTGCTGCTACCCATGATGAGTGCTGGAATGCTGCACAAATACAGTTACGTAAAGAAGGAAAGATACATGGATATTTGCGTATGTACTGGTGTAAAAAAGTTTTGGAGTGGACTAAGTCTCCAGAAGAAGCTATAGAGTTTGCACTGTGGTTAAATGATACATTTGCATTAGATGGTAATGATCCAAATGGCTTTGTTGGTGTCATGTGGTCAATTTGTGGAATTCATGATCAAGGTTGGAAAGAAAGGGACATTTTTGGGAAAATTCGTTTTATGGTGGACTACAGTTTAAAGAAAAAGTATGACATGAATGCTTATTGTGCTCATTACGGAGTTGGAATGAAAAGTACTAGCAAGAAGGCTGTTAAACGTAAAATATCTTAGAATCTAATCGTTTCAGTTGCCATAGGCTGATAAACAATAAGACTGACGTTTGGTACAAAATTGTTTGGCATTAAGCAAAGTATAATAATTTATAATGTTTTTGGTTATGTTTCAAGTAGGCACCTTAAAGATTATTGATTTGTATTTTATGTTATAATAACCAATTGTGTACTACTGTAACTGTCTTTATGTATTTATAACTATTGCAAGAAAGGATGTCACCTGTAAGTTTTTTATATTTGTTCAAGTAAAATCAGTAAGTTTGCATAATAAAAATGTTTAAGCATAGGTATCCTCAATTTTTTTTTACTCTCCTGAAAAGCAGTGTGTCCTGGTGAGAAGTGAAGAATTGTAAAACGTTTACTAGATCAGATCAGATAAACATGTTTCTCATTTATGTAGGTCTGTCTGACTGTTGGCGTGAAAGCTCAAAAACTACTTAATAAACATCGAAACGATTGTGATACCCATGAGCCATGATCGACCGCCAAGAGGTTTGGTCGGACGTGGCAAGGATAATAGTTATCCGATTTTCATTACTATACAGCTATAATATAAAAAAATTTAGTATCCTCTGATACAAATATTAAAATATTATTGTTTGACGTCACCGCTACGGATTTGCTACGAACGCCAGCGAAGTTTATAAATCCCTTCTATCATTTCATCAATCAATGTTTTAACTTGCAGCGCCAATATGAACGCAGAGTTAAAAAATATATTAGCAAATAAAGTGTCAAAAGTTAGCTGTCATTCTTTTTATATATAAAACAGTCTTCTTTTGTAAAATTTGTTATTCTGTGGTGACCAAATAAAACCATAATTTAAAAATTCGCCCTTTGTTTTAATTTAAATAAACAGTAAATTCTATTAGGCATGTAAACATGTAATCGATGATTTTATACATATCTACATCATCTTCACGTTTTCCAAATTTGAAAAATCAATTAATTTCGTTTAACTCCAAGAGATTGAATTTTGGTGGTCCCATTTTTAACAAAGAATGAATTAATCCAGACTAAAAATACTGTTTTGGTTTACTTAAATTAGACGTTAGACATGGTAGATAAATATTTTGCTTTATTTTCAGGGGCTGCCACAGTTGAATTGACCACAATTGATGACTGTCGCTGAATCTGTTGTAGGTATCCGTATATTTTATTCATTAAGTTCACTCTTTTCCCTTGTAGAATGTAATAATAATAAAATAATAAAAACAGTATAATTTGTTTCATTTGATCGGATTATTTGCACAATCTGACAACATCGCACACAAGCGCATAAATGGCAATACCGTATAACGGTGCAAAATTTTCTTATTTTAAAGGACATTCCTATTAAGCCTGAGACAAATTTCCCTAAATTTTCGGAAAGTTTGCACAATCTGGCAACATCGCAAATATCAGGAGCTGCGGAATATACCTCCTTGCATTTCTGTACTCCTGATACAAAATTAAAATTTTATTTCTAAGGGAATTTAACATGAACTCTTAAAAATTTTGATTTTGTATCAGGATCACAGAAGCGTGAAGAGGTAATTTTTGCTCCTGATGCAGTGTTGCCAGCTTGTGCAAAATTTTAAAAGGCATTGTTATAAACGCTCGATACAATCTTTCGTTGCAAAATCTGGCAACATCGCAAATATCAGGTTCTGCGGTATATACCTCCTTGCATTTCTGTACTCCTGATACAAAATTAAAATTTTATTTCTAAGGGAATTTAACATCGAAATCTTAAAAATTTTGATTTTGTATCAGGATCACAGAAGCGTGAAGAGGTAATTTTTGCTCCTGATGCAGTGTTGCCAGCTTGTGCAAAATTTTAAAAGGCATTGTTATAAACGCTCGATACAATTTTTCATTGCACAATCTGGCAACATCGCAAATATCAGGTGCTGCGGTATATACCTCCTTGCATTTCTGCACTCCTGATACAAAATTAAAATTTTATTTCTAAGGGAATTTAACATCGAAATCTTAAAAATTTTGATTTTGTATCAGGATCACAGAAGCGTGAAGAGGTAATTTTTGCTCCTGATGCAGTGTTGCCAGCTTGTGCAAAATTTTAAAAGGCATTCTTATAAATGCTCGATACAATTTTTCGTTGCACAATCTGGCAACATCGCAAATATCAGGTGCTGCGGTATATACCTCCTTGCATTTCTGCACTCCTGATACAAAATTAAAATTTTATTTCTAAGGGAATTTAACATCGAAATCTTAAAAATTTTGATTTTGTATCAGGATCACAGAAGCGTGAAGAGGTAATTCTTGCTCCTGATGCAGTGTTGCCAGCTTGTGCAAAATTTTAAAAGGCATTGTTATAAACGCTCGATACAATCTTTCGTTGCAAAATATGGCAACATCGCAAATATCAGGTTCTGCGGTATATACCTCCTTGCATTTCTGTACTCCTGATACAAAATTAAAATTTTATTTCTAAGGGATTTAACATCGAAATCTTAAAAATTTTATCGAAATCTTAAAAATTTTGATTTTGTATCAGGATCACAGAAGCGTGAAGAGGTAATTTTTGCTCCTGATGCAGTGTTGCCAGCTTGTGCAAAATTTTAAAAGGCATTCTTATAAATGCTCAATACAAGTTTTCGTTGCACAATCTGGCAACATCGCAAATATCAGGTGCTGCGGTATAATACCTCCTTGCATTTCTGTACTCCTGATACAAAATCAAAATATCATTTCTAAGGGAATTTAACATTGAAATCTTAAAAGTTTTGATTTTGTATCAGGATCACAGAAGCATGAGAAGGTAATTTTTGCTCCTCATGCGGTGTTGCCAGCTTTCACAATAATTCCTTAGTTTTAAGGACATTTCTTTTAAGCGCCTCATTTCTGTATTTACGATAAATACAAAATTTCCGTTTAAAGTGAAGGTTAGTTAAATAAAACAAGGATTTGAGTAGATAAAAAATGTATTTGTACACATTTTAAATAGTTTGTTAAACAGTGTGCGTAAAATTTAAACTTATGGCTATAATTTATGTCAACAAATATATTTTAATAACATTTTAAGATATACCTACGGTTAGATAGAAAAATTAAATTGGATTCAGTTTCAAATATACAAAAATGTCAACATTATCTTGTTTGGCATCTTTCATATCGTCGCCGTCATATGAAAAGTGCCAAAAAAAGTCCAAAAAAGGAAATTTTACAGGAGACAAGAAAAACGGTTTGAAGCTATGAGTAAACCTCAGCGATTTCTCTTGATTATCATTAGAAGCGCGGACTTACACAATATTTGTCGAAACTGTTGGACTTGCCCGCATTTTATTTGTGAGTACTAGATGGTAATAAAATTCGGAATTCTACAGAAAGTGCACTTTTCATATGACGGAGACGATATATCTTAACTTAAATGGTATTTTGATAGCAATGTAACATTAAACAAGAATTCTTAATAGTAAATAAGTAAACATTTCGTCAAATGTTCTTTAGTTCTAACATCCAAATCCGATGAGAACAATTTCAAGAGAATTATATCCACTAGAGAGGTTAAACAATTTAGTCTATCTAAAATTTAGGACTTGTAGACAGGGGCGTACCCACTGGAATCTTAAATCCCCCTTCACTATCAAAGTAATGCAAGGAAATAATTTAGTCTATCAAAAATTAAGGACTTGTAGACAGGGGCGTACCCACTGGAATCTTAAATCCCCCTTCACTATGAAAGTAATGCAAGGAAATAATTTACACAATTTACTTGTATTGATATTGAATAAGAGAAAAATTCCTTAACAATTACAGCACAGCAGCAAGAATGATGGCCACGATACGCTACGCTACTGCTACTAGGTCAATTATTTGACGCAACAAACTGACTTACTACCCGTTCTAACTTTCATAGTGGTCTATTTTTTTTAACCCCTTTAGTGAATAAACGGGTTCATTTTTAAATAGATGGCATTTAATTTAAAAAATATGTGAAATTATGTGTAAATATTTGAAAAAAAAAAACATTTTTTGAAACCATACATCGGGGGTGCACCGTCAGTTCTCTCCCATGTTAAATTGTAGTAATTTTTTGAAGGTCCTTCGCAGACCAAATTTTATTATTCTTAATAGGATTATTAAGAGTTATTTCAAAAAACTCATTGTAAGATTCTTAAATATGGCCCTGATACATACTGCAATGAAACCAACAGTTATGATAATGTGAAATGTTACAGGCCTTTTTTCTTATTACTTTTAACATGTTTTGTATAAGAGCAAAAACAATCAAAAAAATTACCTTGTCGGACTTCCATTGTCTTTATTTTGTTACTTAACACAACGTTTTGGTTAGTTAGTATCTCTAACCGTTTTCAAGTGTAAACTAAATTACAATTCTAAGGCTACTGTCTTAAATACTATCCATGTGCAATGAAGCTTGATGACTCCGCCTACGTGCTTATTGGAGTGTGAAGTTTGAGCTGTTGGTTTTGGACAAGAAGAGGCTTCCAGATATTGGGGATATCTATACTTGGTTTACTAAATATATGTGTATTTTGATTGATGAAAGCTGTTCTTTGAATTTTCCTTTTTTCCAGTGCTGTTCCGTGTCCAAAACCTTGGCTTCTCACCACTGTATATTATGTTGGTTGGTCCATACATGTTCCGCTATACCTGGTCTCGAAGTTTCAGCTCTTTGAGTCATAGACAATTTAACTTAAATTGTCTATGCTTTGAGTATGTTTCAGGTGTTCTTTAACTCGTACGGGAAGAGGTCTTTATGGTTCTCCAATGTATTCCGGACGCTTAGAAGCTTTCTTACAAAAGTGAAACTTCCTCGTAATGAAAATACAAAAAATTGTATCTATCAAATCCCTTGCGAGTGTGGCGAATCGTACATTGGAGAAACAAAAATACCTCTTTCCGTACGAGTTAAAGAACATCTGAAACATTCTCAAAGAGGTGAAACTTCGAGATCGGGTATAGCAGAACATGTATGAACCAACCAACATAATATACAGTGGTCAGAAGCCAAGATTTTGGACACGGAACAGCACTGGAGAAAACGAAAACTCAAAGAAGCAGTTTTCATGAATCAAAATACCCATATATTTAGTAAACCAAGTAAAATATCTGGAAGCCTCTTCTTGTCCAAAACCAACAGCTCAAACTTCACACTCCAATAAGCAGTCAGAGCAGAGTCATCAAGCTTCATTGCACAAGGATAGTATTTAAGACAGGAGCCTTAGAATTATAATTTAGTTCACACTTGAAAACGGTTAGAGATAGTAACTTACCGAAACGTTGTGTTAAGTAACAAAATAAAGACAATGGAAGTCCGACAAGGTATTTTTTTTTGATATTAGTTCATTGTCTACCACCTTCAAACAAACAAAAACAATAATTAAGTGGTACTACATGAAAAATAGTTTTTGAAAAGTATCCCAAATATTCTCTGCAATGGTTCCTGACATACCCATTCCAAGCAAAACAACAGTCCTGAATATTGTTCGTAATTTTGACAGTAAAGGTACTGTACTGCAAAGTTATGAAGTACTCGATGGTACAGCACAAGAAAAAAAATGCAGATTTAGAACTTTTACTCCATGTAGAAGGAAATAATGGAATTAGCACCATGATTCCCCAAATTACATAAGTATAATTATCAAAAACATTAGAATTTGAGGAAGGTGATGAAGAGCAAACTTTTATTTTGAAGTTAAGGAAAGGGTAAATAACGATAGGGAATTTTCATGCAATGTTCTTTTTACCGACGAATGCACCTTTACAATAAATAATGAACCAAATGTTCAAAATTGTAGATATTGGAGTACAATCGGGATTTCGTCGGATTTGTACAAATAAGGACTTAAAATCCTCAAAACGTAAATGTTTGGACGCACATCGAATTTGTGGATCTTTTAGTTTTATTTCTTCAAATCTTATTGAACCTGCATTAGAAGTTGCTCCAGAGAATGAATATATTTAGTTTTAAATAGACGCGCACAATGCACGAGAATCAAGGGAATATGTCCAAGACGTTTTCGATGGACGCACAATAGGATTAAATTACACCATAAATTGGTCAGTTAGGCCTCTCGATCTATCACCAAACGACTGGTTCCTGTGGGGTCACATTCAAAGTGTGATTTTTGAAAATGTGCGTTATCAAAACGATTGCAATTTCAGGGGTATGCAATCGAACCCCTGCATGTCAACTTGGTAATGTAAGAACTGCATGACCGTTTAGGATAGTGCTTGGCGGTAAACGGAGGACTGTTGAGCATGTAATTATTGAGAAACATTAAGTTTCCAGTTAAATTAGTAGTTGTTTCAATAGGTATTTATCATAATTACTACTGGTGGATTCCTTGAGGTATGTATCAGAGCCGTATTTAATTTTTAAGAATTTTCCAATGCTTATAACGAAATTAATCAAAAATATTCCTTTACTCGTTTCACACAATATCTTGTAATCGTCAACATTAATCACTCTGTATAAAGTATAAGGAGAGAATAAGAACCTAGTTATCTAAAATTAAGAACTAAAAAACAAACCCTATATCCAACCTATTTCCATCCAGTATACAAGTAACACTTATTACACTTTAGTAATAGTAATTTTATAATAATACAAATGATTCTGGAATGTATAATTTTTTAACATGTCCCCCGGAACAGTCACATAATTACTATTCAGAGCCTCCGCCAAATTATCGTTCCAATTTTGACAGAAGTTTGTCAGAGTAAGGTTAGGACACGGCGCGGTCGAAGAGGAGGAAAACTGGATACTGTACTTGTATTTTGGATCGGAATCCAAATGGCCTACATGTTGAATGCTAAATTTAACTGTGAATTTTCCACAATTTCGGAAACTGAAGCAAAAGAGCTCGCCCATAACGTAGAGAAAATAGTGGCCCATGTTTTTGTCGTGCTTAATGTCCTTAAGGATGGGAGTGTTGTGCTCGACAAGAGAACCGCTGTGTCCATCTAGGAAGTGGTTGTACATACCAGGGAACAGTCCTTTCCAGCCGCACCTGAAAAATTATTATTATTATTGTTGTTGTCACAGCAGTAGGCGGCTTGCACCGATGAAACTGCTGTTGCATAGCCAAATTTAATGAGTATTTTTCTTTACTTTTCCTAAACTGGAATATCTGTGTCTCAGTCTTGTAGTTTAGATGTTTTCTACGCTCAATTAAGTTATCTGTTATTGCATTTTTGCTTGCTTGATTAACTCACTAAATTAAAATGTATAATTAATTTTAAAAGAAAATAAATCAAGCAACACTTTAGGAGAGTAAGACAAGACATTACATGAACATAACACCAGACATTGTTTAAATTACCAAACTATACTAGTAAAAAGTAATTTCGGAAAATATCTCTTTTATATAACGGAATAATGATACTAGATCAACTGGAACAGTAAATTGCTTTGTTTCTTTAGATTGGATTAATCAAACTGTAGTTTTAATACACTACGCCCATTAATTATCGAATATTCAAATATGCACGCTCAAATTAATAAGCTGTAATTTCGTTAATAATGAACCAATTTTGTACTTTTTTTTTTAAATTATAGATATAAGATTCTCGTGTTTAGCGCAGAGTAGTTTGCGCCCTGACACGTCTTATTGTACGGGGTAGCGCATAAACTCTAGATGCATGTAAATTTCCTTAAATTTAAAACTGACATATCTTACATAAAAATTGAATTTAATTTATTTTTTGAACGAAAGCAATTAGACATCTATCTGCGCTAGAAACTGGCCAAAAAGTTTCGCCATGCCACTAGAGGCAAAGAAAAAAATACCATTTCTTCGAAATAAATTCTGTTGCCGAAAAAATGTTTCGTAAATAATCAATGAGTCATTTTATCACTTTTGGCTTTTAAATTTAGAATAAAAAACATGTCAACAAATAAAGTCTATAATACAGAGTGCTACGGAAATATCTAACCATTTAATTAAATTGCTTAAAATTAAAAATACAAAAATAATAATACACCATTTTACTTGTTACAGGGATACACTCTGTGAACGAATTAAATGGATAAGTTTTTGCGTGCCACCCTGTATTATAGACTTTATTTGTTGACATGTTTTTTATTCTAAATTTAAAAGCCAAAAGTGATAAAATGACTCATTGATTATTTACGAAACATTTTTTCGGCAACAGAATTTATTTCGAAGAAATGGTATTTTTTTCTTTGCCTCTAGTGGCATGGCGAAACTTTTTGGCCAGTTTCTAGCGCAGATAGGTGTCTAATTGTTTTCGTTTAAAAAATTAATTAAATTAAATTTTTATGTAAGATATGTCAGTTTTAAATTTAAGGAAATTTACATGCATCTAGAGTTTATGCGCTACCCCGTACAATAAGACGTGTCAGGACGCAAACTACTCTGCGCTAAACACGAGAATCTTATATCTATAATTTAAAAAAAAAAGTTCAAAATTGGTTCATTATTAACGAAATTACAGCTTATTAATTTGAGGGTGCATTTTTTAATATTCGATAATTAATGGGCGTAGTGCATATATTTCTAGGTACTCATACACCAGCGATCATTCCTGTCATTTTTTCCTTCCACATTCTTTTCTTTTAAGAAATTGAAATGAAACAAAACTTGTTCTATACCACTAACACAAACATGATCTTGTCGTCTTTCTGGTCAGTTTTGACTACAGGATACTCCTATTCTTTTTCAAAAGAATTATATTTCTTTCAGACTCCACTAACACAATATCCCTTTCCCTGCGGTTTTTCGCATTAAATTGAACGCATCGGTAGGTTAGTTAAAATTTACAATAAATTACTGAAATTATCCTGTCACGCGAGCCTTTTACTTTGGAACGTAAAGATTTATGTATCCTTTCAAATTTTGGTGGGCTTTTAGTGTTTGTACTGTTATCTGAATTGGTAAAATGAAGTCTAAAAAAATTATTATGTGTTAGAAGAAGAGGTCCGTACTGATAAAGGATAGCCACATGTTAATATTTTAATATTATAATTCTTTAAGTTTCTATTATTATAAGCCTCTTTATTTTTAATTTGCCACAAGGCTAGATTGGATTTTTCATTTTTATCATCTCTCAAATCAACTGTACGCTGTGTCTGCCTGTCTTCATTAAGCAAAATATCCATCACATATAAACAAATACAAACTTGTTTAATCAAAAACGTAACCTGCCAATTCCACGTGTTAACATAACTTGAAATCACGCATGGATAATTATTAGTATGTTGGGAAAGACCTTGAACAACTAACCAAGAATTTATCATGTCGGCCTATACAGTTAAAATTCCCCGAAAGGAAAAAATGGAGCGTAAGGCCATCATCTCTTACTCCACTAACGATCGATAATATTCAAAGGAAAGAACGTGGAAGGAAAAAACGGCGGAAATGATTGCTGGTGTATGGGTACCTAATGTCGTATTAAGTAGTATTAAAAGGAACTTCTCAAGGATCTGCACTGGATCCTTTATTATTTATACATAATGATTTTTATTTATCAACAAAATATGGAAATCTATCAGCTATTGTCTATAATAAGCAAATATATTACAAAATAAAAAACCTATGCATTGAATTTCATTGATAAATGAGAATCTCTCTAATGTGTAGTAATAGAGGAACATGGATTGAAACTTATGAAAACAAAACAAGTTTACTTTTAATTGGCCCAAAATCTATACATTTAAAAATAATAATCAACACTGATGCCAAAGGTATTATTAATGATAATACAATACCCTTACCCTTAGTAACATCACCTACACTTTGGTATCATTTATAATTAATAATTGATCTTTGAAGCTCATAATAATATAACAAATATAATAAAAAATGCTTATTATAAACTTAGAATTTTAAACTGCAGTGATTCAAAATTAAGGCTTGTAAATTCCATTATTTTAAGTGGTTTAGACTATGACGATGTTATCTAGCATAAAAATATAAATTATAATAAAAACAAAGAAAAGTTACAAATATTACAAAATCATTGTATAAGATTTTCGACTAGTCTTTAAAAATACGACCAAGTTACTCCAACCTACAGACAACCGGTTATCAAACAAATTTAGACACGAAATTCACCCAAATTGTTTTATTCGTAAAATAATTCTCACTAAAAAAATATTTTATGAAAAAAAAAACTTAATTTAAAATTAACCAGAACATGAACACTAGAAATAATTTTTTTTTGGAAATTCCACTGTATCATACAGAAAAATATAAAACTTATTTTAAATATAATAGCTCAATAATACATAGCAATATTTTGGCACAAATAAATATATTATTATTAAACACTCCGTGTGTCGTTAACACAATGCAATCCCTCTTTATTTAGCCTACCCGAGAATACCAAAGTGTGAATGACTACCACACTTAACACGTTAAATACGACTGGCCACAAATTGTTGTAAACATGTACCGCGGCCGGCATTTTAAAGAATTTTAAACGAGTGCTGAATTGCTGCGGTACAAAATAGAAGGTTTGATTTAGTTGTGTGGCACACAGAAAGGATTCAGAAAACGCCCCGCCCCGCCCATCATGGCCATGTAGTACTTACCAATACTCCAAATGCGAGGGAGCTCCAGAATTATGCATTCATCCTTGTTTTAGGATATGACATACAAAACAAAGTCAGAGCTATGATTATTGATTAACGTTTTCCTTATATTTTCTTAAAAATAACTATTTTTGCTCAATAAGGCTTAGTTTATTCATGGCCATTATAGTGGCCATTGGTGCATCAGGCTTATATATTTTTTAAATAGACCAGTGGCCAATATAGTGGCTCAAGATCAGAGTTGTCAACGTTATATTAAGAACTCCCATTAATCATTTCTGTCTAAGTTTCATGTTAATATGTCAATCCGTTCCCAAGTTATCCACTGCGGTACAGTAGTATAGAATTGGGTAAAGCATTGCTGTACTCAACGTGTTAAATTGTATTGTGTGTATGTGTAGCCATCGTAGCTGTATAAACACAGATAATATTGATTTACATACCTTGTTAGAAACCCATTAAAAAAAAATACAAGGACTTACTTTAAAATACAAGGGTTCTCCGACAACTCACAGCTGCTCTGGTGTAGCTTTATCTTGTCGGAAGTGGTGACAAAGCCGCATCCGATCTCCCGATTCCTGCAAGGATATTTCACTTTCAGAGTCAGTTTCTCCAGCGTAAAATTTCTGCCATCGGCAAAGTTACATCTGCAAGTTGGACAGGTGGCGACTTTTGTTTTGCAGTCGCTGCACATGCTGTGACCTGAGCGGTAAGGAAAATTAGGTTAGGATGGTTGTTGAAGGTATGTATTAGTGTTTTTCATGCATGACATACATGACAACGTTTAAACCTGGAGCTATCGCTATTACTTGTTTAGGTAAATTTTACCGATGATGTCTTGTGACAGCAACTATTTTCGAAATATTGATCGTCACGTTCGTCATGTCATGTATTCAAAACTTGTAAGAATTATATGTATCTTTTAAGTAAATTCCATGTTCTAATCGAGTCGATTTTGACTTTGATTAAACGTAAGTAAGGCGTACGTGGAAAATACCTATCTGGGTGTTTATACTGAAATCTACAATATCAGCAAGGTTAAACGAAATTTCTAAAAATTCATTTAAAAAAAGTAAAAACAATTGTCGTATATGTTTTGAGGTTGAGAATGAATTTGCAGTAGTTATTCGAGCTTAATTTTTTTTTAGTTTTTTTGAAAATTTTTCACGCTAATGATTAAAATCCACTCTAATGATAAATTTGCTCATTTGTTTAAGAAAAAAACCACAAATGAACTGAAACTAAAAATCAAATGTAACAAAACTTAAAAATGTATTAGGTTCATATTAAAAATAGAAAAATGTACAGTATTTGGAAATTTATTTTTAAGAACAAAATCCCTAATTTAATTAAAAACTATCATTAGCGTGACTCCCAATCATTAGAGTGGATTAAAAAACCATGCTAATGATGCAAAGGAAAAATCCACGCTAATGATAAATCCGGTGGATTTTTGTTTCTACAAAAATTGCTTGTAATATTTTAAGCAATATTAGGTATGCAAAGAGTAGTTACTATTGTTGATAAAATAACAAATATTTTTATGCAAAATCATATGAAGGTATCCAAATTATATGTGCCACTCTACGGATGCTATTTAAAAATACGCACCAAAAATCTGACCAACACTCGCCGCTTGCAAGGACAGCTCGATACTGACGAACTGAACAAGTCTTGTCACGGTTTATGCACGCGTAGTGTGTTTGCTTGGTGGGGAAGTCCTGTACTTCCCACACATATTATAAGCCAGATTTGTTTTTTTTTTCAATCAACCACGCTAATGATGAGCAAGTTAAGGGACACAGTTTAGCTTAATTTTTTTCAGGCTACTTTGAGTGGGAATTATTTTGCTTTAACATGTTGTCCCTGGACGTATTGTAGGTGAAATAAGATCATCGAATCAATTAAATTATGCACATTAACACACTTTTGTATTTATAATAGTATCAAATCCATTGTAGGGACATCCACTCTAATGATATTTTTGACTTTTAATCTTTATTTTCTTTTTGTATAAGGATTGGAGAATACTTATAGAGTCTATTCAGCCAGTAAACCTGCAAGATGGCCGACATGTCATATGACAAAAGTCATTGAAAATGCAAAAATTTATTATGCCTTTTGTGCCTTTGGTCATATGACATGTCGGCCATCTTGCAGGTTTACTGAGTGAATCGACTTTAATTAGTGGTTCAAATAGGCCTAATAGACATGTATATGATAAAAGAATTGAAATTGTCATATGACATGTCGGCCATCTTGCAGGTTTACTGAGTGAATCGACATTAATTAGTGGTTCAAATAGGCCTAATAGACATGTATATGATAAAAGAATTGAAATTGTATGATGAAAAACTAAAAAAGTAATTGTTCAGGGACATTGATGTTACACATTTCGGAATATACATACACCCATCTAGCGATGCAGATTTGGAAAGTAAAAATTTATTTATTTATTTATTACTTAAGTACACTACAGAATAATATATTCCAAATGGTACACGAAAAATATAACAGAACAAACCATAAATGTAAAAGAGCAAGTTACAAATTTAAAATGACATGTACCTATCGCTAAGCAGACAATATAAATTAATAATCACAACAAATAGAGTAAGCATTATCTTAGGTTAATCGTTTGTTTTAATTTAGTCAAACTGATGCAAAAAATCACAATATATATTGAAAGTTTATATTGTAATTCACCAAAAGGTTCTCCACAATGTTGTACTTCCCATAGTTGGTCCTGTGAGTCCTTACCGAGAAGAGTTGATTGGTTCTTGTGTTTCTTTGTCGGACTCTGATTGCGACCAGGCTGAGAAGATCTTCGCAATCAATCATATTATTTATCACTTTATATAGAAACAGAAGCATTGCATTTTCTCTTCGAGTTTTGAGTGATTTCTGACCACATAGCAGTAGTTTAGTGCTATAACTGATGTTTCTTGATGGAAAGTGATGTTTATAGAGTAGGTACTTTAAAAATCTATTTTGAACCTTTTCTAGGCGTTCAATGTAACTTTGCTGACGTGGGTTCCACGTTATTAAGTATCGCAAAGCAAAAAGAAGTAGGTAGATGTTTACCCCACTATATGGTATCGCATCATCTTCCTCCCTCCCTCCTGGCCTGGTGTCACGCCTCCCGCTTTAAATTAAAAATTAAATAGAAAAAAAAATATGAAGACGAAATACTTTCGCCATAATGCATTTGCCACAAGTGTATTTCTAAGCCATGGTTTATTTCACTTAGTTATTGCAAAAGAGAAACAAAAGGAATTGACGAAATAAATTTTATCATGTAATTAAGCTTTATATTTTAAACGCGTCCTCAACTTATTTGTATTAACAAAAAAAATAATATTTTGCGAAAAATAAAATTGAAAATATTTTACTTATTTATTTTTTAAATTGAATTAGCTACTTACTAAAATGGAAATAATGTGACAACTTTACGGCTTTTCAAAAGATGGAAGAATTAATTAAAACCAATTTTTACAAGATAAAAGTTCATTTGTCAAAATGGCCTCTAGGACGTGAGATATTATTCTGGTTCAAAATGGAATCGAGACACAATTTCTAGTATGAGGTTTCTATAATGTTTCGTATATTATGTAGTTTTCGATAATGTATTGAAAATAATACGAAACAAACGTAGCTAAAGTAAAAACGACTTACATGATCTGAAACAAAAATAACCCAAAGTAATATTTGATATAAGTTACAACAAATAATGTAAAATGGTTGATAAGGTAATTCAAAACATATAAAATTAAAAATATTCAAAAACCAAAGTGAAAACAATTTAAAAATTTTAATTATTGAGAATAGATATTAAAGTCCTGTCTTCCTTCTTAAAAATTATAGGTTATTGTTATTATAATTTGTTCCGATCGACAAGCAGGTAGTGTGAGTGTACGAAGTTTCGAAAATGATGTTATTCACAAGTTTCGCAAATAAATAGACAAAATAGTTTGGTAAATATTTCGAAGCAGAAAAATACCAATTTGTTTCGATTCAATTAACTCGAAAATATGTCGCTAAAATTTGGGAACGTATGTGTCATATATATACCCAAAGGTCCATTTTAGACTAAAAATTAAAAGAAAAATAACTATACAGAGAGTCCGGGAAAATCTCCCGGATATGAAAAAAACACGTGAAACATACAAACAAACCGAACAACAAGTTCATATAAACTTCTTTCGTATCGGCCTCCTCTTCGGAGATATAGGCTCCCAAAGAGCTCCCATGGAATTAAGTTTATATATTTAAATTTTTTTTTTCATATGATCTATACCAGGTAAGACCCTTCAAATTACTGTTCCAGAAAGTGTTGCGAATTACTCACAGCTGCAGGGACGGACTAGCTGTGACACTAATGTGTCCATTTTTTTACGCCCTGTATGATAAAAACTCTGGACAACGTTTATTACATACCTTTAACTATTGACTAAAAATTAAGTACTCTTCATTCATGCCGCTAATCCTAACCGTTTTCGGAAAAACGTCATTTTTAACATATTTACATCATATATATTTAGCGTATTTCAATAAAAGATACATCTTTGTTTCTATAAATTATAAATGTTTACTTTTAACTGCTTAATATTAATACATGACCGCAAGTACTTAATTTTTAGTCAAGTGTTGAAGGTATGTAAAAAACGTTGTCCAAAGTTTTTATCATACAGGTAAAAAGAATGGACACATTAGTGTCACAGCTAGTCCGTCCCTGCAGCTGTGAGTAATTCGCAAAACTTTTTGGGATAGTAATTTGAAGGGTCTTACCTGGTATAGATCATATGAAAAAAAAATTGAAATATACCTGTTGGTTTAATAATTATGTGTCAAAAACTTAATTCCATGGGAGCTCTTTGGGAGCCCATATCTCCAAAGAAGAGGCCGATACGAAAGAAGTTTATATGACCTTGTAGTATTCTTTTCACGTGTTTTTTTCGTATCCGGGAGATTTCCCACATTTTCCCGGACACCCTGTATATTATTACACTATTTGACAAGCTCTTTTATTTGACAACTTAATTGCCTTGGTAGGTATTTTTTTTGTTTAATTAGATATTAACCCCGCAAAAAATAACCAATTTACATTTTTAATTTTTTTTTGTTTGAGCCATGGCTTTACATGCGTGCCAAATTTCATCTATCTAAAATTAGAGTTTGGGAAATATTCCCGAGTGACAGACTGATCGGCGGAGGTCTGGGAAAAGCCTATTGTTTTCGTTAAAAATCGGCAAATACCTTTTTATTTAAAAAAATATATATATTTTTCCTCCAGCTCCTTGAAGATCCTGTAGAATTAAAAATAATAATTATACGTTATTTGTATCAACATTTTTGCGTATTTCTAAAATTAGTACTTTGCGCATAAGCGGCACTAAATGTTTATTATACCTATCGCGGCAGTCGACACCCGTAAATTCGATACTTAATCAAAAATTCAAATGTAAACAAAATGTAATACTGATTTGCACACATCAGGTGAGCCTACTAAAATGCAAACCTTCGCCGGGACGTTAACCGAAAAATCGTATTTGGCTATTGCCAGTACAGCCTCTTTTTCTGCATTTCTCCAAATTACCTGCCCCGCCACTGGTACTGTCTGTAATCTACACCTTTCTTTACCAATAAATTTTAGGCAACGTAAGACTTACCTGTGGCACAAATATAGATGGGAGGAATCATATATTCGTTACAAACTGGACACTCCAATTCGGTCAACATTTCCTCATCCGGTGGCGCATTCTTCTCCTTCCCCAATGTTACAGTGGATCCGGTAGGCAACTCTCCATCTTTGGCACCGGTTATCTGGATGATCTCCTTCTTGTTCTTCTTGACAATACTAAACTTGGCCCAAACTTTCTTTGGGTTCTGTAACATTTGTGAAATAAAATTGATGTCAACTTCCAGGACTTTTTCCGGGTATCTCAAGCTGTCGGGAAACTCACATAGTGGTTCCAGACGATTCATCCTGAGAAAAAATGGCGAATTAATATTCAACAAAAATAAATTATACCTTAAGGTGGAATTATTAACGTCATTCAATCTATTGCCAACCTATAACCTATTTCGCATTATTTTTTCAAGTTTATTATTTTATTGACTAACATTTAAATAAAATCAGTATTGTCGGCACATTACTTAAGTAATATCTGATATATTACAAAAATACCAACTTATTTCATTGCTAATTTTGGGAGAATTTTTAATAGTTTCCTATCCATTTCAGAACAAAAAAACACAGTATACGGATTTAAAAAAAAATTGAATTGCAAGCATGTTGATACTCCCACCTTAAGAAAAAAAATTGGGTTGTGATTTGTTAGAAGTTACAAAAAATATAAAACCTACCAACGCAGCTACAAGTTATTTTTTAAATAAAGGCACCTTTGTTGAATGCTGATATTTTCTTTGGCATATTTTCACTTATAATCTCCCTAGCAGCAGAATTATCGGGACTTAATTCTGCTGCGTGGGAGATTCGGTAAGAAAATTTCATAAATTGGAGTTTCTTTTAATATGATGAGATGATGAGACCTACGACCTATTCTCAATAAAAATTATAAGTTAGCAACAAAATGTATTTTGATTTTATTCTGAGTGACGTTTGCCATAAAAAATAAAGCACTTCATTTTTGACAGAAAAATTATCACTTATTAATTTTATTAGGTTAATAGGCTATAGACTATCGCAAACAAAAAGGAGCCTTCTAATTGGTTAAAAATAAATTTATGAAATTTTCTTGACAATCTTGAATTTACAAAACAAAAGACCAAATTTTCCTAGTTTTTTTACTTTATACAAAATGGTGGTATATTTTTTTTAATACGACGATTTTTAGACAAGTCATTTTTTTCAATGTCGATCTGAACTTCTAAATATGGTTTTGACAACTCTTTAGCATAAAAACTTTTAACTCATAAATATTTTTTTTTTAATTTTGCGCCTTCCTTACTTAGTTATCATCAATATTTTTAATAATTTTTCTTGCCTTGGAAAATAATAAAAACTTCAAAAAAAAAACCACAAAGAAATAATTTATCTAGTTTAACCGAGGGTGACAGACCTAATACATACATACATATTATAATACAGCCGCTAGCAGTAGTTCTGTATTAAGTGTTCGACAGGTCATATTCTTAAATACGACGTTTATATATAAAATGAAACAAGGCTTATATCCTGAACATTTATTAAAAAACACACAATACATATCAGATTTACATGATCATCAAACTAGATCTAGAGAGAACTTCTATGTGACGACAGCTCCAAACCGTTATAGTTAAAATGATGTTTTCCACAATGGACTTGTTCAATATAATAGCTTGCCCAATGATGTTAAGAAAGCAAAAACTGTTAAGATATTTGTCAAAGAATGCAAACAATATTGTAGGAAGAATGTGTAGAAGAAGTTGCACTTTTTGCAAGATATTAAAATTATGTTAATGCCATATGCCTTTATTATGTTAAATGTAATGTTTATGTGTACACTAATAACATTATAACATATGTATTTTTTTTCCTTTATTGTAACGATGTTAGCACATGCTATTACCAATAAATTATTATTATTATTATTATTATTATTATTATTATTATTATTATTATTATTATTATTATTATTATTATTATTATTAAGTAAAAGGTCCCCGAGATAACTGAAGTGCATTTTGTTTCTTGTTGTTTATATTATTGTTTTTCCTTTGTTACCACGAAAAAATATGGTTACTTTAGTTTTTATTAAATTTTTAGAGAGTAGTAAAATAATATCCACCAATACAAAAAAAATTCTATTATACTTATCTATTTTACAACTTTCCTTTTAACAAAAAGTAAGAACATTTTTTATCCCTTCAAGTATTACAGGACACATTTGTTGAAAAAAATTTGGCAGAAGGGCGAGCAGTATACGAACACTTTAAACAAAATTCACAGGAACTAACTTCAGATTTTAGAAATTTTGTTTTAACAAGATGCAAAGAATCAGACCTTTTTAATTATTGGAATAATATTTTGTCTTGTACAAAACATGATTCGAGCTGATCGCACTGGCAACTGGATCTTACATTTAAATAAAGTAGAAAAATTGCAGCCCATATTCCATGCTATGGACCGTGCAAACTACGCCCGGTGGTCTTCGGTGTATATACATGATATGCTAGTGTTAAAAGGAACTTTGCCCTAGACATTTACAACAGATTTATGGAAGGACAATTCACAGTAAAGCATTCGGACACCTCATTTTCATCAGTTGAAACAGACCAAGCATTGGAGCAAACAATAAACCGGTCAAAAAAGAGTAGTTCAGGAATAATAGGATTGACACGCAAAAAACAATTTGTAGCTGCTTGGGACCTTGTATATCATGACATTTTATCAATTACTAACCTTTACCGAGAGAAGACATATATTTAAAAAATTATAACTATGAACTAAAACTTCATCATGAATATTCCACTAAAAAAAAGACAGAACAGAACAATTGCTTACAAAGATGTTGCAATATATTTCTGAACGAGTAAATCCATTTATGGATGGTAGTTAACCCTTACAAAATATCGTCACACAAGAGTGCACTTCTGCTGAAACTAGCAAAGCGCTTTTAAATATTTTTGACTATGACCAATTTCGCAAAGAGAGGTTTAAAGACTTTACAAAACCTATTTCTAGTACAATAACTAGAGTAAAATTACCATCTTTTAAGGCAGCTACCCAAAACTCTGTGCAAAAAGAATTGAAGGTCAACAAAAAACCAAATAAAGATCATCGTATATTTGATTTACCTAGGGAAAGGGCTACAGCATAAAATATTTATTAAGCTTTGAGCTCACTTATAAAAATCCCCTTTTTGAAGAAAACGACATTTTAAAAAAGGAAACCCAAAAATCTAATATCTTTGACGAACTCCAAAAAATTCTGGATAATGAACAGTATATTCTGGAACCAGACAGTGATAAATTCTGCCTGATGGTTGATGTCATGATGGAAATTAGAAAATTACAGTGGAAAAATATGAAAACCTTTCAAGATCTACTAGCCAAATCTTTTTGTAGTATGATCGGGCTAACACTAAAAGAACATCTTAGACGAATTGATTTTGTTTTTGACAGTTACATAGAAATGTCGCCAAAATCAGGAGAAAGGTTACGAAGGTACGGACAGGACTACATTACTATTTAGAAGATCGAAGATGACGTACCTTTACCAGTACAAATGAAGAAGTTTTGGGCCTGTACTAAAAATAAAGTTATACTACCTCCGAAATTATATTCTTCAACATGGAGATTTGTTTTGGCCTGAAGTTGAACTTATATGTATGTAGTGCTACGAATGCAGAAGAATGCCAGACTAACCTATTACATTCCCAGTTAGTTTTAGACATGTTAAAAAACCATGATATAGAGGAAGCAGATACGTGAATGATGTTGGATATAATGCACGCATCAAATAAAGGACACGAGAAAATTTACATTCTGTCTTCAGACACTGACATAGTTGTTATGGCGTTATATTTTCTACAAACCTTTAAAGCCGGTGGACTAAAGGTAACGTTAAACGATATTTTTATATTATTTTTCTAATTACACTAACTGTTCAATTATCTAAGAACTTTGGATGAGAGCAGGATCAAAACCTATAAAAAGAGACGTTCCACTACATATTATGGCTGCCCGTCACGGTTCAGCATTGTGCTCAGTTCTTCCTGCACTTTATCACCTAACTGGAGCAGATAGCAAAGTTGGGACCAAACGCAATGCGCTTCGAGCAGATCCTCAAAAATATCTGCTTGAAAGGTACAAAATATTGACTAGTTCTATTATAAATATTTTAATATTTTTTTACGCAGGTGTATCTGAAATCGACGTCGAAAATTCAGTTCGATGCGCAGAAGAGTATTTGATACAAGTATTACAAAAGGATAATCCTTCCAAAACGTTTGACGACTTAAGATACTGAAAGTTTTATCATGGAAGATGAACTCCTTATTAGAGCTTCCACCTACGAGTGCATCGATAAGACTACATATTTTGAGAACACTGTATATTGTGTATAGCCAAAATAACTGTTTAGCAAGTAAAAATGTACCACTTGATCCCCTTTTATTTGGGTACAAAGAAGATATTGGATATCTGGCACCAAGCAGGGTTATCAACATTTTCCCCTCTACTGAATAATTGGTACCAAACTGTAACTGTGTCAAATGCTCTCGTAAAAATACTTGATGCTGACGCATCGCAGGCCTATCTTGTATCTCTTTTTGTAACTGTCGTCATACTGCAGATCAGTGCAAAAAATCCTTTGTGCAATAAAGTATAAGTAAACAATTAGAATGTTTAAAATATGTTTTACATGTATTTTTTTATTCATTTATTACAAGCCCTAATGATGTAAATATTATTTTCGAAACTAGGATTAATTAAGATCATTTTAGTTTTATACCATGGTAAATTAAACTGATAAAAATTTAACAAATGAACATATTATATAGAGGTTATAAGAAGGTAGAAGACAAATTTACTAATATACATGTTGAAAAACGTTTAAATTCATAACTGACCATTTTTCAGCGTGGTAACAAAGAAGATATGTTTTTTTAAGCTATTAAAATGATTTGCAAAAGAAATATATCGGGGACCTAAAAAAAATACAGGATCGTACCTAGCGTATGGACTATTAGGGCTGCACCGAGTACCGAGTAGTTCGGTGCTCGGCCAGAATTTTCACCGAGTAATGAGTACTCGGTGCTCGGTCATTACTCGGTCCAGTATAGTAGAATATTAGAAGCAATCCTTTTCGGCATGTCAAAAACAGTAAGAAATGAGACATATAATTCATAATTTTAATTTTCAATAACATACTTACGCAAAGTACAGTGGCATTAATAAATTTAATACTTATAATTTAGAAGAGGAAGATTATGATGTAAATATACAAGTCTCTCTCCATTTTCCGGTTTTTAAATAGAACACCCTGTGTTTTTTTAAATTTTCAGATTCTACATAAAATTATAATTATTTTTTATTAAATGCATTATTAGTCCATACTTAATAGTTTCCGAGATGTTGACCTTTTAAAAAATATCATTACTCGGCAGCCGCGTACTAGGTACTCGGTCAATACCTTCAGCCGAGTACTCGGTACTCGGTCAAGTTAAAAAACAGGGCTCGGTGCAGCCCTAATACATATAGGTATTTAGTCCTTTGTCCTAGTAACAAACATTTTAAATTGAAAGAATTATTATTTTGTAATGTCAAATTTATGATTTTTTTCTCGATTTTTTTGTAAAAAAGAAAAAAATCAATTTATTGGAAATTTTTTGATGTATGTTAACAAGGTCAGATTTTAAGCAGAAAACTTATTGCTTACGTAATTAATATACCAAATATTCTCCTGTTTAACATAAAAATAGACATTTTGTTACTAGGAGTAGGAAATATGTTTAATAGGACTTCCTTTTCAACAAAAAAAGTCAAAATATTTACATTCAATTATACTAAAATCTTACTTCGATGTGATTGTAAGAAAATACAACAATTCCCAAACGACTTACCTTAAAATTAATGATTTGGTTTTGTCCTCATTGGATAACTCCAACTGATACCTAAAACATTGACTTTCCAAATCAGTGCCATTTGCCATAACCAAAATAGAGTATTTGCTGCCCTGTTCATATTTGATTACAACCGTAACAATTTGGTTTCCTAAAAAATTCATTACTCTTTTTCTACATGATAAATATTTAAATAACAATAATTTTTGGCTAATTCTTCATTAACATTTTTTATACTTAGGCAAGCAACCACAATCTTAGGAAATAAAAATAAAATCTCTTTGTAAAAAATAAACAATAAATGTTTATTAACGGACCTGCCATTTTAGATTACAACACATCCACTAAGATATAATGTATATATGGGAAAGAACAGTACCTTTCAATATAAGTTACACAAGTACACAACTAAAGAAGTATTTTTTTTAAATTATACTTTAAACCCTGAAGTGTAAAATTAAACAAATCTATATTCCCGGGCAGTTCATTTGCTTTACGGCAAAATCTAGAGATGGGACTGTGAAAAGTATAATTAACCCTATGTATATCAATACTAAACAGACTAACTTGTCTGGTCACCCTAACTGGTGCATGGAGATTTATTAGTTGCAGTAAAGCAGACGAATCTATTAAACCATTAAGTATTTTATACAAAGCGCAAAGATAGATAGCAAGCACGTAGCCAGGAAATGTATTCGGGGAGGGTCCGGCAGTGGCGCATTTCGGATTTTGATGAGGGTGGCCTTTCTTTCATTCTTAAAAAATGCGCCGCAGGCAAAAAATTTTTAGGTGCCACGCCCTTTTTTTGACTCTCGAAACTTGGAAATTCTTAGTTTCGATAGACTAACCCGAAAAAACGTAGCCCTGCTACGCTCCGGCATTGAGCCAAGAGAATCTGTACGCCATGCCACATTGGGCAAATTAAAGTCACCACAAATAATTATTTCACAATTATCACTCATACATTCATTAAGGATTGATGACACTGAAAAACAAAAGTTTTCATAAGTTTCTAGCGTTGATGCTGGAGGTATACAGGGTGTTCGAAAAATAGACGGAGATATTTTAGAGGGTGATTCCTTGTTAAAAAATATGAAAAAAAGTTTCTATAAACATGGGTCCGGAAATTCAGGGTTTTCAAGATACAGGATGTTAAAAAAATAGAAATAAAAAATGAAGTTATTAATTAAATTAAAAATACTTACTCGATGCTGTTGAAATTTGGCAATGATATTTGTTGTATTAAGAGGCTAATTTAGCCCTAAATAGATTAAAATTATTGGGTCCAGTGGCGTCCCGGGGGGCACCTTAGCGAATATTATTATCAAAAAAATGTACGCCACTGTCTTTTTTGTAGCTTTAATATTTTTTGTTTAATTAAGCATCTAAAGATACAACTTCTTTGCCTCTTATATTTTTTTCCTATCTCACTTCATTTTCGAGAAAAAAAATAAAAACCGTTTTATTGTATGTCATTGGACAAAATTGGTTTATTAATTTCTACTAAAATAAATCATAAGTGCATTGGACCACAAATAATAAAAAACATTTCTAGGAAAGAATGTTATTGCAACTTTTCCAATAACATAACATAAACTACAACAAATGTTGGAAATGTCCACCATCCACTTCCGTACACCTTCTCACTCGACGCATCATTGAACGACAAACTCGAGCTAAAATTCGAGGTCTATTTCTTATTTCTGCGCAAGCATTTACGATTTTATTTCTTAGTTCTTCTATTGTTTCTATGGGAGTAGTGTAAACCATCGTCTTAAGGTGTCCCCATAAATAAAAATCTAATGGATATAAGTCAGGGAAGCGAGGTGGCTAGTTAATTGGTCCACCTCTTCCAATCCAATTTTCACCAAAGGTGTTACTCAGATGAGTTTTGACAGGTCTACTAAAATGAGGAGGCGCTCCATCGTGCATAAAAATAATTTGGTTACGTATATTTAGAGGAACTTCTTCTAGCAGTACGGGCAATTCTTGTAGAAGAAACTCTAAGTAAGATTCGCCGTTTAATCTTAAGGGTAAAAAGAAAGGACCAATTAAATTGTTACCAACAATACTCATCCACACATTTAAACAAAATTGTTCCTGGTGGCGACACTGCACGAAAGCATGGGGATTTTCGCCACTCCATACGTGAGTGTTATGGTAATTAAACTCAAAACTCAAACTCAAACTCAAAATTAGCTTTATTGTCATAAAAAAAAAAAAATTTTCATTGACAAAGCATATTACCAAAAAATAAAACTAAGACAATATAAAAAAAGTAACAGTATCAAACAACAAATTGTAAGCACGCACATTTTGATTACACTATATAAAATTAAAACAATAATCATGGTAACAACCTTAGACACTAAGATAAAAAAAGACAAAATTAAAGGTTGTCATTATAGAACTCGTCTACAGAATAATATGCTTTAGCAACCAGGAACCCTCGGACCTCCCTCTTAAATTTGCCATCAAATTCAACCTGCCTAATGTTCAGCGGTAAAGAGTTAAAAAGCTTTCTGCCGTTGTAGAAAATAGAGTTTTTTATTAAGGTTGAATCAGGAATTGGTAAGGCCAGAATATGAGTCTTACGAAACGGGTACACCGTCGCCGTAACAATCTCTGCTTTCCTCTTCACCAGGCAAACCGTTTCAAGGATAAATAGACAAGCGGCAGTTAAGATTTTATGTTTTATAAAGAGTGGTTTACACGAGTCTCGAGTTTTAGCCTGACAAAGGAACCTAATAGCTCTTTTTTGTAATAAAAAAACCTTTTTAAAACTGTAGTTAGGGCATGCGCCCCAAAAACAAATGCCGTATCTTAAGTGAGATTCAATTAAAGCAAAATAGACATCCCGAGCTATAGAATAACTTAACTCCCGAGATATAATTCTTAATGCACAACATCCGCGAGCTATCTTGTTATTTAAGTTTACAATGTGACTTTCAAATTTTAATTTTGAGTCTATGAAAAGTCCTAAAAACTTAGTCTCACTCAGACCATCAACAAGCTGATCATGTATGTGAATCTCATTTATCTGACATTTAAAACTCACAATGTTTGTTTTTGAGACGTTAAGGGATAATTTATTTGCATCACACCAGTCTTTAATAGTAACAAGATCGTTTTTGATGGACTCTTCCAATAAATTATTATGTACGTGATGCCAGAGAATCGTTGTGTCGTCTGCGAATATAGTAAATTTTCCAGTAATATTTAACATTGGTAAGTCGTTAACATATATTAAAAACAGTAGAGGTCCTAACACAGAACCTTGCGGTACCCCTGAAGTTATTTCCTGTGGGGAAGACAATCTGTCATTCATAGACACTGTCTGGTAACGCCCAGTCAAGTATGATTTAAACCAATCCAATGATCTACCTCTGAAGCCGTAGACTTCGAGTTTGCGCAGCAGTATGCTATGATCCACACAGTCAAAAGCCTTAGACAGATCACAAAACACCGCCGCGGCTCGCTCTCCATCATTCAGTCTCAAATACAAATCCTCAAGAAAGGCAAAGATCGCGTCATTAGTGCTTTTTGATGAGAGAAAACCATACTGCTCCACGCTGAGTAAGCTGTGTTTCTCCAAGAAGTTAATTACCCGCCCCTTAACTAGTTTTTCGACAACTTTGGCCAGTGTTGGAAGTAAAGAAATTGGCCTAAAATTACCCGGTTCTTCATTATCACCTCCTTTAAATAGAGGTAAGACTGTCGCCAGTTTAAGACATGAGGGGAAGGTCCCGGAGAGAAAGGACAAGTTAATAGCTTCGGCCAGGACGCCCACTACTTGATCTGGAAGTGCAAGAAGTACTTTTAAAGATATATCGTCATATCCAGAAGTGTTTTTATTTTTAATTGATTTGAAAATATCCTTAATTTCTTGAACATTTGTAGGATAAAAGTAAAATGTTTCCGTTACATGAATGTTCCTTAGGTAATTCAATGCGTCATTATTTGATGTAATTTTCTTTGATAAATTGGCCGCAACAGAACAATAAAAAGAGTTTAGTTCATTCGGATTTAGGTTACTGTTATTTTTATTCTTACTGGCTTTACCTTTTAGGTCATTTACGATTTTCCAGCTCTCCTTCTGTTTGTTATCAGCATTAGAAATTCTGTTTGAAAAGTAGTTTTGTTTAGCGATTTTGATAGTTTTTCTATAAATTATGCGATACTTATTATAATACGATATAAATTGTAAGTTATGTGAGAAATGTTTCCGAAGAGTGTGTAGGGAGCGCATATTCTTTGCAGATGTTCTTAAGCCCTTAGTAAACCACATCCTATGTTTAGTTTTTCTCTTGCTCGTTAAGGGAAAGGCAGCATTAAACTTTTGAATTAGGACATTATGAAATTGAAACAAAGCATCATTACAAGACAGAATATCATCCCAGTTTTCCTGGTTGCAAAGTTGTGAAAATCTACCATAATTGCGTGCTGTGTAAAGTCTGCACCTGCGACGTGTAAAATTAGGTTTAGCGATACCGATTTCGATATTACACACCACTGCTTCATGATCAGACAAACCAGCATTAATAACCTTACAATTGATTTGATCACTATTCAAATTAGTGCAAAAATAATCAAGAGTTGTCGCCGTCTGACCAGTTATACGGGTAGGTGCATTTACATGCATGCATAAATCAAAAGATGCAAGTAAGTTTGAAATTAAATGTACATTTCCATGTGTTATTTGAGAAAAATCTATGTTAAAATCTCCGGCAAGTATTATGCATGCATGCATAGGAAGTTTAGTTAAAATAAATTCCAGCCTATAAATAAACAAATTAACATCTGTGTTAGGAGGTCTATACAAACAGATTATATAAATATTAAACCTATTTGAGTGTATTATTGAGAACTCAAATTCTTTTTCTACTATAGAATCGTTAAATTTATCAAAAGTTGAGAAAGAGCACATCTTTAGAAAAGCTTCGCGAATCAAAATCAAAGTACCGCCATGACTAGAGGAACTTCTACAATATTTAGATACAACACTGTAGTTCGGTATACCTATTAAATCACTCTGATTAAGCCAATGTTCTGTAATAAGTAATATATCTGGATAGTTAATATTGTCTATAAAAAGCAACAGTTCATCACACTTATTACTTATAGATTGTACGTTTAAGAGCATTATACTGACATTCATGTTTTTGTTATGTGTCTTACACTCTGACATGCCAAGTTTTTCATTTCCACGAATACCATTGGACACCCATTCACCATTACCATTGTTGATTTGTAAAGTTGGGCTTACGAAAGGAGAATCTTTTTACAAGAACACCGGACGGCCATGTTTTGACATCATACAGCTCCTTCACAAGTTCAGGGTCGGCGCCCACCTTATATGCCAAACTAGACGCTTCTGGCCTCTTAGGTTGTAATTCGACGGTAAATGCGTGACCTGTGAACTTATTTTGCAAATAAGATTTAATATCTTCCTCTTTGGTATTAACAGAGACCTTGCTAACAGAGAGCCAGACTCGTCTGGCCGCAGAAGCAAACGAACCAGAGGAATCTGAGCCAGTTCCTGTAATCACAGCAGGTCCAACAGAACTATTCATTGATCTTTGTGACCGAAGGGCATTAAGGTTTATATCGTTATTAACTTCATTGAATCCAGAGGAAGATCCAGTGTTAATTTTTCCACGATTAATGTGTTCTGCCGACCGAGCGGAAAGTCCGCTAGACAAGTTCTTTGGTTGCAAAGGATTTTTATTTAGCTGGATGTGTGGAGCTATCGAGTTTGAAGTAATCGAGTCATGCGCCCGCGGAAGATTTCCAGAAGAAAACATATGTATGACTTCTTTATTTGTAGTGGTGATGTTTTTAATATCCGTTTTTACAGAGTCAATCGAGCTCTCAACGCCAGTTCTGACGTCTGCTAGCGCCTTCAAAAACTCAATTTTTAAGGACTCGATTTTTTTATTGAGATCCTCTGACAGCACATTTCCATCGTTGGAGCTAACACACTTTTCGCAAAAGAATTTTAACATTCTCTTGCTTAGCTGCATGACCCTTACCTCAGAGGCGGTCAAGCCTGAACATGCTTGACATAACGAGTTGTTGCAGGTATCGCAGATAATTTTTGCTTTTATGTCATCTGAAGTTAGAGTGCTCATACAATCATAACACTGTGGCATAATGAATATTTCCACGAGAAAAATGAAAACTATTCACTTTTATCGTTTAGATGGAATTCCGGAAAAATTTAAGGAATTTGTCGAGAATTTGCAGAATGTACAGTATTGAAATATCTTTGCAAATAACAATAAACACTTTTAAATTTAAGGTATTAACGGAATGCAGAACTGAATATCATTCAAAACAACAATAAACACTTTTTTATGATGTTTTTATCAGAGTTTAAAGAACCCAATTTATTTATCGGCTTAATCCACAGGTGATTTGGTTAATTAAGCACCAAGCAATTATTTATTTAACGAAAAACACATAAACACAATTCGAGCTATATCACAATATTAGATTTTGCGAAAACTAGCCTTTAAAACATCGATAAATAAGTAGAAAAATTAAAACTGTTAACAGAAACGATAACTGTGTTCACTCTCAGGCGGCTAGAACTGTTCAATACCATCCCGCCGAAATCCTGCTTCGTCTGTAAAAAGTATGGTTTTATTAAAATTCCTATTATTATTAACCTCTTGGTAGTACCATTGGCAAAACTGTAAACGAGGAAGAAAATCTCTTGGTAGTAATGCTTGCACACGTTGGACATGATAGGGATACAAGAGTTGCTCGGAGAGAATCTGTCACACAGTGCTGTTGGAATGATTACGCCCTAATCTAGTTGCTATAGTCCTAGTACTGATACCAGGATTTTGTTCCACGGCACGTAAAACTGCCTCATCAAACTCGGGCGTTCTTATGGACCTCGGCCGGCCTCTATCATTGGTGGGAACGGCAAAACTTCCTAAATAACATTATTGTCAAAAACATCACAAAGAAGAAATAAGAAAATTTACCTCTTTCCCGTAATCTACGGTCTACGCTTTCAAAGGTTTTACTATCTGGAAGTTGCCGATTGGGAAACGCTTCTGCATACAGGCGCCTCTCTGCATAACAGTTACTATAGGCACGTGCATACATTACATGCATGTCTGCCATTTCCTCAAAAGTGTAATTTTCCATCACAAAAACCGAGACAAAAACTTTTTAGAACAATTTCGTCAAAAAAAGTGTATAATTCTTTTCTAAAAGAACTAACGCGCAAATGTCAATCCTTCATGCAGAAATGATTATTTTTTTTCCAATGCACTTGTGATTTATTTGAGTAGAAATTAATAAACCAATTTTGTCCAATGACATACAATAAAACGGTTTTAATTTTTTTTCTCGAAAATGAAGTGAGATAGGAAAAAAATACAAGAGGCAAAGAAGTTGTATCTTTAGATGCTTAATTAAACAAAAAATATTAAAGCTACAAAAAAGACAGTGGCGTACATTTTTTTGATAATAATATTCGCTAAGGTGCCCCCCGGGACGCCACTGGACTCAATAATTTTAATCTATTTAGGGCTAAATTAGCCTCTTAATACAACAAATATCATTGCCAGATTTCAAAAGCATCGAGTAAGTATTTTTAATTTAATTAATAATTTCATTTTTTATTTCCATTTTTTTAACATCCTGTATTTTGAAAACACTGCATTTCCGGACCCATGTTTATACAAACTTTTTTTCATATTTTTTTAACCAGGAATCACCCTCTAAAATATCTCCGTCTATTTTTCGAACACCCTGTATACACTACACACAAAATAATGGATTTTTGTCCTCCTAGATTGATCATAAGAAACAAGTGTTCAATGTTATTAACAGGACTATTTATTCGTCTTACTGATAAATTACGGTTTACTGCAGCTAGAACTCCATCACCCCGAGAATTTGAGCTGGTTAGATTTGAGCGATCACATCTATAGAGTTCATAGTTAAATAGTTGAAGTTCATTATTATTTATGTCATCACTCAAAAAAGTTTCTGTTAGTAGGATAACATCATAGTTTTCAACAGCTACAGCCTGTGAAAGTGACTTGATCTTAGTTCTAAGGCCTCTGACATTTTGGTAGTAGATGGATAGTGGGGAGTTAAGTTTTCTATTTCCTTGGTTTACCTGCGTATGTTTAGACGAGGATTGTTTGGAAATTTACTTCTGTAGTTATCGTTATTATTGTTTCGGCGGTTGAAAATAAAAGGCTTGACAATTACGTTCATTGGCCATATGTCACTATTTAATATTTTGGCTTCTAGATGTGAATCCACAGATATTTTGAAAGCTGCTACATGTTCTTGGTTAGAACGTAGTTTTTCACAATTGACCAAAGGTATATTATTGTTGTTCAAATATTCCTTGATCTGTTCTGTTGTACACCCAGAACTTAAATTTCCAATGTAAAAGGTTTTACACTCTTTAGCAGCTGTAAGAATTGTGGAATTGCCATTTGTGCCTTTTATGATGTTACCATTTTTATGTCTAGTAATTGTTTGTGGGGTAATAGTAGTAGTCGCCATTGATCCATTTGCTTGTAAACAGACATCATATTTTCCCAAACCATCATTCAACTACAAGGCCGACGACTAAAAACTAGGCGCCAAGGATTAAACCAAGGTACACTTATTGTGACAAAGTGTCAGTACCAGGGTTACCTAAACTAAACCTACAGAGCGCATTGGGCAGAAGTAAGCTACTGATGTCGCAACATTTAGAGGCTTTTACCTCATTACAATACTCTTATACAAACATGTTTGCAATTATTGTTTATAATTTCCCAGAGCACTAATCACAATTTTGACACAAAACTATATAAATAATTAAAATATCTCTCCTGTGGTTACATAGTACTCAGAAAAATGAAATAATCAAGAATCGTATGAGAAACTAAGATGCATATTACAAGATTACTATTAAGGATGTCTAAAAATAAGAGACCACAATAAGGTTGTTGATTCCTTCTTCAGGCTCAAACTAACTACATTTAAGGCATATGTACTTAGAATAGAGTCATTAAAAAAAACACCACATTGATACCTACCTACATGTGTAAAAAAGATTACATTCTTTTCCTCTGGCCAGTCAAACTGAGGATTATCACGGAACTCATCAGAGTGTATCTTTAAATGATCGGATAATAGTTTGGTGTTCCCTGTCCAAGTACATGAAGTCTCTGGGAAAAGCTGCCTGTAGAAAAGCGGGCAACTGGTACACTGAAACCTAAAAAATTAACCAACCTGACTGGGATGCGAGTGTCTAGCAGCGTTATGCAGCACCTGTCCTTTATCGGCTTTAAATAATTTTTTGGTATGTTGTAGGTACCACATGTTAAAAATTCATTTAAACCAGATTAAAGTTAATCCTTGCGTGCCGCTGTAACCTAACTATAGTTATAGCTGGTGATGAATGGTGCTCAAAACTGTTTTATTGGTTTTAGTTAACTTGAATACATAATCATTTACCATTTACCTGCAACTTTTCTCGTGTTCTTGTACCTCCTTAAACTTTAGAACGTCAACACATCCATAATTTTTGTTTGTACAAGGAAATGTGAGGTAACTTATTAAGTCTTCATAGGCCTGCTGACGCATAATAGCCCCTAAACCGTTCAGAGTGGCTGCACTGTTACATCTTCCACAAATATTTCCGATATTTTCATTGTATACAATGGGAGAAACATTTAGGGTTTTACTGCAGATATTACAAATTAAATCTTTCTCTAGCGACGATTTGTCAATGAAGCTGAATTCCTCTAGCTGATCTTGTAGGTTTTTAGTAATTTCTTCCATGTTAAGGCTACAATAGTATAAAAAACCGTTAAAATTTAAGAAAAATAACACACGTTGAACAGTTACCAAACAAGCTGATCCTTCTAGAAATTTATGTTATGATGTAAAATGTAAACTAAAACTAAAAGAACTTTAATTGGGATCGAATCACAATGAGGATTAATTTTTCTTGAAAAACGTAAAAACTAGACATAAGAAAATGGTAAAGAATGAAAGGAAACAGAAAAACACCGGTTAGACTTTACACTTCTTGAAATTCTTTACTTCTTTTTGGCGTCTGCTGCCTGCTGCGGTCTGCGGTAAAAAGGAGAATTTGACATAACCATGCGCGCCAACCGGTTGTTGTCACCACCACAGAAGAAAAAATGGTTGATCTGGTCAGATCATGGCCCTCTAGGATAATAAAGAGTAGACAAAAGATATTACTATTGGCTGGAGGAGTATTCGGTGATTTTCGGGGTCCTTACCCTACCGACCGTTCGCATCCCGCATCCCGTCTACTTTCCTGTCAAGAAATTTATCGTACATAACTCTTCCTATAGTAAAAAATTATCCAGTTGCTAAACGGGCGGAGTAAAAATAATGCTCACCATTGTGTCAACAAGTATTTTACAGAATTATTTATTTTATTCTATAACTCGTTTCAGGATTAACAATTTGTCCCTTTTCGATTTTCTCCTATTTTACAGCTGTAATCCTTTTAACAAATTCTAATCATCTTAGGACATCTAGAAGTGGGAGAACATTTCCAGACAAACATTGCCTTTTATATTAAGTATAGATAAAGTATAGGGCAATGCAATCTCTTTTCTATTCTAAATGAAAATATTATCTGAAACGAAAAATAAGAGTAGTTACTGTACTCTTGAGCAACTTTTAAAAATCGAATCTCTCTCGTATTCTCTACATGCAGTGTAAATAATTCTGCTGATCACTGTACCTATATATATAGCCAAAAAATTTTTTTGTGTAGTCGGTACATGTACGTGACAAAAAACCCTTATTATCAGAACATGAAAAAATACTGTACATGGTGAAGGCGAAAGTTAAAGAACTAAGTTCGGTCCTGTCTCTTCCGCCAACCTCTTAACGTAAAATAGACCAGACTTCAACATGGTGCCCTAGATGACAAGTAGTGTAGCCAAGATATACTTACGCGCAATCTTAGAAAAATTGGACTCTAGCAGCTCCGGGTATCACCCACCCTAGGGACGCCAGTGTAATGTGAGCCACACACCCCCTGCCCCGCCGTCCTGCATCCATGACACGAAACGCCCCTGAATGTGAAAAATTATTAATATTAATAATAAATAAAGAACCTCTAGGACAGCTTTTTTGCCTCGATGTAGCTTTGTACAGTTTATTCTAAAAAACTTGTTATACAGAACAAAACGGTACAGGTAGGTATAGATGACGCTGGTAGTATTCAAATGCAAAATATTTAAGTTAAAGCTCAGCATGCAAAATTTACAAGTTAGGTATATTAAACCGCTTTTCAGCCGCGCTGGGGCATTTTTTACCAGATAACGGGACACAACATAAAAGAAAGTAGCAGAATGCGAAATGAAAGGGACGGGACCTGACAGTTTTAATTTTAGTTCTTGTATTTCCATTTTTAGGAGACATAATCGCGATGCTCCCATTTACCGAATTTAAGTGTAACGTTGGCAATTTTGCGTTTAATTCGAGCTGACAAATGATTTCCGTCACGAAAGTAATATAGGTATATAGGTACTTTTAGTACTTGTAGGTACTACCCACTGAGACTGATGATCTGAAAAGTAGAATAATGCCGTGTTGTTTTCGTTATTATATAAATAATAATTAAATCTACGAGATTAGAATAAAACGGGTTAAAAAAAAACAAAAACTTAGAAGGTTCTACGATCCGCATTTATACCAGGGCCGCATCCAGCGTATTGCTTTTCGGGGGGCTAAATGTACGGTAACCAAAAGGCCGAACTGAATATCCTTATCATAATTCGCACAGGCTTTTCTGGAAGCTAAAAGTGGCCATATAAACAATCTATCAACGGCAATCATTGGTTATTTAATGGCACATAGCTTAGGAATAAAGGAATATCGGAAACAATAATTGAACTGGTCGGCTAAATTCTTTCCGCATTGACTGTGTTCACACTGTTATGGATTTTAAGTTTGTTCACAAATAGTTATTGTTTCAAAATAGTGTACCAAAATTCAACCTCAAATTTCTTTGAATAAAAATTAAAAATCGTTAACAACAAAAAATGGTTTTAGGTGGGGCGAAACCGGTCAACATGGTGAGGTCATACAAGAGAAAGATTGAAGGTAATTTTATGAAGTACAGTAAAGAAAATATGAAGAGGGCCTTATCCGATATAAGAGATAAGTCAAAAAGTTTAAGAGAAGCGGCGAAAGGTATACCAATTCCCTATTTTGTCAAGAATTAAAAATATTAGGGTTCAATAAACCGCAATAATATGATTACGATTATGTTCGTTTTTTGTTTTTTTTTTTATAAAAAAATGTTTGAGTTTGAGGTGTTTGTTATTTTTTTTTCTGTTTGAACCTACCTTTTACTTGATGATGATTTAAGTTTCTGGTTCTGTTTATTCACTCGCTTAGGTTTTTTAGTTTTGATGTTCTGCATTAATTTCCGTATTTAAAATACATTTTACTGTTGTAAACTTATCATGCGTGTTTTATTTTACCTTCATTATATTATTCATATTATTATTAAAAACATTTAAAAAAAACTTTTACTGTCCGAACCCGCCCCAGAGACGGGATTAAAGCAAGTTTCAATGCAAATAAAGACCTGTCCGTCTTTACCCCACACATAGGGGCGAAGCCGGACACCATTTGACCAAAAAAAATTAGAGCTTGTTTACACTAAGGTCAATTTTTTTTAACGGAATCTTATTTTAGAGATTCTAAGAATGTTAAATTTTAAATTTGAAGTTGTTTGGATAAAATTTACTCCAGTTATCGCAAAAAAACCTCGAAAATCGTCCGCGGTCACCCCAGATGACGGTATTGTAAATATAAAGAAATTTTAAAAATTGTTTATGATAAACTGTTGTTGTGTGGTGATGTCCAGATATTGTTATGCATTTTCTTGCCTTTCGACAAACCCTAATAATTAAAGGACGGAATAAATGCAAAATGCATATACATAGGTATATGCATTTTTTGTATATTTTGTAAATTTTATGATGAGACGCATATTTTTCCTAAATTATTATTTTAAGAGCATATTTTTAGGTTTTCGTCTCTATCAAAAAATTTAAAACGTTAAAGGTTTAATGTCCATTTCGGTACTTATTTCAGGAATTTTTCAATTTGAAGATTATAATAATTTTATTATATTTACATTTTGGTTATACTGTTATACAAAAGGTATTTATTGGGGGTTTCCGGGGTTTGCAGATATATTGTGAGGCGTTGTTTATTGTCACTTAATAATGCATTATTATTACCTGCTTAACAAACTGTATTTATATCGATTTGTAATATATAGATACTTCTGAAGAAATTTAAATTTAAGAGACTTAATTAGTATTGATGAAACTTTTTCCGCTAAATGTAATGAAAATGAAGGATTTAAATACTTAACTGCAGTAAAAAGACTAAAAAGCATTTATGAGGGTAAACCATCCAACGAAGTCGTATCTTGGCCTTATATTTTGCTACCCAAGTTGCAGTATTGTCCGATTACATCAGTAGATGTTGAAAGAAACTTCTCTTTATATAAACATATTTTTACTAATAGAATTAGTTAAAAATTTCCAAAATATTTAGTGCCTTTTATATAATTTTAGGTTAAAAAATTGTTTACTTTTATTTTTCTTTGTTTTTTTTTGCATTTTTTTAAAGAATAAAAATATTTTTTAGAACCCAATGTGTTTTTTTAGCTCATTTCACGATAATAAATGAAGAAATATTGCATACCAATATGCATATTTGTAAAAAATGCAAATAACTGCGTATTTTAAAGTCAAACAAGACATATACCGGGTGTCCACGGAAGGTGGTTCGCCCCTCTAACTTTTTTGTTTTTCAAGATAATGGAATAAAATTTGGGGGATTTGTATACGACATAAAACTGCATTTTTTGACAGGTGGTATATTTTTACTTTTTTGGACTCCATATGACATTCTACATACAACGATGTGTCAGTTGTCACTTTTTGTCACCAAGAAAATATTTTTTTCCAAATTTATTGTTTTATCTAGAGGGCTATGAATACCATCATAACATCACTTATTTCAGTTCTTTAATCTTGGGAAAAATACAATTTTACTATTTTTGGTCCAATGCTATGTGCTATGTAAAATTTAATATTTAAAGTTGTACAAGTAACTAATTTTTTTTAAATGGCAACATGGTGGCTCGTCGGGTTAAGAAAAAATAGGATTTTATTACGATTATTTTGATACCATACATATTAGGTTTTACAAAAACCGCCATTAAAAAACTTAAACAAGTTAACTTAGAACTTTCCTAAAATGAAGCATCTTTTGAGAATAAATTTAGATTTAAATGCATCAACTAGCCTGTGACCAGCAAAACTGATAAAACAAAATCATGCCTTCAAGAAAATTGAAATGCCAACAGCTTGTGCCAAAGTAAATTAGTTTGTTGTTTAAAAAACATGGAAAATAATAGTTTTACAAGGAGTGAAAAACTTGATATCTTATTATTGTCAGGCTCATTTCGCATTTTCGGAACCAGTTTCGGGTACCTAATAGTGCCGGGTTGGATGACGCCGATTAAAATATCTTTGTGCGTAAAGTAGTGCAGCATCGGTTGAATTATTTCTACATTCTCCAAACCCTAATAACATATCAATTTTTTCAATCCTTGTAAAACTATTATTTTCCATGTTTTTTAAACAACAAACTAATTTACTTTGGCAAAAGCTGTCGGCATGTCAATTTTCTTCAAGGCATGATTTTGTTTTATCAGTTTTGCTGGTCACAGGCTACTTGATGCATTTAAATCTAAATTTATTCTCAAAAGATGCTTCATTTTAGGAAAGTTCTAAGTTAACTTTTTAAAGTTTTTTAATGGCAGCTTTTCTAAAACCTAATAGTGTATGGTATCAAAATAATCGTAACAAAATCCTCTTTTTTCTTAACCCGACGAGCCACCATGTTGCCATTAAAAAAGAATGAGTTAAACAACTTTAAGGATTAAATTTTACATAGCACATAGCATTGGATTATTTTTCCCAAGATTAAAGAACTAAAATAAGTGATGTTATGATGGTATTCATAGCCCTCTAGATAAAACAATAAATTTTGAAAAAAATATTTTCTTGGTGACAAAAAGTGACAACTGACACATCGTTGTATGTAGAATGTCATATGGAGTCAAAAAAAGTAAAAATATACCACCTGTCAAAAAATGCAGTTTTATGTCGTATACAAATCCCCCAAATTTTATTCCATTATCTTGAAAAACAAAAAAGTTAGAGGGGCGAACCACCTTCCGTGGACACCCGGTATATGTCTTGTTTGACTTTAAAATACGCAGTTATTTGCATTTTTTACAAATATGCATATTGGTATGCAATATTTCTTCATTTATTATCGTGAAATGAGCTAAAAAAACACATTGGGTTCTAAAAAATATTTTTATTCTTAAAAAAATGCAAAAAAAAGTTCCATAGTATTGAGTCACCTGTCAAAAAATGCAGTTTTATGTCGTATACAAATCCCCCGAATTTTATTTTATTATCTTGAAAAACAAAAAAGTTAGAGGCGCGAGCCAACTTCCGTGGACACCCGGTGTATGCGCATATTTTGGATGAATTTAAGTGCTTATAATCCGCCCTTTACAAATAACGTAACCCTGTATTTTCAAAGTTGGCGCGCGTATCGATAGCTACGAAGTTACAGTCAGTTGGAATGATGCTGCCAACTCAAATTAGCGGACGGCAACCTATAAAAACCAAAACCCCAATCAATGCCATTTATACGTAAAGCATATATGAACCATTCTACCTTTTTATAGGCATACGCGTACGGGTATGGGCTACGTGCCCACATTTATTAATTTATACCAAACTAGCGTGTACCCGGCCTGCGTTGCAGCCCGGCATTATACGACGTGAGATAATTAGGCGAACAAACCCGAACAAACCTCAAACTCAACCGTTTGCCGGCCCGTCCACAATTCACATCCATGCATAAAACACAGTCTGTCTTCGTCTATTCCGGCTTCGGTGCTTCGGATCGATCGTTGAACGGGCCGGGGACCGGTTAGGTTGGGTCGTTCGTTCTCCCTACTCTAATTTATCAGTGTTTCTCTATAATATTATGCATGTATTATACATAAAAACCTTCCTCTTGAATCACTCTATCTATTAAAAAAAACCGCTTCAAAATCCGTTGGGTATTTTTAAAGATTTAAGGACATATAGGGACAGGACGGGCGACAGCGACTTTGCTTTATACTATGTTAAGATGTATTGCACTTTATAAATTCTATGTAAACATAGCTTAAGAACTTCCAGCCATCGAGTGGGCTGAAAAAAAAATTAAATCGCTAATGCCCCGAGACTAATCTGATTTTGCTACCGCCTTGAAATTGTGTTATTTCTCTTCTTATTTCCGAGATATGATAGTAGTTTGTTAAATAACTTTACAGGTACCTATCTGTATATTGCTCTTTTGGAATCGTTGGAATGCGTTATAAATACGCAGATGTATGTAAAAATTAAATCAAGTGCAATTTATGAGGTGGAAATGATAACATATTTTTACTGGGATTTATCTATATCTCTTTAAAGTCTATTTATTTTCAACTGACTGGCAAGGACAGGAAACAATAATCTAAGCACGAAACATTTACACTTGTCTTATTGTGTCTTGTTTAAAATCCACCGTGTATAGTGTATAGTGTATAATACGTTGGTTGGTTGGTTGGTTGGTTAAAGGCGGGGGTCGGGTTCGACGTGTGGCCCAAGCTTCTTACACTGCAGCCTTCTGGCTTATTGTGCGCCCCAGTCTTGTTAGAAAAGATTTGTTCCTTCTATGAGGTCCAGTAGTTTTCTTCCAAGTTTGTCGTGCGGGAGGTTATCGCCACGTCGAATGTTTCCGAAGATTTTGAATCTTTTACGGTTTAGCGCTTCGCAGCTGTATATGATATGGGAGGCGGTTTCATCCTCTTCGCCGCAAAGTCTACATTCAATGGGTCCATTATAGACTCCCATTCGTTGAAGGTGCTTTCTTAAGTGACAATGGCCTGTTAGTAGGCCGGTCACTTGGTTTAGCTGGGTACGCGTCAAGAGCAGCATTCCAGCTGATAGCTTCTTCGAGGGCCTATCGATGACGGCCCGTGCGTGTGCCTGGCCAGGTGTACCATTCCATCGAGATAGATGTTGTTTTTGTGCCCATCTGTCTAATGTTGTTTTGGTTGCCTTTTTTGATATTCCAAGGGCGGGTTCTGGGCCCCTGAAATTTTGAGCAGATCCGGTTCTTGCCAGTTCATCTGCTTTTTCGTTGCCTTTTATCCCTGAATGACCAGGAACCCATAGGAGTTCAACCCTGTTGTTTCTGGCTGCCAGGTCTTTTAGGTCGTTAAGGCACTCCATTGTGATTTTTGATGTAAATCGGAAGGAGTTCAGAGCCCTCAGAGCAGCTTGGCTGTCCGACAGGATATGTATCTTTTGGTCGTGGTAGCCCTTTTCGAGATTCTTTTGTACGCATGCTTGTATCGCATGAACTTCAGCTTGGTATACTGTGGCGTAGTTTCCCAGAGGGATGCTGATTTCCATTCTGGGTCTTTCCCCAAATACACCTGCGCCTACTCCGTTGGCCGTTTTCGATCCATCAGTGTACCAAACTAGGCCATTGTCTAGTGACGGAGATCTTCCTTTGGACCACATATCAGGGTCGCACCTGACATTAAATGGTTTTGTAAAGTTATATCTCGCTTTCATGCGATCGGTTTGCATCTCCAAGAGCTCGTCGTTGATAAGGTCCGTGGCTCTTATGTGCCCTATTTTCTCGGGGCGTTGTTTCCATTCCCCATTTGCTTTCATCCTAGAAGCGCTGCAGTTGGCCTCCATTTTGATGTGTATATCTAGTGGTGTTAGTCCTAGTATAACTTCCATTGCTGCGGTGGGGGTGCTTCTCATTGCACCGGTGATACACAAGCAGGCCAGCCTCTGTACACTGTTGAGTTTTGTGGCTGTCGTGATTTGCTGTGTTTTTGTCCACCAAACTACAGACCCATATGTCATCAAGGGTCTGATGACTGTGACGTATAACCACAGTACCATCTGCGGTTTGAGTCCCCAGGTTTTCCCAAACAGTCTTCTGCATCTCATTAGACACATTTTTGCCTTGTTTAGGTTATTGTTGATATGTCGGTTCCATGTCATTTTCGAATCCAGGGTTAGTCCTAGATATTTGGCTTCGCTGACTGTTTTTATCTGTTCACCAAAGATTTTTAGGTTGTTATAGTTCCCTGCCTGTCTTCGTTTGGTGAATGGCAATGTTGCAGTCTTAGCAGCGTTGACTTTGAGGTTTACCTTCTCACACCAGCGTTGCACGATGTTTAGTGCTCTTTGCATAAGCTCTGCTTGCTACGTAGTTTTTGTTTAAATATTTATTGTTTTATGTGGCGTATAAAAATTAAAAATTACATGGGTCGCATTATATACTAAACCTGTAAATAGCGATGCAAAATAAACATTATGTTTTTAAAACCATGCAGCCATAAAAGTACTAAGTATACCTAAGCGTTTGAATGCGACCCTGTTCAGGTCGAGAGTCTAAGTGCATTTGTTTATGTTTCTTGTCAGTTGAAAATAAATAGACACTTTGTAACTCCGAAATCATCCACTTTTGGACTGAGGTAGGTTGGGTTAGATTGTCATATTATTAAGCCTAAGGAATTTGTGGTAGCATTTTTTTGCACCCGTTAGAGACACCCTGTATAATTATAAATAAAATAAATAAAAATAATTAAAAGCGAATATTGTGCAGCGTGTAACTTTTTTTTATATTGGAATACACAGGGATCCAAGTACAGTGGATACCCTGGGGCGGGTAGACCACAATAACACATGGGATCCAATCATAATGGATACCCTGGGGGCAGGTAGACCGCGACGGCCGTTTCGTCTTCGTTAGGACTCTAAGGGCAAACCCAAGCAATCCCGACACAGCGGTAAGATGTATTACAAGCCTTTTTGCAAAATCAAAGCGGCCATCAATGCCATCTGTAGCGCCATCCCCTGGATCGCATGGATTGCGCACATTCTAGTGGGTGCCAGCGTTGATCTGTTTCTAATCTACAAAACGGCAGATGTTCCGGTGAAAACGCAAATAGCGTTCCCTATACTGGATTGTGATGCACTTCGTGGTTTATTTAGTTGTCTACCTTTCCATTATTACCAGTGTGACTGCCTTTTATATTAGTTACTTCCGCTGGGATGGCGCTACGATGTATTGATTGCCGCTTTGCTTTTGCAGTTACACACTGGTCCGATATGCCACAATATTTTTAGTTATTTTCGCGGACACTATGTTATCTTTTATTTAAAATGAAAAATATTAAAAAGCTGAGTAGTTTAGAACGTTGAGGCAGAAGGCAGAATCCTACGTTGAGAGTGGGCCACCTGGTATATTGAGGTATTGGGGAAAAATAAGCAATATGTTATGGAACCAAACTATAATTTTACAGCCGATTTTTGTGGTGTATCTGGTTTTGAGCTAATGCTTATACAAAATATCATATTGAAACAATATTTCTCCGAGACTACAATACTTCCTCTGCGAGGAACGAAAAAAATAAAATAATATTTAATGAAAGATAAAAGCCACACTGGTACTAAATGTAAGTAGTGACATAAAACGAGTTTTATTCTTTATAAATTAGTTAGTATTAACAGTCCTATAATTTTTTCTTTGTATAAATCTAATTAACTTTTTTTAACGACTGGTTTCAGCACATAATATCTATAAGCATTTTAAGAAGATTCTTCGTATAATTACCATCTATAACCAATCAATCTTTTGCTCACTTTTTTTATACATTATGATATTTCGGTGATTAATTTTGTCTCCTCGGTAATTGCTAATTTAAACCTCCACCGTTCATAAAAAAAATAAAAATGTTGTGTATAATTATTTTTAGTTTGTTATCTTAATTTAAAGCAAACAAATTAGATGTCCTCCTGTGGAGTAAGTGAATTATAGATGCTGCAAGGTTAAAAAATTATACAAGTTCATCAAATACAATTAAGCAAATTTTAATTGATTGTTACATTGCCTAAAAAATTGGTTATTTTTCTATATCGCTGTTTTAAGGGACCCGGTGCAATTTTTATACTGTTTGTAATTAATTTTGTAGCTAAATACTGAAATTAATTTAATTTGAAAATAAAAACAAAACCTTTTATGCGTCATTAACACTTTTTCGTCAATTGGCAATCAGGCCCGGTTCTAGACCTCCTGGCGCCTCCGGGCAAGGGTCTTATTTAGCACCCTCGAAATATTTAATTCATATTTTTTTCCTGAATATATATATATGTACCGGGTGTCAACGAGATTATTGTACATAGCACCACAGTGTTATGTTAAGAGATATTTTAATCAAATTTGGGTTACTGTAATGTTTGAAAGGGATCTTTATTTTTACTTAGAAACCATCTGAATTTCACTTCCGGTTTAACCGGAACTACGCCATTTATGTTTTTTTTAAATGACAACCTGTATATTATATTGCACAGTCAAATTCTCCTCAAAATTCTCTTTTCAACGACATACAACAAGTTGACATTTACTTTCAAAATGGCGGCGTATGACTCATTTTACCAAAAACAAAATGGTGTCTATAAAACAACGTATGAAATTGATACGGGAAAAATAGTGATAAAATCTTTTAAATTGGTCCCTTTTGTAATTCTTTAAGCACTGACATTTAGATTTTCTTCTTTTGTTTTTAAAGGAAGGTAATTTTTTAATGTTTAAAAAAATCTTAACGTTAACCCTATTTTACAGAGTTTTTTTTAAATGTTATCATATACTTTTTATTATTTAGTATGAAAGTCTAAAGTATCCTTAAGCACCTAGGGATATTTTCGAAATCAGAATGCGTTTTGCTTCAGTTTTAAACAAGAAAAAAAAACCGTGTATTTTTCAATAAAAACTGAATAACTTAGTTCCACCTAAGTTGGCTATGGATAACAAAATTGGTATTTGTCAACGCCATTATCAGACTATTAGTTTGTAATGAAAATTTTGTAGTGTATTGTGCTTTTGGTCGTGGGTCTAATTTATATTTCGTTAAATAAGAATAAAATTGTTAAGTTTATAAGAGAAGAACAAATTAATTAATTAACATGTTAATTATTTAACAATTAAATTTTTATTATTGAAGCAAAACGCATTCTGATTTCGAAAATATCCCTAGGTGCTTAAGGATACTTTAGACTTTGATACTAAATAATAAAAAGTATATGATAACATTTAAAAAAACTCTGTAAAATAGGGTTAAAGTTAAGATTTTTTTAAACAATAAAAAAATACCTTCCTTTAAAAACAAAAGAAGAAAATCTAAATGTCAGTGCTTAAAGAATTACAAAAGGGACCAATTTAAAAGATTGTATCACTATTTTTCCCGTATCAATTGCATACGTTGTTTTATAGACACCATTTTGTTTTTGGTAAAATGAGTCCACGCCGCCATTTTGAAAATAAATGTCAACTTGTTGTATGTCGTTGAAAAGAGAATTTTGAGGAGAATTTGACTGTGTAATATAATATACAGGTTGTCATTTAAAAAAAACATAAATGGCGTAGTTCCGGTTAAACCGGAAGTGAAATTCAGTTGGTTTCTAGGTAAAAATAAAGATCCCTTTCAAACATTACAGTAACCCAAATTTGATTAAAATAGCTCTTAATATAACACTGTGGTGCTATGTACAATAATCTCGTTGACACCCGGTATATACTTATACCATCAAAAATATTTAATTTTTTTGACGTGATTATAAAAAATACTTGGGCGTCCTTATCTTTTAAATATTATATTATACATCGAAGGTTATACAGACGCTTATTTGTTTTACCTTTGGCAATATTTTGCGCCCCTTGGACTTTGCGCCCCCGGCGTCTGCCCGGGTTGCCCGGGCGTTGGAACCGGGCCTGCGGCAATTCACTACTTGGTAATATCCTAAACGCCAGTTAAACTAACCAGTGGCGTAACAAACACCTCCGCAGACCCCGCACTGCGGAGGGGCCCAGTCAAAACTCGCTGCCAGCTTTGCTTTTCATAAGTATTTCATTTCATAATTAATTTTATTTTTTTACAGTGTCCGCAAGAAAGTTCGCATCAAATGGGATTTTTTTTTATTATTAGGTATAGGTAAAAATTGAAAAGGCAGTTAGTTTTTGCTTACCTAAAAACCAAAAATGACGTATACTGAAGCAGCTGCACGACTTGCGTTACCTGTCAAATTTGACATTTTTAATAAAATAGGTTCAAAAATGCCATTATTTATCAAAATATCGAAAAACTTTATTTGAGAAAGTTGTTTATTTAGGCATTTTTAGTCTCTGTGCGAAATTTTGACAGTCTAATACAATTTTTATTTCTTGCCAGGTTCTTGAAAATTTTGATCAACCCTCGTAGATTAACTTTTATACATCGATGTAAAACCATTTGCCTTTACTTCATTTGTAATCTTAATGCAATTTTGTGAAAAAATTTTGTTTCCAATTATTTATTTTGCTTCAAAAACTGAAATTGTTATTGATCAGTATTGTAATGTTTGATGCAAAGTTTATCTAATTACATCAGTTTTGCCAAAACCGACGTTTCTTATTTTTTTTAAGTTAGTAAACACAAAAAGAAAATATTAGGAAGCTTTCATTGAAATTTTAATTAATTAATATTGGATTAAAAAGAATAAATATTAATCGCTCAAAACATTTTATTCAACAAAAATATAGTTTAATATAATTAATTTAATTTAATATTAATTAAGTAAAATTTCAACGAAAGTTTCCAATATTTTCTTTTTGTACATCTGTTTACTAACTTAAGAAAAATGAGAAACGTCGGTTTTGGCAAAACTGAAGTAATTAGATAAACTTTGCATCAAACATTACATACTGATCAATAACAATTTCAGTTTTTGAAGCAAAATAAATAATGTTGACAAAAAATTTTCACAAAATTGCATTAAGATTACAATTGAAGTAAAGGCAAATGGTTTTACATCGATGTATAAAAGTTAATCTACGAGGGTTGATCACAATTTTCAGGAACCTGGCAAAAAATAAAAATTGTATTAGACTGTCAAAATTTCGTACAGAGACTAAAAATGTCTAAATAAACAACTTTCTCAAATAAAGTTTTTCGATATTTTGATAAATAAAGGCATTTTTGAACCTATTTTATTAAAAATGTCAAATTTGACAGGTAACGCAAGTCGTGCAGCTGCTTCAGTATACGTCATTTTTGGTTTTTAGGTAAGCAAAAACTAACTGCTTTCTCAATTTTTACCTATACCTAATAATAAAAAAAAATCCCATTTGATGCGAACTTTCTTGCGGACACTGTATATCCTAAGAATTTAAATTCGTTAAGTGAAGAAGAATTATACGTGAAAGCGCGGAATTTACAAACGATATACCATAAAGACTTGTCCATTGACTTTCCTAGTCAAATTTTAAGCCTCAGAAAGGGACTTGGAGATAGTATTTCAAAATTAAAAACAGTGTATGAACTTGCGAATCATTTATTAATAAAAAATCAGCGTGTTTTTTCAAATTTTCCAGATGTATCTAGTGCATCATTTCTAACTTTACCAGTTAGTGTGGCATCAGCGGAACGATCTTTTTTCAAACTTATAATAGTAAAAAATTTACGTAACACCATGGGACAACAACGCCTTTCGGATTTCTCCTTAATCAGTATCGAACACGAGTTTGTTAAAACATTAAATATCGACGAAATTATAAACGATTTTGCAAATGACACTCTCGACGATCTGGTCGTTTTGTATAATACCTTGTATAGTACTTCTTAGAGACATAATGTTTGTGCAGACCTGTTGAGTGTTCACAAGGGCGTCCATAGAGCGTTTTTAAGAGGGGGGGGGGGGGCAAAAACTTAAACAATACTTTTTATATACAGTGTCACCAGTAAAGTCCTCATCATCTGGAATTTTTTTTATTAATAGCTTTATTCGAAATTTGACTTTGGCATCAAGTTCTGCTTCGATCGAGATGAAAATTAAGCAAAAAAATAGTAGTAACGTGACATCACAAATCAGTCAAATTTTAATTTTTTTCAAAAAATAATTTAAAAGTGGGGTTATTTCTGAAAATATCAAAAAAAAGTTATAGGGAAAAGTTTTTTTAAATGCAGTTTCTAGCCCACATGCAGCTGGATAAGATTATTTTTATTTTTTACCCATATTTTGTAAATTGCACAACTTTTGCAAAATAACACTCAACGTAACCTACATAAAACTTCTTAGTTTTGACAATGCTTTATTTCAGATACATTTTTTTAAAAGTAGCTTTATATTAAATGTGTGCTTTTCTACGAAATCAAAATTGGGCTATTAAAATTTGGTCGCATGTGATGCAACATATATACAGGGTCAAAAACAAATGAACTTTGTATCACATGCGACCAAATTTTAATAGCCCAATTTTGATTTTGTAGAAAAACACACATTTAATATGACGCTAGTTTAAAGAAAATGTATCTGAAATAAAGCATTGTCAAAACTAAGAAATTTTATGTATAGGTTGCGTTGAGTCTTATTTTGCAAAAGTGGTGCAATTTACAAAATATAGGTAAAAAATCAAAATTATCTTATCCAGCTGAAATTTTGCATGTGGGCTAGAAACTGCATTTAAAAAAATTATAACTTTTTTCGATATTTTCAGAAATAAACCCCACTTTTGAATTATTTTTTGAAAAAAAATTAAAATTTGACAGATAATGCGAATCACATGACTACTATTTATTTGCCTAATTTTCATCTCGATCGATGCAGAACTTGATGCCAAAGTCAAATTTTGAATAAAGATATTAATAAAAAAAATCCCATATGATGCGGACTTTACTGGTGACACTGTACAAGACTATTTATTTAACTTATGCCTAATGTATTAATTTATTGATATGTTTTTATTATGTAATTGTTCAGTTTAGTGATTTGTTGGTCTACTAACTAACCACTGTACTATTCAATATTTATACTGTTATTTATTCTGAAATAAAATAGTAATGTCGGCGCCTAGGGGGCCGTTTTGCCCCCCCCCCCCCTTATGGACGCGCTTGAGTGTTCATGTGTTTTACTGTTTTTGTCTTTTGGATTCTATGAGGCTCGATCACCGCTACCAGGGCCGGCGCTAGCAGTTTCGCCGCCCCGGGCAAAAAGGTAAAATGCCGCCCTTTTATAACAAAAATTACAAGAGATAACCTAAACCCATTCCACGGTAGTAATAAAATAAAACGTGAGCAAACAAATTGGTATTAAAAATGTTGAAGTTTTGATTTGCCAAAAATACAAATTTTATACATTTTTATAAGCGGTAGTTTATTATGCTTGTGAGCTGTTTCCTTGAAATATTTTGATATTTTATCTATATTGCTATGTGTTTTTGGTTCGGTTTTGAATTTGGTCTTCAATACACGAAAACTCTACTCATCTTTCAAAACGCGTTTTTATTTAAAAACTACATACCTCAACTTTCTTATGTCGTTCTCATGCTTGAGGATTTTTGAAGCGAGTCGGTACCTATACTTCCTATATATACTTAAAAGTTCGTAAAACATATTGAAAGCAAATTTTATTAAAATCCCTACTTTTAATTTTTCAAAAATACAATAATCTTGGTTTAATAAAAAAATTTTAAACTAGTTATTTTACAGCCCATTTGCCGCCTCCTAAGGTTGCCGGCCCTGCCGCTACATGCACAAAGTTTCTAAAAGAGTGTCACAACTCAAAATAGTTAAGTAATATAGAAGGAAGTTGGTTTTTGTTTATGTGCAATACGGTTTCAATCCTAATTGGACCAGTTTTTCTTAAAAGGTAAGTACTTTTTTTATTCTTATTCTATAAGGAAAACTGTTACATTTTGAGATATTACTCTCTTGAACAAAACGATCTAGTGTTTATTATATTATGCTTTTACACCAGATAGACGCATTTTGATATAATACTCTTTTGAGCCAATAAGTAAAATTTGTATTAATTATTTTTTAAGTTGTGACTGTCATCCCTCAGAAATTAACGTTTCGGGACTGTTGCACGAAAACTTACAATATGAAAACCTAGCTGTCAGTGATGATAGTGAGTCTGTCCCAGAAATGAATGTTCTACTTTCATAGTTGCGCAGTGGAAGTAAAGATAACTTACCACCTACAGAACAAGCTGGGAGCAGCAGCTTTAGAAAACAAGAACAGAGATCCAGGATCTGGAAACAAACAGAGTTTACAAATAAGAGACATGACTATCCTTGTCGTCTAAACTCACATGAAGTTAAGACTCCGTTACAATATATTGAGGCATATTTTAATGAAAACTTCTTTGAAAATTTGGCAGGTGCACGAATCATCTACGTAAAACTGGATCGATATTAAACACGGACAATTAAGAAATGCGGTCGTGCGCTTTACAACATAGTCCGGCAACGCACGAACGTACAGGGGTGGTTTAGCAGGGTAGACGTGAGGGAGAAATTTTTTAATTATTTTTCTCAGATACCTGAGAGCCTATAGGTCAAACTTTTAATGATATGAAATAAATTAATAAAAATAAAATTTTTCGTGCTGAAAAGGTTATGTGCAATTCAATTTTTAAAAGATAATTCTGATGAATTGTTTTACAAGCAGGATTCTTTCCGTTCCATTGGCTATTATAAAAATATAAGACAAACGTCCATAAAAACGAAACCAACACTAAATCCTGCGTATAAGAAGAAAGTTGGCATAACAGCGATAAAAAGAAGAGCATTTTATCATTATTTGCTAAGAAAAATAATGGTACAACTGTAATGCCCTTATATTACAAAGAGTTTTATGACCATCTATAATAGTATTTAAGTCTATTATAATGTTGACATAAAGAATTAGTTGTTCGTTTGTTTTTATATTAATAATAAGTACCAAAGATTAATGTTACTATTTTTTATAATGTTTGTATGATTTATTAAAATAATAATTTGAAGTACCTTTTTCTTTTAATTTTGTACCTAAACTAAACTTAAAAACTTATTAAAACAAATGGAAAAGAGTGTTACAACTCAAAATTATTTATAAAAATTAGCGATAACAAAAATCCAAAAAGCAAGACAGACAATAAATTCTATTATACATACTAAATCCTGTAAGATAAATCGCTTTATAGAAACACAAATTTGTTAAGAGTTATTTTTCCACTAATATTTCCACCATTATTATTTATAAAACTTTAACTAGCTCTCCTGAACATTTTAGTTTTTTGAGATATGACTCTCTTGTTCCAAACTGACGATATATTATTATAGCTGCCTAGCTATATATTCTGTGGTATAGCTTAATATGCACTTTAAAAACAGTCGATAAAAAATCTAGGGTTGCCCTTGCACCGCAGTGGTTGTGTAAATGTTTTATAAAAAGTTTAATGACGAATCTTTTCTTATAAAACTTCCAAAGCTTGCTGGGATGGACATACTGTATAAGGATTTTTTGATGCTTCTTGTTGACTACCACTTTGCGACTAAATTGCTAAAAAGTAATTATTCATGTTCGCTATATTCACATTGAATTGACAGTAATTGCTCAACGCTCATGCTGTGAAATTAAATTGGTATTGTAAACAAATTGTATTGTACTTTTATATTTTAATGATATAAGTAAATAAGAAATTGACGCTGTCATTACTACTGTTACTGTTATATAAAGTATATTATAAATATTTTTTTTAGAAGAATTAACTATTTTGTACAGCCTTATTTTACCGTATTGAGCTCTATAGTTGGTGATTGTTGTCCTAACGTGTTTTTTTAGTTTTTTACTACCTATTATATTATGTTAGAAGATGCAGACGACGAGTGAGGTTCAGAATTAATTAATTAAGAGGCCATAGGTCGTTAAATCGCAAGTATGTCAAATGATTCTTTAAAAGTGGTATTTTAATTTTAAAAAATTCGAATAAAGTTTACTTTGGACATTCAACTTCAAATTATCACATAGTTTTTATTTCTGCAAACACATCTACCTTACAAATCCAAGAATGGTACAAAATGTACACCTTAAGAAATAAATATATTATTATATCATATCAATAAAAAAGATAAAATGCAATATATTAGATAATATGTATAATTGTTAATACTACCTATATAATATTAGGAATACATTAAATAATTATGTGATATTGCTCTTAAATATTCAATAACGTTACGGTTTCCCAATTTTATAAATTCTTTTATCACAATCACGATACTTCTACAAATTCAAAGGTGGTGGATTTCCTGCAAGCAACTGTGTTTATAATATACGTCGCTATCTACTTGAATTTATTTCAGAGCATCCAGATTTAGACCACCACATCATCTTTGATATGAGTTCGGGCCTTACATCGATTCTTTCCAGCCATGGTTTAGTCACATTTCCAAAATAATTTATTATTAGATATTATCACAAGCACTTTCTTTATCAAAAACATATTACAAATCCTCATTAGTGAATTTAGTTTTTCCTTTTTTGCTTATATCTTCCATATCACTCACTTGGGGATGGGGACGATATATCTAACCAAATCTAGGTTAAAATTTTGTCAAAAATTCATATTATGACATGATATGCCAAACTAATGAGTAATACAATAAGTAGACAAATACAAATTTATTTTTGTTGTTTACAAAATTAACAAAGTAAGAATATACAGAAAGAAAAAGAAAAGTAATTACATAAATTGCTGAAATTGGCCACCGCCATGCTCCAAGCATAAATTCACACGTCTCTTCATATTTTCGAAAGTGTTGACCAGCATCTTTGGGGAAATGTTACGACATTCTTGGATAATCCTTACTTGTAATTGTTCTAAATTTGCAACTGGTGTTTTAAAAATAGTGGTCTTTAAATGAGGAAAAACGAAGTAATCCATAACCGTTAAACAAGGTGATCTAGGTGGGAATTCAATGTCTGATCGAAAACTGATCAATGTGTCGTTGAAAAAATTGAGTAAGTAGTTAACGGATTCGGCGGCTGTATGGGCGGTTGCACCGTCTTGTTGAAAATATCCAAAACGTAGTTCGTCGTCAAGTAACTCCACAAATGGATTTAAAACATTGTCTCTATACCGCTGTGCTGTAACAACTGTGTCATGGAAAAAAATAGGACCAACAATTCTTCTTCGGGAAACAGCTAACCAGACACCAATTTTTTGAGGGTGCAATGTGGACTCTACAAAAAAATGGGGATTTTCACTACTCCACATGCGTGTATTCTGAGAATTCACATAACCGGAAAGGTGGAACCATCAGGCTTCATCTGAAAAAAATGTCAGGTCTAATAAATCATTTCTTTCCAATAAATTTCGGGTAAACCATTGAGAGTAATTCCTGCGTCTTTCAAAATCTGCGGCTTTTATTTCTTGGAATACTTGCACTTTGTAAGGAAATAAAGTTAGCTGCTTCTTAAGAATAGCCCTGCATGTTCCATAAGATCTTCCCACTTCTTGGGACAGGCGTCTTATACAATTTGTTGGCGTATTTTGCATTATTTCACGAACGTTTGCAACAAGTTCTTCTGTTCTTACAGATGGTCTTCCTGCTCCTTTTTTGTGTTGTATAGAACCTATTTCCCTAAACACAGCCACGGTTGTTTTCAGGCAATGATAAAAATCCCCAGCAATAAAAGCAACGTTAGGAATATGTTCGTGAAAAGCGTCCATGAACAAACCCGGATTGTATTGCACTCACCATTTACTCTAACCCTGTTTCGAAAATACGCTTCAACCATGAATGTTTTGTGCTGTTTCGTAAAGCCCATTGTGTGAATTGTTCAAGAAATTGGAAAAATTAGCGATGAATCAAATTACTTGTAACGACTGTCAAAGATGACGGAATAACTAACTGATTGATTGTTAATTCAGGTAGTTACTGACACCCAACAGGTATTAAGCTCTACGGCTAAGCATTACGTCCTTAAATGCAAGGCCTTTTTTGATTCAAATAATTTTTGCTCGCACGGTATAATATGCTGCCTCACACACATTTTTAAAATCAAACAAGAAATAAAGGTCGATTTATAAACTTGACGTTCCGTTTGCGTTCGCCGTTTGCGTTCGCCGTTTGCGTTCGCCGTTTGCGTTCGCCGTTTGCGTTCGCCGTTTGCGTTCGCCGTTTGCGTTCGCCGTTTGCGTTCGCCGTTTGCGTTCGCCGTTTGCGTTCGCCGTTTGCGTTCGCCGTTTGCGTTCGCCGTTTGCGTTCGCCGTTTGCGTTCGCCGTTTGCGTTCGCCGTTTGCGTTCGCCGTTTGCGTTCGCCGTTTGCGTTCGCCGTTTGCGTTCGCCGTTTGCGTTCGCCGTTTGCGTTCGCCGTTTGCGTTCGCCGTTTGCGTTCGCCGTTTGCGTTCGCCGTTTGCGTTCGCCGTTTGCGTTCGCCGTTTGCGTTCACCGTTTGCGTCAACGTCCGTAGACACGAAATTCGACTGTTTATAAACTTGACGTTGGCGACGTTCAAAGAATGACATAACCTGCTTTTCTTTTGACTTTTCGTGTGATTAATATTGTGTTTTTGTTATTCTCAACATGAACAAGGAATATTTTGAAGATTAATTGCCGGAGTGGGAATTATTCTTTCTACCTATGTGGTCTTAAAACGACAGACACAGAACATAAACAAACTTTAAAATGGCTGCAAATCATATGGTAAACATCACATGATAGACAAATACGATTTTGATTGGCTCTTTAAATCTGCTACGACGTTTCTACGAACGGCACGAACGGAAAAAGATAAAATTGGTTTATGTTGAACGGAAGGGAACGGCAAGACCGACGCAAACGGCGACGTCAACGTCAAATATAAATGATCTTATGGACCTCTGTGCTTTTAAGTTGAAACGGCGAGCGCAAACGGCGAGCGCAAACGGCGAACGCAAACGGAACGTCAAGTTTATAAATCGACCTTAAAGCTTCAAACGTAAAAAGTCAAAAACGTCAAAATTACGAGTGTCAGAATGGCTCGCTGTAAACAGTCTCCGTGTCAAAACAGTCGCGTTAAAACGACGACGTCAAAACGGCATCGCTAAAACGTCCCAATTCGTATAATAATTAACACACCTGCGAAAAATTACAGTATTACCGTCATAAAGCGGTCCAGTACCACCGGCACGACCGACCTGACCAGAAATCGTCGGGCATGATTATTAATCAATATAAAAATTCATATTGCGTGTTGTATTCATAAATTATTATAACCCAAAAACCCCAATATAATGCGTCTGATAAAAAGTAGAAAACAAAACAGATATAGTGGTCCCGTTAAAATAAGATATACAGGATGTATATTTTAATATACAGGATGTTATTTTTGGATGCTGAAACTATACCGGGTGTCCACGGAAGGTGGCTCGCCCCTCTAACTTTTTTGTTTTTCAAGATAATGAAATAAAATTCGGGGGCTTTGTATACGACATAAAACTGCATTTTTTGACAGATGACTCAACATTATGAAACTTCCGGTTTAACCGGAAGTGACATAAACTTTCGATTTTTAAATGGGACACATGGTATATTTTTACTTTTTTTGACTCCATACCACATTCTAATTACAACGATGTGTCACTTGTCACTTTTTGTCACCAAGAAAATATTTTTTTTCCAAATTTATTGTTTTATCTAGAGGGCTATGAATACCTTAAAATCACTTATTTCAGTTCTTTAATCTTGGGAAAAATACAGTGTTACTATTTTTGGTCCAATGCTATGTGCTATGTAAAATTTAATCTTTAAAGTTATTTAACTATTTTTTTTTAAATGGCAACATGGTGGCTCGTCGGGTTAAGAAAAAAGAGGATTTTATTACGATTATTTTGATACCATACACTATTAGGTTTTAGAAAAGCTGCCAATAAAAAACTTAAAAAAGTTAACTTAGAACTTTCCTAAAATGAAGCATCTTTTGAGAATAAATTTAGATTTAAATGAATCAAGTAGCCTGTGACCAGCAAAACTGATAAAACAAAATCATGACTTCAAGAAAATTAACATGCCGACAGCTTTTGCCAAAGTAAATTAGTTTGTTGTTTAAAAAGCATGGAAAATAATAGTTTTACAAGGAGTGAAAAAGTTGATATGTTATTAGTGTTTGGAGAATGTAGAAATAATTCAACCGATGCTGCACGACTTTACGCACAAAGATATTTTAATCGGCGTCATCCAACCCGGCACTATTAGGTACCCAAAACTGGTTCCGAAAATACAAAATGAGCCTGACAATAATAACATATCAACTTTTTCACTTCTTGTAAAACTATTATTTTCCATGCTTTTTAAACAACAAACTAATTTACTTTCGCAAAAGCTGTCGGCATGTCAATTTTCTTCAAGACATTATTTTGTTTTATCAGTTTTGCTGGTCACAGGCTACTTGATGCATTTAAATCTAAATTTATTCTCAAAAGATGCTTAATTTTAGGAAAGTTCTAAGCTAACTTTTTAAAGTTTTTTAGTGGCAGCTTTTCTAGAACCTAATAGTGTGTGGTATTAAAATAATAGTAATAAAATCCTCTTTTTTCTTAGCCCGACGAGCCGCCATGTTGCCATTTAAAAAAAATGAGTTATACAACTTTAAAGATTAAATTCTACATAGCAATAGCATTGGACCAAAAATAGTAAAATTGTATTTTTCCCAAGATTAAAGAACTGAAATAAGTGATTTTAAGGTATTCATAGCCCTCTAGATAAAGCAATAAATTTGAAAAAAAAATATTTTCTTGGATAAAAAAAGTGACAAGTGACACATCGTTGTAATTAGAATGTCATAAGGAGTCAAAAAAAGTAAAAATATACCAGGTGTCCCATTTAAAAATCGAAAGTTTATGTCATTTCCGGTTAAACCGAAAGTTTCATAATGTTGAAGTCATCTGTTAAAAAATGCAGTTTTATGTCGTATACAAATCCCCCCGAATTTTATTTCATTATCTTGAAAAACAAAAAGTTAGAGGGGCGAGCCACCTTCCGTGGACACCCGGTATAACTAATATAAGTATAAAAATGTGTACAATTCATTTTTCTGTCACACTTATTAAGATACCTATTATCAGTTTGGGGTACCTGTTATTACACTAATTTTGTAGAAACCCTTTAGAATGGCAGTTGTAATGAAACTTGACATTAATCATAATAATATTTGCATATAAACTACTGCACATAATTATCGTTAAAAGAGCATTTTTTAGTCAAATTTGATACCGTGTAATTACTGATATACTGAACGCATTTCAAAAAGCTGGTCACATTTCGAAAGGTATTTTCATCCTCTATTGAATCATTCGTAACAACTTCTTAGATTTTGACCGGGGGCTATAATATAGGGTAAAACAAAATATCGTGCATTTTGAAAAAAATTTCACTTGCTCCCCATTTTGCAGGAAGACCATGCTGATATTTTTTGAACCTAATATTTCATAGATATTGATCATACCTCGGGACCTTTTTGGGATTTTGCAAATATCTACTGTGGTTTTCGAAAAAAACAATTTTTTCGAAAAATTAATTTTTTTTAAAATTTTATGTTTCTACACCAATAGTCGACGACAATGCTCGCCCTCATAGAGCAAGAATCGTGAACGACTTTCTTAGGGAAAACAATATCACGCGTATGATTTGGCCTGCTAGGTCGCCTGATATGAATCCTATATAGAGCATGTGTGGAGTAACCTTAAGTTACGTTTGAATCGGGAAGGGAATGAATTTCAAAATTTGCAAGAATTGGTGAATGCGATTTTGTGTGAATGGGAAGCTATTCCCCAAAACATGATTAAAGTATTAGTGGATTCTATGCCCGAGAGAGTAAGGGACGTCCTTCTAAATAGAGGCGGTCCAACAAGGTTTTAAATGTTCATCCGCCGAATATTTTTGTTTGAAGCACTCCAGATTATTTTTTTTTAAATGAATCATTATAATGAACAAAGAACTGATTTTATTCTTCATTTAAGTTCCCAAATAAAACTATTGTAAGTATATATTCGCAGGGTGAGTTCTTTATTTGACGAGGATAGGGACAGAAGTTAGCAAAGATAACCCGATTAATGATGCACTTTACAAAATCGAGCAAATTGGTGTAGAAACATAAAATTAAAAAAAAACATAATTTTTCAAAAAAATTGTTTTTTTCGCAAACCACAGTAGATATTTGCAAAATCCCAAAAAGGTCCAGAGGTATGATCAATATCTATGAAATGTTAGGTTCAAAAAATATCAGCATGATCTTCCTGCAAAATGGGGAGCAAGTGAATTTATTTTCAAAATGCACGACATTTTGTTTTACCCTATATTATAGCCCCCGGTCAAAATCTAAGAAGTTGTTACAAATGATTCAATAGAGGATGAAAATACCTTTCGAAATGTGATCAGCTTTTTGAAATGCGTTTAGTATATCAGGAATTACAGAGTATCAAATTTGACTAAAAAATGCTCTTTTAACGATAATTATGTGCAGCAGTTTAGTTACCACTAAAAATTAGTACTGTAGTTCTCAAAAATGTATATAGCTTTTAGTGAGATATTGTTCTTGTCGTTTAACATTGCATATGATTATCTATTAAGCAACATGGTTTACTGAGATGATAAAATTCGTCCATAGATTATACAGTGCAATATACTAATGATGGGTTGTGCGAAATAAAAATCTTCTGTTGTATCTGACATATGCAAAGCTTAAAAAAACTTAAATACAAAGTAAAAGTAAATTAATTGAAACAGGTACTATAAATACAATTTAAATTCAGACAGGTCAGCTAGAAGACTCCGAGCAATGATGTGACCTGCGCAACAAATTTGTTAAAACCAATAATAGGGTGCGCGGCGATTGCCAATCGCTACGAACCCCCACCCACGTCTTGTGGATTATAGGTTCTAACGGATACAATTCGTTTTTGGGGACGCTGTTCTGCTTTCTTAATTGTAGAAAAAGCGCTTTACTGGGAACAAAATGCGTCGCATTGAGAAGATGCAATTTATTTCGTAACAAGATTGCTTTATTAAAAGTAGTTCATTATTCAACAAGAATGTGCTGCTAATGGAGCTAATTACTACCAATAGAAACACTGTTCTAGCAAATCTGAAATTGATACTACTAAAGCGGGTTTAATACACTAGCAATTTATTTAATACTAGCGTGTACCCGGCATGCGTTGCAACCCGCTGGTATAAATACAGACCCGAACAAACCCGATATATTAGTACTCGGCATGCCACTTTCTGAAATTGCACCTGTGCGAAGCCGGGGCGGGTCGCTAGTTATACATAAAAACCTTCCTCTTGAATCACTCTATCTATTAAAAAAAACCGCTTCAAAATCCGTTGCGTAGTTTTAAAGATTTAAGCACATATAGCTGGGGACAGACGCGACAGCGACTTTGTTTTATATATGTTAAGATTAAGATGGGTTAATAAAAAATAAGCTATCAATACAAACTGCCTTAGCAAACCTGTTGTATTAGATCATTTTCCTCAGTGTAATTAGCGCACTGTGCTAAAAAAAATTAACCAAAATTAAGGAAAAATAAATTTCATGAAGACCATTTTTACATAAAAAGGATTACGAAACTGCTTCCTAAAAATTGCAAAAAGCAGCAATGCTTTTGGGAAAAGCTGTCATGAGGTCATGGCCGAAATTTTATATAGAAAACGTTTGAGCAGGTTAAATATACGCCATATAAAACTAATAAAAGTTTTTAACTAAAAATAACATACGATTTGCTAAAATATATCTTTATTAAAAAAATATTGCACTTATTGAGACATATTTGGTAAAAAATATAATACAAAAGGAACCTAGAATCGTTTACTGAAAAATACATCACCCACAAGAAATAAATATAAAACATTAAAAGAAACAATATACAAACAATAAAATTCCATAATAAATTATAAACTATTAAAATTACATAACAAATATTTATTTTAAAATAGTTAATATTGCACTGATTTTCACTTTTTATATTGCTAAAAATAAATAAGATATTAGATAGATAGGGTATCCCAAAAATATTTTTCTAGAAATCTATTTCGTATCTCAGCTTTTTTGGGAAACCCTGTATAAAATAAATATTGCACATCATAGACTCAATCAATATACACTAGACCTTAAAAAAAATGCATTAGGCTTATTGTAATATAGATGCAAATAACAAGTGTAAATCTAAAAAAAAAGATATGTTTAAAGTTAAACCTTATTTTAAACTTGCCAATACAATGTGTTTAAATTTCATCACATTCTTGTTCGCGTTTTCAATAGAAATTTACTGACCAAGTGTCCACTGACCGATAACACTGAGACAATAAGACATTTTTATCTCTACGAGATATATAAGGTTAATTACTATTATTATAGCTGAAAGAAATTGACTCTTGTGTATTTCAATTGGAACAATATAGGAAATCCCATGCAACATTTCAGCTGGTCATCCTATTATGCTCCCTTGTTTATTTTAGAAGAGTGTATGCAAATCATTTAAAGAATTAAATGAGTCAAACTCGCTTGCAAAAGTTTAATAACTTCCATGCAGTCTATCCAAAGTTATTTAATAAATAATACGGGTCTGAATTATTTTCGTGCAATGATCTGATACCTCTGGATGACACTACAAATAACCCAACTTATTTACTCACCCATGAAAAGTAATTGCAGAATTATTATTTTCCGAATTCTCGCATATCTGGTACTTGCAACTAGGGCTGGGCAAAAATTCGGTATTTTAATACATCGAATCACGATATTTAATAAAATAAAATATCGATAGTATCGATATTTATCGATATATATATATCGATATTTATTTATCGACTATATCGATATTGGAATTTCAATATCGCCCAGCCCTAGCCCTAGCTTCCTTATAACACATTTAAGGTTGAATTCTCAACGTCGTTCAATTTATTGCCAACCTATAACCTATTTCGCTTTGTTATTTCAAGTTTATTATTTTTTAAACTAACATTTAAATAAAATCAGTATCGTCGGCACATTACTTAGGTAATATCTGATATATTAAAAAAATATCAATTTATTTCATTGCTAATTTTGGGAGAATTGTATAGTGAAAGAACAATGAGTGACAATGACATAATAATGTTAAAAATAATCTTACCCGATATTTTTCGCTATACAATTCTCCTAAAATAAGTTATGAAATTCCTTGATATTTATTAAATATGTCAATTATTACCTATAGAATATCAAGTCAATACTAATTTTCTTTAAATTTTGTATAAAAGCTAGAAAACATAAATAAATCTACGCGAAATAGGTTATAGGTTGGCAAGCATGTTGATACTCCTACCTTAAGGACCAATATTTAATTGAATATTTTTTCTTAATGTTTTCATAATTAGAGTTTCCCCTTGAAATAAAGGTACGGAGTTTTACAGGGCACATAAGAAAATATTGATATATTTATAATATAATATTTTTATGTTTTATCGATAATATACAGTGACCGGCAGAAAGTACGCACCAAATGGGATTTTTTTAAATTTCAAAACTTACCAAATTTTTTTGGCGGTGGAAAAGTTCTGCATGTTCTTAAACAAAAATGAGCATAGACAAAACTAGTAAATATTGCGCTGTATGTACAGGGTGTTTTTTTAAGGTCGACGAGCGGCCATATCTCGGAAACTACTGGGCATAGAAACTCAGGAAAAGAAAAATGAAAATTAAAGTGGCTATGAGAAAATTCTGGAAATAATTTTTAAGTTCCGCATTTTGCGGCAAAAGGGCGTAATTGAAAAGTAAATTTTAAAATTTTACATAACTCCGAAAATTCCACATTAAGGTATATGTTTGTTCACACCATTTTAAAGCTTGGACAATTATGCACCATTTTGGTTTTATGCTCATTGGCGTACCGACTTTAATAAGAGTGGGGGAAGCTGTTGAAAGTGTAATCATTTAAATCGCTGTAACTTATAAACGACTTATCCGATTTTAGCAAACTAAAGACTGTTTGGAAGAGAAATGTATGCACTTTCACCAATCGTATTTAGTTGTCAATAATAGTTCTCAAAAAAAATGCTAGAGGGCGCAATTTGCAATAACAATACATTTTTTGATTTTACTCCGAAAAAATAAATCATACGGTATAATTATAATACCATAATCGAAAAGTAGATGAAATTTGCAAGAAAAGATGTGAAGACCGCAGTTCGATATCTTTGTTCGTTTCAGAGTTATTGCTAAAACAATAATTTTTAATACAAATTGCGCCCTCTAGCAATTTTAATAGAAACTATCGTGTACCATTAGATACGACAATTGAAGGAACTTCCAAACAAGCTTAAATTTAGTAAAATCGGATAAGTCGTTTAGAAGTTCTCAACAGCTTCTCCCACTCTTATCAAGTGAAAGTGTAAACATTAAAATCGCTGTAACTTCTAAACGACTTATCCGATTTTACTAAATTTAAGCTTGTTTGAAAGTTCCTTCAATTGACGTATCTAATGGTACACGATAGTTTCTAATAAAATTGCTAGAGGGCGCAATTTGTATTAAAAATTATTGTTTTGGCAATAACTCTGAAACGAACAAAGATATTGAACTGCGGTCTTCACATCTTTTCTTGAAAATTTCATCTACTTTTCGATTATGGTATCATAATTATACCGTATGATTTATTTTTTCGAAGTAAAATCAAAAAATGTATTGTTATTGCAAATTGCGCCCTCTAGCATTTTTTTTTTGAGAACTATTATTGACAACTAAATACGATTGGTGAAAGTGCATACATTTCTCTTCCAAACAGTCTTTAGTTTGCTAAAATCGGATAAGTCGTTTATAAGTTACAGCGATTTAAATGATTACACTTTCAACAGCTTCCCCCACTCTTATTAAAGTCGGTACGCCAATGAGAATAAAACCAAAATGATGCATAATTGTCCAAGTTTTAAAATGGTGTTATCAAACATATACCTTAATGTGGAATTTTCGGAGTTATGTAAAATTTTAAAATTTACCTTTCAATTACGCCCTCTTGCGGCAAAATGCGGAACTTAAAAATTATTTCCAGAATTTTCTCATGGCCCCTTTAATTATCATTTTTCTTTTCCTGAGTTTCTATGCCCAGTAGTTTCCGAGATATGGCCGCTCGTCGACCTTAAAAAAACACCCTGTATACGAGGAAGAGGTGGAAACGTTAAATTCACTCAAGAATAAGGTGCCCTTATTTTTCACAGTAGAAAATTTTTTTATTAGGAAATGTTGTTTGCACTTAAAAGTTATCCATAAATACCAAATTTCAGCTCGGTAGCACAAAAAAAGTGTTTTTACTTTTTAAAAACACTTTTTTTGACGCCCCTTGTATAACGAATCGATAGAAGCTATGCAACCTACAAATTCAATTTTTTAACAGCTCTTGGGCAATTTGACACATAACTTACTTACATTTGTTTAAATACGCGAGAACTGGACGTCTAATAAAATAACGTAAAAAATAATCTAACTTTTCTGGTGCATTATTCTATGGATAAGCGGAATAACTTTATGCAAAACAAATGAGGGTTTACTTCGTACATTTAACAATATTTTGCCGTTCTCAATTTTTCAAAAACTCTTAAACCCATTGGTTCCTGAATTAAAGTTTAAACCCTTACAATAAAATTCGTTTTCATTTAAATCTAGTTGCCATGAAAAATATTTATATTTGTGCCACAGAGCTGAAATTTGGTATTAATGGATAACTGCGATAAGTGCAAACAACATTTCCTAATAAAAAAATTTTCCACAGTGAAAAATCAGGGCAATTTATTCTTGAGTGAACTTAACGTTTTACCTCTCCCTCGTATACGGCGCAATATACAGTGTGTGTATAAAGTCTGGAAACGGCTTAATAACATCACAATTTACTGGCCGATTTAAACCAAATTTGGTACAGTTGTGTAAGAGGATCTAACGCACCGAATGACGATATTGGCGTTGTTGCCAGCATTTTAGTTTGCCTAGAATTCGAACGAATTTTATATTTTTAAATATAACACCCAGTATATTTTTACATTTTTAAATTCCACATAAAATTATAATTATTTTTTATTAAATGCATTATTAGTCTATACTTCATAGTTTCCGAGATATTGACTCTCGAAAAGTGACATTTTTGAATTTTGACAGCTTATAACTTTCTAACAGTACGTCTTAGAGCAAAACGGCTTACATGTCCCTATCTTCAATTTTTATTATCTTCCCAAAAAAATCAACTTCCGGTTAAACCGGATGTAACTCGAAAGCAGGAAATATAGTTGTTCCGGTTTAACTGGAAGTTGATTTTTTTGGGAAGATAATAAAAATTGAAGATAGGGACATGTAAGCCGTTTTGCTCTAAGACGTACTGTTAGAAAGTTATAAGCTGTCAAAGTTCAAAAATGTCACTTTTCGAGAGTCAATATCTCGGAAACTATGAAGTATAGACTAATAATGCATTTAATAAAAAATAATTATAATTTTATGTGGAATTTAAAAATGTAAAAATATACTGGGTGTTATATTTAAAAATATAAAATTCGTTCGAATTCCTGACAAACTAAAAAGCTGGCAACAACGCCAATATCGTCATTCGGTGCGTTAGATCCTCTTACACAACTGTACCAAATTTGGTTTAAATCGGCCAGTAAATTGTGATGTTATTAAGCCGTTTCCAGACTTTATACACACACTGTATACTAGTTTTGTCTATGCTCTTTTTTGTTTAGGGACATGCAGAACTTTTCCACCGCCAAAAAAATTTGGTAAATTTTGAAATAAAAAAAATCCCCTTTGGTGCGTCCTTTATGCCGGTCACTGTATATTATCGATATATCGAATAACGATATTTAAAAAATAAAATATCGATAATTATCGATATATCGACTACATCGATATTTTTTTTAATATCGATATTCGATATTGGAATTTCAATATCGCCCGACTCATCTTAATTCAGAAAATATCACAAAACACTAAAAACAAAGCAAAAAGCAATTATTATTACACAGATAAACTGAAAAAAATTTCAACCGCTGGCAAAGAAACCACAAACGGAAATAGAGATGTTCGATATACATCGATTCATCGAAAACATCGATATTGTCAATGCCATATATCGTTTTTAAGCGTTGCATAGAGGCCATTTGCAATTTGTCAATGCATCGATTCATTTTAATCAATGTATTAGGCCTTAATTTTATTCGTAAAGTAATTATTTTTCCGTTGCCTTTCGATCTTGATTATACCATTTACCTTGGGTTTTAGATAAAGAATAATTAGATTTGTGATTTGTTTCGTAATTCTAATTCGTTTAAAATGTTTTTTTTATGCATCGCAAACATCGATGTGGACATCCCTGAACGGACGTCATCATGGCCTTGGGGGCGGATCTAAATTTCCCACATCATGATAACGCCTTTAACAGAGTAAGTTTTTACAAACAATGTGGAGGGGCGCAATTTGAATGTTGATTTGCTTCAGAATGGAATACGATTTTGGCAATAGGTTCATTCGTTATTGTTTAATCTATAGGTACAAGATCATTGTTTTCGTGAAGATACCAGACAACATTTTGATAATTCTGTCAGTGTCAATTTCAAAAAAAAGTTTGACCAATTTTTTAACTGTTATGTCATGTCTATGGAGGGCTTTAGCCCTCCATAGTCATGTCATAAAAATCCTTTGTGTCAATTATTAACATAGATTCTTAGTAATGCGAAATTTAAGGAAAGATGCCGGCCACATATTTCAATTCATTATACAGGGTGTTATTTAAGTACGGGGCCAAACTCCAAGGGGTGCTTCTTTAAGTGATTTTAAGAAGAAAAGTTCATATAAACATGGGTCCGAAAATGCATAGTTTTTACGATACAGGGTGTCAAACTTTTAAGAAAAAATTGGATGTTCGTAAATATCTCAATACTCTTTTATTCGATTTTGTTGAAATTTGGCAATTCTGTTTGTAATAACAAGAGGATAATGTAGCCTCAATTATATTAAAATTATTAAGTCCAGTGGCGTCACGGAAGACAGTCTAACTAATATTTTTGACAAAAAAAATGCGCGCCACTGACTTTTTTTAAAATTATGTATTTTTATAGAATTAAGCAACTACAAATACAACATTTTTATCTCTTGAGTTTTTTTCATATCTGGCTTTGTTTTCGAGAAAGAAAATAAAAACCACTTGATTGCTTGTCCCCGGGAAAATAAGCGTAAAAAATTTAAACTACTTACCAAACTATTAAGCAATTAAAATTACACGAGTCCTCTTTTGAAATTTTTTTGCACAGAATAAAACTGGGTTCGATAAAAGAAATAAACATAAACAACTGCCTAACGGTATTTATTACTGCAATGTTTACTTATGTATTTAACAGAAAATAAGACGAAACCTATAATAGTTACTGAAAATGCCCTCCTTCAACTTCAATGCAAGCATTGGCTCGTCTTAACATTGATTTCCGAACTCGTCGAAATATTCGCGGCGTATGTCTTATCTGATCACATGAATCCCGTATCCTTTGGGTTAGTTCTTCTTCAGTGTTGACTGGAGTTTTGTAAACGAGAGACTTTAAATGCCCCCAAAGGAAAAAATGTAAAGGATTTAAATCCGGTGATCTGGGTGGCCATGCCTGTGGACCTGCGCGACCTATCCAGTTTTCTCCATAAGTTGCATCAAGAAATTGTCTTGCTACTATGCTAAAGTTGGGTGGAGCCCCATCGTGCATAAACCACATTGCTCTTCTTACTACCAGTGGGACATATTGTAAAAGTCCAGGTAAAATAAATTCCAAAAAATTACGATACTCTTGACCATTTAATCTCGGGGGTAAAAAATGAGGTCCAATGAGAAAATCACCTACAATACCAACCCAAACATTCACGGAAAACTGGTGTTGATAATTAGTTTCTGTAACCGCATGGGGATTTTCTTCTGCCCAGACATGATTATTATGAAAGTTCATAATGGAATTTCGGGAAAAACACGCTTCATCGGTAAACAAAATACACGATAGAAATCTCGGAGATGCTACACGTTGTTGCAAAAGCCAAGTACAATAAACAACTCGTTGGAGATAATTGGCAGGTAATAACGCTTGAACACGTTGTATGTGATAAGGATACAGTTGATTTTTCCTTAAAATCTGCCATACACTAAAGTGTTTAGTTGTTCTGCAATTTTGCGTGTACTTGTATCAGGGCTACGTTCAACTTCATGTAGAACTGCTTCCTCCATCTCCACTGTTCTTATTGTGGCAGGTCTCCCAATTACAGCAGTCGACCTTTGAAAGGTGCCTGATTCGCAGAGCCTTTCATGTATTCTCACAAATGTTTTTCTATTTGGTACAATACGATGTGGATATCTTTCTTGATAAATGCGCACAGCCTCTGTGGAATTGCCTTGGGCCATTCCATAAACAAAATGCATATCGGCCATTTCTGAGTTGGTAAATTGGACCATTTTACAATAATTAATAATTTTATAATCTTAAAAATGTTAAAAACACTTCAAATAATTACTTGTCACTCTTTTAAGTTATGACATTTATGTAAAAATCAAATTAGCTTATTTTCCCGGGGACAAGCAATCAAGTGGTTTTTATTTTTTTTCTCGAAAACAAAGCCAGATATGAAAAAAACTCAAGAGATAAAAGAGTTGTATTTGTAGTTGCTTAATTCTAGAAAAATACATAATTTTAAAAAAGTCAGTGGCGCGCATTTTTTTTGTCAAAAATATTAGTTAGACTGTATTCCGTGACGCCACTGGACTTAATAATTTTAATATAATTGAGGCTACATTATCCTCTTGTTATTACAAACAGAATTGCCAAATTTCAACAAAATCGAATAAAAGAGTATTGAGATATTTACGAACATCCAATTTTTTCTTAAAAGTTTGACACCCTGTATCGTAAAAACTATGCATTTTCGTACCCATGTTTATATGAACTTTTCTTCTTAAAATCACTTAAAAAAGCACCCCTTGGAGTTTGGCCCCGTACTTAAATAACACCCTGTATAGGCAAAATACGTGTACAAAACGCTAGCACAAATTCGTAAGGCTGGAATATAAGGATTTAGCCCAATTTATCTTCGTCCAAACGTTGACACTTTCCATAATTATAGCACGAATTGCACGAAAATTGGTTTTTTAGAATGAGAAATCGAGATCTGATCACAGTTTCGATATACGTTGCAGAAGGCGCCATCAGCAGCACTTTGCCTACATCTAAAGCTTCGGTATATTCAATTCCTAGTTGAACATTCTTATTCCTTGGCATCTTTTGTCCAAACAAGGTATACTTAATAGGTGCCGCTTTGAACAGTCGTTTCTGAGATAATCAAAATTAAATTTTAGTTTTATTGCGTACTAAAACTTATTGTAGTCACCCATAAAAGTTTAGCGATTGCGAAAAGTTTTAGAATTGAATGATAAATCTAAAATTAAACAATAAACGTTTGTCGTTAATGGGCTTTTTCACTAAATTTTGATTTTTATCCTATCGCATAAAGAAAGAAACAATAAAATTTTCGACGTTTTTTGTTTTTAAAATTATAAATTATTTACTGAAAAAATAAATAAACAAGATACGCTCTTTAATGAAAACACGGGAATAAACTCTGACTGACGTCACATCTGCCTCGACCCAAGGGACCGAGTTATTCAGCTGAAGGTCGAACGCCGCATCTACCTGAATATCGGGCCGGTTGTTCTCTATTTTTAAGCTGTTCTTGTCTAATAAGTTTATCGAAACAAAGATAGCAATATAATCCGTCGAGGCTGACGAATAAAAGAATAGCGCGGATAATGGGATGACGTAATAAGGTTTTGATCTCATGTTTTCAAACTTTCTGCTTTCGCGGCGACTTTTTAATTGTCTCTAGGAAAGGCTTGTGACCCTCAAGTAAGTTTTTTTTATTGTTGGGATGTATTTTCAATAGCTTCTAATCGAGGATGTTAATGATGAATATGATGAATTCGGTTATAGAGCAAAGGCCCCATTGTCCTTAAATGTCATTTATTACTTACCTAAATTTTTCGTTATGGCTAAAGTATGAAGATGGACTACGATGAGTTTCGGTATGCAATAAAACAATTTAATACCTCTTTTAGACAAGAGATGCCAAGGAAAATTTTTTTAAACTCGAAATGGCACAAAAAGCTTAAGAAACTTTAGATGTAGGAATTTATGCATAGCATTTTGTACACACATTTTCCACCATACCGTGTTGAGGGTATATTATTATATAAAAAATAATTTTTTCGACTATTAACTTTTATAAAATAAAAGAAAAAGGAAAATATTGACAAAAATATAAAAGTACATCTATTCCATACGGTTTTAAACACACTGTAAGGCTTTTTGTGATTTCCTTTGTGTCCTCATATTTTATGATTTTTGCATACAAAAATCAGAAATGTTTTGGAACACAAGAATTATATTTGTGCTACCTACTGTTATTTTGTTACATAGCTTTTGAAAATATGTATAGTTAACAGTATATTATAATATTTACAAATACTCTAGTTCAAATAAACCAGTAGTTATTGCGAATTCTATAGCAACTAACAAGTCACGTTACATTTCATAAATTTACTGTAATAGTATACTCGTGGTTAGCCAAAAAAGCTAAAACAGTTAAAATTAAATACATAACCTAAAATCGACTAAATTAAAAATATCAACGTTAAAATATTGCACATCGATTTTGATATTCTTAATAACTAATATTGCACGTGGTTGTTTCCCGACCTATATAAAAATTACTAACATAATTTTTGAATCACCAGAAGAATGTTATTTTTCAAAAAAAAAAACGCAGCACCCATTTTATTAAAACATATTTTTCTTCAGATTCTATTATTCAAAATAAAATATTGAAACTCTTAATAACCTTTAATCTATTATTCTTTAGCTTTAAAATCGTATAGTTATCGGCCGTGAAGAGAACTTACTACTAAAACTCTAGAAATAACCATACCGTTAATCAGGCCAGCCATTATAGTGACTAAATTTTGAGTTTAAGTATATAAAAATCTTAGATCCAATGTATTTCTTGTATAAAACCAACAGACAAAAACAACAAATTGTTCTAATAATTGTAATTTTCCTAAATCCTCGCATTGTCAAAATGACAGCTGCCAACTAGCTAAAACTACTTATTTTTTTTTTATACTTATATATAAATTTGGTTTGTGTTTAAATAAGAACTACACCCCACATCCAAAGGATTTTAGTTTTAAACTAATTATTATCAGTATCAGATATCATCAGGTATTGAAGATGGTTTTATAGGATCGAAACGTTGATACTAATTTTTAAAGCTTAGTCACAATGAGTCGTACTAAAAAAATTGGCAAATATTTTAAGTTACGACAGAATAGTTGCTGCAATTTTTTTTCGGAAAAAAAATTTGGTCTGGCAAGGAAATGATCTAATTTATAAATATTAATAACTTAAACCCTAAGGAAAATTGAGCACTCTTTAATATCAAGAAAATATTCCCATATGGGCCATCAATTAATCGATGGTAAATTTTCTTAACAATTACCGCGAATGTTACATGTACAAATTAAGATTAAAATGTTATGTTAATTTTTGGGTTAAATGGTTTTATTTCGTTAAGAGCCAAATATTAGGGGAACATTCGCTATTTCGTTCTTAAACATAAATGTTTCGTTGTATTCAAAAATCGGCCAAATACCCCTCTTTGCAGTACAATTATCTACAGTTTTACGGTAAAAAGGTTGAATTTATAGGTTAATAAAAGCAGAAAAAGAAATTCAGCCAAATACCCCTCTTTGCAGTACAATTATCTACAGTTTTACGTTAAAAAAGGTTGAATTTATAAATTATTAAGAGTAGAAAAAAAACATGGGCAAATTTGAAAAAAACTTGGTTTTTGTTTTTTATTTATTACATTTTTTTAAACCTAAAACTGTAGGTAATCAGAGCAGTAGTAGCTAGCTACTAAGTAATTAATCTACTAGCTAGCCATTTTTTTTGGTAGCTAATACCTTTATTCAAGCTACTTCTAAATCAAGCAGCTTGTGGCGATAGCTCTTAGTTTGTAGCTTGTAGTGTATTCAGGAAGCTATTTTAAAAAGTAGCTAGTTACTCAAAAAAACTATTTTTAGTAGCTTTATTTCAGCTACCTATTGCAAATAACTACTTTACCGACAAGATGACAATGACAGGTGTCAAATCTTGACAGTAAATGTTTTTGCGTGTCTTTTTCGAAATCTAGGCGTCAATATCTAAGCGACCCCACTTTATTTCATCAATATCACTTAATTAAATTAGACATTGACAGGTGTCAAGGTAACAGTAGAATTTTTTCGTATTTTTTCCTATATCGTTACGTTAATGTGTATACTTCTTTCTACGGGGTCGTATAGAAAAGTATAGATAGATGCGGTATAGAGTCACTATACCAAATTTTATTAAAATTGAACAAACTATAACGAAGCCATAAAAAAAAAAAATTTTGACAGCATGACAGCTCCAATTGATACCTATTCCAGCATTATGGTACATAATTTACATACGATTATTTCTATGATGTACCTATAGGTATGTATGTGTGTATGTATTGTAGACCTGAAAATGAAGAAAGTTATGGATTCGGACATCTGATTTTTTTCTAAATTAAAATTTGACGTTGACGTGTCAACAGTTGTAGCTAGCTAATTCTTTTTTTCTGTAGGTAATTGCTACCCAACGAAGGGTATTTGGCAAAAATAAACAAACTATTGATAAGAAAATTAAATGGCGAGTGTTGCATTTAAAAATGATTTACAAATGAAATGATAGCAATCAAAATCGATTTTCTATGATTAAAATAATTTCGGATTTGTACACTTTATTTCGCTGTTATCAGTGCCTATTAAATGTTGGCCCATACGTTCGTTATCACATCGCATGTCATTCTGATTTAAATGCTTTTAAAGTAAGAAAATACGTTAAAATATAAAAAGTTTACGTAGAACAGTCAAGAGGGAGGTAGATAGTATTTTATAGGAGACAGACGAAGAAGACAATAATCCTAAAAATTATCTCGCAATTGTCAAATCAAAATACAACACATCTTCGATAATAATAACAACATTAAAAGTAAATAATGGCCTTTTACATAGGAATCTTATCAAAACTTTTAATAAACACAAAAATCCCAAAATTAAGTCGACACGATTAAAGTAAGTCCGCCAAAGACACCAAAAAACTCAATTAAAATGTAATGAAAGCACAGAAAAGCTGTACTTGGCTAAGCCCCCCCCCCCCTGGTGTAAAAATCCCCCCCCATCTCATTAATGTAGATATAAGTTTAATAAATATGCATGAAAAATTAATTTTCCAATTTTTTTTTTTTACGAAATCGTTCTTCGTGTAATGTAAAAGCGGACTGTATACAGAAAACAATGTCAAGAGGGATAGCACACCCTTTAATAAATCTAAGCAAGGACGGTATTTTGCTTAAGAAAGAGCGAAATTCTCTCACTTTTCGTTTTAAAATAGCACTCGCAAAAATTATTGAAAGAATCACAATTATTTTATCTTCAATGACAGTTCCTGCTTTGCTAAATATATAAAATTCAAAGTTCCGGAAAATAAATATTTTAAAATATAGTATTGCGAAATCATTCCGAAACCTTAAGAAACCCTGGCAGCCTTCTTTAACCGCAAAGAACTTCTAACATCCGCGACAGTAATGTTAGTCGCCAAAAAGCAGTACTTTTTTTGCAAGATTTGTTAGAAGTTGTGTATTGTCTTTGTTTTTAATTCAGTCAGCGATATTCTTGGCCAATACAGTCCCTTGGCGACTAACATTCCTGTTTCAAGTGGTCCTACACAGGTCTTATACCTAATCTCTCTGCAACAAATCACGCAACGCCGTTATATACGTTTGCGCCATCTGAAGCGTTTCAAACTTACTCAACTTCCTATCATTTCCCAAACTAGGCACGACGTCCCTTAATCTATCAAAAGCGTCATTCAGACTGTTCATTCTTCTTCTCTCCCTGGCGTTAGCCGCCAGTCTTCTTTTTTTCATCACCTCTACTCCGACCGAGGCTGTCACCTGTTTTTTCCCACTGTCTTTGTTGTACTTCTCGTCGTAACCTACTTTGTAGTAGTCGTCTTGTTGAGTTTTATACGATGAGGAATCGCTGCGCTGGGGATTGTACTTGTACGAGTCGTATTTGTAGACGTTGTTGTTTTCTCCATAGAATTCGTGGCTTCCCCAGGATTGAGGCGTTCTGGGGTAGGAGTTGGGAGTGTAGGGTTGGGAAGACATTCCCGGGTCGGAGGCGGTAGAGAAAGGGCTGTTCAACGCGTAATGGCTTTCTGGGGAGGATATTCGAGGAGACGGACATCTGTAAATAAAAAAAAAAAAAGTTGTTACTACGGCTACAGTCATTGGCTTGGAAGGAGGGGGGGTCTTGGCAATCAAGCCAATTTAAACAAAACACTGCTTGAAAGAATAGAAATAAGATACTTTAAGGCTTCCTCCACTGGCATATTAAAATAAAGCCTCAATAAAGGGCAAATTCTCTACATGTTTCGAATGTATACATCTACATTCATCATTAGGAGAATAGAATAAGGAATATAAAAAAATATAAATATAACAGGTGCGAACAGTCCAAACGGAGCTACAAGATGATGAAAAGGTAGGGTTAGGTATTTGAAGAAACATTAAACAAAGAAATAATTTTGTGTGAGGTCACATATTAGTGAAATAACACCGCAAGTGTAAGGAGAGAAAATTATATATAGAATTTGAAAATTGTAGATGTGTAATTGTGATGATAAAGAAATAATTTTGTGTGAGGTCACAGATTAGTGAAACAACACCGTAAGTGTGAGGAGAGAAAATTATATATAGAATTTGAAAATTGTAGATGTTATGGGACTGATAAAGAAATAATTTTGTGTGAGGTCACATATTAGTGAAACAACACCGTGTGTGAGGAGAGAAAATTATATATAAAAAATTTGAGAATGGTAGATATTATGGGACTAATAAAGAAATATTTGTGTGAGGTCACATATTAGTGAAACAACACCGTAAGTGTGAGGAGAGAAATTTATATAAAATTTGAAAGTTGTAGATATTATAAAAAAAAAAATTATGTCATGTAGACATAGACATTGTTTAGGAATAGAAGTAGTAATAGTTCAGAATCTTGGCCCTTGACATTTCTTAATTAGAATTAAAGCTTAAAAAAAAATTATTAAACGTGAACTGGAGCTGACAGTTCTAAAAAGACCTCTTCAAGTTAAAAACTGCTTGCTTCGAACCCACGTCCTTCAGGTAGCGCAAACTGCTCTAATTGATGGAAGTCAATAATTTCAATTAATACTTTTGAAACTTGGCTTTGGAATTGGATGTTATAAGTAAAATCCAGATAATAAATCTGGATAATATGTTTAAAGAGTATTAAGATCGCAGCACAAAATAATATAAAACGGATACAATAGCGAGACAAGTGAAAATATTGTTCAGAATTGCTTTGAAATTAAAAAAAAAATGGTCGTATTGAGCTTGAAGTCTTTGAAAATGGTATTACTGAAAAATTTCTGACAGGTCATTTCTAGCAAAATTACTAGACAAAAGAAGTATGACCTTTATTTCTGGTAAATGTCAGTAATTACTGGCAAACGGTGATCCTAAATACAATGTACTTATTACACATACAAAATTTCCTAAACGTGCGCTTACTTCTTGGAAGATACCCATTACCCAATTTAATACTTATTTGTTTTCTTCTAAATGTATTTTGGGCATTTATTCTACTCGCCCATAATATATAATATATATATTATAAAGGGGAAATAGTATAGAAACAATTTAAAGCATCATCAATTTTAAAGCCATTTAATATAATTACACTCTTTCGACAGATAATTTTCTAGCAATTATTGGACTTTAGTTTATTATATTTTAAATATACAGGGTAGTAACTATTTGCTTGACCAGAATCCTATTATCTTGGAAACAGTGATATCTACGAAATTTATTATTAGAGTAAATTTGCATTTTAATCCTCTTTTTAAGATCTATAAGAATTTCTTTAATAACTCGAAATATTTTAATTTTAGACAAAACATTAAAAAAACTACATATTTTTTCCTTCTACATTTAGTGCCGTTATAAAAGTTGTTATAATACTGCCTATACCTATCACTCACCGTTAACGAGAGATATAGACTTTGAGGGCTTCCCATTTCAAATTTTGTGCTTTCCTAGTTTAGTATTCTTTATTCAAGAATTCTAACTGTTTAACTTAAACAGAAATACAAAGCGGCTATATAAATAAGAATAATAATAATATTTTGTTGCGTTTAAAGTGTATTTTTAGGTTTATTATTTTCGTTATTGCTTTATCCTTTATATTTGAGTAATCTGTGCAAGAATTGTCCCAGACTAAGTTAGGTATTTGCCGATATTTACAGTTGACAAAATTCTAAATATGAACAAAATTTATGATGAATTATTGGTAAATCAGGTAATTTTTATTAGTCTAAAAAGTTAAACCAGTTTTTTAAAATTTATCATTTCTTTCAAACATCGGTTAATTAAATAGCAATAAATATTTGAAATATTGCTACCCGATTTGCTAATTTTAACAAACTAGTATATAAAATAAAGCTAAAATTAAATAACCTGATTAAGTTTTAATTTGGCAAAAGCAATAGTTTATTGAGGATACGGGAAAATATTATTAATAATTATATTAATGGTATGCTGAATACTGCCATCGAATTTATTTCAAGATATTTGTTTATTGAGAGATGCTGAAGTAATTGTTGATATTAAACACTTGACTTTTGCGCTATTAACGAACGCTGACAGGGCAGTAGCTACAGGCGTCGACCCTTCGATAATTTAAGGGAAACCACAAACTTTTAATAACTTTATCGGATAATAATTGAGTTTACATGCATATAGTACGTATGTAGGGGCCTTCTGTCTAAATTTGCGAAGGGAAAAACAAAATTTGTAGTTACGCCTCTGAGGGCGGGGTGTCTGGGAGCCGATCCACTGAGAAATTTTGGGGGGAGGATTGCAGTGGAGGCTTGTGGCTTGTTGGGGGTCACATCGATAAACTGGTAAAGCGAAGCTGGCGGTCCATGCTCGAAGTTTGTTAAAAATTTACTCAACTACTATACAGGGTGTCCCATGACTAAGGGGCCATGCAGAAACAGGAAATGGTAGACTTGAAAATAGGTCACCGATGCCTAATTTCTTATGATAAAGTATCCACGGTTAATTTTTAATAAATCCGTATTGTTGCTTAAATGTTTTTTGCCATCTAGCGTTTTTTAAACGCAAATATCCACCAAATTTGATTCATACATACTAACCATTTTCAAATCATGGCCAATTTTCTAAACTTAATTTTGACTTGGATTGGATCACCCCGTATCTCTATAACCGTGGATATTTTTTCATAAGAAATTAAACTTATTTTCAAGTCTACTATCTCCTTTTATTGTATGGTCTCTTATTAGCTATGAGACACTAAGTCTGTATATCTAATTTCTTAATAAATTAGATTACATTTTATTGTTTAAAGATTTTTATTACCATTATTGTACAAGCGTACATTCTTATTAAAATAATGCGACAATAAAATTTAAAAAAAAACACATATTTCGCCAGTAACAGCGTAGGGTAAAAAAGAGGTTTATTTTACGCTGGTGTTTATAAAACCATAGATATTTAGCTACCTTTAGATAAGCAAACAATAATCACGAACGTGGCAAATTTATGGCCACACACGATTAGACATGCGCACTGCAACATTATCATTTGATGATAGCCTACGCCTAGTTGTGTTGTGTGTTTAAATTGATCATAATAAAATAAAGTTATATATCAAGATACAACACCACTCCATACTTACAAAATATACAAAATACCCGGTATTTTCCGCTATTTGGGCATAACAAAATAATACAACGGCTGTTATTAATTGTTTATATTCCAATCGAAGTCGCTAAAAGCACAAACATAATTATTCATTAAACTACACAAAAACTAGAAATCCGTAAATATTAAACACAAACACCCACAATAAACAACAAGGAATCCACAGAAAAAACTTAAGACACAACAACAAAAATGGCGCCGAGCCGATTCCGGAGTGTATTTTGAGCATGTCGATAAAGAGGAACAGGCCGATAACAAAAGGTTTGTGCGCACGCCCGATTCTGCTCAGAGGGAAGGCAGCTGATCGGCGAGCCATGCGCATTCACCCATAAAACTTAATTTTTGTTTGCGCACGAGATAAGATATAGGGACGTATCTAAAGGTAAATGTCTATGTTTAAAACCGACAATTTCATGATTTTTAATAAACCAAACACCATTACTTATTAATTTATGGGATAATAGAGACATATCCTTACAATAACAAGCATTTTTTTTAATACATAGCGGTATATTTTAAAATAATAAAACATATCTAAAAATGGAAGTGACCCGTTATTGCCACAATTGATAAAGACCAGGTTATATTTAATTTGATCGAGAAATAGTTTGAGACCAATTATTATTAATAATTTGGGTGCGTATAACCAATAATTCTTGTATCATGTTATTTTTTAATTCAGCTAGTGCGTAACGCATTCATACGGATTAGAAATAATTTAGATCACTGTTAACACCTTACACGGTTCCAGTGGCGTACGCAAGGGAATGCCACTATTTGGTTTTTTTAATTAAACGAGCCGTCTCGAAAATAAAATTTTCGGTATAGTCAAATCTGGTCTTATCATGCGGGTCCAAAGGTCACCGATCATATGAATCAATTCGAAAATTCCAGAGCTTATCAAAATGTTGTGAGATTATGTAGGTATCAATATACTCACCCGGAGAAAAGAAACATAGTTTTATTATTTTAACTGTCGTGAAGATAGCCACATATAATATTATTATTTTTGCAAAAATTATGTACATAATAGTTCAGGGGTGGTATTAAAGTGCCATTTTTTCTAGCGAAATGTTTAATAAGGCCATAGACGTGCCGTCAAATTCGTAACATAATAATTCATAGTAAACTTTGTGATCGGTGACGTGCCCAAAATTTTATGTCACGTGCCATCAATGGCACGCGAGCCATTGGTTCGCCATCCCTGTAAATAGTATATCTACTAAATCTATTTATTAAAAATGACAATAATAAACAGTGTAATTTATTTTAGCAATAAAATTACCTAACCTAAACATACAATGGAATTTAATCCGATTAACGATTTCAATAAATAAAAAAATAAAAAATGGTAATTTGCCAACCAATAAGTAGAAAACAGTAGCAAAGGCTCTGGTAATCAATTTAAGGATTGTACAGAAAATTGTCCAAAGAAAGCCTAATATAATATCGAAGAATACTAAAAAATATAAACAAAAAACCGGTTTATAATTATAGACTAAAAACTTAAAAACTGTTATCATCACTTAGAAATTCTAAAAAGTCCTCGTCATCTGAGTCGTCCTCGAATGGAGCAATGATCATCAACATCTAATACTTGTTCTCGATCCCACCAATTCCTTATTCCCTCCGTAATAATATCCAACGAACCTTGCCAAACTATCTCTACTTGCGAGGATTTAAGACCATCACCTACATCTTTTTCATAAAAAGATTTTGCCCCAGCCCATATTAATTCTATCGCATTAAACTGGCAATGATATGGCGGCAGTCGTAGAACCTCATGGCCATAGTCACGCAATATTTCATCTACACCGTATATTTTGGGTGATTTTAACATATTTGGTAAAGGATTTTGGTTGTGTTTTTCAAGTTAGGCACCATTTTTTTGCTTGGGGATGCAAAAAACCAGAAAATTGCTTTTTATCGTTTATATTATCACATTAAATTAATTGTCAAAGTCACAAAACTGAAATCTTTAAATCAAAACGAAGGTGGCAGGTACAAACTTTTGTGAATCGCTGAAAATAAAATACATATAATATCCTTTTCTTTCATGTCAAAATTGCATAAGTCTGTCATATTTGTCTTACGGATTTTATTTGGAGATAATATCTACCTAATGACAACGGTAATATAATTAAATCTAATTCCTCTTCTTTCTGGTGATTTTTTTTTAAATTATTTAAAAAATATTCTATTTACGTAACACGATCCCAAAGTGATTTTACGGGAGTCGCAGGGCACGAGGCACGAGGGCTTTCAGTTGTCAAACGTAGGTCATAAGATCTGACGTGATGCAGGGCACACGGGCCACGGTAGACAACACATAAAAATAAATACCTTTAGTCCGACACTGCGTGACGAAGCTCGCGAGTTCAGTAGGACGACGGTTTATCTTTCCTCTTATTATCTTCGGTAATGATAATGCACATAGTCTACGTAGTAGGCTCAGGAAATCACAGAGCTTAGTCTGTATTTAACATCCCGCTACTTGTTCAGCATAATTATACAAATACATATATTTGTAGACATTCGTGTAAACTATTTTTTTTTAGTTCCCGATTTAAAATGTAAAACGATATAAAGTCTGTTCAATGACCGCTGACCGTTACGTCACGACCAGTGCTTATCTTTCTAACGTTCGTGAACTAGGTGAGATAGTAAATTTGCGTCAATAATAAATGTCATATAACTTTACCTGTTTTAGTTTTATCGTCATTTTTGATAAATACATTTTTAATCAACTTTATTTCAAAAATGTCACGGTATTGTGAACAAGAACAAGCATTCATTTTAAAATTATTTGATTATTTTCAAAGAGAAAGCGATGCCAGAAAGACTCTTCTATCCTTTAACGCAGTTTACGAGGTAAGTAGATATAATAAAGCAGGAAATGCAGGAATTGTGAAAACATAAATAATAAACATGAAAAATATATGGCAATGTTTTCATAAATACCTATCTGTTTTAGAGAGTTTCTGATGCTTTGCAAAGGGGATGTTGATTTTAAGAATCGCAATAATGTAATTTGTCATCCCGTGGTCGACAACGACTTCACCAAATTCATAAGAGAGCGTATTTATGGGATGTATAGAGCAGGTGAACACGTTAATATTTATCCAATCTCAGTTTGAGGACATTCCAATCATTCCATACGGCGGTAAACAGTCTCAAAGAGACCGACCGCACAACCAGGGTTGTCAGATCTTTCTTCTTTAATTTTTTAAGTTTTTTTATTAAAGATATTTCATTTATATCAGTATTCAATTGTTAGTCAGTAACTTTCTTTGAAAGCTAGTTTGCAAATATACTTTAAACCGAGGAGTTTTGAGTGTGACAGAAAAAAATAACAAGCCATTCATTGTTATAATAATACATTCTTTAGTCCTTAAGAATCAATATAACTGAAATCAAGACAAAAACTGTTTTCAGTGTTTAAAAACAACTAATTAACAAACCCTTGTTTCTCGTATATACTTACATTGTGCTTACAAATCCGAAAATTTTGAAGAATTGGCAACAGCATGTAATTTGTTGCGGTTGGAAGCGCCAGGATATAAGCTGAACCGGTACCCGGCCCGTCTAACGATCGATTCTGCCAGACAGAGATAGGCCAGTGACCGCCGATGGCGTGGAAGAGACGGAGATAAAATATACGTGGTTATGCCTTGATGAACGGGCCGGAGTCTGGTTGACGAGAATGAAGTTCTGGTAAAAAAATTAAAGCATTTTCTGAGCAGTGTCGTGCCGTGTCAGGTTTATTTTTCTGATTTTAATTTTGTATATAGAATTTTTGAGTTACCTTATATTTATTATTTTAATATAATATTACTATACATATATACAGTGGGTTTATAAAGTGTAGTATGTACAAACACCTAATGTAAAACAAACTTATAAGTGTGTATACGCATATTAATTATTTGTATGGAACGCCTATGGTTAGGAAATTCCCACAGTTTAATGTCATTAAATTGACCTAAGAAACACTATACCATTAGCTCAAACCTTAAAATCATTGATGGTGTTGAAATATCCACTGATTCGTTAGCAGACATGGACATGGACAGTTTTAAGACTTCCTTCATACCATTGCCACTTTAATCAACTATTGAAATGGTTTGGTCGGAATGTAAGTGCTATTATGATGCAAAAATAAGTTCTTTGCATCCTTTACCAAATGACGTAGTTTTGGGTCTGTGGAATGAAGCCATGAAAAATGTAACAGTGGAAAAATGATGTAACACGCAGTAAGAGAATTATAAATGATGTGTGGAAATGGGAAAGATTTATCGATGCTTCAGATACGCTTCCCTTATTATTAACTTGGACGAATCTGATGATGATGATGATGATTCTTGCTGAGATGATTTATTTTAATTATTTAAAAACTGTATTTTATGTCGTCATTTTTAATATATTTTCTTCTTTATGATTTTATAAATAAAATGAAAATATTTGAAACAAAATTTGTAGAATTTTATAACTGAGTTTTATTTATTTTTCAGTATATTTAAATTAATTACAAACGTTTTCAAAAACAAAACGTTTCATCCCATGATATCTTTCACCCTAAATAAACTACTTATTTCTGACTTCATTAACAGTATAAAAGTAATAATTAAAAATTCACTGGTTGCTAGGTCACTTAGATATTAAGTTAATTTGTATTGTATTTAAATTAAAAAATTTAATTTAATTAATTTTAAAAATTAGAGCTGAAATTGAAGTAGCAGTAGTAAGCACGAATTAGATTAAATCACTGCATTGAAAATGATGGAATGCTTTTTGACCATTTGTGTTGATGTTTTGTTGTTTTCATTATTTCGTTTCGTTTTGCCTGACACTAAAGTTTTTCTTCATTAATGTTGTCTTACTAGTCTATCGGTAATAGATTTTTCAAATTTTTATTGCCGTTGTTATTGCACATTGGCTTCTAGAATTTTCAAAATATAATATGCTTTTCGTAGTTAAGTTGTTGCCTTTTTATCAACTTACATTTATTTCGGATAAGGTGCGAAAAGAGACCAATTCAAATGCAAGAAAAGGTGTAAACAATTTAATAATAAGCATTTTCTTATTAGTAGATATTGTTACTAAATTTCTGACAAATTATGGCAAAACAATCTTTACTCTTCTTTGTTGTTTAACGGTAAGAAATTTTTAACCGGTAAAAAAATTTACTTAAAAATTTTAAAGGCAATCAAACTAACTTTGTCGTTTTTTAAATGATAAACAAAGACTTAAATACACATAAATATATAAAATTAACTTAATACACCTAGCGACCAGCTGGGTTGGCTAAAATTTGTTTCCATGCAAACAATAATTTTTTTGAAAAAATGGTTATTGGTAAGTAACTTTTTTTTTTTATTTATTTATTTTACGTCGGCCTTTTTCCGCAACGAGGCCAATCACCGACGCCAGAAGAAATGAGTAAGAATGGCAAATTATTTAGTTAAAGTACCAAAAAAATGTGCAATTTTAGCCTATTAGGGTTTTTGTAGCAACTAAAATCATTTTGCTATGGAAATCTATTAAGGATTAGTATTATTTTATTTAATTTAACTAAATAGCATATTGATAACTAAAAAAGTTTCTTGCTAAATAGTTTCTACCATCGATCTATTAGATACAACTCGAAATAATATTTCGTCTTACTGGTCACCAAATTTTCTAGTGGATTTAGCAATATCTCCATTAAATTCTACTCAGACGAAGAGTTGACGTAAATACAACAACGTTGGTCTATTTATTTAGTACAACGGTAATCTGTTACGTTTTTGTGTAAAATAGGAAACCCATATTTGTGATATGACAGATTTTAGTGAAAATGAGGAAAGTGATAGTAGTGATGAAGAAATTAAAGACAAGCAATTGATATTCGTTCACAAATTGAAGGAACATAAATAAATCTCTCTGACCACAACCGTTTAGCTTCCACAACAGCTTCAGCACTTGTAGGAAATTTAATAAAATTACCTTCTCCAAAACTGCATCCATTACGAAGTGTATGTCTTACAGACAGTAGTTTGGTGAACACCGAGTTCTTCACCTACAGAATTTTGAAAGCCCGGATCCGACAATTTCCGCAGAAGCGACAGTAGTGCACCCCCTCGCCTTTTACCAGTATCAGTCAAAAAATAATTTGCCAACCACTCAACATTTTCGCAGTCAAATCGATATAACTTTCTGAAATCATCATATCTGCAATTTTTACGTAAACGGTAGATTTTTCTTTTAAGGACGTTTATATATTCAGCCTTAATTGAAGACACAAATCAAGAGCAACGCAAGTGTATGTCGCGGAGAACTAAAGTTGACTGCTACCAAGCAAATGATGCAGGGGTCGACCTACCTTAAAAAGTTAAAAGCGATGGCTACGCTAAAAAAAAGCAATTCCTAAATTTATTCATCACATTTTAGGCAAACGATAGCGATCGCTTCCATTTTTTAAGAAAAAGCCTTGACTAGAAGCAATTCCTGCATTTTTAAGCAATTGCTGGACGCAAAAGCAATTACTTCATTGGCTTTCAAGGAATTACTTGGATTTTATAAGAAAAAGCAATCGCTACATTTTTATTCATTAGGCTCATTATCAGTGGCGGACTAAGCCCGTCAGAGGCCCGGGGCGGCAAAGTCGAGAGCTTTAAAAGAAATGTACTTTTACAAGCTTTTTATTCAGTTCACATTTGTATGTATAAATAAGTGTTTATGTTTATTTCGTTAAAATCTGGCAAGTGAAATTTAAATTCGACTTAAATAATTATTTAGGCTAAATAAACATACATACCTACAAATGGAAAAAATTAGATAAAATAAATCAAAGATAGTTTTTTATTTTTTTCTTAGCGTGTTTTATGTGTTTTCGTGCCTTCAATTTACTGAATTCCTCAATAACTTCTGTGAAATCGATTTCTTTTGAAATTTTTCTTTCTATTGAAAGCACGGCTAGATTAACCAGTCGCTCTTGACCCATTGTAGATCGAAGATAATTTTTAATTAGTTTAAGTTTCAAAAAACTTCCTGGGGAAGTACCCGCTACAAAGACGGGAATTCCCCCAGCGTATTGGACGCGTTCAGCAAAGTTAAAAGAATATCAGTACCGCGTAAAAAGTCTAGATGGCTGTAGTGTTTTGATCTTGTTGAAATTATGTAGGTACTAAGCACATTTTTAAAGTATTGTTTAGGATTTTATCAGGGGAACGCGAAGGCATTTGGGGGCCCCCCAAGACCGGAGGTCCGGGGCGGGCCGCCCCTTCCACCCCCCGTTAGTCCGCCACTGCTCATTATCATGATTATTACTGGTGGTTTCAGAGCCGTATTTAACTTTCAAGAGTTTTTCTAAATAACTTTTAACTAGTTTATTAGAAAATAATAAAATTTGGTGTGCAAGTCCATCATACAAGGAGCTTCAAAACAACCAAACAATTTTTATGTAAAATTAGTAGGGTAGTCAATATTTGAAAGTAGCAAAACCTTAAAATTAATAATACACAGATAGACGACAAAGTGTCGATTCCGCAAGTATTGGAAAATAAATTTTGGTCGAAAAACTTAAAATTCATGTACCTAAATATAGAAATGATATTGCATCTATTATATTAAGTCCCAACTAGTGTTAATAAATTTTCATAATTTATATTAGTTGTGGGTAGAATTTAAAAGAGGCACACCTAAAAATGTTTACCTAAAATAAACCAAGAAATTATAAGGATACAAATTTCTCTAAACTTATTATAATAATTTAAAATGTGTTTATGTTAAGATATCATTGTTAAATATTTATTTTAAGTTATTTTCGTAATAAACATTTTATACAGTGGAGTACTGAACATTGAAATTACTTTTTAATTATCGTTGTGATTCTCAGGCTTTACCAAAATTTTTGTTTTTAAAATAATTAGGTTTGGCATAAAAACGATTTAAAAGATAAATATGAAAAAAAAATTTTTATTAGTAATTTTAGAATCCAAATTATAGAGACGCAAACAAATGACCAAATAAGGGAGCTTTAATAAAACTGACACCTACACAGTGTGTGTTTGTAATTTGAAATAAATTCAGTAAATCCTGTACAGTTTTTTTTTTGGAAAAAATGCTTCGACACGGATATTAGTTGTGGTATTTTCTATGAAAAAATTATCGACACATGTGTCCCAAACTAGAGATATGACGGTATCGATACTTTCTTTAAATGTCAACCCTAGTTTTATATTGACTATTTTTAAAGTGCATATTAACTTATACATACGTACGTATAAAATATTGTCCGATATGGATTGCTATCCTTAAGGCTATGGTGCTAAGACTCTTAACGAATGTTGAGCTTGATAAGAAGAGGTGTAGTGGAAAGATAGTGTATAGGTAGAACAAGGACAAGGACATTAATTTCTAGTTTCGTAGGAAGAGTCAGAAGACGAATGTTGATAAGAAATAATTGTTTGTAATTGGTTGGGATAAAGGGTTTTACTTCTAATTGTTCATCCAGGGAAATCTCCTCTCTTATTAACGTGCAATATTATTGCTGACATAGCAAAACGGAACCCCTTCTTTCAGTTAATAATGGTTGCAAAACTGTATAAAAACTCAAAAGATCTCTTACTCAGAGTTGTAACAATTGTTTAAGTGTAAGAGTAACCTCTGCCCGTTTGTCTATTCAGTTTGGAGTCAAGATTAAATTCAACAATTTTTCAAGTCATGAAGAGTTCTGCACCAGAACCAGTCTATTTTGCTCCAATTGCGTAAGTGTTCTTTGAGTAATTTATTTAATCATTTATTGTGTAATATTGTATAATTCTTATTTGGGTCAGAGTTATCTATTAAGTGGAAATTGTTTCTTTAAACTTGCTGGAATAACACCTTCCTAAAGTGAATAAAAAGGGACAATCTCTCTCCTTATTAGAGAATTATTTAAATTCACCGTTTTATACTCTTAAGTTTTTGTATTTTATTCATTGTAATCTTTCATTCTTGCTTTGCTGTATTGCTGTTCATCAAATAAATATCTTAAAAAATTCTTAGAGTTTCAGTGATTAGATAGCGCACCATAAGGACACAGTAAATAATAAACACTCTCAGTAGAAAGTAAAAACATTCAAAACCATCTAAGCTACACAACCCAGTAGCCCACGATTCTGATACGCGACATTATTAAACAAACAGAAATTAATTTAATTGAAAAATTAAAAACCTTCTATCCATCTTCAATACTTTTTCGTCAATTGTCCATTCACTATTTGGCAAGATCCTAAACGCCAGTAAAACTCGTTTTGAATATTTCTGATTACTTCGGGAAAAATTAAGCTACACTCTTGTCTTGACAATGACGTTGTCAGTGTCAGTTGTCATTTAAAAAAGTTATCGATACCGTCATATCTTTAATTTGGGACGAACTGTATCAATATTTTTTTCAGATAAAAAATATCACAATTTAAAATGACAATACCCGTGACCAAGCATTTTTCAAAACAAAACAGTACAAGATTTACTGAATTTATTCCGAGTTACAAATTCACACTGTATAGACATTGACATAGACGTGTATATATTTTTTATTTAAATACTGTGCGAGCAAAAATTATTTGCATCAAAGAGGGCCTTGCATCTAAGGACGTAATGCTTAGCCGTGAAGCTTAATACCTGTTGGGTGTCAGTAACTACATGAAGTAACAATCAACCAGTTATTCCGTCGTCTTTGATTCATCGCCAATTTTTCCAATTTCTTGAACAATTCACACAATGGACTTTACGCAACAGCACAAAACATTCATGGTTGAAGCGTATTTTCGAAACGGGGTTAAAGTAAATGGCGAGTGGCAATACAATCCGGGTTTGTGCATGGACGATTTTCACGAACATTTTCCTAACGTTGCTTTTATTGCTGGGGATTTTTATCATTGCCTGAAAAGAACCGTGGCTGTGTTTACTGAAACAGGTTCTATACAACACAAAAAAGGAACAGGGAGACCATCTGTAAGAACAGAAGAACTTGTTGCAAAAGTTTGTGAAATAATGCAAAATACGCCAACAAATTGTATAAGACGCCTGTCCCAAGAAGTGGGAAGATCCTATGGAACATGCAGGACTATTTTTACGAAGCAGCTAAATTTATTTCCTTATGAAGTGCAAGTATTCCAAGAAATACAAGCCGCAGATTTTGAAAGACGCAGGAATTACTCTCAATGGTTTACCCAAAATGTATTGGAAATAAATGATTTATTAGACTTGACATTTTTTTCGGATGAAGCCTGGTTCTACCTCTCCGGTTATGTGAATTCTCAGAATACACGCATGTGGAGTAGTGAAAATCCCCATTTTTTTGTAGATTCCACATTGCACCCTCAAAAAATTGGTGAATGGTTAGCTGTTTCCCGAAGAAGAATTGTTGGTCCTATTTTTTTCCATGACACAGTTACAGCACAGCGGTATAGAGACAATATTTTGAATCCATTTGTGGAGCAATAACTTGATGACGAACTACATTTTGGATATTTTCAACAGGACGGTGCAATACAGCCACCGAAACTATTAACTACTTACGCAATTTTTTCGACGACAGATTGATCAGTTTTCGATCAGACATTGAATTCCCACCTAGATCACCTTGTTTAACGGTTATGGATTTCTTCGTTTTTCCTTATTTAAAGAACACTATTTTTAAAACACCAGTTGCAAATTTAGAACAATTACAAGAAAGGATCATCCAAGAATGTGGTAATATTTCTCCAGAGATGTTGGTCAACACTTTCGAAAATATAAAGAGACGTGTGAATTTATGCTTGGAGCATGGCAGTGGCCAATTTCAGCAATTTATGTAATTATTTTTCTTTTTCTTTGTGTATATTCTTACTTTGTTAATTTTGTAAACAACAAAAATAAATTTGTATTTATCTACTTATTTTATTACTCATAAGTTTGGCATATCATGTCATAATATGAAATTGACAAAATTTTAACCTTGATTTGGTTAGATATATCGTCCCCATATCATTGTGATCTAAACCAAGCCCTACGTTTTTTAATCCAAGGCCTCTTTGATGCAAATAATTTTTGCTCGCACGGTACATTTTTGTAGATTACAAATTGCTGTAGGTCATATAAAATAAAAAGCTTCGTTGAACGATGCAGGCACGTAGATATATTTTCTTCCTGGGAGGGGGGGTACTCCCACATAGTGGTGTAGCTACACTTTTATCTATTCGCTTTAAGGGGAGAGCAGGCAGATACCACAGAGGTGTAAAGCCCGCCTGCCAAGCCAAAAATTTGGCTAAAATTGGTCAATAATTTAATTTTAAAGAATTATTTCTTAATCACTTATAAACAAAAAAAAAATGACCGCAATAATTTTTTTTGCCCTATTTATTTAAGGGAAAACAACCCCCCAGTACCCCCTCCCCCTTTTTATTAACGTGACTGGACTGATGCGTTTAACTAAATTATGATACATCGGCTGACCACGAAATCATTTTACATGCCTTATTTCAGTTATTATTACTTTTTGGCATAAAAACAATTGCCTGTCGCTTCCGGTTTTACCGGAAGTAAAAACAATTTTTCTATTTTAAATAGGAACCTACAAATTTTTTTCCATAATTGGATGGCTTGCTAAATTCTCTTTCCAAAAATTTGTCACAAGTTGCCTTTCGGTCTCAAAATGGCGGCGCAGGAGACGTTTTTGCTAATTTCTAGTATTTCTTTAGAAAATTATATAATTTAACCAATTAAAAAGCTCCTTTTTGTTTACGTTGCTTATAGCAACCTGAGATTATCGCGATAATTTTGTTAGTTCCTATTAACTTAATGAAATTAATAAGTGCTCATTTTTCTGTCAAAAATGAAGTGCTTTATATATATTGACAAAAGTCACTTAGAATAAAATCAAAATACATTATGTTGCTAACTTATATAATTTTTATTGATACTAACCAATTTGCTTTACATATCGAACACCGAGGCTAAAAATTTCATATGAAACTCTGTAGACATGTAATTTCAGATGTTATGGTTGAAAACGAATTAATGTTTTTAATGTTCCTGAAATTTTAGTAATAAACCTTAAATACTAACAAGTAAAATCAACGTTTAATGTAAAAATATAGTGCATTATATTTAACTAAAGCCATCGGAAATATGTTTTTTTAAGTTTCATTTGAAACTATGTAGACATGTAATATCAGATGTTATGGTTGAAACCGAATTAATGTTTTTAATGTTCCTGAAATTTTAGTAATAAACCTTAGTTACTAACAAGTAAAATCAACTTCTATTGTAAAAATACTGCGTTATATTAAACTAAACTCATCGGAAATATGTTTTTTAAAGTTTTAGTTGAATTTAAAACTATAAAGACATTGGATTTCAGATAACAAATTTGTTATTTAATGTTTCTCACATTTTAGTAATAAAAATGAGTTACTAACGGCTAAAATGAACTTCATTTTAAAAACTCTAATTAGTTTCAATTAACTAAAGCGGCCGGAAATATGTTTTTGTAGCATTTTTGCAAAAAAAAATTACAATAAGAAAAGACTCCAATTTATGAAATTTTCTTACCGAATCTCCCACGCAGCAGAATTAAATCCCGACAATTCTGCTGCTAGGGAGATTATAAGTGATAATTAGATATTATTTTCAATACTAAAATTACCAATTTTTAAATCAAATTTTCACCGATACTTCAAATGGAAAGTACCTACTATAAATTCAATAGCCATATAAGAAAAGAAATCCTTATAACTATCTCAACACATGTAAAAAAAAACTTCAATTCTAAATCCTTAAATATCAAATCCATCATTACTTATACGAGAATCCCAAGACATCCATATTGCAATTGGTTTTTGGGCAATTATAATCAATATCACCCCTTTCATAGACTTGAGAATATGTAATAGCAACAACACAAGGTATTGGGCAACAGGAAAATCAACATTTAGTTAGAGAAGGGGCATTTTAAGTACGATTTGATTTTAATGTGTGGTTAGGAACCCATATTGTAGGACCAAAATTCTTTGATCAACATTTGAATGGCGAAATGTATCTTAATTTCTTAGAAAATGATGTTGTAGGGTTCATCACTAATCTCCTTGGATATAATATTATATTTCAACATGATGGTTCACCTGCACATAATTCACGAATGGTTACAAGTTCTTTAAACAAAAGACAAATAGCCCTATTAGGTGGCCTGCAAGATCACCTGATTTGGTTCCATTGAATTTCTCTATATGGGCTTATCCTAAAGAAAAAGTTTATGGGACAATTTTTTTAACACGTGAAAATTTAGAACACATAGTACTATTTAGGCGCCATTCGCGGAATTACCAGAAATCATTTAAAAAACATATTAAGAGTGAATCTGGAAAGAGAGACTTTACGCTGTGATCGGGGAGATCAAAGGATTGAAAAAGTTATTATGTATTTCTTAGTCAGGTTTTTATAATTTTTTAATTGAAGTCTTAATAAGTCTGAAAAAAGTAAGTACTAATAAGATAATATAGTAATAATCATAAGTTCTATACTAAATAGGAATAACTTATTTTATTTTGATGCAAATTTTTACAAGTGAGTAGAACTTACTTACTTCAAAATGACGAAATTCTGAAATTGGCAAAAACACCTTCTGCACAGCCAATTTTAAAACAAAAGATAACTTGTGACTTGTGATACATCATCGGACAGGGAATTTAGGGAGCTATCCAATTGTGGAAAAAATAATGTTTTCACGTCCGGAAAAATTGGAAGAGACAGGCAATTGTTTTTTTATGTCAAAAAATGTGTTTATATCGATTATGTGGATTCGTAGAATTTTGAAAAGGTGAAATTAAAAAAGTATTTTTATCATGTTTTATAGGTATACGTAAAAAAATGTGGGACAGAAGACATTAATTTCATCTAATCTATACCTGTTTAGCAGAATAAAGTGAGCCGATCTTGTACAATAATGATGAATATCGTAGTTAGTTTAAAAATAATAATTATTTTTTAAATTTCAAGTAATTGATGCAACATAGTGAGGTCAGCTTTATAATCTAGAAATTAATAAATTGTCGCAGTGGTGACGCCTACTACTGCAAGAACTCTCACAGACTGTTTCTGCAACAACTGAAGCTAGTTGTTTCGATTCGCACATTTTTTCAAGTAGTTATTTATAATTTAAGATTTTCCTTTCTGATATAAAATAAAATGATCAAACTTATTATCATATTTTTACAAGCAACATTTTTATATGGTAGGTAGCGTTTTTCCTCAAATTAATAAAAAATAAGTTTTCCATTTGCTAAGGAAATTTCCACATGCTATATAAGGTGTTACTGGCAAACAAATATGTAAACAGAATAACAATTTCTATACGGAATCTACAAATATATTTTTACTACTTTCTTATTATTAGAACGATGTAGATGAGTTAAAAATTAGATTTTTTAAAGAATATTGGTTATTATTATTATTATTGTTATTATTATTGTATGACCTTTTAAAACTTGCATTCAAAAATAAAATATGTTAGCAAATATTCAAATTTTGAGATAATGTGTATATTACTGCATATGTATTAAGTTAAGAATAAATTGTAGCCCTTTAGCGCAAATATTTCTCAACATTTTGTGCATAATATGAGTGTTGGAGCTTCCATATTATGATATGATGCATTTTGTATTTTTCTGTGAAATTTTACAATAATGTTAAGATACTTTTAGTTCTTATTCTTTTATGTTTATTTTGAATTTGAAAATAAGTTATTACGTCCAAAAATAAAGCCTTTTTGACCCTAACTACGATGTCGTAATCTACGAAAATTAAGTGAAAATCTGTACTAGAAAACAAGTGGACTATTTTTGCTGCAAAACATCTGATAAGCGCATGGCGCCTATAGAAAAACAATTGCCTTCAACCTTGATGTCTCGCTTTTATAAAATAAAACTGACCCGTCTGATGAAGACGTGCTGTATACAGCGCTCTTGTACATTCTTTCCCAAACTTAACTCTCATGTCATCCGCTTTGCTTGGCTGCTTCTTCAAAAAATCGCTCCACTTTCCGCACTACTTCCTCCGGTCTAGTTACCCAAGCATTGCACTTTTTGTCGCCGACGGCACGCGTCACAACGGAAGAAATAGAAGAATACTTAAATCAAAACGCACTAGATCCGGAGAGATTGTTGGACGCGCACTAGATGAACCTGTTTCGTGTTTTGTGCGCGTGTTGTTCACTCGATGCGGTCGTCAAAAAATCGTGTTCTTCGCGTGGATGCTGCAGCAAGGCGACTGAAGATCACCGAGAGGTGGTTTAGTGTTAAATCAAAGAAGTGGAAGTAGCAAGTAACGGCAGAAAAGCTGACGTTTCTGGTTGCTAATGTCAGTGTCGAGGTTGCAGAGGATCTAAATGGAACCTGTTGCTTGTTGGTCTTTAGAGTTACGGACGGTCAAGTACGTAACTTTACGATCTGAAGAAAGGCAATGAAGAGTTAGTTATTTAACGCCACAACTTCGGACTCCTATTGTCTTCTTTATTTCTTTTGGTACACCTATCCGTTAAATTTGTTCTAACGGTTAGCATAATATTTAAAAAAATTTAAATCATTAAAAATTTAAATCATTAACAATTTAAATCATTTATAGTTAACTTAAAAGTCAGGACAATAATTTTCAATTATAAACAAATCAAATAGTTTGTGTATTATGACCACATATTTATATACAGTGTGACCAGTAAAGTCCGCATCATATGGGATTTTTTTTTATTAATAACTTTATTCGAAATTTGACTTTGGCATTAACTTCTGCTTCGATCGAGATGAAAATTAAGCAACAAATAGTAGTCAAGTGATTCGCATTATCTGTCAACCTTTAATTTTTCCAGAAAATCATTCAAAAGTGGGGTTATTTCTGAAAGTATCGAAAAAATTTATTGGAAAAAGTTTTTTTAAATGCAGTTTCTAGCCCACATGCAAAGTTTTAGCTGCATAAGATAATTTTGATTTTTTACCCATATTTTGTAAATTGCACACCACTTTTGCAAAATAAGACTCAACGCAACCTACATAAAACTTCTTAGTTTTGACAATGCTTTATTTCAGATACATTTTCTTTAAAGTAGCGCCATATTATTTAAATGTGTGTTTTTCTACAAAATCAAAATTGGGCTATTAAAATTTGGCCGAATGTGACGTAAAGTTTATTTGTTTTTGTATAATGCAAAATTTCAGCTGCATAAGATAATTTTGATTTTTTTACCCATATTTTGTAAATTGCACCACTTTTGCAAAATAAGACTCAACGCAACCTACATAAAACTTTTAAGTTTTGACAATGCTTTATTTCAGATTTTTTTTTTTTAAAGTAGCGCCATATTAAATGTGTGTTTTTCTACAAAATCAAAATTGGGCTATTAAAATTTGGTCCCATGTGATGCAAAGTTTATTTGTTTTTGACCCTGTATAAGGTAACTTCATAAAATAAGTATTTTTGAAAACGTAGTTTGTGTCTGAAACTCGGTCCTTAATATTAAGACAAAAAAGAACACAGTGTCATCAGTAAAGTGTTCATTAAGTGGAAAACAAATTTTAGTGGTGGGTAAAAAATCCAAATTATCTTATGCAGCTGAAATTTTGCATGTGGGCTAGAAAATGCATTTAAAAAAACTTTTTCTTATACCTTTTTTCGATATTTTTAGAAATAACCTCACTTCTGAATTATTTTTTGGAAAAAATTAAAATTTGACAGATAATGCGAATTACGTGACTACTATTTTTTTGCTTAATTTTTATCTCGATCGAAGCAGAACTTGATGCCAAAGTCAAATTTCGTATAAAGCTATGAATAAAAAAAAATCCCGTATGATGCGGACTTTACTGGTCACACTGTATATATTTTAAATTACTACCATGCATTTAGTTTTGAAAACATTCAATTTTAGTTTATTATCTTTTAACCAATTTGACAAAAGATAATAAAACATTTAAAATATCCACAATTTTTAGAATATTTTTACCTTTTCCTTTTATATACAAAGAAATTGAATGGCAAATCATTTATAAATAAGACAAAAAGTAATGTTCCAAAAATGCTTTGTTAGGGTTATTAAATATCTGCTTTGAAAAATATTTCCCAGCTTATTTTCTGTGACTTTTTTAAATAATTTTTTAATCATTTATACAGTGCATTTTATTCGAAATACAAAGGGTTTTCGTAAAAATGCAAAATTTAAATTATGGACTTCTTACTTTTTTACCCTGTACCTTTCAATTACTAGCAGTTATTTTTCAGCAAAAGCAAAATGATCAGCCCGAGCCAATAAATAGTATGGACCACATCCACAGATCATTGGGTGGGATTTTCAATAACAGTGGCACCGGAACCACTTTCTTTTAACTGAAATAAAAGGGCCACAGGTGAAAATACAACTTAAATTGTAAAAAGAGAAAAATGGTTGGAATTAAATGTATGGACAAGGACATTTTTATGATTAACATGACTTAAGACTTTAAATATTTTGATATTCAAAGCTACACTTCAAAAATCCCTTTTTTCAAACTAATAACGATTTTTTAAATTATTTTCAAGGCATTTCAATAACTTTAAAGAATCCGTAAGGGAATGTTAAAAATACAAACAGCCTAAAGCTGATGCTGACAACCTAGTTCATCTTGTCGAAAACGTGATATTTATGAGTGGCTTGAAAAAGACAACCAAAATCCTTTACCAAATATGGTAAAATCAGAACTCCTGTCAATGGCAAAGTCTCTCAAATCACCCAAAATATACGCTGTAGATGAAATATTGCGTGACTATGGTCATGAGGTTCTACGACTGCCGCCATATCATTGCCAGTTTAATGCGATAGAATTAATATGGGTTGGGACAAAATCTTTTTATGAAAAACATATAGGTAATGGTCTTAAATCTTCGCAAGTAGAGATACTTTGGCAAGATTCGTTGGATCATATTACGCAGGAGAAGAAATCGGTGGAACATACAGAAAAATGAATAAGGAATTGGTGGGATCGAGAAAAAGTAATAGCTGTCGAAGTAGCGCCGATGATCATTGGAGCAATGATCATCGAGAACGACTTAGATGACGAGGAATTTTTAGAATTTCTGTGTGTGTGTGTGTAATGATGACAATTTTAAAGTTTTTAGTCTATAATTATAAACAGTTTTCTATGTTTACATTTTTTAGTATTCTTCGGTATTATATTATGCTTTATTTCATGGACAATTTTCTGTACAATCCTTAAATTAATTACCAGTGTTTTCGCTATTGTTTTCTACTTATTCGTTGGGAAATTACCATTATATATATTCTTTTTATTTCTTAAAATAGTTAATCGGATTAAATTACATTGTATTTTTAGGTTAGTTCATTTTATTGCTAAAATATATTACACTGTTTGTTATTGTTGTTTTTAATAAATAGATTTAGTAGATAAACTATTTACAGGGATGGCGAACCAATGGCTCGCGTGACATTGATGGAAGATAAAACGCGACATAAAATTTTGGGCACGCCACCGATCATAAAGTTTACTATGAATTCTTATATTACGAATTTGACGGCACGTCAACATTTCTTTAGAAAAAATGGCACGTTAATACATAAAGGTTCGCGACCCCTGTACTATTATGTACATAATTTTTTGCAAAAATAATAATATTACAGACAGTTAAAATAATAAAACTATGTTTCTTTTCTCCGGGTATACCGGGTGTCCACGGAAGGTGGCTCGCCCCTCTAACTTTTTTGTTTTTCAAGATAATGAAATAAAATTCGGGGGATTTGTATACAACATAAAACTGCAATATTTGACAGGTGACTCAACATTATGGAACTTCCGGTTTAACCGGAAGTGACATAAACTTTAGATTTTTAAATGGGACACCTGGTATATTTTTACTTTTTTTGACTCCATATAACATTCTTAATACAACGATGTGTCACTTGTCACTTTTTGTCACCAAGAAAATATTTTTTTCCAAATTTATTGTTTTATCTAGAGGGCTATAAATACCTTAAAATCACTTATTTCAGTTCTTTAATCTTGGGAAAAATACAATTTTACTATTTTTGGTCCAATGCTATGTGCTATGTAAAATTTAATCTTTAAAGTTGTATAACTATTTTTTTTTAAATGGTAACATGGTGGCTCATTGGGTTAAGAAAAAAGAGGATTTTATTACGATTATTTTGATACCATACACTATTAGGTTTTAGAAAAGCTGCCATTAAAACACTTTAAAAGTTAACTTAGAACTTTCCTAAAATGAAGCATCTTTTGCGAATAAATTTAGATTTAAATGCATCAAGTAGCCTGTGACCAGCAAAACTGATAAAACAAAATCATGCCTTGAAGAAAATTGAAATGCCAACAGCTTCTGCCAAAGTAGGTAAATTAGTTAGTTAGTTGTTTAAAAAACATGGAAAATACTATCAAAATAATCGTAATAAAATCCTCTTTTTTCTTAACCCGACGAGCCACCATGTTGTCATTTAAAAAAAATGAGTTATACAACTTTAAAGATTAAATTTTACATAGTACATAGCATTGGACCAAAAATAGTAAAATTGTATTTTCCCCAAGATTAAAGAACTGAAATAAGTGATTTTAAGGTATTCATAGCCCTGTAGATAAAACAATAAATTTGGAAAAAAAATATTTTCTTGGTGACAAAAAGTGACAAGTGACACATCGTTGTATTAAGAATGTCATATGGGGCCAAAAAAAGTACAAATATACCAGGTGTCCCATTTAAAAATCGAAAGTTTATGTCACTTCCGGTTAAACCGGAAGTTCCATAATGTTGAGTCACCTGTCAAAAAATGCAGTTTTATGTCGTATACAAATCCCTCGAATTTTATTTCATTATCTTGAAAAACAAAAAAGTTAGAGGGGCGAGCCACCTTCCGTGGTCACCCGGTATTGATACATACATAATCTCACAACATTTTGATAAGCTCTGGAATTTTTGAATTGATTCCTATGATCGGTGACCTTTGGACCCGCATGATAAGACCAGATTTGACTATATTTAAAAAATAATAATTAATTATTAGACCAAGTGAAACTTAACCCTCTTAAAGAAAGGATTTAGCAAATAGGGAAAATGCCATTATTTAAGAGTTCATCCACAAGTTAACTACTACATAACTACCAGGTACTAGATAACTAATTTTTAACTACCAATTAAATATACATAATATTTATAAACACGTCCCGGTATAACCAATTTAACAAGTAGATTAGAAAAGAGTTGAACCGCCAGTAAAGACAGTAACCCGATTAAAAATTTCATTGGTAAAAAAATACACTTTACGCACGAATTTCATACAATATTTTTTCTACTACCAGAAAATATACAGTTTCTGCCGAAGAGTCTGTCCCATATAGAAAACTTTTTTTTGCCAGACCAGATTTGACTATATTGTAAATTTTCTAATTTGTAACTGTGTTACTGGTTTTTACTAATTTAGTTGCTATTTGTATATATTTTCCTATAAGAAGGATTTCTGCCACTGTCTATGCAGAGTACCTTAACAGTTCTATGTTGTCATTAAAGTTCTTAAAACGTAATTGCTGGGTCTGTATCTGTGTTTGCTGGAAACTAACCTTTGCAAAAATAAATATTTATTATCTTACCACAAACACAAGAGTCAATTAATTGCAGCAAGAAAGATTTCCATTATCTATCATAAAGCCATAAATAACGTGAACAAATACAGTAATCAAATCAAGAAAAACTTAGACAAGTAATAAAGGATAAGAATGTATGTTTGATTAATTTTTATAATTGTTTTAATAGTTTCGTTCCTTTATAGGAGATATGGTTTTTATTTTTATAGCCTTTATATGCTCTGTGAAGTTCTTCTCGACTGGTCAAGGGAGAAATAAAGACTTTATCGTTAAAGAATGGCGGCATTATATTGATTTAGAATCGGCGTTTTTATTGACAGCTATGAAATGATTTTGATTTATTGACACATTGAGTGTTGAGTGTCGAACAAGTTTTTCTGATGGCGATCTTACTTATGAAAAGACGGATCGTAGATATTACAAGACATTAAAGTCTTTCGTTTTTAAATATAAATTTGTAGGTTATTGTTTGGTGTCTCCCCAAAAATTCACTAATTATTACGTAATACGAGATAAATAAATATTTGGGTATGATATTCCCTATAACAATGCTTTCTTCTGATAAGAGTAGACTTTTAGACAATTTAATTTATTATCTTCAATAACTTATATAGGGTAAAGAAAAATACCTTTTCGGATTTCAATTGTCTTTATTTTGTTACTTTACATAACGTTTCGGTTAGTTTGCATCTCTAACCGCCTTCAAGTGTAAACTAAATTATAATTCTAAGGTTACTGTCTTAAATACTATCCATGTGCAATGAAGCTTGATGACTCCGCCTACGTGCTTATTGGAGTGTGAAGTTTGGGCTGTTGGTTTTGGACAAGAAGAGGCTTCCAGATATTTGGGATATCTATACTTGGTTTACTAGATATATGGGTATTTTGATTCATGAAAGCTGCTTCTTTGAATTTTCGTTTTCTCCAGTGCTGTTCCGTGTCCAAAACCATGGCTTCTAATCACTGTATAGTATGTTGGTTGGTCAATATATGGTCCGCTATACCTGATCTGGAAGTTTCGCCTCTTTGAGTATGTTTTAGATGTTCTTTAACTCGTACGGGAAGAGGTCTTTTTGTTTCTCCAATGTACGATTCGCCAAACTCGCAAGGGATTTGATAGATACAATTTTTTGTGTTTTCATTATGTAAAAAATATTTGTGCAAAAACTTGGATGTTAAAGAAGGTTACAGGAAAATTGAATAAATTTCGGCTTACCTAGTACGTTTTTAATATGGTCAGTTTATTTTTTATTTTGTTATTAGTCCTTGCAGACACAATACATTTAATGAAAGAACAATATTTAATAGAGTTTTAATTAAATTGTCCCACTTCTTTTAGTCGTCACTTTAAAGTCAAAAATGTTATTGCCAACAATTGTAATTACTGCGAATTATTGGTTCCATCTTTGGTCCTTAAAGGAATCTGATAAGTGTACGGTAAGAATGTTATTACATTCGATTATTGACTTGTGAGGGCCGAACAGTAATTCTGATGAGTTTTTTGAAAAAAAAGTTACAATTAATTGAACATTATTGATCCCAAATAACAACGTTAAATGATATTGGCAATGGACATACCGTGGTCGATCGTCCCATCGCAAATAATTACACCAACTGCGGAGATACAATGTTGTAAAAGCGTTTCTTTCAAAGAATGGCCGTTATTGTGTAAGATAAGAGCTTTTTTTAAATAAACACATCAGTAAAAAACATTTACCTATAAACGTATTTGTGATCGTCATCTTATCGAATTCTTTCTTTGTTTTCTAAGCCTAAGCTACTAGCGGGTACCCGCGGTTTCGCTTCCGCAATTCAATTGATATAAATTCGTTATCGAAACAAAGCAATGGGTACCGTATAGGGGAGAGTGGTCCACAGTGAGACATGTTCCACAATAAGACAGTACAATTTCTGAGGCTCTGGATACCCCGCTTTTTACGTCACGCCATGCGCAAGCTTGTTTTTACACGCCAAATCCACCAACGAGTTCTTGTTTTAGTTCAGTTTGTTTTTATCTGTAGGGCGGTGTTTATGCAAATTTTGACCGCAAAAGTACTTTTTCGAAATGCTGTTTTGATTGGTGTTTATTAGGCGTGCTTTTAATTAGAACTTTAAGATTGGTGGTAAGTAAAGTTTAGGTATTTGTGTGTTCATTTACATTGCGATATTATTTTTATTTCGGGTTCATTACAAAATATTACATGATTTTTAAATATGGTGCTTGTGGGGAACACTGCGACAACACTAGGTGGGGCACACTGAGGCGTGTCTCACTGTGTCCCACCATGCACAAGAAGTTTGGAGTACCTAACTTTTAAACAATTTTTTTTAAAGAATGGCAAGAAATAGAAAAGGAAAACTACCCTATGGTCCTTTTCACAAAACCAGATGAAAAGTGCCGTAAAACTGGTTACGGATGAAGGATTTTCATTGAGAAAGGCAGCCGAACTAAAAGGAGTGTCACATCAGACCTTAGCAAGGTAAATTGTGATAGGAAAGAGTCCGGAATTACATTGGATGGTCTAATAAGACTGCCAACCGGATTTATCTAAAATGATTTTTAGAGCCTCTATAACTAAGCTTTGGGAAAGCACACAAGACTTTTAATGAAAAGACAGGCCCCAATTGAATGAATGAGGAACTAGATAGAAATGCTGTCATTAACGACTACATCCTAGTAAAATTTTCTGGGAAAAAATCAACCAAATATTTCATTGGAAAAATTTTAAGCAATATCTCCCATGAATCTGAATATGATATAAGTTATTTGCGAAGAAAAAATAAATCAAACAAATTCGTCTACCCAAATGTTCCAGAAGTTGCTACTGTTTTGTTTGAAGACATCGTAATGATTTTGCCAGTTCCAGCATTATTTCGTAAAACAAAAAGACAAAATCAATGAGTCCAATTTGAAGTTAATTTTGGTCAGCTAGATGTCCAATAAAGGGTTGTCTTCCTGTGGACCACGTTAAGTCTCACTGTAGACTACCATGGGGCACAGTGAGGCTATTTGCAATGTCAATAATAAATATTTCTAGAATTTCAGTTTTCAAGTTTTTGTTTATTTTCTTTATGCTTTTTAGGAAAATAAAGGTTACTTTACATTATAAACCTGTCTTCTTTAATAAATGTTTAACCAGTTTTTCAAAAATCAAGAGTAACCAAAAAACGTCTCACTGTGGACCACTATCCCCTATACCGTGCGAGCAAAAATTATTTGCATCAAAGAGGGCTTGGATTTAAAAACGTAGGGCTTGGTTTAGATCACAATGATATGGGGACGATATAGGTATCTAACCAAATCTAGGTTAAAATTTTGTCAAATTCATAAATATTATGACATAATATGCCAAACTAATAAGTAATAAAATAAGTAAACAAATCCAAATTTATTTTTGTTGTTTACAAAATTAACAAAGTAAGAATATACAGAAAGAAAAAAAAAATTACATAAATTGCTGAAATTGGCCACCGCCATGTTCCAAGCATAAATTCACACGTCTCCTCATATTTTCGAAAGTGTTGACTAGCATCTCTGGAGAAATGTTACCACATTCTTGGATAATCCTTTCTTGTAATTGTTCTAAATTTGCAACTGGTGTTTTAAAAATAGTGTTCTTTAAATGCGGAAAAACGAAGTAATCCATAACCGTTAAACAAGTTGATCTAGGTGGGAATTCAATGTCTGATCGAAAACTGATCAAATATGGGCGGTTGCAGTGGCGCACCCAAGGGGGGGGTTTTGGGGGTTAAAACCCCCCCCGAAATTTATAAAAAATGTTCAGGTAAAAATATTTTCGGGAGACTCATAAATTCTACTACAAGTAAATCATAATAATTACATAAACAGAAATACAAATACATGAAATCACTGGAATCAAAACCGAGGACATGGAAATCCGGCAACGGTGCGGCTTTGTTCAAATTGTAATTATTGTATGGGTACATCGATATTCGATGAAAGCATTCGCTTGTTCGTAAAATAAATACTCGAAACTTGAAGAAATCTTTTAAAAGTTAAAAATAAAGACATCGCTTGTTGGTAAAACCTAAGCCGCCGTCGGGCGGCTCCTTTGTGCGGTGCCGACGCACGGCGGCACTACAAAGGTGCCGCGCGACTGCGGTATTATGACAAGGGAATGGAATTCGGTATTTTATAAATAAAAATACAAAGAGAAAAGCCGAATTCGATCAGCAACCAAAAATCCGCCTTTAATAGTATAATAGCCAGTGTGTGATGATGATGTGTGCTAATTTTATTGTTAACCCACCTATTCTCATATAGTTAAGATTAAGAATAACAGCTATAATATAATATTAAAAATGTCGAAGCGGCAGTTAGATATGTTGGACTTCTTCTCAAAAAAGCCAAAAGGCAGTTTACAAGTTGTTAAAGAACCTGAAGAAGAACCTCAACATGAGCATATTAAAGGTTCTAAAGGTAAGCACCCAGTGTTTATTTGTTTACAATTATTTCGTTGTTTTTTTCAGTTTACGGTTTAGGGAAAATTATATAATCTAACCTTTACACGATTTTGATGGTTGTCGTTATTGCCAGTTGTCACTTTCAGGCTGCACATATTAATGTTTTGGAGCGAAACTTTTCTTTTATGAATTTTAGATTTTATTTTTTTATATTAAAAGTTTAGAATTATTATTATCTCAATTATCGAGATTTTTGGATTAATAATTAATATTTGGATTAATTTGGATAAAATATATTGGTAAAAAGAAAGTTTATTTTTACGCGATCTAACAAATGTATTTTTTATGTATTATTATTTTCAATTTTAGCTCTAGCGACTGTTAATAACGATATCCCTGATGAAAATAAGCTTCAGGCTGAGCTGACAAGTATAGAATGCTGGGATTCTTACGATATAGCTAATTTTTTAAATACGCAGTTGACAAATACTAGAAAAAAAGAAGTTTTAGACAAATTGTGGTATCCATCAGACACGTTTTCCTACCCTTCATCAGGTACAAGGAACTTAAAATTTCAGCCCAAATGGCTTCACAAGTGGAAATGGTTAAGCTATTCCAAAAAAGATGACGGTGCTTATTGCAAATATTGTGTTTTGTTTCATACATCAGTCAGTGTAGGATTAGGAAAACATGAAAATTTAGGACAGTTAAGTATTGTCCCTTTTAATAATTGGAAGAAAGCCACAGAACGTTTTTCCGAGCATGAGCAGCGCATTTATCATAAAGAAAATGTCGAAAAAGCTGATATAATTGGCAAAATAGCAACAGGTGGGGGTTTCTTGTCATTAATTTTTAATTTAAAAGAAAGTAGGTATTTGATTTAAATTTAAATAGGTAGTTACTTGTTATTTAAGATTATTTTTTGTAGGTGTGCAAGAGCCGATACATTTTCAGTTGTATCACGAAGAAAAGAATCAAATTATGGAAAACAGAAAGAAGTTAGTACCGATTATAGAAACTGTTTTATTTTGCGGAAGACAAGGACTAGCACTAAGGGCCCACCGAGATGGCGGAAGAGTAGTACTTGATAATGCGGACGCTGAAGCAAATGAGGGTAATTTTCGGGAACTTCTTAGATATAGAGCAAAATATGACGACCACCTACAGCATGTACTTACCCAAAGTAAAAATAATGCATTGTATACTAGTTGGAATATACAGAACGAAATAATCGAAATAAGTAACGGTTTAATTCTCGATAATTTAGTTAAAAAAATTAATTCTTCGATGTATTTTTCCGTACTTGTCGATGAAACAACTGATATTTCCTGCATAGAACAAATGACCCTGTGTGTTCGATGTATTGATTCAACATTTTCCATTATAGAAGAGCTTTTTTTGCAGTTTGTACCACTTGAAAATGTGACAGGAAAGGGAATTTCAATGGCAATTATAAAAAAATTGAAAGACGTTGGAATCGACCTAAATAAAATGCGCGGTCAAGGGTATGACGGTGCGGCAGCCATGAGCGGAAATTTTAATGGTGTTCAGGCCCACATTCAGGCTCTTTATCCAAGGGCGTTGTATGTCCACTGTGCGGCACATTCCTTGAACCTAGCTGTTTCAAATTCCTGCGACTTGCCTTTAGTTAGAAACTGCCTGGGTACTATAGGGAAATTGTATGACTTTTTTCACACTCCGAAACGACAAGCTGTTATTAAACAGTGTTTACCAGAATCAGATGTAGTTTCTGGCCATGAAAAATTAATTAAATTATGCGCTACTAGGTGGACAGAAAGGTATAACTCTGTTGCTGTATTTTTAGAGCTCTATGATGCTGTTGTACTAGCATTGGAAACAATTTCAAAATGGACAAATAAAGATTCAGCTAACGCAGCCAATCAGTTAGGAGCTTCGATAAAAAAACCCGAATTTGTTATTTCTTTGCAAGTTGTTAATCAGGTATTTAGCTTTAATAGCATTTTATGCAAAGCGTTTCAGCAGCGAAATATTGATTTAAAACGGGCTGTAAATTTGTCAGAAGATACCATTGCTGAACTTCAAAAATTGCGGGATAATGCTAACTTGGAGTTTAAAAAACTATTTTTAAACGTACAGAAATTGGGCGAAAAGTTTGAGTTTCCTATAAATAAACCGCGAACTAGCCTACATCAAACAAAACGGTGTAATATTGATACGGAAAGTGTCGAAGATTATTACCGGATTGCAATATATATTCCATTTTTGGACTCTTTTATAAGTAACCTAAAGGAAAGATTTTTAAAACATAGAGAAATATTGGCCGGATTTCAAAGCCTCTTTCCCAAAGATCCGTCCATTCTCACCGACGAAACACTATCTGAATACCAGTCTTTAGTATTATTTTATAAAGATGACCTGACAGGAACCAAAGATGAACTAGTTGTCGAACTTAAACTGTGGTACAGAACAATTGCTAGACTGCCAAATGAAGAGCGGCCCAGAGATGCCTTAAGCGCGTTACAACACGTTACTGACAACTTTTCGAATATAAAGAATTTACTTCATATATTAGCGATATTGCCTGTCTCTACTGCGGAAGGTGAACGTAGTTTTTCAACTTTGCGAAGACTAAAAACATATTTACGGAACAGTTCTTCGGAAAACAGGCTAAATGGCCTAACCCTTTTGAATATTTATAGAAATATGACCCCGTCTGTTGAGGATATTTTAGATAAATTTATCGAAAAGCCTAGAAAGCTCAAACTAAGCTTGGCCTAAAATCTTCGTTTCAGTAGGTCTTTTTTGTATTTTTTCAGGCCAATTGTATATTTTGTTATTAATTTTTTATCTTATTTGTTAATAAATATATGATTTATGTTTACCATTTGGCATTATTACAATCCTATAAAAAATAACGAATCATCGACAAAAAAAGGTCGTGGCACCCAAAGTTTTTTCTGTCTTAGTCTTATAACCCCCCCCAAATTTTTTTGCTGGGTGCGCCACTGGGCGGTTGCACCGTCCTGTTGAAAACATCCAAAATGTAGTTCGTCGTCAATTAATTGTTCCAGAAATGGATTCAAAATATTGTCTCTATACCGCTGTGCTGTAACTGTGTCATGGAAAAAAATAGGACCAACAATTCTTCTTCGGGAAACAGTCCTGCATGTTCCATAAGATCTTCCCCCTTCTTGGGACAGGCGTCTTATACAATTTGTTGGCGTATTTTGCATTATTTCACGAACGCAAGTTCTTCTATTCTTACAGATGGTCTTTCTGCTCCTTTTTTGTCTTGAACCTGTTTTCCTAAACACAGCCACGTTTTTTTTCAGGCAATGATGAAAATCCCCAGCAATAAAAGCAACCTTTGGAAAATGTTCGTGAAAATCGTCCATGCACAAACCCGGATTGTATTGCCACTCACCATTTACTCTAACCCCGTTTTGAAAATACGCTTCACGCTTCACCCATGAATGTTTTGTGCTGTTCCGTAAAGCCCATTGTGTGAATTGTTCAAGAAATTGGAAAAATTAGCAATGAATCAAATTACTTGTAACGACTGTCAAAGATGACGGCATAACTGATTGATTATTAATTCAGGTAGTTACTGACACCCAACAGGTATTAAGCTCTACGGCTAAGCATTACGTCCTTGATGCGTTTGTAGCTCCGTTAGGACTGTTACTAGCACCTTCCTTATTTTATTCTCCTGATGATGAACGCTTATGCGTTCGAAACATGTAGAGAATCGCCCCATTTTTAATCCTTGAAACTTATGTTTAATATATCAGTGTCTTATTTCCTTTCCTACAATGGTTATTGTTTTATCGTTTAGAAAATTTCAGGTGGTTCATTGTCTATACGGAGTACGGACGATATAAAGTAAATATAAAGTACCTACTTTATATTACGTTTTCCTATTTTTGCCCCACCCTGGAGAAAATCCTGACTATGCCCATGCGGTCTGGCATTGACCAAATAGTCACACGTAGTCCTGTAGGACCGTTGTGGTACCACACGTGTTCCGCGGAACCTATCCACATCAGTTTCCTGATGGTTAACGCGACGTGACGTAGATCGTAGAAGAATCTTGACAGCTCATTCAAACCAGCCACTGCTGTTAATAAACTTCGTGAGTCGACCCAGTTGCAGGCTGCTCACTTCCTCCAGATCATTAAAGAATGGTTCGCCCAGGACATTGAACCTTCGTCTAGAGAGGCCGGGGCATTCACACAAGAAATGCTGAATACTTTCCTCCTCTTCTTCATCCCTGCAACTTCTACAGAAGTCGTTAGTTGGTATTTGCATACGTTTAGCGTGTCTACCGAACAGGCAATGTCCGGTGACTACGCCAGTGATGTTTATTATTATTATTTCCACTCCAAACAATACATAGGTATATCGTTTACATACCTCTTGTAAGCTAGGTTAGGTTAGGTTAGGTTAGAGTGGCAGACCTCTGGCATTGTCCAAACAGTCACACGTAGTCCTATAAGGACCGTTGTGGTACCACCCATGTTCCGCGGAACCTATTTGCATCAGCTACCTGATGGTTAACGCGATCGTAAAGAATCTTGACAGCTCAATTAAACCAGCCACTGCTGTTCATAAACTTAGTAAGTCGACCCAGTTGCAGGCTGCTTGCTCACTTCGTCCAGATCATTAAAGAATCGTTCGCCCAGTGCATTGAACCTTCTTCTTGCGAGGCCGGGGCATTCACACAAAAAATGCTGAATACTTTCCTCCTCTTCTTCATCTCTGCAACTTCTACAGAATTCGTTAGTTGGTATTTGGATACGTTCACCGTGTCTACCGAACAGGCAATGTCCGGTGATTACGGCAGTGATGTTTCTTAGGTCCTTTCGACTGTGCTGTAATAGCGCTGCGGTTTTCCTGTTATCAAGTAAGGGCCACAATTGCCTGGAGATGCTACAAGTTGTAAGTCCTGTCCATCTGCTTTGCGCAAGTTGTTTAGCTATTCGATCTATCTCTTCTTTGTCTTGTAAGCTAATAAGAAGAGAAGCTTGTAAGATAATAAAGAATCACTCTTCATTATTTCGTTATCTGGACTGTTGATAAACACCTTTCTAAGGAGTGGAGAAAACAAGCATTGCCAAATCTGTTTTTTGTATACAATATTTTTTATTAAATAGGAAAAACTTTTCTCGACTGTTTTTAATATTAATAAACGGTTTGAAGTTAGTAAATTAGGAAGTTTTCTGCCTCTCAGCAATCCCATAACCAAACTAACAGAATTAGAAACGGGAATTTTAAGTAACAAATTCATTTAGGTTTTTTTAGTTTCCTAGTAGTTTCATTTTAAATTGTGAGCGATATTGCCAGGGCGTTTGTTCTGTTCTGGTTTTCTGTTGTTTTCGATCATCTACAAAAAGGCATTGTTTTGACCGAGACTTTAGTAAAAATAACTTCGCATTTTAAAACCAAACTAAGAAAAAGCCTTTATTCCTTATAACAATTCACATACTCTTTATACAACTGTTTAGTACTATATGTGACAGCAACGTGCTCTTCTGCACATTTTCCACGCCACAAAATAGTAGTATCGTCGGCGAACAAAGTAAAGATACCACTGATATCAATGGAAGGCAAATCATTAACATACAACAGGAATAAGACCGGGCCAAGTACAGAACCCTGAGGCACCCCACACTGGATGTTCAAAATTCGTCCATAGATTATAAAGTCCAATAATAAAATGATGGGTTGTGCGAAATAAGAATTTTCTATTCCTTTAACTGACATGCAAAGATTAGAAAAACTTTAATACAAAGTAACAATAAATTAATTGAAAATAGGTAATAGTACGATCAATGAAAATAAAATTCAGACAGGACAGCTAGAAGAGTCCGAACGACGATGTGACCTGCGCAATGCAATGTTAATTAAACTATGTCTTAACAAACCTATTGTGTTGAATCATTTTCCTCAGTGCAGTTTTAAAGAATATAGAATAGAGTGATCCCACTATAGTTATATTTCTATGTATATAGCCAACATTTTCTAATTACTATCCTAAATTAACCAAAAGAAGTTGACGTCTTTAATAAATTTAGCAATAAAAATTCGCGAATATTGGTTATAATATTAATTGAATAGAGAAAAATCCTTAATTATTAGACATTAACAACCAATTTTGTATGGGTTTATTAAATTTGGAACTACCTTGCTTTAAACAAATATCCAGGTCGATAACCCAATATTTCATGAAATTTAAGAAGATTTTCGAACAAATAAAACTCATTTTAAGGTATTTACATATACCAATTTATTAATTTTTCAAATGTAATTAAAATATGAATAATTTGGGACTGAAAAGTGTCGTGATAAATACGGATTTGGCTAAATTATAGTTAAAATTAATCCGATTTTCCACATTAAAATCGAATATTTTTTGTGGGTACTTAAAATTATGTTAACTTCTAAAAATTGGAAAATGTTTACTCTTACAAGCCTATAAAATTTAAATTACTGGTAGTTAATAAAGTTGACGATATTGTTGGGTATCTATCGTTAAAAAATAAAAACAACACGAAAAGACCAATGGTGTACTTTTTGTGTTGATGCCTCTGGTGACATAACTGCAGTAAATTTTCATTCGAGACTATACAGTATGAGTTTGTAACTTGGAATAAATCTATCTCTAAGGATATGTCGCAGGAGTTGCGGCAAATCCTGGGACATGGCACCAAAACAATTATATCGGCTGTACGTAACGGACATATATCCGATGATAACGTACGGCTTTGTAGTCTGGTGGAATAAGGGCCAACAACAACGGGCCCAAGCAATATTAGCCGGAGTGCAAACTGCAAAGACAGGCATACCTTGCGATCACTGGAGCTATTCGCACTACACCAGCGACAGGGATGGAGGTCCTATTGGGACTACTAATCCCCCTTCATATTGTCGCGTATTAGAATGGTAGGCGACTGGGATGTGTAGCTTAGATGGTTTTGAATGTTTTTATTTTCTACTGAGAGTGATTCTTTATTATTTACTGTGCCCTTATGGTGCGCTATCTAATCACTGAAACACTAAGGATTTTTTAAGAGATTTATTTGATGAACAGCAAAGCAATGAAAGAATGAAAGATTACAAGAAATAGTGCGAATAAAATACAAATTAACGACTTGAGAGTATAAAACGGCGCATTTAAATAGTTCTCTAATAAGGAAAGATATTGTCCATTTTTACTCACTTTAGAAAATGTTGTTCCAGCAAATTTAAAGAAACAATTTCCACCTAATAGATAACCAGTAGCGGCTCGTAATGAAGGGCTCTGGGGCGCCGCCCTCTCTGCAATTATTTCAAACAGAATCCAAAAATACTTTACTTAGAAAACCAATAACGCAATGTATGTAAGCAATCATTTAAAATACACTTCTCGTCAAAATTAGCGAATACTCTAAAATCTAGCAAAAGTTTGTTCTTGACTATCTTATGAACCGCTCATCTGATTTTGACGAACTAATTTTTCCAGTGTAATCTAAGGTGTTACAAACCTTTTTAAGTTCCTAACGTTAATCTGTGAAACGATTTTACTGATATACAGGGTGTTATTAGTAGAGGCGATTTTGTGCCGTAAATTTGAAACATTCTGTAGAGTAAACTGGTAAAGTTAGAAATTCCCGGTATGTGCCGTTAGTTAGATGACATCAATATCTCCACACCTTTTTGCCAGTTTTTTGATAAGTATATTTTGGCAATAGATACACTATTAAACAAAAAATATGTCAAATTTTGGTAGGAAAATCTTTACAATGCTGTATCTTGGCAATGGTTGAACAGATTTCGACCAGTATTCAAGATTTTGAAAGCTCTTTTCCTATAGATTTTCCATGATATAATAGTGATTTTTAAAGATGGCAATTTTCTTATTATACAGGGGTCGAGAAAATCAAAAATATAAAATTGCTAAAATTATGGTAACTGGGTTCATTAAAGCTATGCCAACCGGGCTATATGCTTCTGTTTTGTTTCAAAATTAGTCATTTAACACTTTGGGTCAATATTTCGGGACGGTTTTTTTCCTATTTGATTAAGAGCTATTTGGCAAAAGATACAACATTAAACAAAAATTGTGTCAATTCTTCGGGAAAAATTCTAAAAAGCTGTACGTTGACATTGGTTAAATAGATCTCGATCAGTATTATAGATTATAAAATTTTAATAATAATAATAATTTAAATTAATGTATATAGGAATATTTTGGTATACTTACATGTTTTAGAGGGACAAAAAAATTAAAACGTCATGTTTAAAGCCAAATTTTATTAAATAAATTCACAAAAACATTGCTACATAAAAAACATAAAAACACAAAAATAACTTTCTAATAATTATTAGTAACGGGTGTTTCCACCTCTTGCTCCAATAACAGCATGACATCGTCGTGGCATGGTCAAAATTAGCAGTTGAATCTCCCCTTGATCGATTTGATGCCAAATTCCATTTAATAATAATAATAATAATTTAAACTCATTGCTAGCTCATTTGATGCAAATCTGCTACATACTAAATGACACACGAATGACACATGTTTTTTCGTACACAGCATGAGATAAGTGATTAATTTTTTGATATTTTACACCTTCTAGATAGTTTCCTAAGAATAATTTGACACATTTTTTGTTTAATAGTGTAACTTTTGCCAAATAGCTCTCAATCAAATAGGAAAAAAAGTCCCAAAATATTGACCCAAAGTGTCAAATGACTAATTTTGAAACGAAACAAAAGCATATAATATCTTGGTTGGCATAGCTTTAATAAACCCAGTTACCATAATTTCAGCAATTTTATATTTATGATTTTCTCGACCCCTGTATAATAAGAAAATGGCCATCTTTAAAAATCAATATTATATCACGGAAAATCTATAGAAAAAGAGCTTTCAAAATCTTGAATATTGGTCGAAATCTGTTTAACCATTGCCAAGATACAGCATTGTAAAGATTTTCCTACCAAAATTTGACACATTTTTTGATTAATAGTGTATCTTTTGCCAAAAGACACTTATCAAAAGTCTGGCAAAATGGTCTGGAGATATTGATGTCATCTTACTAACGGCACATACCGGGAATTTCTAACTTTACCAGTTTACTCTACAGAATGTTTCAAATTTACGGCACAAAATCGCTTCTACTAATAACACCCTGTATATCAGTAAACTGGTTTTACAGATTAACGTTAGGAACTTAAAAAGGTTTGTAACACCTTATGTTATACTGGAAAAATTAGTTGGTCAAAATCGGATCAGGGGTTCATAAGATAGTCAAGAACAAACTTTTGCTAGATTTTAGAGTATTCGCTAATTTTGACGAGAAGTGTAGTTCAAACCAAACATAGCTATATTCGCACGGGCAAGATATACGGACCTATCTTATCGAAAATATTTTTGTTTCTCGTGTTGTATTTAAACACTACTTGGATTTTAAAACATTTTTTTTAAAAGAAACTTATAACAAAACATAATATCTAATAAAACTTATCTGAAAAATGCAACAAGTAATAATTGATCGATTTGGTTGACGCCGCCGTTCGGGAGATTTTTGAAAATATTGCATCTCTGCTTGCGCACAATTCTTATGACTCCCAATGTAACAGCAAATCATGTCAACTTTTTCTTCGTTAGAATAATGTTCCATTATTTTAAATTTTACTGCACAATGCAACAATTAAAAATTTTAAAAAAACATAGTAATTACCAAATTTAAAACTACCAGGTCTCTGTAACTAAGTGACAGATCTAAAGAAACTATTCAAACAATTGCTAACGTCAATCAATTTCATAGCCACCCATATGATGCCGAATTTAAATGGTACGTTCTGATTGAATATTATCATGCATTTTTTTAAATAAAAAAATAATTGTATTTAATAATTAAAATTAATTATTACTTGCTGTGTTGCATTTTTCAGATAAGTTTTATTAGATATTATGTTTTGTTATAAGTTTCTTTAAAAAAATGTTTTAAAATCCAACTAGTGTTTAAATACAACAAGAAAAACAAAAATATTTTCAATAACGTGCCTATTTTCAAAGATGATGTGTTTTTCTATATCGAAACGTCTAAAAAATAATAAGTGTGATACACCGTTAGATTTAGAATAAAACGAAGAATTTATTAAGCATAAAACAATATTTTCCGACTATTTAAAATAACAAAGTTGATGATGGTTGTGACTAAACGAAACGTCGGATCAAAAATGTAATTAAACCATCTTGTAGGGGAGAAAAAGTGGCAATGAGAATGTTAAATTTATTTTGACATGTCTCTTCAAATGGAATCATAAATCAATTAAAACGAAATCGCGAAAATTCGGTTTTATCCAAATATCGTCGGAACCATTCAGAATTTTTTAAATTTGAAAACATGACGTTACAGGATTCAATAATGCGCAACTTTTCTCTAATTTAACCATCTCTGTATCTCCTATGGTTTACGAGATCCCTGTAGAGTGCATTCTTATCTGGGACACCCTGTATACTTATGATTTATAGAATTTTTTCCCCATTTAAAATTTTTGTCAAGTTCCCTATTGTGTAAAACACACTAAGTAGGATATTGTAGATTTTCCGCGTAGAAAACCGTGTTGTTTTTTATTATTTAAACTATACCGTTTTGTTTGCTTGCGTTTGTCGTTTTTCAAGCAGATGTTTGATGAAATAATAAATGTCGATAATTTCCAATTATTGGTTTCTTATCTATTTATTATTCATTTGAATAACCAGCCTTCACATTATCATTGGCTACCGAATTACCAATTGCCACAAACCAAATTAAAAATGTGTTTGCGTAACATTTAATAAAATATTTCGTCGTAGAGTTAACCAAAGTTCAAAAGGGTACAGCCACGTGTATGGCAATGCGCGAAGGTATGACGTCAAAGTCAGTAGCGGAGAATTAAGAGTTTAAAAAAACGGATTTAAAAAATATATCTCTTAATACATAGATGTTATAGAAGGGAGTATAAAAACGTGGAAAATATGGTATAAGAGCATAGGGGTATCTTTTTGTATTAATGATGAGATTTATTTTGAGTGTAGGTATATTTAAAAAATGAAAGACAAATTAAAAATAAGTATTTTTAATATATAAATAATAGCAATAATAAAGGTCTTTATTTAAAACATATACAACAAACAGAATATTACATTTTGTAAAAACACAGAATTTGTACTTGTCAGGTGGTAGTAACATTTTGTTTATAAGGCCATGTATACAGTGTATGCAAGCAATAAGGCATCTGTTTAACTTTATATTAACCAAAATGAAAATGTATAATAATATATTAAATTAATATGCACAATATCTATAATTAAACAATGTCATTGAATGTAAATTAAGACTTAAAAACCAAGATCCTTATCTAGTCTGAATCAGACAAGGAGTGTGCTCCTAAGCTACTGCTACTATTACTATCTTGTGCACTTGAACTTGACAAGCTTTCGTCCGATGTCCCAGTATTTACCGTAAAGCGTAAATGGTCCATGGTGGTATCCAGCAAATGCTCTCTTTCAATTTGTCCATTTTCATAATTTTTAACATGTGTGCAAATGTTAACCCACTCCTCAGCCGGCAATTCTTCAAACCTTTGGCGAGTTAATGCTTCCACATCGGCTATCGTAAAAGTTCTATTACGGGCTGCCACCCAGTTTTTGACAGATGCCCATATTTTTTCTATTGGGTTTAGGTCAGGGTGATAAGGTGGTAGACGAAGTACATTGTGTCCGTGGGCTTCCAGTAAATTGTCCAATTTATATGCCAGCGGAAATCTGTATTTGTTGTCTTGGATTATTTTGTATAGTTCTGGTTTTGTTAATTTTGGATCGTGCTGGATGTCCTTTTCTTGGAGCCATCTTATCATGTCCGCTTTCAGGCTGGCCGATGTTATATTTTTTTCTACAGTTACATTGTGATAAGATGCATTATCTACTACCAAAACTGATTTCTCCGGTAAATTAGGCAGCAGCTGAGTTTCGACCCATTTCATGAAGTTTATATGGTTCATATCGTCGTGGTAATCGCCACTTTTGGATCCTACGGATAATAAAACATATTATACATTGCAAATATTACAAAGAAGTTTTAACAACAATTTTAATTGCCTTAAAATATTTCATAAAAATAGTAAACAATCCCAAATTAATTATTTAAAGGATCCTTATAGGCCAGGTACATATCACCATTTTTAACAATAAATGTAAATGAATATTAGGGGATTAAAGACCTAAATAGCACCCACTAATATCTTTAAGTAGACCATGTAATAATTAGTGAGCTAAAAATAATTAAGTGGGCTCTTCGCATACCAAGAAATATTATTTGCAGGTCAATTTAGATTAGCATGGGAAATATTTTAATAAAACTAATATAGAAAATTATAGTAGGTATCTCGTAGCCTTTACAATTTTAAATAATAATAATAATATCTTACCTGATTTAAAAATTAATAACCCATTAGGAATAAAACCATTTTCTCCCCCAGCATGAACAATAATCAGCCGTTTTCCTTTCGAAATGGGTTTTTTTAACTCTTTGCCACTTTGATCTGACCACCGATAGGGTTGCGTATGGCTGCTGTGGATATAAGTTTCATCGGTATATACGATATTTCTTCCTTCGGCTCTGTATTGTATCATTTGCTTAAGATACTTTATTCGTTTCAAACGAATATCATGACTTTCCATTAATACACTTCTATTGTCTTCTGTCTTTCTCCATCTACAAAGCAATTTTAGGAAACTTTATTATATAAAGCAAACATTTATATGCAATATAGCTACATATTTTCTAACTTAATTTACACTATTAATTTATTATATTTTTATCTTATGCATAGCTACCTAAATCCCATAGTATGTATTAATTTCCTTAATGTTTCTGTGCTTCCCTTAAACTCCATGCCTCTATCTTGCATTTTTTGCCAAATTGCTGAAAATCATAATATATTATTAGTTCTTATTCTATATTTGTAAGGCATAATCAAAAAACTTAGTTAGTTATTTAATACTTGCCTCTAACCGTAGGCGATCGCTTTTCTACAGCAAAAAACTCGTAAATAATATTTTTAATATCATAAATATTTCCAGGACTCAGGACAATTTTATGGGAAGGTCTTTTTTTTGGTGGCGTTTTAAAAGATGTAGTGGCCAAATTGGCATGTACTTTCTGCCCTTCCTTTCTAATTCGTTGCAAAGTATTTTTTCCGATGCCAGTTGCTGCTAAAATTCGTTCTCTAAAATATGGAAAAACGATATTTATCCTATATACCACCAATAAAATGTCAAAAAACTGTTAAAGTATATGGATTACATAACGAGTACAAGTAACAACACTTTTTAAAAGTAAAGACATATTATATAGCTAATTCATGTTGAATTGATACTCATTGTCGCAAAAAGTGTAACGTTTGATTAAATGAAAAACATAGGTAGTAGGTATAATGATAGGTAGGTATACTTAAAGATAAATAGTTATATAGATATTATATATTTGCCAATTTGGTTACATATACTTTTTTAATGTAATATTTAACTTGCACTAACCTGTACTTTTTTAAAGGAATTTGCATTCCTTCGTTTGCTTCTTTCTCCATAAATCTAGCAATATTGTCTATTATTTCCCGCACTTGACTATTTAGAGGTTTTCCTCTAATTCCAATTGTCTTTGGCGCCATTTCAATAAATCACAAAAATAATATTTTATAAACACAAGAAACAAATACTTCTGCCACCCTCTAACAATGTTACGACACTGAATCGCTTGAAAAGACGCTGCATCTTGGCCGTCGCTAGGCAACGAACGTAAACAAACCACTGCGCAACTTTAGTGGCCGCCATTTAATGTACCCTTTTGAACTTGGGCCAACTCTACCACTTACTATCCTCTCCGGTAAACATTGTTAAGTAGTTCATAATAGGACAAGCCAATGAACGATTTTCTTTGCTACGATTGGTTGAAACGTTTATAAAACTCTCCTATTTTTATTGTCACGGTTTATGTACATTAACATCGAGACGTCACAACATTAAATCGTTAACCTTTAGCTATTGTTTGCTTTGCAGCAGCTCATGATTTTTTAATAAATATTTGTTTTCGAGGTGGCAGAATCCTACGATTTTCATAATTTTAAATATTTTAACGTTAAACCAATAGGATATAAAGTAATGTGGTGGCAATGTAATAAATAAATATAATCTTTTTAAATATCCCACTGGACGGACAGTCAATGTATGTAATTTAACCTGTATTAATATACAGGGTTGCCCAGAAGTCCGGAATGAAATTAATATAGCCTTAACCTGTACATTTTGGGGAAAATGCTCGGACACATCAATTTAGTTTTATCTATGCTCACATTTTGACGTTATCCGTTTTTTTTATAGACATTTGTAAAAGATATGACGACATCGATCTTTTCTTTAAATGGAAACATACATCTTGTGATACAGTACCTGGATTTCTTAATGTTCGAGTTGATGCCGGCTCTAGCTGTAATTTTTCCCAACGAAGTAGATCCAGATATTATACCTAATGAAACAATTTGGTTTTAGCAAGATGGTGCTCCCCCGCATTTTGGTGTCAATATGAGAAGATATTTAGATGAGATATTTCCAAGTCGCTGGATTGCACGACGTTACAATTGAATACCCACCGAGGTCCCCAGACTTAACGCCTCTAGACTATTTTCTTTAGGGATATTTAAAAGATAAAGTTTACCAAAATAGGCCAAATAATATAGAAGATTTGAAATACAAAATTAGATTGGAGACACATAACATACCGGCTGAAGCCATTCGGAATTCCGTCGACGGATTTTACCATCGTCTGGGAGCATGCCAAGTAGAGGGTGAAGGACATTACCAGCATTTGTAACGTTAAACCACTTTTTTGTTGTATTTTATTTTGTTTGTTTCCTTACATTTTTTTTTTTTTTTTTGACAAAATAAATAACAAATAAACCATAACTATTGTTAAGTCACAAAATGTCAGAACGTAAAACAATAAAGATTTCTTACTTAGAAAGGTAAAAAAAATGATTTATCATTTCCGCTTATTCAAATAGAGATATTTTAAAAACTTGCAACAGTCGCCGTTTTGAAATAGCTCGACAGAATCGTGCCAAAATTTATGAGCATACTGTACGAGATATTAGCTTTCAAATGATGTATCACAAGATGTATGTTTCGATTTAAAAAAAAGATCTGGAATGCCTATAAAAAAAAACGAAAAACGTCAAAATGTGAGCATAAACAGGGTGTTTCATTAAGGTCGAAGAGCGGCCATATCTCGGAATCTATTGGGCATAGAAATTCAGGAAAAAAAATTAATAACTAAAGTGGCAATGAGAAAATCCTGGAAATAATTTTTAAGTTCCGCATTTTGCCGCAAGGGGGCGCAATTGAAACGTAAATTTTAACATTTTAGATATCTCCGAAAATTGCACTTTAAGGTATATTTTTAATAACACCATTAAAAAGCTTGGACAATTTTGCATAATTTTGGTCCCATGCTTGTTGGCGTACCGACTTTAGTAAGAGTGGGGAAAGCTGTTGAAAGTGTAATCATTTAAATCGCTGTACCTTATAAACCACTTATCCGATTTTAGCAAACTAAAACTTGTTTGGAAGAGAAATGTAAGTACTTTTAACTGTCGGCTTGAGTGGTCCATGATGCTTCTCAATAAAAATACTAGAGGGCGCAATTTGCAATAACACATTTCTTAACTTTATTCATTTATTTCAAATCATACGGTATAATTATGATACCATAATCGAAAAGTAGATGAAATTTGCTACAAAAAATGTCAAAACCGCAGTTCGATATCTCCATCCGTTTCAGAGTTATTGCCAATAGAATAATAATTTTTAAAACTTTAAAAGAAGAAGCGGTTGTTTTCATAGTTTTGTGATCAAGCACTCCATGACAAAAAATATTTTTAAACTTTATGGTTAGGTTGGTTTGTTTCTCAATATTCCAATGGTCCAAAAACCACTCTAGAGTTAATGGTAATCATGGAAAACGTGTCATTTAGGCGTAACTCTAACAATATGATGTGTTTTAAAAAATAAATCTAGATAGCTGTGAAATATCTATATAAATCTGAAAGTTTCCATGGAGATAAGACAAATAATGCAAATAGTTGTCAACTAGTTTCATTTTGAAAGGTGTTGACAAAAGTTTATCCGTAATTCATCTTAAACTTCTTGATAGAAAATTGTGAAACGTACCCTTCAAAAATGGCTTATACCAATGCCGAAGCTTACGATTTGCTGACCGTATATTTTGAATGTTTTCAAAATGCGCCTATAGCGGAACGCAAATATGCTGTCAGATATCCTGAACGAAGGCACTATATGGCAGAGCAGTATTTCAGCGACTGGTAATATGCGTAAGGCAAACGGGAAGTGTACGACGCATTTCAGTTCCTTTTAGAAGACGTCTAGTAAGAAATGAAGTCAACATTACAAACGTTCTTGCGTACGTAGAGGCCGATCCGCATTTAAGCATAAGATAAATTTCTTTAGACCTAGGTATAAGTTGTACTGCAGTGTTCCGAATTCTAAGGGATTTTAAGCTGCATCCCTATCATATAGTTTTACATCAGGCGCTATCAGAAAGTGATTATGACAGACGGCTCGACTATTGCTATTGGCTAAGAGAGATGTGTAACGAGAATCCTCAATTCCTCTCCCACGTGTTATGGACTGATAAAGCCACTTTCAGTAGCTGTGGCAGAGTTAATTTACACAATATGCACTATTGGTCACAGACAAATCCTTACTGGATGCGCGAAGTGGATCACCAAAACAGATGGAGTGTTAACGTGTGGTGCGCAGTATTAGGACACAGAATTATCGGACCATTTATTTTTAATGATTATCTAAATGGTGAATCTTATTTAAACTTTTTACAAAATGACTTGCCTATCCTTTTAGAAGATGTTCCTATTGGCCTAAGAACATCCATGTGGTATCAACATGATGGATGCCCGGCACACTTTTCGCATATGGTCCGTGATTTTTTAGATATTGGAATCGCTGGATTGGAAGGGGTAGTTTGTTTGCTTGGCCACCTAGATCCCCGGATTTAGCTGTGTTAGATTTTTACTTGTGGGGGCGAATAAAAGACATTGTTTATAAAACGCGACCAACCACACGAGAAAACATGATTGAGCGAATTGTAAATGCACTAAATTCGATTTCACAAGCTGAAATTGAAACAGCTGTCTCTAGTTCTAGAAAAAGAATTAATCGTTGTATTTTGCACAACGGAGGTCATTTTGAACATTTATAAAGTATTTCAATTGTTTTCCTAAGAAGCTTTCCATGAATATTGTTTCCTTCAATAGTTTCCGATAATTATTTCAATACTGTTTTATTGGCCTTGAAACACGCTCCAAATTTTGTATTTTACATGATTTGGACTAGTCCTAAGCCTAGATAAAGTGTGAAGGTAGGCACGGAGTTTGACATTGGAATAATGAGAAACAAACCTACCTAACCATAAAGTTTTAAAATATTTTTTGTCATGGAGTGCTTGATCACAAAACTATGAAAACAACCGCTTCTTCATTTAAAGTTTTAAAAATTATTCTATTGGCAATAACTCTGAAACGGACGGAGATATCGAACTGCGGTTTTGACATTTTTGTAGCAAATTTCATGTACTTTTCGATTATGGTATCATAATTATACCGTATGATTTGAAATAAATGAATAAAGTTCAGAAATGTGTTATTATTGCAAATTGCGCCCTCTAGTATTTTTATTGAGAAGCATCATGGACCACTCAAGACGACAGTTAAAAGTACTTACATTTCTCTTCCAAACAAGTTTTAGTTTGCTAAAGTCGGATAAGTGGTTTATAAGTTACAGCGATTTACATAATTACACTTTCAACAGCTTCCCCCACTCTTACTAAAGTCGGTACGCCAACAAGCATGGGATCAAAATTATGCAAAATTGTCCAAGCTTTTTAATTGTGTTATTAAAGATACAGGGTGGCCCTTTAGTGTGGCAAAGTACAATAGCTCCGTTACTATTTCAAATACATTAAAAATATTAATACAAAAGTTGAAGGGCAGTAAGTGACTTATAACGTAAAATTATTTTTAACTCTATAGGGTGGCTCAAAAAAGCGGAACAAGAAAAAATGTACTTTTTTCAAATGGAACACCCTGTATATTTTTACATTTTTAAATTCCACATAAAATTACAATTATTTTTTATCAAATACATTATTAGTCTATACTTTATAGTTTCCGAGATATTGACTCTTGAAAAGTGACATTTTTGAACTTTGACAGCTTCTAACTTTCTAACACTACGTCTTAGAGCAAAACGGCTTACATGTCCCTATCTTCAATTTTTATTATCTTCCCAAAAAAATCAACTTCCAGTTAAACCGGAACAACTATATTTCCTGCTTTCGAGTAACATCCGGTTTAACCGGAAGTTGATTTTTTTGGGAAGATAATAAAAATTGAAGATAGGGACATGTAAGCCGTTTTGCTCTAAGACGTACTGTTAGAAAGTTAGAAGCTGTCAAAGTTCAAAAATGTCACTTTTCAAGAGTCAATATCTCGGAAACTATAAAGTATAGACTAATAATGTATTTAATAAAAAATAATTATAATTTTATCTAGAATTTAAAAATGAAAAAATATACAGGGTGTTCCATTTAAAAAAAGTACATTTTTTATTGTTCCGCTTTTTTGAGCCACCCTATAGAGTTAAAAATAATTTTACGTTATAAGTCACTTACTGCCCTTCAACTTTTGTATTAATATTTTTAATGTATTTGAAATAGTAACGGAGCTATTGTACTTTGCCACACTAAAAGGCCACCCTGTATACCTAAACGTGCAATTTTCGGAGATATCTGAAATGTTAAAATTTACTTTTCAATTGCGCCCCCTTGCGGCAAAATGCGGAACTTAAAAATGATTTCCAGGATTTTCTCATGGCCACTTTAGTTATTAATTTTTTTTTCCTGAATTTCTATGCCCAATAGTTTCCGAGATATGGCCGCTCTTCGACCTTAATGAAACACCCTGTATAAAACTAAATTACGTGTCCGAGCGTTTTCCCCAAAAGTTGCAGGTTAAGGATATATTAATTTTATTCGGGACTTCTAGGCAACCCTGTATAATCATTTTCATAATAACCTTTTGATTAATGCGGGCTTGCACCGACGATGGTCTGTAACCGAAACGCGTAGACAGTCGTATAATTTTGAAATAAATAAAGGAGAAAGACAAAACTCGATTTTTTCCTTCCAGTTCAATATGTTCCTTCGAATTTACTGGTGATATGCCGTACGCCTGCAGTCAATGAGGTACAAAACTTAAGACTTGACCATTGAAAACAGCAATTTTGTCGTTTCTAATCATTGTTGAATTGTTCACTGTTGATAGATGTCGAGATGGATGTCGCTAGCGTTATGTGAGTTCGTCCAAAAGAAGATTCTCATGGAAAGAAGGAAAAGCGGTGTCAGATGATGATTTTTCATCATGACGTCATATTTTTCTTACGTTTCTACTTTAACCGTTCTTCTATAGTCACGATTTTTAAATTTTGTTACATTCGCGATTAACAAATTGGCCGACAATTTTAATTTGTTGTTAAACTGTTCATCCAAAGATGACGAAGAAAACCAAATTGTTTTTGAGTATTGAACGAAGCAAACACCAGTAAAACAAGCACCTTGGTCATATTGTGCACGCGTTTTGGGTGCACCTATGTAGACTGTCGCGGAGAACAAGGGGTTAGCAGGCCAGCAGTTCTTCAATTAAAATTCGAGGTCGCCGAGCAGTAAATGAAGAACGAAGGCACTTGCATTTTTAAGGAGGGATTAACAACGCCATTTTCTATCGTCAATTCGATTTGCCTAACTATTGACGATTCGCATGCGCACTGCAGTGATGTGTTGATCAGAGCAGTTATTCTTATGCTTTTGGCATACGAAGAAGAAAGACACACATATTCTGAAGCTGGTAGAGCAAGGCAGATGTTAGCCAGCCGGCAGTGGCGGCTCGTGACTAGTGAGTCAGGGGGGGCGCTGGCTTTAAATTAAAAAAAATTAACATGTCTATTATTTTCGAAAGTACGTGTCTGTTTTTTCTAACTTTCTCGTTGTGAATTTTAATTTCATCAACATAAGCACTACTTAAACAAGTTAAAATATTACTTTGTCCTAACATCTCAAAACTTATCACATTATAACGATGTTTTGCACTATTTTCATGTCCTGCACCCCATTTATAGTCCAATTATCATCCCCGTCAAAAAGAAGACACACGAAACAAAAAAAAAAGAATTTTTGTCCTCACAACCGCATATCCAGGATTTTTTATTATACAGTGAGGATCTAAAGTCCGTCCCCCCCTCTAACTTCCAAACCGTTCGGTATATTTTAATGAAATTTTGAACGATAATATTTGAGCAAGTCTTGCACTTTTTGACATACCAATGACAGCTTTAAATGTCAAGATGACAGCTGGGTCTGCTTTTGGAATATTTTTTTAAATGGAACACCCTGTATATTTTTACATTTTTAAATTTCACATAAAATTATAATTATTTTTTATTAAATGCATTATTAGTCTATACTTCATAGTTTTCGAGATATTGACTCTCGAAAAGTGACATTTTTGATTTTTGACAGCTTATAACCTTCTAACAGTACGTCTTAGAGCAAAACGGCTTACATGTCCCTATCTTCAATTTTTATTATCTTCCCAAAAAATCAACTTCCGGTTAAACCGGATGTAACTCGAAAGCAGGAAATATAGTTGTTCCGGTTTAACTGAAAGTTGATTTTTTTGGGAAGATAATAAAAATTGAAGATAGGGGCATGTAAGTCATTTTGCTCTAAGACGTACTGTTAGAAGGTCATAAGCTGTCAAAGTTCAAAAATGTCACTTTTCGAGAGTCAATATCTCGGAAACTATGAAGTATAGACTAATAATGCATTTAATAAAAAATAATTATAATTTAATGTGGAATTTAAAAATGTAAAAATATACAGGGTGTTCCATTTAAAAAAATATTCCAAAAGCGGACCCAGCTGTCATTGGTACGTCAAAAAGTGCAAGACTTGCTCAAATATTATCGTTCAAAATTTCATTAAAATATACCGAACGGTTTAGAAGTTAGAGGGGGGGGGACGGACTTTAGGTCCTCACTGTATATTTATTTGTCAAACTTACGCGTAAATTGTGCCATACTTTTACATTTTGATTGCACTTGTAGGTACTATAGGTATTCAATATTGGTAGTGGAGTGGCCGCACTGTATTTTTTAAATCAAGTTTTTCAATTAAGCTCAGAGAACTACTAAACACAAGCTTCTGTAAATCAATGACCTTCATACTAGACCAAATTTTCCAACTTTATAATGTAACTAATAAATAACTCAAAACAAATAAACAAAACGTCAACGGCATCGACAGGTCGCATCGCGATTCGCGAACAGCTGTTGGGCGCGGAAAATTGGAGCTCGTCCGTGGCCGCTCGTTGTGCGATGTGTAGGTGACGTCAGGCCTTCGTAGTCGCGTTAAATCGGGACGGGATAATCGATAGCCCGCGCTTAGTAACCTTGAGAGCGCGCAACTCGCTTGTCTATGAGTATAACCTGCCCGTTGGAATAGGGCTATGTTTGATTTGAATTATTTTAATTGATTGCTTACATACATTGCGTTATTGTGTTTTTTAAGTAAAGTATTTTTGGATTCTGTTTGAAATAATTGCAGGGAGGGCGGCGCCCCAGAGCCCGTCATTAACCAGCCGCCACTGACAGCCGGTCATAGTTTTGTTTAAACAAACACATATTCTCTAGAATTCTTAGGAGAGATGACATCTAGATGTCATGACTAAAAAATATCGTATTACCAGTAAAAATTGTTTTTACTTTAGTTCTGAACATCGACGTGTTTACTTTCAAGGATTTTAAGGTAAATTGTGGCAATTGTAGTGGTTTCAAAAAACTGCTTTTTATAGTTTCTATGCATTTATTAAAAAAAAAAACACCGGCATACCATTCGTGAATGCCTCCCTGAACAACCCTTCCAAAATTAGTAACTATTTTTTTTTTTAATAATTGCAAGATTCTGGAAGTTACCCCTGCATTCAAGCCATTTTATAGGTCTTATATATGTCGTAGGCTGATAGTGAAATCCGTCATTTCATGAAAAGCCTAGTCACTTCATGAAGCGTCGGCAGATTGTGTAAAAACATGGAATTACACGATCTGCCGCGTCACTTCATGAAGATACCTAGACGTTTCGGCGTATTATGTATAACACAATCTGCCTAATTTTAAATATCGTCCCTTCATGAAATGCCACAAAAACAAGGCATATTGTGTAATTCCGTCTAAAAGGTATATTGGCAACTGGTTTGTTCGGGTTTGTCAGAGCATTTTTTTTAATTTTTATAAAATAATATTAGTTGAAAAAATTTTATTAAAAAAAAAATGCTCTGGGGAACAACGAACAAACCAGTTGCCAATATACCTTTTAGACGGAATTACACAATCTGCCGACTGACATGACATCGTTAGGTACTACATGAAGTGACAATATTTAAAATTAGGCAGATTGTGTTATACATAATACGCCGAAACGTCAAGGTATCTTCATGAAGTGACGCGGCAGATCGTGTAATTGCATGTTTTTACACAATCTGCCGACGCTTCATGAAGTGACTAGGCTTTTCATGAAATGACGGATTTCACCATCAGCCTACGACATATACATGATTGACCATGATAACTGTGCCCTTAACATAACCGTGGCGTCGGTGGCAGCAGCTACAGCTACGCTTTACGGAGTTTTGGGCATTTCCAGTCTCCGGATCGGGTGAAATAAATGTATGTTAATTATTTCAACTGGTTAAAATATATAGAAGATTTATTAATTGGAGGTTAGAAGAATCGTTTAAATTTATGGGTGCGCGTGCACTTAGTAAGAAGCCGCAACTGCGTAATCTCAATGGTAATCATTTAGGCTACGACGACGAGACTTTTGAACCAGTTAGTTCACGTAAGCTATGTTTGAGTGTCGATTTGTTGCTCAATGGCGATGATAATTAAGACAACAATATTTAAGTATTATATGCTTTTAAAAGTTAAAAAAAAATATATATTAATTCATCTTTTTGAATTTAACTGTTGGATCTAAGTTACCTCAAGCAGGTTTTTTTGACCATGAGTTTGGAAAATATTCCCGAGTGAAAGAACGACAGAGGAACGATTGAAAGAGAACGATTACGTTTAGCAAGAACACGGAAACCCAAAAATAACGTTCATATACCGCCTTTTAATACTTCCAAATCTAATAACCCAAATCTGCCGCATCAAGATTGGTTTATTTAGCCGTAAATCTATGGTAGTATATGTTTGTAAGATGGTCCCATTTATGGTAACCATTATGGTACCTAAAGTGTTAAAGAAAGCAAACATATGAAGTGGACAAGTAGCAATATTTATGCCCCTTGTGTATAAGTGGAAGTGTTTTTTGAAATGTTATTAATTACATATGTTGGGATTGATAATTGTTATATAGTTAAGTATGTAATAAGACAATTTCTAATATATTGCCTTGCCAGATGTTCGTCAGGTGCTGGGTTTCACTGTATAATTGACCGTAAGGAATAGGAAGTCGAAGGAACTGAATTTAAATCATGCATAACACATTGTTCTTATTATTACGCAAAAAAAATCCAACAATTATAGGGTATTCTGTGCTTTATGCCATAACTTCTGGAATTTACTCGCCCGCACGACCAATTGCCATTATTTGCTTGCTAGGGAAAAACGGGTAAAACTTTAGAATAAATGCCACTAATTTTGTTTACAATGTTTTTTGTTGCGTTATCCAGCTTTGCAAAAATATATAAAGCTTTTCTTTTATAAATAATACAATCGTAATTTAAAGGAAAATTCAGCCAAATTATGCGCATATATATGCCTTGTTTGCCTTTAAAATATGCAGTTATGGTGCAGGAGTAGTCAATTTTATTAAAGATTGGGTCGTAGTCTTCCTCCTTCCTCCAAAGTGTGTTCCTTGATTTCCTCAAAGCGTTGTGTGACTTCAGTTTAAAGGACTGATATCTTTCATCTATATGGTAGTTGGTCTGTGAGCGTATTAGAGATTTGCCAGCGTTGTCTGGAATACGTCGGGCTCTGGTTCCAGGTATTGGTGCTTTAAGTCGAAATCCAATTGGTCGCTTTAGCTGGCTATAAAAAAGCGATATGAGTTTGTTCCTTGGTCATCTTGATCTTTGTCTTTTCGTAGCCTTTGAATTGTTCGCTGATACCGGGACCATACCGGGTTTGAACGTGGTAGACAATAAAGTATCAAAAAACGAACCTTGTCGGTTAAGGTAATTTATTGAAAAACTGTACTTTTAAAAGATTATTGTGAATTATGGGAAAATTAATTGCGGATTACCAGTAGTCCTATATATTTGCTTGATGCAGAGGCGAGTACAATTGCACAGGTAAAAATAATAACTACTTGTTATGTTTCACAAATTTAATCAGTTTCCTGATACGTGTTTCGGCCCTTGCGGGCCATTGTCAAAGGAGTACAAGAAGATACTAAATTCTGCTTGACATTACAAAGGTATTTATATCATATTATGGTAATTATAAACATGACAATATAATATCTGTGGTAGTTGGTTTTCTATAAATTTGGTAGGTAAGTTGATTTTGTTGGTTTTTCATTATTGTGAGGTCAAGGAAATTAATTGAGTTGTCACTTTCTTTTTCTATAGTAAATTGCATTCTATGGTTTAGACTATTAAGAAGATTGAGAAATTGGAGTAATTGTCGGTCCGTACCGGTCCAAACACAAAACACATCGTCGATATTGTACCTACGCCAAAAATGTAAGTTTTTAATTAGAGGAATTTTTATGTTAAATAATTTGTTTTCGAAATATGGCATTAAAAGTTCAGTTAACAAATGTGATAAGGAAGAGCCCATCGGTAGTCCCTCCTTTTGTACGAAGAATTTGTCGTTGAACCTGAAATAGCTTTGGTCTATGCAAAGGTTGGTGAGCACAGTTATTTCATCTATATTAACTGCGGTGCTGCTATTGGATAGATTATTGTGTATGATGTTTTTTAGTTTGGCTATTGATATTGAAGTGAATATGCTCTTAACATCGAAGGAAACCAGGATGGAGTTGCTGGGGACTTTTATATTTTTGGTTTGTTCTATAAATTCAAAACTGTTTTTTTATTGCATATTTCGAGGAACAAGTTGATGATTTTAGGGAGAAAGTTATTAAGAAACTGGCTTAATTTGTATGAGGGAGCATTGATGTAGGTGACTACTGGTCTTATGGGATGTTGCATTTATGTACTTTGGGTTGTCCGTCCAGGACCTTCAATGTTAGGTGATATACCGTGCGAGCAAAAATTATTTGCATCAAAGAGGGCATTGCATCTAAGGACGTAATGCTTAGCCGTAGAGCTTAATACCTGTTGGGTATCAGTAACTACCTAAATTAACAATCAATCAGTTATTCCGTCATCTTTGACAGTCGTTACAAGTAATTTGATTCATCGCTAATTTTTCCAATTTCTTGAACAATTCACACAATGGGCTTTACGGAACAGCACAAAACATTCTTGGTTAAACCGTATTTTTGAAACGGGGTTAGAGTAAATTGTGAGTGGCAATACAATCCGGGTTTATGCATGGACGATTTTCACGAACATTTTCCTAACGTTGCTTTTATTGCTGGGGATTTTTATCATTGCCTGAAAAGAACCGTTGCTGTGTTTAGGGAAACAGGTTCTATACAACACCAAAGAGGAGCAGAAAGACCATCTGTAAGAACTTGTTGTAAACGTTCGTGAAATAATGCAAAATACGCCAACAAATTGTATAAGACGCCTGTCCCAAGAAGTGGGAAGATCTTATGGAACATGCAGGACTATTCTTAAGAAGCTGCTAAATATATTTCCTTATAAAGTGCAAGTATTTCAAGAAATACAAGCCGCAGATTTTCACAGTCCACATTGCACCCTCAAAAAATTGGTGTCTGGTTAGCTGTTTCCCGAAGAAGAATTGTTGGTCCTATTTTTTTCCATGGCACAGTTACAGCACAGCGGTATAGAAACAATATTTTAAATCCATTTGTGAAGCAATTACTTGACGACGAACTGCGTTTTGGATATTTTCAACAGGACGGTGCAACCGCCCATACAGCCGCCGAAACTATTAACTACTTACGCAATTTTTTCGACGACAGATTGATCCGTCTTCGATCAGACATTGAATTCCCACCTAGATCACCTTTAACGGTTATGGATTACTTCGTTTTTCCTCATTTAAAGAACAATATTTTTAAAACACCAGTTGAAAATTTAGAATAATTACAAGAAAGGAGTATTCAAGAATGTGGTAACATTTCTCCAGAGATGCTGGTCAACACTTTCGAAAATATGAAGAGACGTGTGAATTTATGCTTGGAGGCGGTGATCAATTTCAGCAATTTATGTAATTATTTTTCTTTTTCTTTCTGTATATTCTTACTTTGTTAATTTTGTAAACAGCAAAAATAAATTTGTATTTGTCTACTTACTTTATTATTCATTAGTTTGGCATATTGTCATAATATGAATTTGACAAAATTTTAACCTAGATTTGGTTAGATATATCGTCCCCATATCATTGTGATCTAAACCAAGCGCTACGTTTTTTAATCCAAGCCCTCTTTGATGCAAATAATTTATGCTCGCACGGTACTATTGATTGCTTTAATTTCTTTACTTATTTGGTTTTGAAAGGAAGGAGGGAGGCGAGTACTGTAATCTTTCTAGCAAAAAGTCATAAAGGAAAGTATGAGTTTCGCACAATATTAAGTTCAGGCTTATTTTTTTTTTAAGTATTTTTTATAGTGTCGAATTATTTTTTAATTAAAGATCACACTTTAATTTAATTTCGAAAATAATGTTTGGTGACTGTGTCGAAACAATTTTAGACAATTTCTGTTATTCTTTGTTATTTCGACGACTCTTGTCTATGCATTAGAAACATTTTGAAATATGTACTAAGTTTTACACCATTAAAATTCCATCATTCATATGATTTGTAAAAAAGTAGCAATGCATAAATTATTGAAATGCATCAAGTATGCGCCTTTTGTTAGACCCACTGCGGATGATTTACTCAGTTCAGCACTAAGCCCCGTTTTTAACGATGGCAGTTATTTTCTGTCAATTAATCACGAATTAACAGTTTTAACAACACAGAATTAACCGCCAGTGCCGGAGAAGACGTAACCTGAGGAGGTCAGAACCCGCGGGGTTTAAGCAGGAAAACATAGCATCTACATGAGATATTTTAATTTATAGATGAAACGAGGGGGAGGGGACCTGCTACCCAGTGTTGCCAAAATGTTCTAAGATAAATCGTATGAATTGGATACTTAAAATCGTGAGATTCGTAATATTTAAAAAAATTCTTTAAAAGGGGTCAAAGTAGTTTAAAGAAAAGAATGAAAGCTTATAAACAACAAGTATATATTTATTTTCTGTGTTTAAAAACCAAACACATTTCTAAAAACTTAAAAACTAAAAAAAAACTTGCCTTATTAGGTAGTATTAAAAAATGTAGTAGGTAGTTAGTCAGAATTCGAATTGCTAGAATCAATTATCTTTTCTATGCAAATATGACTAGTAGCGGCAGTAATTAGTAGAGAAAGTCGTAACGCAGAAAATCATACGAGGATTTTTATGTAAATGCAATAAATTTGTGACATTTTCAATGAATAAAAATGATTTTAGTTACTTATGTTTCACATACGATATAAAATCGTGAGAAACGCGACGTGATTCGTGAAATCGTAAGATAATTCCCAAAATCGTGTAATCTCACGATTATTCGTGAGTTTTGGCAACACTGCTGCTACCGCTAGTCTAAAGCTAAATGTATCTATTGTTGTCCGGAAAAAAAACCTACTTTCATTTGAGGTGGGAAGTTCAAATTTTTCACACATATCTAGATAATGCTGCCAATATGTAGAGAAAATCCGAACAACTTATACAGTGTCACCAGTAAAGTCCGCATCATATGGGATTTTTTTTTAATAACAGCTTTATTCAAAATTTGACTTTGGCATCAAGTTCTGCTTCGATCGAGAATTAAGTAAAAAATAGTAGTCACGTGATTCGCATTATCTGTCGAATTTTAATTTTTTCCAAAAAATAATTTTAAAGTGGGGTTAATTCTGAAAATATCGACAAAAGTTAGTGGAAAAAGTTTTTTTAATGCATTTTCTAGCCCACATGCAAAAATTTCAGCTGCATAAGATAATTTTGATTTTTTACCTATATTTTGTAAATTGCACCGCTTTTGCAAAATAAGACTCGACGCAACCTACATAAAACTTCTTAGTTTTGACAATGCTTTATTTCAGATACATTTTCTTTAAAGTAGCGCCATATTAAATGTGTGTTTTTCTACAAAATCAAAATTGGGCTATTAACATTTGGTCGCATGTGATGCAAAGTTTATTTGTTTTTGATCCTGTATAAGGTAACTTCATAAAATAAGTATTTTTGAAAACCTAGTTTGTGTCTGAAAGTAAAAAGAAACAAAAAATAAAATAAAGGGGTTATAAATTAAATCATTGAAAATAAATAAACTTTACGTTAAGTTAAACTAAAATTTATTTTCCACTTAATGAACACTTTACTGATGACACTGTGTTATTTTTGTCTTAATATTAAGGTGTATTACTTTCAGACACACACTACGTTTTCAAAAATATTTATTTTATGAAGTTACCTTATACAGGGTCAAAAACAAATAAACTTTGCATCACATGCGACTAAATTTTAATGGCCCAATTTTGATTTTCTAGAAAATCACATTTAATATCGCGCTACTTTAAAGAAAATGTATCTGAAATAAAGCATTGTCAAAACTAAGAAGTTTTATGTACGTTGCGTCGAGTCTTAATTTGCAAAAGCGGTGCAATTTACAAAATATAGGTAAAAAATCAAAATTATCTTAATATTGTTTTACTTACAGTAATAAAACAATATTATTATGGATTTCCACCAAGTAACGACCAAAAATATTAAAAAGTTATCTTATGCAGCTGAACATGTGCATGTGGGCTAGAAAATGCATTAAAAAAAACTTTTTCTTCTAACTTTTTTCGACATTTTCAGAAATAACCCCACTTTTGAATTATTTTTTGGAAAAAATTAAAATTTTACAGATAATGCGAATCACGTGACTACTATTTTTTTGCTTAATTTTCATCTCGATCGAAGCAGAACTTGATGCCAAAGTCAAATTTTGAATAAAGCTATTAATAAAAAAAAATCCCATATGATGCGTATGAAATCTATTTCTTGACCAAATTTACTTCGACCAGTGGCGGCTCACACAGTACGGTCACAGTGCCATGGCATTACCTACCTACCTGTAGAACTATTTATTCATACACATGATTAAAGGGTGGATTATATGCACTTAAATTTAACCAAAATATGTGCATATTATTTATGCCTTGTTTGCCGTTAAAATATGCAATATTTGCATTTTTTTTTGCCAAATATGCATACTGGTATGCAATATTTTTTAATTTATTATAGTAAAATGAGATAAAGAAACACATTGGTTTCTAAAAGATAAGTTTATTTTAAAAAAATGCAAAAAAAAAAAAGAAATATAAGTAAACAATTTTTTAACCTAAAATTGTTTAAATGGCATTTATTACTAAATATTTTTCAAATTTTGTAACTAAAAAGGATTGTCTTCTATTAGTAAAAATATGTTTATACAAAGAGAAGCTTCTTTCAACATCTACTGATGTAATCGGACAATGCTGCAACTTAAGTAGCAAAATATAAGTCCAAGATACAATTTCGTTGGATGGTTTACCATTGCGTTCTCTAATTTACCCTCATAAATGCTTTTTACTACAGTTAAGTATTTAAATCCTTCATTCTTTTTTACATTTTCATCCAAATTGTTCCTTGCTTGACCTCCTACTTTACCGGGAATGTTCTTACATTTAGCGGAAAAAGTTTCAACAATATTAATTGAGTCTCTTAAACTTAAATTTCTACTCTCCAACGAGGATATTATCTCCGGAATAAAACTGAAATTAACCTTAATAAAATCAAGATCTTTAGCTACACTTACACTTTTTAACAACTCGTTACTTTGCACAACACACTGCGGATCGTCATCTAAATCCAAAATTAGTTCTTTAATGGCTTCGCAATGCTCGGCGTACAATATTGCGGCCTTAATCCATGTTCCCCACCGGGTAATTACAGGTTCTAGAAGTAAACTAACTCCTGGTAATCTCTCCTTATACAACTACACTCTTAGAGGTGCTTTTAGAAACACTTTTTTACATTTCAAATTAATTCATTTTAATTTAAATGCAGTTTGTTAAGCAGGTAATATAACGCATTATTAAGTGACAATAAACAACCCCTAACAATATACCTGCAAACCTTGGAAACCCCCAATAAATACCTTATGTATACAACCAAAGTGTAAATATAATTATTATTATAATCTTCAGATTGGAAAATCCCTGAAATAAGTACCGAACTGAACATTAAACCTTTAACGTTTTTAATTTTTTGATAAAGCCCAAAACATAAAAATATGCTCTGAAAATAATAATTTATGAAAAATATGCATATATATATTATGCATTTTGCATATATTCCGCCCTTTACTCATGATTTGTCTCCCGACGCTTAATTCTTTTTGTGAATAGGGAGAGAGAGTGATATAATAAACCACAATAAATATATCTCCCTCTCTTACTGGCTAATAATGCATTTTGTGGCTCGGCCAGATCCCCAAATCAGACAGCGCTTGGCGGATTTCAACGTTCTTTATTTTATCTAGCCAGCTAGTATAAATTGGGTTAGTCCCTCGTCTCTGCTACCGCTACGAGATGGTACTAGGTTGCAACTGTTTTTAATACGGCTTTTTCTGTCGAAGTAATAACTTTAAAAATAGTGAAAAAATTCCCGAAAGATTCAATATTCTTTAGGCCCTAGGGAGAAGAGAGGAGATTGTCTCCCTGCATACTCTCCCTCAATTCGTAATACATGAAAGTAACGGGACTAAATATAATAGTATATTAAAGTACACGTTTCATAAGAAGCGGTTTTAGCGCACGCGTCTATTTTAAAAAACGAGCCACAAAGTGGCGAGTTTTTTTATTGACACGTGCGCTAAAACGCCTTATGAAACATGTGCTTTATACATTTTTTTCTATTTCACCTTTTATAATCAAGAAAAATACATTTTAAAAAGAAAATAAATCCTTCAAATTTTGTAAATTTTTATGTCTAAATTTTATGTTGGTAATACTATTTTTTATCATAGCAGCCTCTGGACAACAAAAATTATTTTGCAAACTGTCATTTTTTGATTTATTCACCCATTTTTACCACGAGATTCTAAAGTTATTTTAGCGATATGAGATTTGAAATTGGACGGAATACGTTGTGTGATCCTTGTACATTCGGTACATATACAGAGCGTTCGGAAATTCGGGCGATTTTACTACTTTTTTTCGATTTCAAAAGACGTGATTTTACGTCACGGCATTGCAATTTAGTATAGGGAAGATGGAAAATTCAAATAAAGTTGAAGTTAAAATCGACATTGGAAGGTTAGTAGATTGAATTTTGGATAGGATTTGACAGAAAATGATAGCTTGAAGCATCTACAAAAGATTGATATATAGCTTTATGCAACCAACATACATGACTGTTATCCACACAGAATAAAAAAGTAAGTTATCAAGCTATTTTTCCTCTGCGAAAAATGGGTTTTCTCGTAAATCACAAAGGCCGCGCAAGTCAATGAAATAAAACATTTAAATGTTACCAACATCAAATAAAGAAAAAACGCGTATCGAAATAGCTTCATTACTCATACTGACCTTATTATGAACGTGAAATAGAAAAATATTTTTAAGTAACCTCTCGACCCTATTGATGTTTTTTGGTTTAAAGAAATTTCTTATTAGAAAATTAAAGTGGAACAACTGTTTGTCGCTAAAATTTCGGCACTCTTCTTGATGTACAATGTGTACATCTGTCTCCATTTGTCAACCGTTTGAAAGCGCGTTGTAAAAAGAGTCATATTTTACTATGTGTTGATGGGTTAAACAAATAAGGTTTTTTAAATTTATTACACCTATTAAAAAATTCAAAATGATCGACGATTTCTTAACCAAATGGCGTTGGCTAAATGATTAATATTTAAATACTTGTAAATACCATATAATAGGTTCCATTTCTTTAAATTAAATAGCTAAATTTTAATATCTCCATCACGCACCTAGCAAAAATTCTTTAAAGACGCATGTCAGATGGTTGTGTAGGTGAACACGAATGGTCATTGCTTTAAATAAAAATAACAAAACAACCTTAAATAATCTTTTATTTCAGCCTGAGCATGAGAATAAGCCATTTTTATAATGTTACCACTATTTTCGCAAAAATATTCCGCTGCAGCGTTAAAACTTAAAAATTATTTTAAAAAAAATATTTTGTTACTTAACACAACATTTCGGTTAGTTAGTATCTCCAACCGATCTTACTTATGAAAAGACGGATCGTAGATATTACAAGACATTAAAGTCTTTCGTTTTTAAATATAAATTTGTAGGTTATTGTTTGGTGTCTCCCCAAAAATTCACTAATTATTACGTAATACGAGATAAATAAATAATTGGGTATGATATTCCCTATAACAATGCTTTCTTCTGATAAGAGTAGACTTTTAGACAATTTAATTTATTATCTTCAATAACTTATATAGGGTAAAGAAAAATACCTTTTCGGATTTCAATTGTCTTTATTTTGTTACTTTACATAACGTTTCCGTTAGTTTGCATCTCTAACCGTCTTCAAGTGTAAACTAAATTATAATTCTAAAGCTACTGTCTTAAATACTATCCATGTGCAATGAAGCTTGATGACTCAGCCTACGTGCTTATTGGAGTGTGAAGTTTGAGCTGTTGGTTTTGGACAAGAAGAGGCTTCCCGATAGTGGGGATATCTATACTTGGTTTACTAAATATATGGATATTTTGATTCATGAAAGCAGTTTCTTTGAATTTTCGTTTTCTCCAGTGCTGTTCCGTGTTCAAAACCTTGGCTTCTGACCACTGTATATTATGTTGGTTGGTCCATACATGTTCCGCTATACCTGATCTCAAAGTTTCACCTTTTTGAGTATGTTTCAGATGTTCTTTAACTCGTACGGGAAGAGGTCCTTTTATTTCTCCGATGTACGATTCGCCACACTCGCAAGGGATTTGATAGATACAATTTTTTGTATTTTCATTACGAGGAAGTTTCACTTTTGTAAGAAAGATTCTAAGCGTATATTTCCGGATTTGAAGGCTATTTTGATATTATAGTTCTTAGTTATCCTTCTAATCTTTTCAGAAATCGCATTAACATAAGGTATTGTATGCAATGCTCGCTCCTCTTTCGTTTCTGTCTTAGTTTTTACTTCGCGGTTTTTAAAAATTATTGCGACGGCGATGATGAAGTTTTTGTATTATAGGATGGCTAAAACGTGACAAAAAGGTAGTTACAACCCGCCTTAGCACTTTTTGCGCATTAAATAATACTTATTAATAATAAAAAGTAAATTTAAACGAAAACCTTATGCTAGAATTCGGCCTCGAGAACCAATGGACCAGCGCAGGACTGAAAACTATTGTTTACCAGAGAAAAGGATTAACGTAATTTTCACGAAAACAATTGATTCTTTGTTAACGACAGCGTAAAAGTAGCAAATTTTACATATTAGGCTTTACCTTACCCACTTTCAATAACTTCCTTAAAATAAAAAGATGTCCTAGCCCATCTCTAAAATGCTAGTCTCCTTTTAGGTCTAAATATAACTTCACGTTACATAATATGCAGTTTAACAGTTGCAGATAATTATGATATCATATTTTTAACAGCATAGTAAATACTTACATTTTGTTATTTAAAACATGTTTTGTTTTAATTGTTAACATTTAATAACATTGTTTATTTCGTTCTTATTGTCCTATTAGTTTTAGGCATATTATAGTTCGATTTTCTTGTAAAATCGTTACACTTTGTTTTTTTTTTATATGATTTATAGTAAAATTGGCAGATTAAAGCATTTTTACTATCCTTTAATTTTCATGACTCACTGAGGAAAATGATCTAATGTAAAGGTTTGCTAAGACATAGGTTGTATTCATAGCTTATTTCGTATTTACCCATATTAAATAAATTGCTAGTGTATCAAACCCGCTTTAGTATTATATCAATTCCAGATTTGCTAGAACAGTGTTTTAATTGGTAGTAATCAGTTCCATTAGCAGTACTGTCTTGTTGAATAATGAACTACTTTTAATACAGCAATTTTGTTAAAAAATAAATTAAATCTTCTCAATGCGACGCAATTTGTTCCCAGTAGTTTCCTCTATAATTATGAAAACAGAACAGCGTCCCCAAAAACGAATTGTATCCGTTAGAACCTATAATCCACAAGACGTTGGTGGGGGTTCGTAGCGATCCTCAATCGCCGCGCGCCGAAGTATTAGTTTCAACGTATTTGTTGCGCAGGTCGCGGCAGGTCACATTAGAGGTGGGTCCGATCCGCTATTTTTGTTTAGCAGCTGCTTCTGCTATTGCTAAACAAAAATAACAGTTAGAAATAGCTGCTATTTCAGCATTATTCGTGTCGAAAAAAAGGAAAACGACACGTCCAGCAAATAGCAGTTCGAAATTAGCATAGCAGTGATAACCTCACCTACAGTATCAGATAAAAATAGCAGTTGCTTTTTTAGCACTATTCCACCTCATAATAAGTTATGTTTTTGCCTTTAAAATTCTGATTTCTAAAAAAAAAGGTCGCCACTTCCGTAAATACGCCAAAGAACCGATATAAATAATCACTGCGAGAGATTACACATAGGTTGCTAACGCAACAACTTGGCAAATAGCAGCCTGCTTTTTTTGTAACTGCTATTTGAATTGGGTAGGTATAATGATAAATTTTATTTAACATATCGGTCCGACCCATAGCCCAGCCCAGGTATTGACTTCTAAAAAAAAAAAAAAAAAGGGCGCCACTTCCGTACACTACTTAATCTAGTAGCCTCAACACTATACTCACGAACGCTCATTTCGCTTTATCAGCGCCAGTACCCAGTACGGTTTTTTTTTTGTTTACCAATAGCACAAGCACCTGGCTAAACAAGACAACAAAAATAGCGGGTCACACAAATAGCAGCTACAAATTAGCAGCTAATTTTAAAGCTCGTAACATTTAGCACTGTATCGAATCAAATAGCAGTTAAAAAAAAGCAGGCTGCTATTTAGCAACCCATCTCTAGGTCACATCGTTGTTCGGAGTCTTCTAGCTGTGCTGTCTGAATTTGAATTTTATTGATCGTACCAATACCTGCCAAACATTTACTTTTTGAGGGTATTGGGTCCTTGTTTGTTCAAACCTGTGAGCATTTTTTGTACTCCAATATCTATAATTTTGAATATTTTGTTCGTTGTTTAAGCGTTTTTTCTAAATAACTTTTAATTGGCTTATCAGAAAATAATAAAAAATAGTGTACAAGGACCTTCAAAAAAGTCTAATACAATTTTGGTGTAAAATTAATAGGTGAGCCAATATTTGAGAGTAGCCAAATTTACATGGGATTTCCTATGACCAGCCTGGCAGTTGCCCGCCCGGTGTATTGACACTATAAGGCATGCTATCCACTAATACTTCATATAACATTAGGCACATACATTTAATTTTTTGTATAAAAGAGCAACGGTGTGTGTTTATATCCTGTGTAAATTTATAAATTTATAATAAAATTCTTCTGTTCCGTTCATGTACATAAATTTTCAACGGTTATTATATAGACATTTTCTGCACTGGAATAAATTTATTTCAATTGCGCGAATCATTTATCATTATGTGCATAAAGTGCATTATTTTGAAATGCAACTTTAATACGTGCAATAATAAAAAAGGTCTGCAATTCAGTTTTTTCAAGAATGGAAACTAATTATTCCTTCTTTGCTTTGCAGAGTGCCGTTACTCTTTTAGTCTAGAATCAAAAAAAAAATCTTGACTTGGGTTCTAAAGATCGCCTCACACTTTTAGCCAAACTTACCTTTTTGATAATGGACTCATGCGGATTGGTCAGTGGTTACCTTTACTAATCTTCCTTCTTCCCCTCGAGCCCATAATCTGATCATCTTACATGGATGGTTTTTGTACGATTCCTTGGCCTATTTCCTGCTCTGTATACAGGGTGTCTTAGGGCGACCGTCCATAAGAATATCTGAAGAAGCTTGTGAATGATTTTAACAATCATCTGTTAAATGAAATTCCAAAAATGATGAGAAATAAAACTATAGAGCCACTTTTGAATGTAATATTCCGGATAATGACCAATCTATGTTTTTACAACCGGTTACTAACAATGAATTATTAAATATAGCGCACAAATTAAAAAACAAATACACTAGCGGTGATGATGAAATCCCCACAAGTATTGTAAAACTCTCTATTGTGGAAATTGTTAGTGTTCTGAAACATATTATAAATAACTCAATGAAATATGGTGTTGTACCCAACCAACTTAAAGTTGGTAGGATAACACCCCTTTATAAAAAAGGATGCCTAAAGGATTTAAATAATTTTAGACCTATAAGTTTACTTTCTAGTTTTTCAAAAATTTTCGAACTAGTAATATGTTCTCAATTGGTTAATTTCATGAATACATGTCAGTTTTTCTGCCACGGCTACCTGACAGTTAGGTTCACCACATCTGCCATTTTTCAGTTCACAAAAGCTATTTTAGATCAACTAGAAAATAAAATCCTGGTTTTGGGTATGTTCATGCACTTAAGCAAAGCATATGATTGCATAGATAGGGACTTGGTATTGTTTAAACTGAATAGATATGGTATCACGGGAAATGCATAATATGCGTGAAGAAAGTCTTATCTGTCAGATAGAGTGGAAAGAGGAGAGTAACAAAGAAATCAAATCAGATTTACAAGAAAACAGTATTGGCATAGCTCAGGGGAGTATACTGGGCCCTATACTATTCATTATCACCTTAAATTACCTCAGTAGAATAAAGAACAATTTTTTAGTAACAAATTCTGCAGATGACACAAATCTTCTTGTTGCGGTATCAAATATCCAGGAACTTATTAACAATGCAGAAACTGCTTTTGTCATGACTAGTAAGTAGCTTTTACAAAACAAATTAATTTTAAATGACGAGAAAACTAAACTAATTATTTTTAGATCTAAAAAAAACAAATTAGATAAACCTGAAAAAATTAATTTGTGTGACAAACACAGTGGCGCACCCAGGGGGGGGGGTCAAGGGGGCCTTGGCCCCCCCAAAACCCTCAATGAAATTGACTTCAACTATACCCACTAAAAAAAAAACTTTAATTTCCAGGCGCAATATTCTAAGAACGATATAATTTTTATTACTTTTGTTCAGTAGGTAGGTATACCTTAGATTCACTTATTACCAACCTAGACGGTCGATTCATTAAACACAGGGAAATTATTTAGCTATTTAACTGTTTATTGCCCCGTCCCAATAAACAAGTAGAAAATTTGCAAAGCTTTCTCAGCCGTCATTCTTTTTATGCAAATTATTCATTTTTTGAAAATTTTTATAAGGAAAGCATTCTAATATGCGAATTTAAATTATGGAACGACAAGTTTACAGATAGCAAAGAAATACCCTCCGATATGTTTAAGCTACTTATATATTCAATGTAATGGTATGATATTTTCCAATATAACTTTTGCAAATTTTTGTTACCTTTCCCGTCGCCACCAGTACCTCTGAAAGGTCATTTTCCACATTAAAGTACTTAAAATCGTACTTAAGAAATTCCACCGGGCAAGTAACACTTAATGGTTTGACAAATTTATTTATTTATAAGAATGTTCCTGTTTCTTGTGAAGAAATTTTAAATAAACTTTCTAAGGGTTGAAGAAAATTAGATTTACATATTTAACAAATGCAAAGGTGTTATAAAAAAGTTTTGGTTTCTATTATTTATAAAATATTGTTTATTGTTGTGCTTTGTACTAATTTATATTTTTAAATAAATATATTTGTGTTATGGATATGTCGTCATTACTATTACCTATATTTTATTTGGTAGAAAGAGTGGTATGTTTTGTCCGGAATAATTATTAAAGTGGATATTTGAAAGTCAATTTTTTTAGATATTTACCTCGATTGAACTAGGCTATTGCGATCTTCCAAGAGTACCTGTTAAAAAAATTATGTGTGCTTAAGACCACACGAAGTGAAAACTTCAACAAGGTTAATTCAGTGCCCACAAAAAAGTGCTAAACGCGCCTAAAGAAGTTTTCACTTCAAAAATAACATAAACTTGGAATACGGGATAATTTTACTGCATACGAAAAAAGATATTTCCTAAAATTGAACAACCCTTGAATTTTTACATCTTCAACAGAAGTCAGAAATCATAATAAATTAGGTCCACGGAATAAGCAATTACGTTAAACCTTACTTCACCCTACGTAAATATATAATTTAATAATTTAAAAAATGCCAGAACATACCTGAGACGCAGACGAGTGTCTAGGCAACGCACACTGACTGTTTCCACGTCGATACGTCGATATTGAATGCGACCGATGGCGGCATGCTCTTTCATATAACGTTCATTCGGGTCAGGGTCAGTTCGGATTGAATATAGCAGTTGAATTCGAGCGTAGCACACCCGAGTCTGACGCGTGACGGCTCAGTTTAATTCAGTGCCCACAAAAAGTGCTAAACGCGCCTAAAGAAGTTTTCACTTCAAAAAGCTCTAAAGTTCTAGAAAAATGCGTAACTTAAAAGTTTATTAAAAAATTTGCTTCCGGCACTGATTGGCGGGCCCCCCTAACATAAAATCCTGGGTGCGCCGCTGGACAAACAACTTATCCTGGATAATGATACAAAATTTTTGGGTATTGCTATAGAAGAATTTCTATCATGGGCCAATCATGTTGATAGTTTATGTCTAAAACTGGGTAGTACAGGTTATGGAATAAAAGTAGTAGCTAATTATATGAACTTTAACACCCTAAAAATCTTGTACCATGCAAATTTTGAATCCGTCCTGAGACATGGCCTGGGGAAGTATTTCTGAACTACAAAGGGTTTTTGTAATACAAAAAAGAACAATAAGGATAGTCAATAAAATGAAATTTCACAGACTGTTAATCTGGTATATACTTCCAATAGACGGGCGCATGCCAAGTCCATCAGAAGGTCCACTTATGGTTTAGGAAAGATCTTGTGATATTGCAAGTGTGAAATATAGTGGCTTTTTGAGCTTGCGCGAGTGAGATTCTTTGGGATCCAGTTGATCAAGATGTTTTATGAATGAGTTCGGTGTGATCCCTGTTGCTGAGATAATAAACGGGAGAATATGCATTTGTTGTTGTTCCCATATTCTTTCCATTTCTATTGCTAGTTCTTGGTACTTCTGTTTCTTTTCGGAATATTGTTTAGCAACGTTATGGTCAGCCGGTACTGCGATGTCTATTAGGTAGGTAATATTTTTTGTTTTATACTGGAAAGTTATATCTGGTCTGTTGTGCATAACTGTTTTATCTGTGTGAATCGCCAGGTCCCAGTATAGTTTGTAATTTTCATTTTCTGTAATTGACGAGGGAGTGTACGTATAGTAAGGTTGGTTGTCGTTATGCAATTTATATTGTAGTGATATTGCTTGATGAATTATTTTTGCGACGATGTTATGTCTACTGGTGTATTCAATGCCTGCTAAGATTTTACATCCAGATATTACATGGTCTATGGTCATGGTCTCAGGGAGTAAATGACATGACTATTATTATTATTATTGTTATTATTATTTCTATGATTATTATTAATGTTTAAATGAAATGACAGCAACCATATACGACTTCCGGGTATACCGGAAGTTGTTACAAATTGCTTATTTTAAATGGAATACTCCGTTTAATAAATATGTGTTCCCTTTTTCATTTCCAATAACTTTTATCAGTTATTTTTCATTATCCTACTCTCTGCCTATGGTGTCCCTATATCTAACTAGAATATTGATTTTTGGCAAAAAAGCCATGGTAAACAAAGTAATAATTGCAAATGACAATGACACGCGCCTGTAGAAACATTACTTTGTTTATCTTAGCCTTCCAATTAGTAGGTTAGTAGTAATATTATATCTATCCAACCTTAATTGAGCTTTTCCTCTATGAACAATTTTCTCTTTTTCATTTACTTAATTTAAATTTTACCGCCATACTACCATGTCAGTATATCTGTCAATCAATCCATCTCTCATTCACTTTGGTCCCAACACGTGGACGTGAACAACCTTTTGACCTCTAACTTTTTAAAAAATGTGCAATTTGTTAGGTAAATAATTTTATTGGTTTTAATTAACCTCTTGCTTTAATCCTCAGTACCCCACAAAACACTTTTGTTGGAATGTAATTTGTTAAGTACCTATACTTATTATTGAAAAAATATTTTAAAATTTTTCTTTACTTCTTCATTCTTTGATTTTAATTTCAATTTCTATTTTTTACAGATTGTGATATCTTCATAATAATGACTAATTTTATCCTTATAACGTCTTAAGGGGCCCACTCACACTCCGGAAATCCTCAGAGGAAAAACTGCACAGGCCTGGCCTTAAGAATTACCGGAGCGTGTGTGTGAAGCCGGGTGTATTCAGGCCAATTCAGTAAAATCCTCAAGAAAAAATTGTGCAGTTTTTCCTCTGAGGATTTCCGGAGTGTGAGTGGGCACCTTAACAGACATATACTTAAAAATGTTTTATAAAAATTTTTAAATAATCTTCGACACCTTCTTTTTAGAAGGGTTTTTCTTCTTCCCCAGTTTATTTGGTTGGTTTAGACCCGCTTTACTGACTTCTCACATACTCAGTATGTTTTAACTTTTATCAATTTTCTTCATATTATGTCTCTTCTACACATCAAATTCCATAAAGGCTCCATTAAGGTTCTACACCATTTTCTTTTCTGCTAAAACCATCAGCATTAAATATATTTTTTGTCTCCTGATGATGAACGTTTCTACGTTCGAAACATGTAGAGACCCCTAGAGAATTTTTATTCTATTAGATTTTGTGGAGGAAGAAGACTTTTAGTTTTTTTCTTTCTTTCCCAAACTTTCAACTCCACTTTAAGCATGGACTATTTCTTCAAACAAATAAATATTATATAGGATATTCCATTTAAAAAAAGCAAATTTGTGACAACTTCCGGTATACCTGAAAGTCGCATATGGTCGCTGTTATTTCATTTGAAGAGAGAAGAGAGCTTCTCCGAAAACCTATTTATCCAAATTTGGAGGTTTCAAATCGCATTAATTTTCGAAATATTCCAATGGACGGCCACCGTCAGACACCCTGTACATATAAACGTACTCAAGAAATATTTAATTAAAAATAAACAAATTATTTTGTAAAAAAATAAATAATTAAAAAATTTACCTTTAATGTGGGTAACTGAACCTGAAACAAAGAAACATAAAATTAATACAATTGTTTCATCAGTGTCGTTAGGCAAATATACATTCACCATTCAATTTGTACATTCTTTGACCCCCCCGGTATGCCACTAAGTACGGTACTGTAGAATTAATTATTTCCTTTTAATCAAACACCATATCATAAAAATGACCATAATATGAAAAGAAAAAAATCAATGGAGATAATGATCTGAAATCCGGAATAGCTGTAAAAAAGCTTTGTTAACAACCCATATTTATCAATCATTAAAATAAAAGCATTTGAAAGAATTCACCTAATGTTATTCTTATTTCTATTTTTTAAAACCAAATCACCAGTGAATACTAGAAGATCAAAGAAGCCTCTGTATTCTAGTACGTGACAGTATTTTTAGTGAAAAATTACCAGCCTATTGATTCTCAGTACCAGCACATTGGCAGCTAACTACCGATATATCTATTATAAAAACGGACAATTAAATAAAATTAGCAGGTCTATTTGAAACGAGGTAGTTAAATAAGTATTTAACTATAGTTTAACGTAAATTTAAACAGCATGACTTAATTTGTTTATCGGCCATATTAATGTGCCGGATATTTCTTCACCGAACGCTTCAGGAATCTGCTTAGCAGTCTTAGCACTGTTCTATAAACGTCCTGTCTGGATTCCCCACGTACAGTGTGAGTTTGAAACTTTGAATAAATTCAGTAAATCCAGTAGAGATTTTTTTTTGGGAAAAATGCTTGGGCACGGTTATTAGTATTTTAAGTGGTGGTATTTTTATAAAACATATTGATATACAGTGTGACTAATAAAGTCCGCATCATATTGTCGGATATGGATTGGCACTCTTAAGGCTAGATGAAATAGTTGTAACTTAACTGCAGTGTAAAGACTCTTAAGGTGGCGAAGCTTATCGCAAAAAAAGGTGTGATAAAAAACTAGTGTGTAGAAGAGAGACAGTGACATTTGAGTTTAGTAGTAGGAGTCAGAATTAGAATGTTTATAAAAATACTTGTTTGTAATTGGTTGGAATAAAGGGTTCCAAACAAGTATTTTTATAAACATTCTAATTCTGACTCCTACTACTAAACTCAAATGTCACTGTCTCTCTTCTACACACTAGTTTTTTATCACACCTTTTTTTGCGATAAGCTCCGCCACCTTAAGAGTCTTTACACTGCAGTTAGCCTTAAGAGTGCCAATTCATATCCGACAATATGTTTTTTTTTTAATAATAGCTTTATTCGAAATTCGACTTTGGCATCAATTTCTGCTTCGATTGAAATGAAAAGTAAGCAAAAAAAGAGTAGTCACGTGATTCGCATTATCTGTCAAATTTTACTTTTTTTCAGAAAATAATTCCAAAGTGGGGTTATTTCTAAAAGTATCGAAAAAAGTTATTAGAAAAAGTTTTTTTTAAATGCAGTTTCTAGCCCAGCTGCATAAAATAATTTTGATTTTTTACCCATATTTTGTAAATTGCACCACTTTTGCAAAATAAGACTCACCGCAAACTACATAAAACTACGTAGTTTTGACATTGCTTTATTTCAGATACATTTTCTACAAAATCATAATTGGGCTATTAAAATTTGGTCGCATGTGATGCAAAGTTGATTCGTTTTTGACCCTGTATAATATGGTAACTTCATAAAATAAGTATTTTAGAAAACGTAGCTTGTGTCTGAAAGTAATACACCTTAATATTAAGACAAACAAGAACACAGTGTCATCAGTAAAGTGTTCATTAAGTGGAAAATAAATTGTAGTGGTTGGTAAAAAATAAAAATTATCTTATGCATCTGAAATTTTGCATGTGGGCTAGAAACTGCATTTAAAAAAAAATATCGTATAACTTTTTTCGATATTTTCAGAAATAACCCCACCCCACTTTTGAATTATTTTTTGAAAAAAAATTAAAACTTGACAGATAATGCGAATCACGTGACTACTATTTTATTATTTATCACTCGATATACGAAAAAGATAGCACAAAGCGCCCCACGCTTTTTTCACAATAATACTAATGTTTATCGTTTATTATTATTTTCTGCCTATACAGTGTCCGCAAGAAAGTTCGCATCAAATGGGATTTTTTTTTATTATTAGGTATAGGTAAAAATTGAAAAAGCAGTTAGTTTTTGCTTACCTAAAAACCAAAAATGACGTATACTGAAGCAGCTGCACGACTTGCGTTACCTGTCAAATTTGACATTTTTAATAAAATAGGTTCAAAAATGCTATTATTTATCCAAATATCGAAAAACTTTATTCGAGAAAGTTGTTTATTTGGACATTTTTAGCCTCTGTACGAAATTTTGACAGTCTAATACAGATTTTATTTTTTGTCACATTCTTGAAAATTTTGATCAACCCTCGTAGATTAACTTTTATACATCGATGTAAAACCATTTGCCTTACATTATTATTTGTAATCTTAATGCAATTTTGTGTAAAATTTTTCTTTCCAATTATTGATTTTGCTTCAAACACTGAAATTGTTATTGATCAGTATGTAATGTTTGATGCAAAGTTTATCTAATTAAATCAGTTTTACCAAAACCGACGTTTCTCATTTTTCTTAAGTTAGTAAACAGATGTACAAAAAGAAAATATTAGGAAGCTTTCGTTGAAATTTTACTTAATTAATATTAAATTAAATTAATTATACTAAACTATATTTTTGTTGAATAAAATGTTTCGAGCGATTAATATTTATTCTTTTTGATTCAATATTAATTAAGTAAAATTTCAACGAAAGCTTCCTAATATTTTCTTTTTGTATATCTGTTTACTAATTTAAGAAAAATGAAAAACGTCGGTTTTGGTAAACCTGATGTAATTAGATAAACTTTGCATTAAACATTACATACTAATCAATTTCAGTTTTTGAAGCAAACTAAATATTTGGAAACAAAAATTTTACACAAAATTGCATTAAGATTACAAATGAAGTAAAGGCAAATGGTTTTACATCGATGTATAACAGTTAATCTACAAGGGTTGATCAAAATTTTCAAGAACCTGCCAAAAAATAAAAATTGTATTAGACTGTCAAAATTTAAAAATGTCCAAATAAACAACTTTCTCGAATAAAGTTTTTCGATATTTTAATAAATAATGGCATTTTTGAACCTATTTTATTAAAAATGTCAAATTTGACAGGTAACGCAAGTCGTGCAGCTGCTTCAGTATACATCATTTTTGGTTTTTAGGTAAGCAAAAACTAACTGCTTTTTCAATTTTTACCTATACCTAATAATAAAAAAAATCCCATTTGATGCGCACTTTCTTGCGGACACTGTATTAAGAATTTTAAGAATTATTTTAAACTATATTTATTTTCCGCTTTTTAGTTTGATTAATTATTAAAGCGTGTTTTTTAGTTTTTTTAAACTATATTTATTTTTCATTTTTTAGTTTGAGTTATTGTTAAGAAAATTTTTTTTTTGAGTAGAAATAGTCATAGAGAGGTCCGGAGTAGAGATGGAATACTGTCACTAATTTAACAATGACTTTTTGAAATGGCTAGATTTAAAGCAGTGGATCTTTTTTTTTTAAATGGCTAGAGTCAAAGCATTAGATACACAAACCCGAACAAACCCCCTTGGCCAACGGACCAACTGAAAGCGAAAGAATGTACCAACACTATTAAGCCGAGTGCTCGAGCCGGAAAGTAGGTAGATAGTACGCATGCGCATACGGTGAGCTCTATCTCTCTCGCTCTCATACAGAGGATCTGTAAGGAAATAATTTAATTCCGGCGGTCCTGATCAGGATAATGAGATAAATTTATCAAATTATTGTATTGTCAGCGGTTCTTGATAAGTCTACAAAATTTAAATTAAATCTGACCGTTTAAAGTGGATCAAAATCAGGTTCAAAGAAGTCAATTACAAACAAACATACAGGTGAAGCTAATAAAAGCGTGTTTAAATAGAATATTTTACTATTTTCAAAATTTGCTAAAGAAAATAATGAATTGTCACAAAACAAATAACATTGAACACATTATTTAAATGGCATTTAAGGATTTTGAAACACCCTGTATATTATCGTTTAATATAATTTTTAATAATAATCATTTAACCGTTTCAGTACGTTCTCACACTACCGATGTTCGTTAAGCACCAATTCAACTAATACGCTTTTCTTTGATCGTTAAAATGACACTGTGGTATTTTTCTCTTCTTCTATTGGGCTGCCTGTGTCTTTAGTCGGTAGCGATGTTGAACAACTGTTCACTAATGACTTCTGATTCATTTTTTTTTCAATCGATCGGACACGATTTATGCGAATTTAAGTGAGGTGGGAAAGAAAATTATGGCGGAGAACATTCATGCGTTATAAAAATGTCGATAATATCGACCAAAACACTAAAAAAAAAGTAAGAAAATAGACCTTGAAGAACATGCTGTCGTTTGCGACTTGGGCTGATCGTAACAAATTTCATTCCTGTTTAAGAAATACGTATAATGAATTGAAACAAACCAACGTTTTTTACAGTGTTTCGAAGAAACATGCAGAAAACATCCATAAAGAAACTCAATTTTTCTTTAAGTGGGTTTCTTTAAAACAGAATAAATTGTGTTTGTTTGAAGGTGGTAGACAATGAAGTAATATCAAAAAAATTACCTTGTCGGACTTCCATTGTCTTTATTTTGTTACTTAACACAATGTTTCGATTAGTTAGTATCTCTTACTGTTTCCAAGTGTAAACTAAATTATAATTCTAAGGCTACTGTCTTAAATACTATGCATGTGCAATGAAGCTTGATGACTCCGCCTACGTGCTTATTAGAGTGTGAAGTTTAAGCTGTTGGTTTTGGATAAGAAAAAGCTTCCAGATATTGGGGATATCTATACTTGGTTTACTAAATATATGGGTATTTTGATTCATGAAAGCTGCTTCTTTCAATTTTCGTTTTCTCCAGCGCTGTTCTGTGTCCACAACATTGGCTTCTGCTCACTGTATATTATGTTGGTTGGTCCATACATTTTCCGCTATACCTGATCTCGAAGTTTCACTTCTTTGAGTGTATTTCAGATGTTTTTTAATTCGCCACACTCACAGCTTCTAAGCGTATTTCCGGATTGAAAGGCTGTTGATATTATAGTTTTTGGTTATCCTTCTAATTTTTTCAGAAATCCCCTTGACATAAGGTTTTGTAAGAAATGCTTGCTGCTCTTTCGTTTCCGTGTTAGTTTTTACTTCGCGATTTTAAAGTTTTGAGATGGTATTAGTTACGAAGGTTTCAGGGTAACCGTTCTGTTTTAAATCTTTTTTGATATTTGAAATTTCAATATTAAGGTCTTCGGGATTGTTGCAAGCGTTAGATGCTCTGTGATAACGAGTTTGAATTATGCTCTGTTTTATGAAGTTTCAATGATTCGATCCGTGATTACGGTATTGCCCGGTGTGAGTGGGTTTCCTGTATACTAAAGTTTTTCTGTTTTCAGCACTTTGTTTGACCAGAACATAGAGAATAGGTAGAGTGGAATGTTTTTCTGATTCCATGGTAAATTTAATGGATTGTCTTATACTATTAATATGTTCCAAAAAACCGTATCAGCTCTCCGTTAAATTTCACACTTCAATAGGCACGTAGGCGGAGTCATCAAGCTTCATTGCACATGGATAGTATTTAAGACAATAGCCTTAGAATTATAATTTACTTTACACTTGAAAACGGTTAGAGATACTAATTAACCGAAACGTTGTGTTAAGTAACAAAATAAAGACAATGGAATGGAAGTCCGACAAGGTAATTTTTTTTTAGAATAAATTGTGTTACAGGTCTCTGATATTTACTTACTTAACCAAAGCTCGAGGTGAGAGGATAACCGAAAATTTTAAATCTTCGTAACTGCAGCAAGGAATCTTAAAGTTGCTGCAAGTCGCTATGGGGTGTAATAGCTTGTATTAACTGCGTTTCTTGTTTGATAAGAGGGGTTAGTAATTTTAAAAGAGTATAATATGTTTAATTATCCATTTGCAAATAATTAAACCAATCTCCCGGCTCCAGTTTCAGCTCGTTTTACAGATTACTATGGTTATTTTTCAAAAGCCATTCTTGGCCCACTTTGCCCTTTTCTATTTTGTGCTTATGGCTAAGGCCGCCACCACTGCACACATAAATATATTGTCTTCATAATTATGTAGTTTTTTTTTTGTTGAATTGATGAACAAAACGACACTCAAGCGGCTCGTCGAGCAATGGTTCCAATAAATTCGTAGTCTATTTTTATATTTTTCAAAAATGTAATGAGATACTGAATTGAGTTTTGTTACACATTGGTACCGCATAAAATGTCATTTCTCCACGACCATTACTGAATGCAATAATTCCAAAATCATTTTTGATAATAGAATGTAAAAATTCTCGCTCTTGAGTTGGAATATTTATTCTGAAACACTTGCTTCTTATGCGTTTTGCGTGTATTTTCATTCCATAACAAGATACGGAACGAATATTCTGTAATTGATATAAACGACATAGGTTGCCATGAATTTCGAAACTGTCAGTGTCAGATAAAAATGGCCGCGTTGTAATAATTATTTTCAGACAAATTTTAGTGCAACTCAAAAAATGAGTGAAAAATCGGATGAATCAGATATGGAACTGGATGGTCGTGGAGAAAATATAGTCTGCTACTCGGTTAGAATGAAAATTCGATACTAGTGGTTCCTCACGCTCGCTACGCTCGCGTTCGGAATCTTCCACTCGGATCGAATTTTCATTCCAACCTCGTTACAGAATCTACTATTCTATGACGAAGCTGAACGTTTCTACTTTCATTAGTAGCATTCGTATAAACAAGTGACATAATATTATTAAAAGAAAAAATGGTGTACACTGTTTTTTTTTCAAAATAATTTTCTAAATTTTAGTAGTGATGATCTCCAAAAAAGTTACCTTTAATGTTAACTTTATTACGCCATGCTCCTATAGTAACAATAATGGATTTATTATTGCCTACTTTGTGAAAAGACATTTTTTAAAAGAAAGCGTTTGCGGATCTATGTTTATGAGAAAAAAAAACTTAGTTAATAATTATAAATTAGCACGTTAGATGGTCTAACTTTAAAACAGTTATTTACCGGCAATTAAAAACGACATGGTAAATCACGGGGTTTTATCCAATTTAAAAAAAAACAGATTTGATTGGAAGTTTGTTAATATATAATAAAAATAATATAATTTATATTCTGATAGATTTGATGATGCTATTACTACTTATTAATTAAATAATAATTTGTTTCGTCTGGGTCGATAATATTGATCGTATTGGTGGCAACCGGAACATTAAGATCGTAAACTTTGTACAGTTTGTCCCAATTGTGATGTATGTACACTTAAATACCTAATTTAAGAGATTTTGCATTTTTCAAGACTTTCTTTTATTTTTAAGTGTTTTCCACTAGTATCACCGGCGTATACAAGGAGGGGGGGGGGTAATGGGGGGTAATTACCCCCCTCCAAGATTACTTAATCGTACTTTAATTTTTGTCCCTTAAAGTTGCTATTATCTAGTATCCTAGCCAGGCACGTAGCTAGGGGGGTACAGGGGGCCCGGCCCCCCCTCGAGCTCTGATTTCGGCAACACATTAAACATTTCCTACACTATTACATTTTCTTCACCTCAATTATTACCGGGTTTGTTTTTGTGCTTTTCTTGAGGATTTTGTGTTGTATTTTTTATTTTTTCCACTTGAAAACCAAGCACCATGATTCAAAAAAGGGCGTGGCACCCAAATTTTTTTCGATCGATTACCCCCCGCCCCAGGCGCATGAGCTGGATACGCCGTTGACTAGTATGCTCATTTTCAAGGTTAAGGCCCGACTTTGTTGAGAAAGGAATTTATTTGCGACAAAGACTCATCCGAGCTGGACATATTCGCGATATCACGCCGTGTAGGAAAATATTCCGTAAACACCGATATACACTGAAATCAGAAGTCTTCACCGCGAGCGAGGCGATCGAATTCCGAGAATTTGTTATTTTCATCGATTTATTTCTAAATAAATGAAGATACATTTGACTTGATTTTATTTCGGAAACGAATTTTATTTTATAGAAAATAGGTAGGTACTTCTAAAATTAGACAAAATAATATGCCTAATCCTATGGATAGTATGATTTTTATATTTTTTTGTTGTATTTTATTTTATTAATGAAATCAAAGAAAATTTGTAAGTTTCATAGGTATCTAAAAAATAAAATTTGGGATAGCAAGAAGTTTTGTGAGTAACAGTGGCGTAGATAGCTTTTCATTCTGGGGGGGGTCTCGGGCTATTTCCCCGCTGGAGGCGCACCGCCGGAGGCGAAAATTTTTTGGGGTGCCACGCCCTAAAATTTTGTTTTGAGCTCTCAAAAATGTAGCTTTAAAGTATCAATTCAACAAAGTTTTCCCTGTTATTTTGAAATGGATAGATTTTTTTAAAAAATATACCCATTTCTTATACAGTGTCCGCAAGAAAGTCCGCATCAAATGGGATTTTTTTTTATTATTAGGTATAGGTAAAAATTGAAAAGGCAGTTCGTTTTTGCTTACCTAAAAACCAAAAATGACGTATACTGAAGCAGCTGCACGACTTGCGTTACCTGTCAAATTTTACATTTTTAATAAAATAGGTTCAAAAATGCCCTGATTTAACAAAATATCGAAAAACTTTATTCGAAAAAGTTGATTATTTAGGCATTAAGTAAAATTTCAACGAAAGCTTCCAATATTTTCTTTTTGTACATCTGTTTACTAACTTAAGAAAAATGAGAAACGTCTGTTTTGGCAAAACTGATGTAATTAGATAAACTTTGCATCAAGCAAACATTACATACTAATCAATAACAATTTCAGTTTTTGAAGCAAAACAAATAATAGGAAACAAAAACTTTACACAAAATTGCATTAAGATTACAAATTAAGTAAAGGCAAATGGTTTTACTTCGATGTATAAAAGTTGATCAAAATTTTCAAGAACCTGGCAAAAAATAAAAATTTAACTGTAAATTAGACTGTCAAAATTTCGTACAGAGACTAAAAATGCCTAAATAAACAACTTTCTCAAATAAAGTTTTTCGATATTTTGATAAATAATGGCATTTTTGAACCTATTTTATTAAAAATGTCATATTTGACAGGTAACGCAAGTCGTGCAGCTGCTTCAGTATACGTCATTTTTGGTTTTTAGGTAAGCAAAAACTAACTGCTTTTTCAATTTTTACCTATACCTAATAATAAAAAAAAATCCCATTTGATTCGAACTTTCTTGCGGACACTGTATAACGTAACGCGAGCGTTTTGGCGTTTTTATTTTGATAAGCACTAATGGAATTAAAAGGAGATAATTTTCTTTTTTTCAACAATCCTTTTTCTTTGTGGCTTTGAATATGTTGATTGTTAATTGTTTAACTTACGTATCGTGATATTGTCTTACTATCTCTGGGGGGGGTCCAGACCCCCTGGACCCCCCCCATATCTACGCCACTGGTGAGTAAAGATATGTTATGATTCTAATTACCTACATATATTAGGTATTATGAATTCCCTGGAAAACTCTACCTATTATAATGATTTAAAAGAAGGTAGGTAATAAAAGTTTTGAAATCTTGGCCCATCCTGAAACTAAAGGTGCCAACTTAAATTGTATTTAGGGGATAACTTCATACATAACAAAATGTAGAAACTGTCATTGACTCTCGTGCGTTATTTTTTCTGTCGCGTTCCGTTATATTTAATTCTTTAGAGCATTTTATTTTTGAGGAACCGTTGTGCTGCCTGCCCCTCAAAAGAGAACAAGGTAAGTAATCGTTTTACATTTGGCGACCTTTTTTTAAACAAGAAAGAAGGTACCGTATTGTCACACTTACGAAAATGGAATAAAGCATTCCAGTATCAGTGTCGATTCAATACAAAATCGCGGTATTTTGTTGCGGTGTTTTTCTGGAGTTATTGCAAAAGTAATGCGACAATAGGCGGGAACCGATGGATATTCCCGTCTATATAACTGCATCATAATGAAAGCGTCAGCGAACATTTGACCATGCGGCGAAAAGTCTTGTACTTACAATTTAGCTGCTAAATTGTACTTTTCGTCTAGAGAAGTAATAAAAATGTTCCTATGTTAAAAACCTAAACCGCAAAAGATCACATCAGCTACAAAAACCGGGACAGAGCATCAACAGCTATGGAATCCGAAATCATTGTAGAAGGATATTTACAAAGTAAAAAATTACGTAAAAGTACGTTACGTAAAAGCCATTCTTTATAGCAATTTCACAGGCAACAGTGCTACAAATTGGGGCAAATAGGATTTCTATAAAAAAAAATTAAAGTTTAAAAAAAAAAATTTCTGGCCTCTCGGTAGGTTTACCATTACGTTGAAAGATTTTCCCAGCACTTTTCTTGTTTTTCCATCATCTCGTAGCTCCGTTAGAACTGTTTGCACCTATTATATTTCTAAACTCCTTATTGTATTCTCCTGATGCGTTCGAAACATGTAGAGAAACAGAATTACCCTGTATTAAACCTTGAAGCTTATGTTTTTTAATATACCAATGGAGAAAGACTTAAAGTTTATTTATTTTCCTTTAATAATTATTTTGTTTCATATACAGAGATGACCGGTTATGGCAAGGAAATATGGAAGAGCAGTTAAAATTTTTTTTTTCAGTTGCTTTCTTCCCGAAATAATAAATCCACAATACTCAAACAAGAGAAAAATTAAAGACAATTTTCATTTATTTCTGCTGTCTAATAGACTGTCATTGTTAAATCATATTTTTAATAAAAATTTACTATAATATTTATATGTGCCTTATTTAGGGTATTCAACCTAATAATACCACTTGACTGCTACATTTCAGAAGGGGGCAGCCAAAAAACCGTAAAACTTCTCCTATTAAAACCTGGCTGTAAAAAATATAGACACTGCCCCCCTCCCTGTGAACGGCCATGCCAACCAACGCAATGTCTTTTTATACTCTACATGACATACTGTCCAATTTATTAGTGGTGGGCAGAGTCGGATATTCTCATGAATCGGATAGTTTAAAATTACGTACTTTTAGGAATCGATTACTTTATTGAGTAGTGATTATCAGCTCGCAAGGGGCCAGAACTTCTAAAAAGATGGTCGTCAATGCCGTATAAACATCTTCCATTTCTTGAAAAAAATCCACAGATCTTGCATCTTACGCAAGTATCATAGGCATATTGAAAATACCTACCACATACAGTATATTCACTTTTCAGTTTTTTTCGGTTTTTTTTGAAATATTCTCCCCCGACTTTCTGTGTAATACGCCAAGACCGCCGCGCTATTTCGCTTTGTTTCAGCGACATTCACTGTTTAGTTTTTTCCAATTTTTTGAATTCTTTACCCCCAACTTCCTTTGTAATATTTCAAGATCGCCGCGCTATTGTTCTTAGTTCCAGAGATATGCATTTTTTAATTTTTCCATCTTTTTTGCAATCTTCGCCCCCGACTTTATTTGTAATACGTCAAGACCGCCGCGCTATTTTGCTTTGTTTCAGAGATATTCACTTTTTAGTTTTTTCCACTTTTTATTATTTCTTTACCCTCGACTTCCTTTGTAATATTTCAAGACCGCCACGCTAATATTCTTAGTTCCAGAAATATTCACTTTTCAGTTTTTTCTGCTTTTTTGAAATCTTCACCCCTGACTTTCTGTGTAATACGCCAACACCGCCGCGCTATATCGCTTTGTTTCAGAGACATTCGCGGTTTATTTTTTTTCCACTTTTTTAAATTAATTATTTACCCCCGTGCAACCTTGACCTACCCACACCGCCAAGCCGACGCGGTCTCTAGCGTGACGCTTGCTGTTGTCGTTCATTTTTCATGAAATGAACCCGTATATACGCGACCAGTTAGTATTTTCAATACTAAAAATTGCTTCTTAAAGAATCTAAAAGAAGGTCGCCACACATAAAGATCTCCTACTCGAAAAAGGTATTTGTAATAAAAAAATCCATTCCAGAGAATTACTGATTATCATTATAACCGATTCCGAGCGGTATTCGAATCCCATTGATTTTTTTGGGAATCGAACTTCACTTCACTTCTTGTACTTGAGTACTCCCATTACTAAAATTGATGTTTAGTATAGCTTTTTAGCCGCCTTGTCAATACACAGGAATCTCGCTACACCAAAAATTGCAGCGCTGCGAGTCAATAAAAAGGCCAGATAAATATGACCGACGCCGGATTTGTGCCTCAAATGTACTATTCAGTCGTTAAACCATGAAACGCGCAGCCGAGTCGGTACATGTGTTGTTAATTGGCGCAAAACACACACAAAGCAAATCATTTTATTTAATTAAAAAATTAACCTAGATTTGTCTTTCCAAGGCCGCCGCCTTGACAGAAACCGCGCCGAACCCATAACGTGTGTCTTGTCACTGCTGCAGCAGCGTCGGCCGCCGCTTCGGCAGAAACCGCTACAAAAACGCCGTGTGTGTCATCGCCCTTACAGTTCGTTTTCTTTTTACGCTCCCGTACCAACTAAGAAAGTTCATAAATAGCTTAATTTTATTGCACCTGTGAACCTTTACCAAGGCACATGAAACTTTTAACAATTAATATAGGGTTTCCATACGTCCCGGTTTACCGGGACATATAACCAGTTTCAATGGCTTTGTCCCGATGTCTGTTGCGATCAGCTATTTAACTTTATATATTTGTTTTACTATCGAGAGACTTCACTCACTTCGAGGAAGAACGCAACATAAAAAATTAAAAATCCGATAGCCCATTTTTGATTTCAATACACAAACAAATCGGCTGCATTTCGTTTAATTTTTATCCTTTACCAAACATTAAAAACACAATTTTAAAAGTTAAAACATCATTTGTTGAAAAAATGGCGAACGCGCTTTGTAACTTTTGGTCCTGTGTCACGTTATAAACCGTTCCGGTCTAAGCCGAAAGATGTATGCTTACCCAAAACTAATAGGTACGCCTTTAGTGGAGGCGAAACGAATCACCTCCTTCCTTTACTACCTCTCTAAAATTAACGCTCCTATATTCTCTTATTGGCAGACAATACAAAAGAAAATTACAATTAGCACGAAATCATCTCCAAATTATTTAACCTATGTAACATTTTCTCAGTGTATCATGATTTTATCTAGTATCACGTCGGCAGGAAATAAATAAAGCTATAGATAGGCAACTTCTAACACATTTTAACAAAATTTACCTGAAACACGTTTCGCGCGCTGCAGGATAACGGGCTTATTACGCGATATTTAAGTCTCAATTTTTGGTATAGTAAACACAAGACATAGAAGCTCTAAGGTATAGAGCGATTTTTTTGAAAAAAAAATTATTCGCGACGGTATTAACCCTGGAAAATGCCTAAAAATACGTACTTTCAGTGAGCATTTTTTCATATATTTTCTTATTTTTTTGCAAAAAGGGCTCTATACCTTAGAAATAGAAACATTCCTTTACTAAAATATGATTCGTCCCGACAGTCATTTCAAATAGGCTTTCCAGAATCCTGCAGTAGCGAAACAGTGTTAATCATCCTATAATTTTGCCCATTGTAGAGCCTTAACATAGAATTTAATAGTTACCTAGGTTTTATAATAGGATATTTGGGATACTTGTTGTAAGAAATAATTCTCTGAGATGCGTTGTTACCATTGTTTAAAAGAAAAACTTGATGTGTATTGTGTACAGAATATGATTAGATTGCAGTATTTTAGTTTTAACAAATTATTATATGCAATATATTAATTAGCAGTTAAAAATATCGGCGACTACATGTAGAGTAAAATTTTTCTTAAAACAACGCGTTTCGATAAAAGACAACGACATTTGACATAAACAGCTGATCTGGTTTCGTCGGTAAAGTTCCCAGATCAGCAGTGGGCCGTAGTAAGCTCAGGCTTCAGATCATATTATTTTTTTCCTTTAGTCTTATATTTTCACATACCTAGGGGAAGGTCGCCCTTGATGGCATACTTCCCATGATGGCATACTTCCCATGATCGCATACCACAGGTATCTCTGGAATAAACCGGGTTTGCGTCATCCCGCATAGTTAGACGGGCGCGCGTATTGACCATTCAGTGGTTCAGTTGTGAGTCGAATTTCAGTCGTGACGGACGTTTTTATGTAAAGTTAATTAATAGAACAGAAATTGCAAAGTGGCAAAGTAATATTAGCCACTTTTTAAACCAAAAATTTACTATGGTAGGTGCATTAAATTAGAATGCACGATTTTTTTCCGATAACTATAGGATATATATGTTACATTGCTATGATTATTTTAAATCTAAGTTGTGATCTTAATTTTTTATAATTTATATACTAGAAGTGTGACATATTCCTGAGATGGCATATCCATTGGTTTCCTATGATGGCATACCTATAAATACATATAAATAGGTATGCCATCATATGCGTCATATTCAAAACGGCGCTACTTTTACTTTTCTTTGTGTCTATGTCCCTAAACACTACTTATATGCTTTGGCTTTGTAAAGTTTTTGAATATATCTTTAGATTGCACTTTCCTGATAATGTTTTAATTTTTTTTAAAGTTTTAAACATGTTCCCTAGAATGTAATATATTATTTTAAGTCTTCTTAAACAGTTTTATGTGCTTGAATTTTTTAACAATAAAAATGTGCAAACTGTACCTAACAAAAATATTTCTTTTACATATATTGATTTTACATACTAAAAAAAAATAAGATTTGCCCCTAACAAGCTCAGCTTCAGGGGATTGAAGAATAAGTTTATCGAAGACAACATAAACATATTTATTATATTATTAAATTTTAAATAAACTTATTATTATTATTATTACATGTATGCGTCCTTCAGATTTTTGCATTTTACTGGAGTATGCCATCATAGGCAACACAGTTGCCTATGATGGCATACTTGGTGGTTTTTTCTTTTTTGGTGGTTTTTAACATGGTTAAATGGGTTAAAACCTTTGAACTAAAAAATATATTAGGTGGTAAAAAAAAGGTGCCATCATTGGCGACCTTCCCCTACTTATTTTGGTAGGTACGGGTCTGTCAATATTTTATTTCATAAATAATAAAATTACTATCTACGCTATATCTTTACAAAATATTAAGACTCCCTTACAAAATTTAACACATGGCGAAGGTAAAAGAACTTAGTTCGGTTCTGTTTCTGTAGTCAACCGCTTAACGTAAAATATACCAGACTCCAACAGGGTGCGCCATTAATGACAGGTAATGCGGCGAGTTCTTAGATTAATTCAACTATAGGAGAGGTACCGCTATAATTCTTAACTAACATTCTTAACAAATTATGTCACTTAGCTTAGCTTCTTATATGATATGTCTTAATTTTAACAGTCATGGCCAAAAAAAGTTTACGTTTCCATAATCAATATGCATCAAAGAGTAGGTAACTTTTATAGGGTACAACCAAACGTTAGTGCGCGCGCTATTCTACTATAGTGATCTCTCGCAACAACTAGTACCTACGCCGCAGGCCGAAAACTCTTACTTTACATGCTTGATACATAAATAATTTTTTCTGGTGAATCTAAAGTAGGTTTCACCAATCCCCATAACAAATTAACGCACTGAATATAAATAAAAATAATTTTTTTAAATTTTATTCACATATTTTTGTTTTTCCAGTATTTTTGCATAATGAGTAATATTTTAATCGAAATGAGGCCTTTTATTAATTCAGATTGGTTATCACTGCTTGACTGTTTTACGATGTTATAAGTTGATCTGGTCATTGAACGGTCATTTGTAAGATTTATTAAAATAGCACACATCCTTAATCAGTAGCACTTTAGGGAAAAACGATTATTCAAATTAAGACATGTTCCAAAAAAAACGTTTATACTTAATATTAATAGTTGTATTAATGCAAAGTATTAGTTTGTATGTTTTTCTAACTAACATAAAAAAGGAATTATAAAATGGCAATATATCACAAATTTTTCGCCGTTTAATTGGATTCGGTATAGGCGTATAGGCAGAGGCTTGTGTCCGAGAAAACAAAACAACAATAATTTTAAACTTAATACCTCATACCTCATCAGAAGAATGTTTAAATTTTACTTATTAATATATCATCAATCAGCCCTTTGCATCCACTGCTGGATATAGGCTTCCCCCATTTCTGCACACTGTCCTCTATTTTGAGCGCTCTGCACCCAGTTTGTGGTTATTCTTTTAATATCGTCCGTCCATCGCGTGGGAGGTCTTCCCCTGTTTCTCTTGTCAGCCCTTGGTCTCCACTCGAGCAGCCTTTTTGTCCATCGTTCATCTGTCATGCGGGTCACATGTCCAGCCCAGTTCCACTTGAGCTTTGCCACCTGGTAGATAACATCCGTGACTCCTGTTCTCGCTCGTAAGTCTTCATTTCTAACGTGGTCACGAAGTGACACACCGAGCATCGATCTTTCCATCTTGCGTTGTGTTATTCTAAGCTTCTTAGCAGATGTGACTGTCAGAGTTAAAGTTTCGGCGCCGTAGGTCATAACCGGTATAATGCACTGATTAAAAACCTTTCGCTTCAGACAAATTGGGAGATTACTCCTAAACACGTCCCCAAGTTTACCATACGCAGCCCAAGAGAGCGTAATTCTTCTTTTTAATTCGCATGTTTGATTGTCTCTCGAGATTCTCAATTCATGACCAAGATATGTGTACTTATCCACCATCTTTACCTCACCCTCACAGTCTCCAATAGTAATATTTCCGCTAGGGACCAGGTTCGTCATAAATTTTGGTTTTGATATATTAATTCTTAGCCCTACCTGAGCACACACTTCCTGAAGATCTTCCAGCATTTTCCTGATCTCTTGTAGGTTGTCAGACAACATCCCCGAAGCGCAGATCTGTTAGGTTTAAGCTATCTATATTCAGACCCTTTCCGCTCCATTCAAGCATTCCGAAGGCGTATTGCAGAACGGTGATAAACAGTTTGGGTGACATAGTATCACCCTGTCGTACTCCTCTACCGATTTTTATGGGGTTGGTGTTTTCGTGCAGTTTAACCATCATGGTAGCATTTTTATATATGTTATATATTAGTTTGGTGTAACGATAGTCGACACGACATTTTTGTATATAATATATAAGCATGCGTAATTGTGTATGCTTCCTAAAAGTGCCATTGGATGCTACATCGGGTGTACCACAGGGGTCCATTTTGGGTCATTTAATGTTTATAATATTTATTAATGATTGGTTATTAATCTTGACAGCGATGGTCTTCTTTATGCCGATGACAAGAAAATCTATGCTTGTATTCGTAACCTGGCAGACTGTGAAAAACTTCAATTGTTCATTGGCATGATATATAGATGGTGTGTTCAAAATAAATTGCCGTTAAATATCAGTAAGTGTATCACAATGACCTTTTCATTAAAACGACATACCCCCTTGTGTATGATTACAAAATTAATAACAGAGCTGAGACTTTTCGCGATTTGGGTGTATTATTTGACAGTAAACTATCTTTTGTTCTCCACATAAATGACCTTGTTGCGGCCTGTCTTAGATCCCTAGGTTTTATAATAAGACATTCTCGTGATTTTTTAAATTGTCATACACTAAATACACTTATGCATTTGTAAGATCTAAATTGGAGTACGCCTCGGTTGTATGGTCTCCATATTATCAAGTGCACCTTAATCGCTTTGAAAGGGTCCAACGACGTTTTCTAAAATATCTAAGTTTTAAAATTGATGGTCAGTATCCTGAAATCGGTATTCTAGAAGAAGCTCTATTGCAAAGGCACTCGTTTTGTTCCTTAGAATTATATTATCTTGCATAATGGAGTTGAATGCAGTGATATATTAGAAAACCTGAAATTCCTCGTCCCTAGAACACGTTATTCCCACACTTTTTATGTACTAACCGCGCGTACCAATATCTGTAAATACTCCCCTATTTATCGAATGTGCAACACACACAATCTGCACCAAAATAGATTTGACATTTTCAGCTGTGGTTTATCAAGTATAAATCTAAATTATTGTCTTTTTAATCATAGTTATTCCGTTTCAATATCATAATTTAAGTCTAAATTTCTTGTTATCACATAATTTTTTGAATTGTTATAATATTACCTACTTTATTTTAAATAGCCTATATAGGTATCCATTTGTTAATTGGTTCATTGTAACTGTGAAATGGTGTAAAATAAATAAAAAAGGCAAATTTATTATGCCAGGATTTTAAAAATTTGTACAATTTCGTTACAAAATAAGAACAATTTTTTGGACAAAAACGTGTTCTAAGATACAAATTAAAGGAATAAATAATATAAACATAATAATAAACTAAAAATGACGAGCCGATAACTGGGCCTTGGGGAACCTCCTACTTAACTGGTTCTTGACCCATAAGAGAAAGTTGGATGTATTTATAGGACCCAAATTTCTTTTCAATAAATTCGGTATCGAAACGTTGATAGACAATTATTTGCAACTGATGACAATGACTCGCGTCTGTATAGTTACATTATATTTGTTTATCAAGGTGCCTATTATTGCTAAAAATCAATAAGAATACTTGATAGTTGCAAAAACCGTAAATAAATTTAAAACTATTAATTCTAGTTAGGTATAGGGTCACCTTACGCGGACAGATAGGACATGTTCTCGTCTAATCTATTGAAAAAATCAGTAAACTAGCATCATATTTAAACAAAATTACGTTTTTTCAAATCTTTTGATAAAAATTAAAAATTGTTACTTTTCCACTTCCTGTATATAAAATTTTATCTTTCGACATTTCATTATGGTGGGATTACCGACGCCATTTTCTATCGTCAATTCGATTTGCCTAACTATTCGCATGTACACTGCAGTGCTGTGTTGACCAGAGTAGTTATTTTTATGTCTTTGGCAGACGAAGAAGAAAGACAGACATATTCTAGAGCTGGTAGAGCAAGGCAGATGTTAGTCAGCCGGTCATAGTTTTGTTTACTTTCGTATTTTGTGCAATTACGTTACGACCCCTTAAAACAAACACATATTCTCTAGAATTCTTAGGAGCGATGACATCTAGATAGACTAACAAATATCGTGTAACCAGTAAAAATTGTTGTTTTTACTTCAGTTCTGAAAATCGACGTGATTACTTTGAAGGATTTTAAGGTAAATTGTGGTAATTTTAGTTGTTTCAAAAAACTGCTTTTTTTAAAGTTTCTGTGCATTTATTAAAAAAAAAACACCGGCACAATATTCATCAATGCCTCCCTGAACAGCCCTTCCAAAATTCGATACTATTTTTTTTTAATAATTGCAAGGTTCCGGAAGTTACCCCTTCATTCAAGCCATTTATATTTCTTTTATACATGATTGATCTTGAGAACTGTGCCCTTATCGAGCATAATAATACCTAAACCTCATTATCTAAATTTGCAGGATTCATTACTTTCCGAAATATTTTAATGGACATCCCCTTAGCTGCTATATTATAACATGAATAAATCCCAAAGTTTTTATTCTACCGCATCTCTGTCAGCACGTAAAACCAGGCAAAGGTCATTGAACTTTCTGTCGCTAAAACTCTCAGACCAAGTGCTTGGTCTGAGCTAAAACTATACGCGAAAATTATTCTATTATTTGCTAGTCCCCCACCCCCATTTTTTTGTATCTGTGCCAATAAAAAAATATTGTCTTGCAAGTAGACTGAGTTTTATTTTTCTGGACCCAAAAATCCGTTAGAAATGATTTATTAATTTTAGGAAAAACATATTCGATGTAACACCATTAGAATTTATGTCTAATGGAGAAACATTCATTAGAAATTTATAAATATTAATGTAAGCACGGACATAATATTTAAAACCAATTTATAAACTTATTTATCTTTTAATATTATTTACAACATGTGACCTTGCCTGAGGGAAAAAAGGCTTTCAGAGAAAATTAAAATTTGCAACCGGAGACATTTTAAAATTCGATAACTGTGTAAATGTGTATTTTTATTGTAGAGAGAAAAAGAGTCTAGGACTGCAAGTTCTCTCCCTGAAACGGTGGGTGGTCCTTATAGCTGTGAAGCATGCACACATGTACCTTTTCTGAAGCACAAACACGTACACTGCACCAAATCAGATACCTACACAAACACTATCACAGTAAGTCGCTAACAACATACACTTCTAACAGCTTACTATTGCTTCAGATCAGCACTGCAAGTACTCTCCCTGAAATAGTGGGGTCCTCATAGCTGTGAAGCATGCACACATGTACCTTTTCTGAAGCACAAACACGTACACTGCACCAAATCAGATACCTACACAAACACTATCACAGTAAGTCGCTAACAACATACACTTCTAACAGCTTACTATTGCTTCAGATCAGCACTGCAAGTACTCTCCCTGAAATAGTGGGGTCCTCATAGCTGTGAAGCATGCACACATGTACCTTTTCTGAAGCACAAACACGTACACTGCACCAAATCAGACACCTACACAAACACTATCACAGTAAGTCGCTAACAACAAACATTTCTAACAGCTTACTATTGCTTCAGATCAGCACTGCAAGTACTCTCCCTGAAATAGTGGGGTCCTCATAGCTGTGAAGCATGTGCACATATACCTATTCTGAAGCACAAACACCTGCACTGAACCAAATCAGGCACCTACACAAACACTATCACAGTAAGTCGCTAACAACAAACACGCTTCTAACAGCTTACTATTGCTTCAGATCAGCACTGCAAGTACTCTCCCTGAAATAGCGGGGTCCTCATTGCCGTGAAGCATGGGCACGTGTTACCTCTTCTGAAGCACAAACACGTACACTGCACCAAAAGCCTTACACCTACACAAACACCTTCACAGTAAGCTGTAAATAAATAAATAAACAAGTAATACGACAAAACCGAAACCTAGGAACACCGGTACCTAGGCATAGGTGAAGTACTAAACAAAGCACGCACTAGGTGTGCAGAGCGGAAATACTAACTAAGCGAGTGGTCTGAAGGTTTATACGCCTATGGCGCGGAAAACGCAGGAATACGGGGAGTTTAGTCGGTAGGCATCCTCATTAGGGTTGAATCCGACACTAGTCTGCCTGACAGGGTGCCAATCTTTAGAAGATTCTCCTCGAAAAAAAAGTCTAGAATTACAAATGTCCTAAGTCACGAAAAGTGGCAAAAATTCATAGGTATTTTTTAAAAATTTTTATTTTTCTTAATCGGCTAACTACTTTTCAGTCGATTTACATGTCATAAAGTCGTATTTTATAGCAATTGGCTCCACGGGTCTCAAAAATTTGTTATATTTATTAAATAATAGTTTTGCTTTTAAATCAAAAATGCGCCTGTGATATAAAGCACTTTATAGCAAAGTTAACCGTGCTTGTTTCTTATTTTCATAGGTGGTGGTAGAAGAAGTTATAGAGCAACAAAGCCGATAAGTCCTGAAAGCCTGCGAAAGCTGTATTTGTCCCTTCCAAACGTGTAGTACACAATATTTCCCTATTTTTAGAAAAAAAAATGTTATTGTCGAACATATTCATAACACCAGCTTAAGAGACATACGATACATAATATGGAAACATTTCACCATTGGCTTTTACCCACCTTTGCTTTATAATAAAATTATAATTTTAGATACTTACATATCGAGTGGTTTGTAACTTTAAAGTTAATTTTACTTGGAAAAGATTGGCTGGGGCATGGAAGGGGAGGGGACTGGTTGTACCCCTGAAACCCGGTCTAACATGGAATTATATATTTATTATGTAAAACGTTATAGACTGGAAAAGAGTATTACCTTATATAGGATACCCTGTATAAAAAAAAACCATCGACGTTATTTAGAAACAAGTCAATTAATTTACACATTTAATTTACTACTGTTTAAAAAATTATTCAATTGTCATTAGTAACACGTATAAAAGAAATTAATATTTAAATTTGTCCAAATTCCACAAAAGTACGTTTTCCAATATGTGTAGAATAACCGCACTGAATTATTTAATATTTAGGAAACAGTTACGCCGAAGCAATTATAAATAAGAAGGTAAATCACGACTTCTAATTTAATTAGGAATTTCGGAATAAATTTTACAGGCCTGGATTAAGCTTATAATTATTGTCTTGTTGTAGTTTTATAGAAATCTGCAAAATAAGTATGCCAAAGTTTTTCCAGTCCTAACAAGGAGGTCGACAGAACTAGACTCCAGACTGACTATGACGGGTGATGTTCGTCCCGTATGCTCTTAGTTGAAAGTCGCTATTTTAGCTAGCAAAATATTCACGTTTACCCCCTATAATACTAGATTTTATAGACATAGACATAGACATATTTATTTGACCACGGTTTTGTAAATTACAAATTGTAAAAAGTCATATAAAATATAAAGCATTCCTGGACGCATGTATTTAACTAAATTGAAATATATATTAAAATATAATGAAATGCCGAAATGGTTTGAAAGCTATCTACATAATCGAACTCACATTGTTACGGTTCATAACTTCACTTTGAAAATGATTGAGGTTACTTCAGAGGTGCCCCAGGATTATCATGTGGGTCCCTTACTTTTTAACCTATTTATTAATGATATTCATAAATGTTTTAAATTTTCCCACTATCTTTTATTTTCCGATGACCTCAAATTGTTTTCTCGCATCAGCTCTTCCCAAGATTATGAATTATTGCATTTGGATTTGATCAACCTCATGAACTGGTGTAAATTGAATGGAATGGAACTTAATGCTTCAAAGTGTCACTGGATGCTGTTCTCTAGGTCTCGCACTCCACCTATATACCAATATGTTATTGGACAGGATGCACTGAAGCTTGTGGATAGTGTGGTTGATATGGGGATAGTATTAGATCGATCTCTTGGTTTCGTGCCACATATTACAAGTATTAAGAGGAAGGCATTAAAAATGTTAGGGTTTATAAAGAGATCTTCGAGAGATTTTATGAGTTCACGATCCTTAAAGTCTCTGTATTGTTCTTTGGTGAGACCCAATCTGGAGTATGCATCCTCAGTATGGAGTCCATTTTATGCAACACATGTAAATAGTTTGGAAACTGTCCAGCACAAGTTTCTTAGATATTCAGCATTTAGAGTCCCAGATGGTTATGCAATGTCTTATCCTGAACTTAGTGGCGGACTGGCACAGTAGAACTAGGTCGGCTACACACACCTTGGGGGCCCGGCAATACGGCCTATATCTTTTCTAATGCAAAAAAATAACGCATTCTGCATCATAAAAAATTGTAAAAACTTAATATTAGTTAAAGCTCGGATTAAAGGTAGATAGAAGTGTTGCCTAGCCTATAATATAAATCCAAATAAGGAAAGAAACCAACATTTATCTTTTATTCATATTAACAGGGTAATGGTAATAATAAAATAATAAATAAGTTTTAAAATCAGATTTATTTCTATAATCTAAAGATAACAAGGCTTGTAACAAAATAACGAGTTCCGACTTCAACATACAACCGAATACCGAATTGAGAACCTTTTCCTTTTTTTTTGACGACGGTTAACAAGTAAAATCTATTGAGAAAAACGTTAAACAATCAAATATTTTTGCAGTTCCTTTAAACTCATTGCAAATTCTTCCAGGATTTCTTCTGTCGTTGGAATCATATCACGCTCAGTACTTATTATTATTAGGGGTTCTAATAGTTCTTGAGACAATGATGCTCGTAATATGTTTTTAATAATTTTCAGTTTAGAAAAAATGCGCTCGCATTGCACTTGGGTACACGCTAATGTCAGAATATATTTTAGATCATATATAATTTTGTATAAGCACTTGTATGTAAATTGTGTATGAACAACATTCTCAGTACGCAAGCAAGGCATTTTTTACATTGTAAATTCTTTTTAGGGTTGGATGAATGCTTTTCTGGAAAATCACTGCTCTCTACGTGTTCGTCTTCTGATTGTTCTGACTCGCATAAGTCTAGATCTTCTCCGTCAACAGTTAAAAATTCACCATCCAAAGACGTAGCAAGCGAATTAAAACAAGATACAAAACTTAGCAACTCTTCTTTTATGTAGGAGGGATCATTTCCTGCTTTTGTACAAAATGTATTAAATAACAGCTCATTTTCGCCTTCGAAACTTAAAATTCCATTCTTTATTTCATCGAATCGGTTGGGATCAAAAAATGCTAGACTTCGAAATATGTTTTGATTTTAAAAAAATCTACTTTCCATTACAGATGCTAATTTGTCAAAGGTTGGACGAAAAACAGTGACTCGGAATTTCTTTATGGGATCAAGCGTAGAAAGTTCATCGTCTGCTAGTTCAGCGGGCATTTTCTTTTTCTTACGCTTATTATTTTTTTCTGGGAGTGACGTTTCCACGTTTATGTTTGGCAAATGAGTGTTAGGGCCCGTAAGGACTAGGGCCCGGTCGGCATTTGCCAACCTGCCGACCTAGCCAGTCCGCCACTGCCTGAACTTGAGTCTGTTTTGGGGCTGGTTTCACTTAAGAGGCATGATTTGAAATTATTATACAATATCTTAAACCATGTTTACCATTGTCCGGAACTGTTGGTGAAGATTCCACTTTTTGTTCCACCCAGAACCACACGTTCCAATTTTACTATCTATCAGCCATTTAATCGCACAAATTATGCTTCAAACTCTTTTCTGCAGAGGTCTATCAGGTTGGCTAACTATTATTCTAACGATTTGGACATTTTTTCATCTGCTTCAAGTTTTTATAGGAACCTGCGTCTGGTTACCTGATATTAAGTTGCTCCCTGCTGATTTTTTTTCTTTAGTTTGTATTTACGCTTATCTTTTTCTACACTGTGATATTTTTTTATTGATGTTAATACTATTGTTAATTTTGAGTTTGTTAATTTTATTGTATTTACTTATGTTAAAATATGCATTATTTGCCAATTATTGTAATTTTAAAAAATGGGCTAAGCTCGTTATAATAAATAAATAAATAAATAAATAATTATTGTATAAGAACATAGCATAGACAAATGTTATAAACAAACAGTAATAACAAAAATTTTTAATATTTCTCACACTACAACAGAAAAAAATTATTGTCAAAACAACCCATCCGTTGTGGCTGTGTCCATATACTCCCGAACTGAATAAAAACAGTGACGGCGAAGAGATTTTTTTAATCATAGATTTGAATTTTAAATAACTAAGCAGCTTTACATTTTCAGGCAGTGCATTATAGAAGGAGATATTAATAGAATTATCCTTGGCCTTCTTGTAGCAAATTTTTTTAGGTCTGATTAAGTCAGAACCTCTAGTTGAGTAGTTATGAAAATTGGAATTTAAGGAAATTGTTAAAACAGTTGATAGAATATAGACAGAGAAGGTAGAGGCATAATTCCAAACCTCTTAAAAAGGGGCTGACAGTGGTCAAAGTAACCAGCATCGGCAATCACACAAACAGCTTTTTTCTGCTGTCTAAAAGCTTTAATGGCCGCTGAAGAATTGCCCCACAATATGACACCACAACTCAAGTGAGAATGAAACAGTGCGAAATAAACAGTTAAAAGGGTAGATGGATTAACTGAACTTTTTAATCTCCGCAGGACAAAGGTAGAGGAGACTATTAACATGTTCAGACCAGTTTATTCGATCGTCTAGTGCGATTCCCAGTAATTTTTGCCGATTTACCACACGTAACAGTATTATTGGTAGAAAAAATAATACGCTGTGTTTTTTCGAGATTAAGCTGTAGGTCATAGTTTGTAAACCAGTCGTGGGCTTTAGATTCTAAAGATGACATGCTCCGTGATATGCTCATAATGTCCTCATCGTAGGTAATAAATGAAGTGTCGTCCGCAAAACAAGTTCATTTATTTGGGGCTAAGTAATGGCACAAATCATTAATATATAGCATAAATAAACGCGGACCGAGGACGGAACCCTGCGGTACGCCGCTCTCAACAGGCCTAAAAGATGACCTTGATTCCCCGAGCTGGACACATTGGTATCTGGATTAATATAGAGAAACCTTTCAAAAACGAATTTGAGATTTAAAAGGAATATATTGTATACCAGTTATTTTTTTAATTCCAATTTTACGCTAATATGCATAATAAGTACCAAAAAAATGCTTACATTCAAGCTATCACTCCCAAGGACTATTTACGAATCGAGCAGCGTTAGCGACTAATTTATTAATTTGAGATTTTTAATGAACAACTTTATTTGTCAAGAACACTAAAATTAGTAATAGTACAATTTAATAAACTGAATTGGTCGTGAACTATCATTAATTTTGGAAGAGTTTTCAATACAAATAATTGGAATTTCGGTTGCTGTAAAGGAAGAAGATGCTTCATTACTATACATCTGTTTAGCAATAGTATTTGCTGTAGTTTTCTTGTTTCTCATAGACTGATCAATGTATTCTTTAGCTACCTATGTAGATCTAGCCCCCATGATGCTTTAATCCAGTTATATCGCCTCCTCCATAAATTAATATACCCTGAAGCAAATCAGAATATGAGTTTTTAAATAGATCAGATTAAATATGTATATTTACCTTATGCAAAAAAAAATTTCATTCAGGAGCTTTGTCAATAAATTTCCTAATTTGTTCCGGGATCAGAGTGCAAGACTTCTTTGCTTGATATCCTTCAGATTTTCTTTTTAAAAACGCTTGTAGTTTGCCATATTTTGCAGTCATGGTTTAGTCTCAACATAGATTTATTTATTGAATAGAATGACCATAATCAAGATGGCTTGCACTTTACACTTGATTCAGAAGATTTAGGCCAGTAGAATATTTTCGGAAAATGAGTTTGCTTATTTTAAAAGACGTCATTCGTTGAAAGTTAATACGTTTACGATTTCGATGTTTCCGGTATAAGGATAGATGCTGTTGCTGCAGCTAGTTGTACAATTTCTGGAAGTGTACAAGTTAAAGACAAATTTCCATCCATTTCAATACTCTCTCTATATTAATACACAAGCACTACCCGTTTGACACTGGCACTGTTCACTTTGTGTTCGCATGGTATTATTTAATTTCAGAAATTTTATGATTGGAGTGCACGAGGCAGCGCATCTTTTAGTGATTTTTTACTGCGTATCCATGTATTCAAAAGGCCCTACTTTTTAACATATTTTGTTTTGAAAAAAATAATATAATAGCAGTGGCGGATCCAGAAATTAATCTTGGGGGGGGGCTACGCCAAAATTTCGGTTTTGTCCACTATTCTAATACTATCCTAGGGGGATCCGGACCCGATGACCCCCCCGTGGATCCGCCACTGTATAATAGCATCGATTGACATCACATATCATTATCGTCACGAATTGTCGCAACATGTTAAATTAAATATTATTTTTCTCGGTAGGTAGGTGATTTTTTTTGTATAAGTCATGAGGCCCCAAATTTCTGTATCCATTTCATGTTTACTGGATATCCAAATGAAAGGCCCGCGTAGCCAAATGGATACACAAGAGTACGTTAAAAGATGCCTTGGCACGAGGAAATAAGGACTATTAATAGATATACAGTGTGTGTATAAAGTCTGAAAACGGCTTAATAACATCACAATTTACTGGCCGATTTAAACCAAATTTGGTACAGTTGTGTAAGAGGATCTAACGCACCGAATGACGATATTGGCGTTGTTGCCAGCTTTTTAGTTTGTCTGGAATTCGAACGAATTTTATATTTTTAAATATAACACCCAGTATATTTTTACATTTTTAAATTCCACATAAAATTGTAATTATTTTTTATGAAATGCATTATTAGTCTATACTTCATAGTTTCCGAGATATTGACTCTCGAAAAGTGACATTTTTGAACTTTGACAGCTTATAACTTTCTAACAGTACGTCTTAGAGCAAAACGGCTTACATGTCCCTATCTTCAATTTTTATTATCTTCCCAAAAAAATAAACTTCCGGTTAAACCGGATGTAACTCGAAAGCAGGAAATATAGTTGTTCCGTTTTAACTGGAAGTTGATTTTTTTGGGAAGATAATAAAAATTGAAGAAAGGGACATGTAAGCCGTTTTGCTCTAAGACGTACTGTTAGAAAGTTATAAGCTGTCAAAGTTCAAAAATGTTACTTTTCGAGAGTCAATATCTCGGAAACTATGAAGTATAGGCTAATAATGCATTTAATAAAAAATAATTATAATTTTATGTGGAATTTAAAAATGTAAAAATATACTGGGTGTTATATTTAAAAATATAAAATTCGTTCGAATTCCAGACAAACTAAAAAGCTGGCAACAACGCCAATATCGCAGTGTTGCCAATCGGAGCACTTTAGTGCGATTTTCGCACCTTTTAACACGAGGGAGCACCTTTTTCGCACCCTACACAAAATCGCACTTTTTCCAGTAAACGCCATCGCAATCAGATATTTATTTGATTTTCTTTAGAAAAAGACGCACTTATTGCCCGATGCGGCCGATGGAGCATTTGAACTTTGAACCTGAACTCGCCCTAGAGTGAAGAACAACTTTGGCAACACTGGACGTCCACTCTGGCATTTGCTTTTTGTTTTCTGTGCTTTGCTTTGGCTTTTCTTCTGTGCTCTGTGCTCTAATCTTCGTAAACAAAATTCTAATGTGCCACAAAAAGATGTTGAAGGTTTTTTAAAATCAATTTTGTCTTTTTATATTGAATTAGTAACGCAAATTAAAGATAGATTTTCATTTAAAGATCCCATTTTTAAAATAATTGAAATAATAAATCCAAAAGTCGCTCAAAAATTTGAAAATACTTCACTATTACATATCGTTGAAAGGTTTCCAATATTAAAAGAACATGTGAATGTTCAGGAACTCGATAACGAGTGGCGTCGTCATGCCCTTTTAAATTATAATGATTTAAAGCTGGATATGGAAGATGCGGAAAAATATTGGTCAGAACTATTCACTCTAAAAAATGATGCGGATATACTACTTTTTCCAAACTTAAAAAAACTGTTTTCTTTACTATTGGTTTTGCCATATTCAAATGCTAGCGTCGAGCGAATTTTCAGCGACCTTTTCAATATAAAGACAGACAAAAGAAATTTACTAAAAACAACTAATATTAAAGCGATTTTAGCCACCAAAGAAGGAGTTGTGCAAAATGGTGGTTGTGTCAAGTTTCAACCCACTAAAAATATGTTACACTGTAAAATATGGCAGGAGAATTAAAATGTGCATTAAACATAAGTCATAAGTTTGTATTTTTGTATTTGTAGTTTCTAAGAAAATTATTTATTTTTAGTTGTTGTGAAATGTCTGTGTATTTATAGTAATAAAAAAATGTTTTAAAATAATAACCAAAAAGATGTGGTCAAAGTATATTTGCCTTAAACGACCCTGTCCCTAAATCAATTCGAAAGTGCCTAAGGGCCTTTTGACACGGGACACGGTGCTATTTCTGCCAGCAGAAATGCCTGTAGACCTGCGCAGTACGCAGTGCGCAGGCGCCAAACATTAATAAATAATCGTTTACTGCGCAGATCTACAGGCATTTCTGCTGGCAGAAATAGCACCGTGTCAAAACGCCTTAATATCACCAAAAAATAAAACGAAGAACAAAATATAAACAAATTCTTTGATGCTCTAAAAATCGCACCTTTACACTCGAAATCGCACCTTTTTGCATGGCACGGAGCGTAATTTCATTTTAGTTGGTTGGCAACACTGCAATATCGTCATTCGGTGCGTTAGATCCTCTTACACAACTGTACCAAATTTGGTTTAAATCGACCAGTAAATTGTGATGTTATTAAGCCGTTTCTAGACTTTATAGTCATTGTAAGGGAATAATATAATATGGCATTGTAATCCAAAAACCCCAAGTATAATACTTAACTACTAACTACTAAGTATAACACTAGTTGTAGATAAACGTATTTTTACAATATCTATATTAAATACAAACATTTAGAAATTATACAGGGTGTCCGGAAATGATGAGCAAAAAGTTAAGGGGATTCTAGACCAAAAATAGATGTTATCTCTTCCTATAGCATTTTTTCGAAAATTGATTATTAACAGGGAGTTAAAGTTAAATTTTATTTGCAGTTTTTTTTGCAATACCTTTTGCCACGCTCATAATATTTTGACGAAATTTCGTATAAGGGGCTTTTTTGGAATGAGGAATACAAATTTACCCACCGTTTTTTCGCATTTTGTAGAGGGCGCCACATAGGAGCCTATACTTTAATTTGAATGGTCCCAACTTTCTTGTCCTACACTGTAAGCGAGTTTTGACTAATATTTTTATTCTCCTAACCTTTGTTTCGATAAATCTAACCGTTCTCCAGGAAAACGCTAAAAGAACATTGCTTGCATGTGATGAATACGAAATCATTTTAATTTATTTTCACCCTTAAACAGCAAAGGAAGTTCGTCGGAACTTTTTAAGAAGAATAGTTAATGTATGCATTAAGAGGAAGGACGTCACTTTGAACCTTTAGCTTTGATTTGAATGTTTAATATATTGTTCTAGTAACTTACATATTTTAAAACTGCATATAAAATTTAACTTTAACACCCTGTAACTGCGTTAATAATACATTTTCGAAAAAATGTTATAGGAAGAGATAGCATTTATTTTCTGTCTAGAATTATCCCCTAAATTTTTTGCTTATCATTTCCGGACACCCTGTATATATAAAGTAAAAAGAACTGGTTAAATTAAAAACAAAATGTGTGTACTCGTGTTGATTGTATTCCATTACAACCTTTTTTAAGGGTTCCGAACCTCTTGGAAGGACACAGGATCTGAGGACCCCAAATCCAAGACATCCTTCTTAATACAGGACGATTCACAACCTCACGTTCTACCTATATTTGTCCTAGGTCTAGTTCTGCCCAATCATAGGACATTCCGGTCCTGAAGTCTTGGGCGTTCAATAATTTTATTTATATTGTTTGACGTCCTTCAAAGTTATTTACCTTTGCTCGGAGGACATTTGCATAGATTAGCATGTTAAATACACGTTAATAGGTAATATTAATGAAAATTAAAGAATAATGTATATTTTACCAATAATTAAACTTAAGTCTCCTACCGCTATTATAGCTGGGCACACTTTTCGATCCCACAGCAATATGCTTACTCCCCAAAAGCTTTTAAATCTTCTCGACAGGTGCGTGAATTAAATGAATAGTGAGCAAATGGAATATTATACTTGAGTGCATTTTTTATTAGGCCGTTTCAGGAATTTTGTGTTCAAAGACATTTGCCAAGCTTCGGGTAGATTTTTGTTTATCGAAATTAGTGGGGGGGTAATTACTACCCGCTATGCTTTCCTATCTACACCTTTGTAATAATGTAATGCAATGATCTGGTCAGGCGCGGATCCAGAACTTTGCTTTGGGGGGGTCATCATCATATAAACGAAGTTAAAAAGCGTCGCAAGCGAAAAAATGTTGCGACCACGCCCAAAGTTTGACAGGGAATGCGCTATAGGCGAGAAAATTTTCAATGATGAAGTTTACATTAAAAAGGATAATATATGCATGTAAATTAATGTTAAAGTGAATTCAAAAAAAGGAAAAATAAACCGCTAAAATTAGTATCTTTTTTCTTTCCTATAATATGTTTTTTCCCAATATTTTGAAAAATTGCCACGTTCGTTATCGACAATACAAAATATAATATACATATATAAATAGTCGTGTGTTTACTTTTAAAACCAAGTAAACATTTTGGTTAAACCCCATTTATGCCCCAATATTAAGAACAAAAAAATTCGACACTTGATAAAATAAAATAAAATATATACATAACATGGCATTGATTCTTAAATCACGAATTCTAATTTTCTTTGTTTGTTATTTTCAAATCTGTTTATAACTTCATCAACGTCGATGATTATATTTTTATGAATGTTCAACAAAGCCAAGCCAGTGAGGCGTTCCTCTACCATGCTTGCTCTAAGCCACGTTTTAACGCGACGTAGAGTCGAGAAGGACCTTTCCTTGTATTTGAAGAAGAATCTTAATATTGGGGAATAAATCAAAATCACAATTCTCAATTATATGGGGAAGTAATTCAGGTATTTTACATTTTAAATTTTACATTTTACATTTACACTTTAAATTCAATCAACAGAAAAAATATAACTAATTTATGTATGGTAATGTTGTCATGAATCTTCTAAAAAAGCTACAAAGGTAGTCAAAACAGTAAATCCATTAATTTTTTTTCTGTTTTGGGGGGGGGGGGGTCGTAACCCCCGCCCCCGTGGATCCGCGCTTGGATCTGGTACCTACAGATGGTACATGTCATTTATAAACGCTATTAAAATGTGTTGCCAGCATCGTTTGTAGGAGAGAGACGGTGAAGTGTTGGGTGGGACAGGGAGTAGCGATTACGGTGGATTTACCTTTGAATGTGACCTTGCTATACTATAGTTTAAACCTAACCTACAAATAACCCAACGTTCTATTTACTCAACTATGAAAGGTAACTTCAGTATTAATATTTTCCGAATTCTCGCATACTTAACCCTTGCGACTCATCTTAATTAGTCTCCGAAAATATTATAAAACCTTAAAAATACAGCAATTATATTACACAAAACCGATAAACTGAAGAAAACTTCAAACTGCTGTCAAAGAAACTAAGCGGGAAATAGGACTATTCAAGGGGCGGATTTACAAATTTGCCGCTAGTAGGCTATTCAATTTTTGCCGCCCCTATACCAGTGACGGCTCGTGAGTTGTCAAACAGGTGAAGTGTTAGGGAAAGAAAAAGCCTGATTTTTTACGACCACGCCCAAATTTGGTCAATAATTTTTAGTAAATATTTTAAAAATTTATGATTACCTACTTATTTTATTGAAAATGAAATTTCTTTCTGCAAAAAGCCAGTAAAGTTCCAACTACCTTTTTTTATTCCCATTAACAGACACGGCCAACAATAAAGTTTATTTAAAAAAATACTACCCGTCGACCACGAATAAAGATTGTACCATTTATTTCTGTAAGATAAAAAAAAATTTTTGGGCCAAATTTGCCGCCCCCTAAAATGTGCCGCCCTAGGCTCCAGCCTACTCAGCGTAATGGTAAATCCAGCACTGGACTATTCGATATACATCGATGCATCGAAAACATCGATATTTTCATATTAATAGTATAAGACAATCAAGGGCGGTCCTACGGGGGGGGGTACTGGGGGTAATTACCCCCCCCCCAGAGACCAGGTTGAGGACGCAAAAACTAAAAATAATATGTCCAAAAAACTATAAATATTTATTATTTTTAAATAAAAAACAAAACCAATAAATTTGAAAAAACATTTTTTATATAAAAATATCAACATCTTAATATTATAAGATATATTCTATTATAGTCCGTCGATAAGCCGATATAATATCGCGAAAATGCTGGTAAACCGAACCGAAGAATGTCCGGTTTTCTAATGACTTAATAAAAATGTTGAAAGCAGCGGCATCCAATGCAAAATATATTAAAAAACAATTGTAATTTTTTTTAGCTTTATTTTCATGTTCTGATTTCTTTATTATACATATACATTTAAGTTTTGTTTTATTTTAGTGTTTTGACTTATGTTACAATATTACTACTACATCTACTACATCAGTGGCGTATTTACGAGGGGGCTCAGGGCCCCCCCCCCCCCCGATATGTATAGTACAATTGTATAAACAAAGTTCATCTGTCACGGATAATGCCCTCGAAGCTTTTAAAACTAGTTTATTTTGTCGCCCTTTCAAATTTCTTTTAAATTAAAAGAGTGTTTTAAAGTCTGGCATATCGCCGCACATTAAGCTTTTTAGATTATTTTACCCAAAAAAGGGCGTGGCACCCAAAAAATTTTCGCCTGCGGTGCAAAAGAGCGCCTTCGGCGCAAATCCTTAAAAGTACCCCCCCCCCAGAAAGACGTTCCAGGACCGCCGTTGAAGACAATCCATTAAACTTACCATGGAAACAGAAAAACACTCCACTCTACCTTTTCTCAATGTTCTCGTCAAACGAAGTGCTGAAAACAAAAAAACTTCAGTGTACAGGAAACCCACTCACCCGGGGCAATACCTTAATCACGGATCAAATCATTTAAACTCCATAAAACAGGGTATAATTCAAATTCTTTATGACATATTGAAATTGTTACTTCTGTTCACGGGTTAAGAAAAGCTCATTTAACGTTCCTCATACTACTTTAACTATTATTGATGGCGTATTTGCCAAAACAAAAAAAAAACAGTCGTTTTTAAAATTCGTTTAAAAATAAGGTTTTGTGTAACTTGTACCATTGTGCAGGACAACCGCCAGCAAGGTATATAAAAACTCGTTTATATTAATAAGTATTTCATTTCCTCTTAGTAAAATATTACCAATTTATTAAGGAATGTACAATGTACATGTATAAATACAAAAGGGAATATTAACATACCTTTAAATAATAAGTAACTTAAAATAATTTGTGTGTACCTAGGTATTATTTATGCTAGTTATAATGCTTTATTCTTTAAAAGTTTTATAATAAAATACAGTTAAGCATAAATATATTGGGTATTGTCTGAACGTATATTTCAAGGAAATAGTACATATAAAAGCATTTAAAAAAAATCACATAAATGTAAGTCCTCAAAAAATGTCTTATAGGGAAGCTGTAAACAATTCGATAATAGTTTATGTAATAATTTAAATAAATCGCTTTTTCTCCTTAACTATTAGTTCTATTATTTCTTACAAAACTACCTTATAGAAGAAAGCCCTTGGCATCTTACTTTTTGGATAAAATTTTGACTGTAACTCTCAATATGAAGAATTAGAATTCAAGAATATGTTATTCTTGGGCTAAGACGTACGTACACGGATACCTCAAGCGGCTGCAACAAAAGAGCATTCGCCACTAGTGCTCTTAATATAAACTGTTTTCTATATAGAATCTTACCTCGTAACCCACGTAATAAATTTTTGAACACCCTATATAATCGATGCTCAAATAGGAATTTTAAGAAAATGATAATTTATTATTTTGCATGGGCGGTATCAGCTTAAGTGTAAAAATTTGTTCATAGTAATCCTCCCTGATACAATTTAAAATAACTAGGCTCTCACTTGTTTTTACAATAAATTATAGAATCTTGGTTATAATTATTTTGCGATGTTTAAAATAAGATATATACACTGAGGAAAATGATCTAATACAACAGATTTGTTAAGACATATTTTGTATTAACAGCTTATATTTTATTAACCCATATTAAATAAATTTCTATTGTATCAAACCCGCTTTAGTGTTATATCAATCCCTGATTTGCTAGAACAGTGTTTTTATTGGTAGTAATCAGTTCCATAAGCAGCACAGTCTTGTTAAATAATAAACTACTTTTAATACAGCAATTTTGTCAAAAAATAAATTCTATCTTCGCAATGCGACGCATTTTGTTCCCAGTAAAGCGGTTTCTCTACTATTAAGAAAGCAGAGCAGCGTCCCCAAAAACGAATTGTATTTATTACAACCTATAATCCACAAGACGTTGGTGGGGGTTCTTAGCGATCGGCAATCGCAGCGCGCCGTAGTAGTATTAGTTTTAAAGTATTTGGTGCGCAGGTTGCATCGTTGTTCGGAAACTTCTAGCTGTCGTGTCTGAATTTAAATTATATTAATCGTACCAATACCTGTTTCAATTAATTTATTTTTACTTTGTATTTAAGTTTTTTTAAACTTTGCTTATCAGATAAAGCAATAGAAGATTCTAATTTCGCACAACCCATCATTAGTATTGGACTTTATAATCTATGGGCGAACGTCACCATATCAGTAAACTGTTGCATAATAGATAATCATATGCAATGTTAAACTACAAGAACAATATCACACTAGAAGCTATTTAAATTTTAAAGAGCTACAGTACTGATTTTTTATTGGTAAGTATATGCTTTATTAACCGTAGCAAATAAATACTATTATGATTAATATCAAGTTTAATTACAACTGCAAGTTGGAACTAATACAGTATCTACAGTGATGGGCTAAAATATGGAACAAATTCATTTAAAAATCAGGTATTCATTTTTTGAAAAAATGCTCGGACACGTCGATTATAATTCCTTCTTCCGGATTTTTTGCCTCAAAAAGAAATTATATCGGGTGTGTCAACAAGTAGATGTAGCAAAATTTTTTTGTTTTTTAAATAGAATATTTTTACTTATTACCCTAATTCTACGTCAAATTCTGCGCATAGTTCATGTAGCATACTCTATCCTTGTCTCTAACGGTTTTAGAGAAAAATTACATCATAAAAAAAAAATTCCTTAAAAAAAGGTACATGTACCTACTTAAAGGTAAACAGGTAAATTTAAATGAATTGTTACTACGATAGCAAGTCATGTGTCAATCAAAAATTAGTTAAGGTATAATTTTGAAAAACGGTGATCATGGTGCATTTAAATGAAACACAAAGAATCGAAATTTTAATTTTGATTGGATGTGGAGACAAAACAAGAAGTCAAGAAGAAGTTTGTAACTTGTTTAACGCTAAGTATCCAGAACGGCCGATTACAAGATCTACAGTAAGTAAAATTGAGAAGAAATTCGGGGAAACAGGGAATGTAAAGGATCGTCTACGGCCAGGTCGTCCAAAAATTAGTGAAAACTCACAATTGAACATTTTGTTAGAGGTTGAAGATAATCCTCATAGTGCATCCACTGAAGTAGCCCTTAATAATGAGGTTAGCCGACGATCTGTGTTGCGGGTATTGAAACAAGAAAAGTACCATCCGTACAAAATTAGGTTGCTGCACGAGCTAAACGAAGATGATCCTGACCGCCGACTACAGTTTTGTGAAACTATGATGGAAATTTGCAACTTAAATCTATTTTTCCATCGCAAGATACTTTTTAGCGATGAAGCCATGTTTTGTTTGAATGGTTCAGTAAACAGACAAAATTTTCGGTATTGGAGTACAAATAATCCCCGTTGGATGAGAGAACAGCACACGCAATACCCACAAAAAGTAAATGTTTGGGCAGGGATATTAAATGATAGAATTATTGGACCTTTTTTCTTCGATGGAAATCTTACAGGAGACCGGTATTTACAATTTCTTCAAAATGAATTAATTCCCACACTAGCAGCGGATTTTCCAAATCCGAATTAGCCTCATCTACCAGAAGTGTCTATTTGGTTTCAGCAGGATGTTGCTCCGCCTCATTTTGCTCGACAAGTACGAGATTATTTGAATACTGTATTTCCCAAACGATGGATAGGTAAAAGAGGACCCATAGAATGGCCTGCAAGATCTCCCGATCTTACACCCATGGATTTCTTTCTTTGGGGTTATTTGAAATCAAAAGCGTATAAGGATAAACCACAAAATTTGGAAGACTTAAAATTTAAAATTAGATATGAAATTAGGCAAATTAATGAAAATACTGTAAATAATGTTTTAGAAGGGTTTTTAAGTAGATTAGCATATTGTCAAGAAGTTGATGGTTTGCATTTTCAACACTTAATAAACTAATTTTTTAACCTTTTTTTAAAGAATTTTTTTTTATGATGTAATTTTTCTCTAAAACCGTTAGAGATAAGGATAGAGTATGCTACATGAATTATGCGCAGAATTTGACGTAGAATTAGGGTAATAAGTAAAAATAGGGGGGTTCTATTTAAAAAACAAAAAAATTTTGCTACATCTACTTTTTGACACAACCGGTATAATTTCTTTTTGAGGCAAAAATTCCGGAAGAAAGAATTATAATCGACGTGTCCGAGCGTTTTTTCAAAAAATAAATACCTGATTTTTAAATGAATTTGTTCCATATTTTAGCCCATCACTGTATATAAAACCAGATTACACCGCTAATAGAAATTAATAATTACTGTAAGTATTCATGGCAATAATGACTACACATACTATTACAGTAGAAAGGCGAGTTGCTGTCACATATAGTATTAAACAGTTGTATAAAGAGTATGGGAATTCTTATAAGGAATAGAAGGCCTTTTCTCAGTGTAGAAGAAAAGAGCGCTTATGTATATTTAAAAAAAGGCATGAAATTTTAGTTTATATTTACGTGATGTCTTTGCGTCATTTAGTAGGTACCCTTTTTAATCAACATTGAGATTTCTACTTTTATTGGTAATGACATATTAATTTTCTGCCATTCTGTAAAAAATTGAAATTAATTTGTATAAATTTATTCCAATTAAAAATAAAATATAGAAATACCACGCCCGATTTTAGAAAGTGTACCTACCAAATGTCAAAGGTCTTGGAGAGAGTGCTGGAGAATCAGATTCGTAAGCATATCCAAACATATAATTTATTACCGACTGTCCAGTCTGGCTTTCGTAAAGATCATAGTTGCACTACAGCTCTTTTAAAGGTCACTGATGACATTCTAGTAGCAGCCGATCGTGGTGAACTTACTGCCTTGGTTCTGCTCGACTATTCTAAGGCCTTTGACAGATTAAATCATAAGCCCCTTTTGGCTATTTTAAAGTTTCTTGGTTTTGAAAACAATGCTTGCCAACTAATTGAGAGTTACCTTACCGAAAGGTCACAATCTGTAAAACTTAACTCGAATCTTTCAGGATTTATGAATGTATCATGTGGTGTTCCTCAGGGATCCATTCTTGGCCCCTTACTTTTTACTCTATATTAACTAATACTCAACTAATTGAGAAACTGAAGTACGCCACTGTGCACCTTTATGCGGATGATACCCAATTATATATCTCCTTTTGCCCAGAAAACATTTTTGAGGCCATTGACAGATTAGCAGCTGACCTTGATCTTCTGTTAAGAATATCTACACAGCATTGTCTAGAACTAAATTTTAAAAAATGCCAGTTACTTCTGTTTGGTCATGCACAGAGTAGGGAGCAATATCGAAATATCCTTCGCGTTGACATTGGTGGTCAAACCTTGTCATGTTCAACCAATGCGAGAAACCTTGGACTGCTGCTAGATGTTAACCTAAGATTTACTGAGCATATCAATAACTGCATAAAGAAAGCTTTTACCAACTTAAAGCTTATTTTTAACCAAAGGCACATTTTAAATACACACCTTAAAAAATCGTTATGTGTCTGGTCTTATCACAATTCACATTCTGCGATACACTGTATGGTACATGTCTTTTAGAGAGGGGGGATGCCAATGATTCAAAACTGCTGTGTCCGTATGATAGGGGGAATTAGAAAGTATGATAGAGGGGTGAGTGCCAAAATGAGGGAGAATGGATGGTTGAATATGAGTGAAAGAAGAATGCTTCATTGCCTAGCACTGTATAACAAAATAATCGTTAAAAAATGTCCCGAATATCTATATCAAAAAATAAAATTTAGATATGACTCTCATGACCTCGCCCTCAGACATAAATCCACAATTACTCCTCCGTCACACAAAACCTCACTGTTTGAAAGGTCATTTAGTTATCAGGTGTCTTTAATATACAACAAAGTTCCAGTAAATTAAAAATCTGCGCCAATTCACACATTTAAAAATGCCATTCGTCCTCTTGTCCATCAAATATGCTCTGAGACGTATTAGATCAGTCCAGTTGTACTGCCTCTCAATGCCCTTCACATGCCCACGTTAAAGTTAATAGGATTTAACTGTAAAAACTGTTACTATCATTACTTATTACGTAATTTTTTCAACCTATGAGTATCGTAACTGCTGTCAAATATTACTACTATGTTATTAGTTATAATGTTAGGTTAAGTGAGGAAGCCTAGCTTCAACTTCGCCTTTTGTAATTTTATCCTTAATTACAATAAAGACATTTATTATTATTATAATGTTATAACATTAAAGTTTTAATGTAATCAACACCATAACACCAATGGTCTTAAAGTTGACTAGATAAAGTACTCTATCTATACGGTTAGCAATCTACTAACATTATTAACAGTAGTGTGCAGTGGGATATTAATGTGGGGTTCAAAAGGGCTGAAAAATTTTGAACCTAGCCTAAAGAAATTTGTCCGCCAAAAACAACCTAAATGGGTTAGTTTGGACATGGTACCCAAAGGATTTTCCGTCTGCAACAAAAAAGGACCTATGCTGAAGACGTTTGCGGATAAAATGCCGTTGCGAGTATTGAAAAAAAAATTAAAATTATTATTTTTAAAAGTTTCCAGGAAAAATAACAGCTGTTTTTAAAAAATATCGTTTTGTTTGAGCATAACCTAATAAAAAATTATTATTAGGCCGTTATCCAAGCGGACACCGAGTTTTCCTAATTTTATATTTGCCCTAAAAAAATAATTTAAAATATTATGTTTTATTTTATGCTACTCTTCTTGGCTTAGCAAGTGCTTAATACTGAGAGTGGACCCTAAACATAATGCAATTCAATCGTTGATTAGTTAAGTTATAAATTATAATAAACGAATAAAATATATTATTAATAATGTCCCTGAACCCTTATGAATAATATTATAAATAAAAATTCCAATTAACTCCAGTAGAGATCCGTGATTTACAGTGTTAGTTAATTGCTTCATTATAACTGTTTCGGAAATATAAGTAATTAATTAATCTCTAAACTATTTTTGAGGATCCCGAGTTAATTTGAATGTTAGTCAATTTAATTTCTTTCGTGTAAATTGAAACGAATAAAAAGCAATGCTTTCCTTTCTAAAATCCTTAAGGGGGAGATACTGCAAACTTCTAGGCGCTATGAATGTTTTCTAAAAGAAGCTAGGGACAGTGGCGGCTGGTTAATGAAGGGCTCTGGGGCGCCGCCCTCCCTGCAGTTATTTCAAACAGAATCAAAAAATACTTTACTTAAAAAACCAATAACGCAATGTATGTAAGCAATCAATTAAAATAATTCAAATCAAACGTAGCCCTATTCTAACGGGCAGGCTATACTCATAGACAAGCGAGTTGCGCGCTCGCAAGGTTGTACTAAGCGCGAGCGGCGGCGGGCGACCGATTATCCGTCCCGATTCAACGCGCCTTCTCGATGGGTTGTCATGACGACGGAGGCCTGACGTCACCTACACATCGCACGACGAGCGGCCACGGAGAGCTCCAATTTTCCGCGCCCACTGTTCGCGAATCGCGATATGGGATCTGTCGTCTGTCGATGCCGCTGACTCGCTGACGTTTTGTTTATTTGTTTTGAGTTATTTATTAGTTGTTATAAATTTGTAAAATTTTGTCTAATATGAAGGTCAGTGATTTACAGAAGGTTGTGTTTAGTTCTCTGAGCTTAAGTGAAAAACTTGATTTAAAAAATGCAGGGCGGCCACTACCAATATTGAACATTGTACAAGTGCAATCAAAATGTAAAAGTAAGGCACAGTTTACGCGTAAGTTTGACAAAGAAATATATAATAAAATATTCTGGATATGCGGTTGTGAGGACAAAAATTCTTTTTTTTTTGTTTCGTGTGTCTTCTTTTTGGCGGGGATGATAATTGGACTAAAAATGGGGTGCAGGACTTAAAACATCTTTCAGAGAAAATAAAAAACATGAAAATAGTGCAAAACATCGTTATAATGTGGTAAGTTTTGAGATGTTAGGACAAACTAATATTTTAACTTGTTTAAGTAGTGCTTATGCTGATGAAATTAAAATTCACAACGAGAAAGTTAGAAAAAACCTCGGAAAAAACAGACACGTACTTTCGAAAATAATAGACATTTTAATTTTTTTTAATTTAAAGCCAGCGCCCCCCTGACTCACTAGTCACGAGCCGCCACTGGCTAGGGATGAGCACTTTTTATTCAATACTAGTGTACTAGTAGGGAAGCGAATGGAACTTTGGATAAGAAAAACCCTCCTGGAGGACCAAGAAAAACAACGCAAGAACATGACAATGGTCTTATGCAATACTTTCAAATAATGCGAGCTGCTAGAGCAAACAAATTTTCCTGGTTCGAGACCGACAGGTTGTTGTAGGGTAAAAGAATCCCATTTAAAAAATTATGTTGCCGCCAAAAAAATTAAATTAGGGGAAGAACACAAACAGCCACGAATTATTTTTAAATAATATTTTGCGGTCAGACTGGAATAGAGTAGTCTTTACTGACGAAAAAGTTTTTCAGTCTACGTTCAACGGGCATAATATCAGGGTATACAGACCTCGCAATACAAGACATTCTGAAAATTTTATCAGTAATTCCGAAAGATCAGGGAGATTTTCACTTATAATCTCCCTAGTGCTCGAATTATTTCCGGAAATTTTTCCGAAGGAACGCATTTTTTGAAAATTTTCCCGAGTCGTAGACGAGGGAAAATTTTCTAGAAAAATGCGTGACTGAGGAAGAATTTCCGGATATTAATTCAAGAACGCGGGGGATTCGGTAAGAAAATTTCACACCTAAAATTTATTTGAATTATTTTATTGAAATTATCCATAATGGGAATACTTAAACTTTCAAAAAAAAGTTTCCTCACCGTTTAGTTAAACGAAATGCAAAAAATATAAGTGAAAATTATCCTTTTTATTTATTTTTACTACATTTCATTTACTAAAACAAAGGGAAAGCATAGTATAGTCTAGTTTAGGCTAGTTATGCCAGATAAAACAATTTTTAAAATCTAGGTAGATAGTAGATACCACAGTCCAGTAGGCTTAGGCTTGTGATGTCAAAATCGTCTCTGCTATACGTCACGTCGACAGTTGTTTCTTAAACGTGCTTCTTTAGTTCACAATAATTAAATCATTGCAGTAAACAATTAAGAAACTAATTTTAAGCCCTACGGTGTTGGTAAATCTTGCTCTGAAATAGGGGACATTAATATGTCTCATAAAAATTTAAACTATTTGCAATGTTTAATGGAAAAAACTGAATTAAATCCCCATCAAGAAAACCTTTTCTCAGCTATCCAGAAGATTTTGGAGGAAGATATCCCATCCTTTTTAAGAAAAACCAGAATTCAGCAGAATAAAATTGCATCCAAATATTACATCTATTATATTAAACATAGACATCTGATAGAAGTGGAAAGGGAAGATAACCATTATCCTTGTTATTCTCCATTACGAAGAGAAGAGTTCGAACCAGAATTCCAAAAATATTTAGCCTTAATGAAAGAAATATTTGTATTTATTTAGTATTATAAAATGAATAAAAACATTAAATACCAAAATTTGATCCTGAATACTGATTTTCGGATCATAGGATAGCTGTCAAGAAAAAATTTCCACTTATTAATTTTGTTCGCCTAGCTTGGCGCGAGGAGAAAAATTTCCGAAAAATTTGAAGGTTGTCATTGGTAACTGTCGAAATGAAAGTGTGTGATTGGCTTAGAATGACAGATGTGAAATTTTCGGTGAATGTATGGGCATGGGTGAGTTATCATTGACTTGGAGTGTGTTGGATTGTAAATGAAAGGTTTAACGCAGTAACTTACAACATTTTGGAATATATATTATGATGCCAAGTGGTTCACAGCGCGGGTATGGCCAAAGATTGGTTCCAGAGAAATAACGTGGAAACGTGACCTTTAAAATGCCTTGAGAATAATATAATAGAAAACGTGTGGGGTTTAATGACACGAAAAATATATAAAGCAAATTTCAGACCAGCTAACAGAAATGAACTTAATTTGAAGAAATAGTCCATACTTAAAGTGGAGTTGAAAGTATGAAAAGGAAAGAAAAACACAAAGTCTTCCTCCACAAAATTTAATAGAATAAAATTCTAGTTAGAAATGTCTCTACATGTTTCGAACGTAGAAACGTTCATCATCAGGAGACAGAAATCTATTTTATGCTGATGTTGTTAGCAAAAGAGAAAATTAGAACCTTAATGGAGCTTTTATGGACGTAAAATTTTTATAGAAAAACATTTTAAATGTAGAAGAAACATGGCTTGAAAAAATTGACAATGGTTGAATACTGAGCATTCTGTGTCAGCCACAACTTTCAAATAACTTTTAATTATTTTTTCTCCTTTGTCTGATAAAAATACATGTAACAATCACCATCAACACTACTCTTATATTATACATTACAATTCTAATCTTTACTTCTGACAAAATGTTATATCCTTTACACTCGTTTCCCATTCACACAGAACAGAACACACACTAAAGTATACCTTTTTTTCTTCTCTGTGACACACATAAAATAAAACCTTTTAAATCTTTTCACTTACAAGCGACACCACACACAAAGGAATTTTAGGACACCAACCCTTCATTCACCAAATAATTTTTCTCCCACATTAAAACATTATTCTTTTCACTCCTTAGTTTTTAAGCTATATTGTTTAATTTAGGTATTTGGTTAGTGGGATTATATCTGCCTAACCTTAATTGAGCTTTTTCTACATGAACAATTTTCTTTTACTTAATTTAATTTTACCGCCATTCTACCTGTCAGTACATCTGTCAATCAATTCATCTTTCATTCACGTCACGTTTCTCCAGCACGTGGAGGTGAAGAACATTTTGACTTTTAATTTTTTAATTTTTAAAAAATGTTCGATTTTTTAACTTTTGGTTTCAAATTAACCGTTCGCGGGGTTACTGAGGTTTAATCCTCAGTACCCCAAAAACTTTACGTTTTCCTAACAACATTGTAAGTACTTACCCTTTTTGAAAAAAAATTTTTTTTTTAAAAACTATAAAAAAATTCTGTACTCACTCACTCTTTAATTTTAATTACAATTTCTATTTTTTACAGATTGTGCTACTGCACTTCTATCCTCATAATGTGTTACCATTGTCAATTTTTTCAAGCCATGTTTCTTCTACATTTAAAATGTTTTTCTATAAAAATTTTACGTCCATAAAAGCTCCATTAAGGTTCTAATTTTCTCTTTTGCTAACAACATCAGCATAAAATAGATTTCTGTCTCCTGATGATGAACGTTTCTACGTTCGAAACATGTAGAGACCTTTCTAACTAGAATTTTATTCTATTAAATTTTGTGGAGGAAGACTTTGTGTTTTTCTTTCCTTTTCAGAAATGAACTTGTTTCATTTATTAAAGAAACGTGGAATGAGTTAAGTGATGATCTGGATTTTGTGAGAGGTCTATACTTATCGATACCCAATAGACTGAATGAGCTTTTACAAAAAAATGGAGCGATTACTAAATATTAAATAGGTGTAATTTTCTTTTTTTAATTAATTATTGTGTACAATAAAATGTTTGAATTAAGTTAGAGTTGTTATTTTTTAATGAAACGAAGAAAAAATGGTAATAAAAATTATAAATATGACACGTTTAAGTCTAGCCCAATAAACAAAAAGTTTAGTCTGTTATAATTTGAACACAGTCAATAGCTTGTTTTACTTTTTTATGGGATTATTGGTAGGTTTACAACACACAATCGATGTCCTACTTCTTTCTGAACTCAACTGTACATTCCAAGTCTAATTTTATATAAATTATTAATAATACATTAATTATTTCTGAGTAAGAGCTCTAAAAATGAATGATGATTATATTTAGGTTTTTTTTTATAATTAATTATTGTAATTATTAGGCTTATAGGTGATGATACACATAAATCTTGAAGGTGTTAATTGAAACAGAATCTAGCATAAAACGAATTCATCATTATCATTTAATTACAGTGGTCGCGCCAAACAAACCAGTTTGTTATTTTGTAAGTAAGTAATAATTTGATATCCAGCATTTTTGCGTCACACTTATAGATATATACTTATAATAACTTATAATAACATCTTTTAATTTAAATGTTCTATTTTCACGCGCCACTTCGCCTTTTATCTGTGCCCATATAAGTTCGATTGGATTTAGTTCACAATGGTAAGGCGGTAAACGTAATATTGTAACACCTCGTTCACGAGCCATTTCATCCACTACATATTTCGTATATTTTTTTTTTGTAAAGTCTTGCAAGATCGAGCGACTGGACTATTAGCATTTTTTCGCCAAATGGAATATTTTTTTCTTCGAGCCAGTCAACAATCTTTCCTTTTCGCCACGCAGAAGTTGGCAAAGCTTCCACCCGACGGCTGTGGTATGGTGCATTGTCCATCACGATTACCGACCCACGTTCAATACGCGGTAAGATGGATTTAAACCAATCTTCAAACACTTTCGAGTTCATATCCTCATGATAATCACCGGTTTTACGAGATTCAAACACGTTTAACCCACCTTCAAGAAAACCAGAATCACTCCCGATGTGGGTTATAATTAACCGACGACCTTTTCCTGAAGGAGCTTTCAATCCAGTGGACAGTCCATTGATAAAGGCGTTACGTGCATCTTTAATGTTGAGATCTTGCCAAATGTAATTCACAGTATGTCCTTCATTTAACCATGTCTCGTCCGTAAAGTAAATTAGTTTCCCTGCACAGCGATATTGTTGCATTTCTTCTAGATACTTTCTACGCCACAATACGATTTCTTCCTTTTCCACCAAAATACTTTTGCGATTTCGTTTTAAGAATCGAAAATTCAATTCTCGTAGTGTACGCATTAGAACTCTTCGTGACATTTTTGGCATATTTTCATCCTTTTCAATTTTCGGAGGTTCATTTCGAAAAAAAACTGCATGCACTTTTCGGCGAATGGCTAACTTTGTTTGCTGATCAATAAAAATCTTTTTCCGTCCTCTTGTCTCCTTCTGATCGGGCACTTTAGTATTCCTGTTTTCCTTGATAGTTCTATAAACAGTACGGCAAGATGTCTTAGTCAATGTGGCACAAAGTTCTGCTGCATCAGTAAATGATATTCCACTTGTGTACTTAGAATTCCCTCATACACATTTTTTAACATTGCACGCTCCCCAGGTTTTAAATGACGTCGTTTTTTAACTTGTTGGTTACTACCACTTGAATAACTCGCCTGCATTATAATATTTGCTATTTTGAATAAAGCACAAAAATAATAAAACTGAATTGCTAATATCCTCTTGGTTGAAACTTGTCTACGACACTGAACGTTGATTAGATGCGATAAGAAAGCAAGCGAGCGCCTCTAAACATGGGTTTTCCCACCTGTGTTGCCAAATTAAGTAAAACAGGTACCGTAGGGTGAAAGGTATAGTGGATTTCACCTTAGTTTTTAATGCTTTGACGTCTCTCTTGTCAAACATATTAGCCAACACGTGATTTTAAAATCCCTAATTCTATAAACGGCTTTCAGGCACGGGCATTGGCTAGATTAACAAGAGATGGATACATAACTGACCGTATAGTTACATGTACATGACGAAGATGCACACTACACAGTTCAATACGTTGCCCTTTAATGAGCTCAAACTCGTCAAAAGCACATCATTGCTCGTATATGCCGTTAGTATGTGCATCTTTGTCTTACGCATTTGCTCTCGCATATCTCTTTTCGTACTTCATTAATTCGATTGTCTCGTCGCGTTCTTTAAATATCACAGAGCCGCATTGGGACTTGGGACACACCGCGCACCGCGTGCATTCTGCTTTTAATTCTTAGAGTCTTTAATTCTTGATCGTTGGTGTTATTGTTTTTGGTATTTTTCAGACAGCATTTTGCTTATATTTTGTGCGTATTAGACTTTTTGGTTTTAAACTGCCGGACTGTGTGTATCTGTGACGTGTTTCTTTTTATGCAAAAGTAAGTAAATAATTATTAATGTCTCGGACGGTGACGACGACATCGACAGCTTGTCAGATGAAGACCAAAAATAATAGGGAACTTGCAACAAAATTAAATTTGAAAACCACAGTGAACCATTATGCTAAAATAAGTTTTACATACAGTTGTATTGAAGAGTGCTTGAGGTATCTCTTCTGCAAACGCATGGACAAAAATCTTTTTTTGTAGTATCTACTTACATTATTTTTTCTTTATTCATTAAAAGAAATACCTAATTCGATAACATTACAAACTTTTATTGTTTTATTATAAACCAACGAAAAGTTAGACCTATTGTAAACTTTAAACTCTTTAGAACCTAGTCTAAAAAAAAAAATATCTACCCGCGAATAAGAAAATAAAAAAGTAAACAATAAGCTATTAAATATAATATATAGATTTTTTCAATTTAACACTGCATGGCCTAAAATCAAATTAAAAAACAAAATAATTCTTTAATAAAAAACGTAGTTAATTATTGATGATACTAGATTCACGACTGTCCCTTGTATATTTTTTATTGTACTAAATTAAGAGTGTGTTTTTACCAAAATAACAGCACTTTATTATATTATGAATAAAAATTAAATGAAATTGTTTTTCTGATATTCTATCCTATTTCCATTCCCCTTCAGTGTTTTTTTTTTGAAATATCTTAAAAATTGCTTAGGTAATTCTCGTTTCCATCTATAATTACAACTACAAATAAATTGACCCATGTTCACACATAATTTTTAAGTCCGGCCCTGGCCAATCCTTAAGTTCTGTAAAAAGAAATGTTATAAATGACATGTGTCAGCGGCGGCCATTAAAAACTAAGGTGAAATCCACTATACGTGCCTTAATGACATGGCGATTTCGGTAAATTTTATGGAAATTTCAGTGAAATGTATTAAAACTTGGCAACATGTAATGACCTATTTATGCACAATCTTATCAAGCGGTTAGGGATGTTTTTATTTAGCTTAAAAATCAATGTTAATTATTTTCTCCGCACACTGTTATTGGTGGTTTGAACAGTTTTGCCAATTATTTTGAGACTGTATAGTTATAGATATACTTTAGATCCGTATAAAGTTTATCTCGTGCGCAAACAAAAGTTTGTACGCATGGCTCGCCGGTCAGATCCCTTGGCGCCCAACAGGAATGGGCATGCGCACAACCCTCTTGTTATTAGGTTTTCCTTCAGAACCGGCTCGGCGCCATTTTTGTTGTTACGTTTTCTCTGTGGACTTCTTGTATTCTTTGCTATTAGGTACTTTCCTTTTTCTTCTTTAAATCAGCATAGTAAAGTACAAATCTTTGCTGAGCTGAGTTAAATTTTTAAAACGAACGCTCAACTTAGCCGTTGGCTTTGCTATTTAAAAGCAACTCGGTTGTTGTGGATTGTGGGTGTTTAATATTTCGGATTTCTAGTTTTTGTGTATCGGGTGATTCAATAAGAAAGGCAGCCGGCTATATCTCGGAAACTACTAAACGTAGAAACTTGGGATAAAAAAAATTATGATTAAAGCAGTCATGAGAAAATTCTGGAAATAATTTTTAAGTTCCGCATTTTGCCGCAAGAGGGCGTAATTGAAAAGTAAATTTTAAAATTTTACATAACGTCGAAAATTCCACATTAAGGTATATGTTTGATAACACCATTTTAAAGCTTGGACAATTATGTCTCATTTTGGTCTTATGCTCATTGGCGTACCGACTTTAATAAGAGTGGGGGAAGCTGTTGAAAGTGTAAACATTTAAATCGCTGTAACTTCTAAACGACTTATCCGATTTTAGCAAACTAAAGACTGTTTGGAAGAGAAATGCATGCACTTTCACCAGTCGTATTTGGTTGTCCATAATAATTCTCAATAAAATTGCTAGAGGGCGCAATTTGTAATAATAATAGTTTTTTTGATTTTATCCCGAAAATTCAAATCATACGGTATAATTATGCTACCATAATCGAAAAGTAGATGAAATTTGCAAGAAAAGTTGTAAAGACCGCAGTTCGATATCTTTGTTCGTTTCAGAGTTATTGCCAAAACAATAATTTTTAATACAAATTGCGCCCTCTAGCAATTTTATTAGAAACTATCTTGTACCATTGGATACGACAGTTTGAAGATACTTACCTTTCTCTTCCAATCAAGCTTAAATTTAGTAAAATCGGTTAAGTCGTTTAGAAGTTACAGCGATTTTAATGTTTACACTTTCACTTGATAAGAGTGGGGGAAGCTATTGAAAGTGTAAACATTAAAATCGCTATAACTTCTAAACGACTTATCCGATTTCAGAGATTCAAGAGAAAGGTAAGTAAGTTAATTGCCTTGCCTCCAATGGTACACAATAGTTTCAAATAAAATTGGTAGAGGGCGCAATTTGTATTAAAAATTAATGTTTTGGCAATAACTCTGAAACGAACAAAGATATCGAACTGCGGTCTTTACAACTTTTCTTGCAAATTTCATCTACTTTTCGATTATGGTAGCATAATTATACCGTATGATTTGAATTTTCGGGATAAAATCAAAAAAACTATTATTATTACAAATTGCGCCCTCTAGCAATTTTATTGAGAATTATTATGGACAACCAAATACGACTGGTGAAAGTGCATGCATTTCTCTTCCAAACAGTCTTTAGTTTGCTAAAATCGGATAAGTCGTTTAGAAGTTACAGCGATTTAAATGTTTACACTTTCAACAGCTTCCCCCACTCTTATTAAAGTCGGTACGCCAATGAGCATAAGACCAAAATGAGACATAATTGTCCAAGCTTTAAAATGGTGTTATCAAACATATACCTTAATGTGGAATTTTCGACGTTATGTAAAATTTTAAAATTTACTTTTCAATTACGCCCTCTTGCGGCAAAATGCGGAACTTAAAAATTATTTCCAGAATTTTCTCAGGACCGCTTTAATCATAATTTTTTTTATCCCAAGTTTCTACGTTTAGTAGTTTCCGAGATATAGCCGGCTGCCTTTCTTATTGAATCACCCGGTACTTGTGTATTGTGTAGTTAAGTGAATTGTGTTTGCGCTATAAACAATGACTGGTACCGAAAATTTTTTAAAATTTTTTATCAAGAAATTGTGCTTGAAAATGTAGTTTTACACATACCCAAGTTTTTGGCAAATCGTTAAATGTTACCAACTAATATTTGGCTTAAGAGCAGTAACCCCCTTTACCACAATGAAAATTGCCGAACGTTTTGCTGGTCAAACGAAAATAAAAAATAAAAATTGATATTTAGAAAATAAATTCTACTTTAAATACCCCATCCAGAAAAGTAAATGACGATCGAAAATATTCCCAAAATTTTTTTTAGAAATTTTTTTTATTTTTCATAATTTTGTAATATCTTAAACAATTATTTATTGGTCAAAAGCAAAAGACTTTCCCGGGTGTAGAATGTTGTACCAAACAATTTTTCTTAAAGCCGTTTTTCAATATCGGCCTTACTTTTTTCTCAGAAACTTTGGGCGCGTAAACCCACTTTACACGCTTAAATTCACTTTACGCGCCCAAAGTTTTTGAGAAAAAGTAAGGCCGATATTGAAAAATGGCTTTAAGGAAAATTGTTTGGTACAACATTCTACACCCGGGAAAGTCATTTTGCTTTTGACCAATAAAGAATTGTTTAAAATATGACAAAATTACTAAAAATAAAAAAAATTTCAAAAAAAATTTTGGGAATATTTCCGATCGTCATTTACTTTTCTGGATGGGGTATTTAAAGTAGAATTTATTTTCTAAATACCAATTTTTATTTTTTCTTTTCGTTTGACCAGCAAAACGTTCGGCAATTTTCATTGTGGTAAAGGGGTTACTTCCTCTTAAGGTTAGGTACGCGATAAGATCGAAGATTGCTGTTTCGTTTGTTTTTATTTTGATTTGATAAGGTAAGGTAATTGACTTGTTCTCTTTCTTTTCGAACACACGACAACAAATCATTTTTAAATACATTTTTGAAACGAAACATTAAAAACAATTTTCTAACCTCAAAATCTGATAGCCAGCCACTAAAAACACCAGCAGTCACTACCTTTTCCCCCAACTTGGACAAAAAATTAGAATCAGTTCCAATTTTTTGGCAAGAATTTGGGGCAAATTTTAACTGTTGAAATAAATTGAAAGTCAACTTTTACAATTTATTGAGCAAGAACATAAATTTTAAAGCCCGGACCTGTCTATTTTCCATCCGTTAAATGATAATTTTGCAGTGCGCATGCCTATTCCTATATGGCTTTGTTTACATGCGTAAGGCCATAAATTTGCCACTTTCATGATTATCGTTTGCTTATCTAAAGCTAAATGTCTATGGTCACACTCGACAATAGAAGCAATAAAAAAGAATGCATGTTATGTTACCCTAAACTAGAAAATGACGTTAACAAAGTTATAGAAAAATAGGGCCGCCTGCAGTGAACAGGTATTTAGAAAAATACGGTTCTGATACACACCTTAATGAAACTACCAGCAATAATATCAAATGTTACGAGACGTATTGTTTTTTTTTAGTTTCAACATGTTTTACAGTATTCAAGAAAAAATAATGATTGTAATAATTTATAAACAAAATAATTAGAACTTTATTTCAACATTTAAGAGACGTGGAAAAACAACACTTTCAAAAAAAATCCCTTTTATGACAACTAATTTAAGTTTTTTATTTTGTCAAAAAATTGTCACGGAAATACCATATTCTTGGTATTGTCAGCAGAATAATAATTTTATTGCCAGTGTAATACACTTTAGTAAAATAGTCAATAGAATTTTCATTAATTTTTCATATAAAAAAATTATTGCTTACTTTACGTTTTTAATGACAACATTAATTAGTAGAATTATAAAATTTTAATGCTTATAGTGTTATATCAATTCCAGATTTGCTAGAACAGTGTTTTTATTGGAGCAGCACAGTCTTGTTAAATAATGAACTACTTTTAATACAATAATTTTGTTAAGAAATAAATTGTTTCTTCTCAATGCGACGCATTTTGTACCCAGCAAAGCGCTTTCTCTACAATTAATAAATTAGAACAGCGTCCCCAAAAACGAATTGTATCCGGTAGAACCTAAATTCCACAATACGTTGATGGGGGTTCATAGCGATCGGCAATCGCCGCGCGCTGTATTATTAGTTTTAAGATATTTGATGCGCAGGTCACACCGTTGTTCGGAGTCATCTAGCTGTCCTGTCTGAATTTGAATTTTATAATTCGTACCAATACCCGTTTCAATTAATTTATTTTTACTTTGTAATTAAGTTTTCTTAAACATTGCATGTCAGATAAAGCAATAGAAGATTCTTATTTCGCACAACCCATCATTAGTATTGGACTTTATAATCTATGGACGAATTTTTGAATTTTACCATTTTAGTAAACCATGTTGCATAATATATAATCATATGCAATGTTAAACGACAAGAACAATATCACACTAGAAGCTATTTAAATTTTTGAGAACTACAGTTTTTAGTAGTAGGCATATGTTTGGTTAACTGTAGCAAGCAAATATTATGATAATTAATGTCAAGTTTCATTACAACTGCCAGTCGGAACCAATACAGTATATAAAAGCAGATTACACCCCCCAATAGGACTTGATAATTACTGTAAGTATTCAGAGCAACAATGGCTATAAACCATTATATGGTAGCATTAACTTATATTTCCTATTGGCGTGATACTATCACTCTACAACGGTCTAGCAATATATTATACCACAGAATATATAGCTACGCAAGTTATATATTATGTGATTATACCTTCAATATATTTGACTTAACATTAGTTGGATTTGGTTTTAATAGTTGAATTGCAAAATTCAATAATAAATATAGAGCCAAAGTGATTTTAATGTATCCTTTTTAACTCAGGATAAAAATGTCTGTCCAAATAATAGAAACATATTTCTTTTCAATGTTGTTTTAATTAAACAATGAGAAATAAAATAAAAGGAAATTGACCATTAATTTGATGCTGGCAATCATCACTAGCACCACCGTGGTATTCTAAATTTATTATTCTATAATGGGGCTTTAAAATCCGTGTCTAATTATTTTCAAATTAGGGGAACGTAGGGTATAACGTATAACTATTGCTTTATTGCCAACTTCAAAACGCAAATGTGGAACAGGTAATAGGATTTTATCGGATTGCACAAAGCTTATAAACAATGATTAACTAACCAAGTAACTTTGACTGTGACATAGACGGCACAGACAAAAATGAATATTTCACAATCAGAGTGGCTCGGTTAGGTTAAATCGTAATTTACTAATCAAGCAACTTTGATTGTGAGTAAATAGTGTCATAATGTCATATATGTCACAGTCAAAGTTGCCTGTTCAGTTAATTGTTGTTTAAGGGCCATAGGCGTACTTGGGGGTGCTAAGCACCCCCGAAATCTAAATTAGCACCCCCAAAAAAAATTTACAATATATAGGCTAATTTTAGAACTAACCTATTTTTATAATATACATTATATGTAATGAATTTTTCATATTAATATTTCAAGCATTCGAATTCTGGTACAAATTCAAGTACCTATATTTAGGTAGTTGTGGATTCTGTTCAAAATTTCTCTCCGTGTACCGTGTAGTTCACGCCCAGTTTACTTGTCAGAGCGGGTCTATGATCATAAAAATCTCGTAAAATACGAGAGCGGCATAATAGCTTGTGTATGTCATTTTCTGCAATTCTGCATTAATTTGATAATTTAGATTTAACCAGTCGTAGTCGTTCAAATTCGTGGAAATTTTTAGCCGGTATTTTGACTATTTGTTTTGTTTATTAAGGTTTAATATGGTTTTATTGAATTCAGTTAAAGTTTAAAGTTATATAAACACGAAAAAACAATGAGTGCGTCGTCGGATATAAAATACACCGTGGAAGTTTTGAAAAAATCTTTTAGCAAGTTACCGTTGGAGGAGACAGTGATTGTCAAAAACATTGAAAGACCTAAACATGCTATTAACATCACATTAAAATATTTACTAAAAATTATTGACCAAATTTGGGCGTGGTCTTAAAAATTTTTTCGCCTGCGTCGAGCTTTTTGTGCACCCCCACGTTAACATGTCACGAGCCGCCACTGGACTTCAGCACCCCAGTGTTGACTGTCTAACTACGCCTATGTTAAGGGCACAGTTCTCAAGATACATCATGTATAAAAGACCTATAAATGGCTTGAATGCAGGGGTAACTTCCGGAACCTTGGAATTATATAAATAATTAGTATCTAATTTTGGAAGGGCTGTTCAGGGAGGCATTGATGAATAATAGTACGCCGGTGTTTTTTTGAAATGAATGCACTGAAGCTTTTAAAAAAGCAGTTTTTTTAAAACACTAAAATTGCTATAATTTACCTTAAAATCCTTTAAAGTTAACGCGTCGATTTTCAGTACTGAAGTAAGAACAATAAATTTTACTGGTAATACGATATTTTCTAGTCTATCTAGATATCAGCTCTCCTAAGAATTCTAAAGAATATGTGTTTGTTTTAACAGGAAAGGGGTCGTAATTGCACAAAACACGAAAGTAAACAAAACTATGACCGGCTGACTAACATCTGCCTTGCTCTACCAGCTCTAGAATATGTGTCTTTCTCCTTCGTCTGCCAAAGACATAAAAATAACTACTCTGATCAACACAGCACTGCAGTGTACATGCGAAAAGTTAGGCAAATCGAATTGACGATAGAAAATGGCGTCGGTAATCCCACCATAATGAAATGTCGAAAGATGAAATTTTATATACAGGGAAGTGGAAAAGTAACAATTTTTAATTTTTATCAAAATATTTGATCCAGAATATGTCTGTCTTTCTTCTTCGTATGCCAAAAGCATAAAAACAACTACTCTGATCAACACAGCACTGCAGTGCGCATGCGAATCGTCAATAGTTAGGCAAATCAAATCGAAACCTTCTACTAAAGATTTTGACGGTATCGCCTATAAACAACTGGATTATTATCTAAAGAGACTATGATCGTAACTTAAAATTATTACGATTTTCGAGTCAACAAGCTCTTTCTAAAATATTTGCTTTCATAAACTGAATAGCCCCCCATACACCAACATATGTATAAGTTGGACCGATTTGATCCGTTCGGTTTGGTCTGCGAACTAGGCCTAGCACGTACCAAAACTCTCGTCATTTTTGGGCAGTCGAATTTGGCTCGTCGACTTTAAAAAATGACTTTGAATTTCAGACATTTGTTAAGTATGGTTATATGCCTTATTTTTCAAATTTTTGTTCATGTAAGCTTTGCATTTTACTTGCCACAAACATGGATAACTTTGGTAAATGTTAATTAATTCCGTTATAAACTCTTTTGATAAGTAACGTGAATCGGCAGACATTATTTGTTATTATTATTATTTTAATTTAACATCAAACCAAGTTGGATGACTTTTTATGATGATGACAAATTAACCTAGCTAATCTATTAGCCCCCCCATACACCAGCATATAAGTTGGACCGATCTGATCCGTTCGGATTTGGTCTGCGAGCTAAGCTCGCCACGTACCAAAACTCTCGTCATTTTTGGGCAGCCAAATTTGGCTCGTCGACTTTATAAAATTACTTTTAGACATTTGTTAAGTATGGTTGTATGCCTTATTTTTCAAATTTTTGTTTATGTAATCTTTGCATTTTACTTGTCACAAACATGGATAACTTTGGTAAATGTTAATAAATTCCATTATAATTCTTTTAATAAGTAACGTGAATCGGCAGACATTATTTGTTATTTTTAATTTAACCTTAAACCAAGTTGGAAGACTTGACACGCGTCCCAAATTAACCTAGCAAATCTACTGACGGGTTAAAACCGGCTGATTTCATCCGTGGCAGATATTACAGGGTCCGATGAAGCTCGGCTCGCCACATACACGTAAAGTTTTATCGGCGTATTTGGCTCGTGCCATATCAAATTCGTTAAGTTATCCGCTGGTGTATGGGGGGGGGGGGGGCTATTAGGTGGTTAGGACTTAGTTAGATTAGTTTAACAAATAGATATTTTTATACCCATTTTATCTAGTCCGAAAACCATGAATAAACCCAGAACATAATATATTTATAAGAGCACATAAAAAAATACACAAATAAAATCTCTTTTGTCTTGGCTCGATTTGTTACTTTCACCGATAAAAATGCACTGTCGAAATTTATAACCTTTAATACATCTACTACCATATATTCCCCTATTTACCTCGCGCGTGTTATAATTTTTATAAATCTTCACGATCCGTTGAAAGAGAATGATAACTGTTTTAAATAATTAAATTTGCCTGAAATGTAAAGTTTGTACAAATTAATATAACAGGATTTTTTAAATGAGCCGATTTTAGATATCATATACTGCCATTTTTTATATAGGACACTTTTTAAATTCCTTGCAAGATTATGTACAGGGTGGAACAAGATTATATACAGGGTGGAATTTTTAACTGGAATAAGTTCAGTATTAGGAAACCTCTTCACTGAGAAAAATAATCTAATACAACAGGTTTGCTAAGACAAAGTTTGTACCTATTGATAGTTTATTTTTTATTAACCCATATTAAATAAATTGCAAGTGTATCGAACCCGCTTTAGTGTTATATCAATTCCAGGTTTGCTGGAACAGTGTTTTTATTGGTAGTAATCAGTTCCATTAGCAGCACAGTCTTGTTAAATAATGAACTACTTTTGATACAGCAATTTTGTTAAGAAATAATTGTATCTTCTCAATACGACGTATTTCATTCCCAGTAAAGCGCTTTCTGTACAATTAAGAAAGCAGAACAACGTCCCCAAAACGAATTGTATCCGGTAGAACCTATAATTCACAAGACGTTGGTGGGGGCTCGTAGCGATCGGCAATCGCCGCGCGCGATATTATTAGTTTTATAGTATTTGTTGCACAGCTCACATCGTTGTTCGGAGTCTTCTAGCTGTCCTGTCTGAATTGAAACTTTATTGATCGTACCAACACCTGTTTCAATTAATTTATTTTTACTTTGTATTTAAGAATTTTTAACGTTGCATGTCAGATAAAGCAATAGAAGATTTCTATTTCGCACAACCCATCATTAGTATTGGACTTTTATAACCTATGGACCATGTATACCGTTGCATAATAGATAATCATATGCAATGTTAAGGCGGGGCCTCATCAAACTGGCCTAGCCCGGCGGCCTATGCCGCCGGCTTTTGCCTAAAATATAATAAACAAAAACGTTCATCAGGTCCGCCGGCATGGGCCGCCGGCTTTTTTTCACTAGCGGCAAAATGTCGGTAAAGATCAAAAGGAATTATCGCGGCCTACGGCTATTGTTTCACTTTTGGTTAAAACACGGGCACTCCAGTGTGCATTTTGCAGTTACCGAGTTTACGTCGTGTGTCTTTTTTGTGAATTTTAAAATAGTATGATGGATAGCAAAGGACTAGATGAGTTCTCAGAAGAGGATACTCAAGGTAGTAGTAGCATTCAGTGGACAAATAAAAACGTGTTGCTGCGTTTTTTCAGTTTCCTCTTTCGAATAATCTGTAGGGCCAGATACCCTAAAAGAAAATGTTCGTCGTCCATACCTCTCCATGAACAAATACTAACTGACCAAAAATAATTAAAAAGCCGAATGTTACTTTGCCCATTTTGGTGTGGTCGAATTTAATTTCGCGGCAAAGCCACTGATGGACACTGTAAGCCGCCGAACTTTATGCCGGCGGCAGAGCCGCCAGTGCCGCCGGACTAGGCCAGTTTGGTGAGGCCCCGCCTTTAGACAAGAACAATATGACACTAGAAGTTATTTAAATTTTTGAGGTACCTACCGATTTTTATGCTTTATTAACTGTAGCAAGAAAATATTATTATGATTAATGTCAAGTTTCATTACAACTGCCAGTCGGAAAAAATACAGTATATTAAATCAGAATACAGGGTCACTAGAACAGAATAATTACTGTGAGTATTCAGAGCAATAATGTCTATAAACTATTCTATGGTAGCAATAACTCCTATTTCCTATTGGCCAAATTACCGTGATATTATCACCACATAACCGTTTAGCAATTTTCGTTGTCTTACAGTAGGGAAGCGCGTTGCTATCACATAATATGGTATATAGGGTATATTAAACAGTTGTATAAAAAGCAGTGGCGTATTTAGAATATTGCCACGGGGGGGGGGGGGGTCTATACCTTTCGTTTTATCTTTCTGTCTTTCTTTCTTTTTTCTTCCTTTAAAAAAGCGCCGCAGGCGAAAAAATTTTCGGTGCCACGCCCTATTTTGAACTATCAAAATTTATAATTTCTATGTTTTGATAGCTGAACCCAAAAAAGGAAAAAATTAAGAAATTTTTAAATATAAACGCAATATTGGGAATATATATTTTTTTAAATATTTATGTTTAAAAATATATATTTCTACATAATATGACCGATTCCGAAAATTATTGGTTTTCAAGTTATTTTTGCCATTTTTTTTTGCCAAGTTTGGCCATGTTGTTTTGTTATCTGTGACACAGTTACTTAATTATTTTTAAAAACAAAGTATTGCTAATAGTTCTAGTTTGCAAAAAAATTACAAAACTAAGTGAACATCATTTCAATTTTTTTAAATTAAATAAATTAGACACGCAGGTAAAAAACAAGAAAAAAATTGAAATAACTCGAAAACCAAGTATTTTCGGAATAGGTCATATTTAAGAAAAAATCACAAATTACCTCCTGCGAGGAATTAATCGAATTATCAATCACCATGTATATATTATTTTACTCACTTAAATTAGAAATTAAATGCAACAAGGCATCTGATCTGTTCTGAGTTTTTTTTTAATGTTGAGCTCACGGGGGGGTCCAGACCCCTCGGACCCCCCCCCTAAATACGCCACTGATAAAAAGTATGTGAATTCTTATAAGGAATAGAAGTTTTTTCTCAGTGTTTATTTGCTGAAAAAATGAAATTAAATCGGCCTTTAAAACGATGTAAGATAGTATTATTAATTTAAACATTTTGGAATATAATCTCTTTTAGTTATTCTTCGATTCTTCGTTCGTTGCCAAACCGTTTTCGAGGGGACCTGCGGACTACTCATTTAAAAGACATTTATAACTCAAAATTTTGAAAATCATAACTATTCAACCAGGTATAACAAAGATTTTTGTCTAGGTAGGGTATCAAAACATTTGACATATAAATCGGTTTTTCATAAAAGATTAAGTGAATATAACAACTTGAATATTTCAATTAAATCCCAGAGCTCTTTAAAAAAATCATTGAAAAATTATTTCTTTAAAAAACAAAATAGTGATTGTTAAAAGAAATTTTTTTAATACTTCAAAGATGATATTGTTAAATTAGTTTAAATATTTTATAAAACTTGTTATATTGTAGCACATTGCTAAATAAATCTTGTTACTACTACTACTAATTTTCAATAACAGTTCAAACAATAACAAATCGACTTTTTAGGCGTTTAATCAATAAACCATTGGGTCTATGTGCGGTGGAAGGATAAACTTGATATCTATGCACCCGTAAAGTCTTTAACTCCAAAAAGATGTTTTCCAAAAATAAACCAAACAGTAACAGTATACTTGTGGGTAGCTAATCCAAGTATTTTTCCCACCACAATCAGTTAACATAATCTATTCCGTTTAACCTAGTAATTATAAAAGTATAACGGGCCCGTTTTCCACGATTAAATTGTTATCGCTTGTTAACCGTCTTCCTACACATCACTAAATGCAAATCACCGAAGTCGATCCTTATCGACGCATTTTACAAATTAGATTGTTGTGAGCTAAATGATTATTATGTTGCAGAACCGTCATATTCACAAGTACTAGAAAGTCCTTATAAAAGCAGTAACGTGCTGTAACGGTTGTGAGGGAAAGCATGCAGTTATTCTACCACCACAGCAAAACAAAAAAAAAAGTAACTATACACCGAGGAAAATGATCTAATACAACAGGTTTGTAAAGATATAGTTTGTATTGATAGCTTATTTTTTATTAACCCATATTAAATAAATTGCTAGTGTATCAAACCCGCTTTGTTGTTATATCAATTCCAGATTTGCTAGAACAGTGCTTTTCACAGTCTTGTCACAGGCCTGCATGAAATTTGTGATGACGTGATTTTTGTTTGTTGAGTTCAGTTTTTATATAGAAATAACTAATTAAAATATAATTATTGGTCTCTATCACCCACAGATTTATTTTTGCAAAAAAAAGAAAATATTAAAAAAAAACTTATAATAGGGGTTTTAATACATTTTAAAATGAATATAGTACTTCAAATTCTAAATGATTGATGAATAAAAAATGATTTTCTGTGGTGCTACACACCTTCCGATTGGAGACTTTTTATCGACTTCAAAAAGAAGCTTTAAAGCTGTTCTTTTACATAAAGACAATGTTTTTGCTTCTGTTTCGGTCGGCCATACAGTCAAGTTAAAGGAAAACTATGAAAATTTAGAGGAATTACTTTTAAGAATACAATATAAAAATCACAACTGGGAAGTGTGTGAAGATCTAAAAATTTTAGGTCTTCTCTTAGGTCAGCAGTCTGGATTTACTAAATTTCCATGTTTCTTGTGCGAGTGGGCTAGCAGGAATCGAGAACAGCATTGGATAAAAAGAGACTGGTCACAAAGAGAGACTTTAACACCTGGAAACAAAAATGTAATTCGCGAAAGTCTTATTGACCCTCAAAAAGTTTTACGTCCACCACTTCATATAAAACTTGGACGTATGAAACAATTTGTTAAGGCATTAAACAAAGAAGGAAATTGTTTTAAATACTTGTGTAAAACATTTCCGGCTCTGTCAGAGGCAAAATTAAAGGAGGGAATCTTTGTAGGGCCGCAGATTAGCAGCTTGATGAAAGATACAGAATTTGAAAAGGTAATGGAAGATAAGGAAAAACATGCATGAAATGCTTTTAAAGAAGTTGAACCTACATTACTACTATGTTGAGATCGTTGAAAATATGCTGGAAAATTTCAGGAATTTCAGAATATGATCATAAAAATTCACTTTTTACATTCCCATTTGGACTAATTCCCGGAAAATCTTGGGGGCTTGGGTGAAGAGCAAGGTGAAAGATTTCATTAATATATTAAAGAGATGGAAAAAAGATACCAGGGGCGCTGGGACACGAAAATGATTTCTGTTGGACATTGAGAAGAGATCTTCCTTTAGCTGAAACAGAAAAACAACCAAAAGAAGCTTTTCTGAAAAAAGAAAACGTTTTTTGAAGAAGCGTAACGAATAAATAATCATTTATAATAGTTTATATGTGTATATTTTGTATATTTTTGTATTTTTTTCCTTAATATAATAAAAAACTAGCTTATAAATGAAATAAATCGTGTTTTTTCTATATTTTTGGATTTTACCGGTTTGAAAAATAACCTTACGTGATATAAAAAAACTGAAAGCAAATTTGAAATCAGCGCTATACAATTACTAGAAAACAGTTAAAATTTTTAAATCAATTTTCAAAGTGTTAAAAAATGCAGGCCTAATTAATTACTTCTAACACAGCAATTAAGTTAAGAAATAAATTGTATCTTATCAATGCGACGCATTTTGTTTCCAGTGAAACGCTTTTTCCATAATTAAGAAAGCAGAACAGCGTCCCCAAAAACGAATTGTATCCGTTAGAACCAATAATCCACAAGACGTTGGTGGGGGTTCGTAGCGATCGGCAATCGCCGCGTGTCTTTATATTAGTTTTAACGTATTTGTTGCGCAGGTTACATCGTTGTTCGGATTTTTCTAGCTGTCCTGTCTGAATTTGAACTATATTGATCGTACCAATAGCTGTTTCAGTTCATATCTTTTTACTTTGTATTTAAGGTTTTTTAAACTTTGCATGTCAGATAAAGCAATAGAAGATTTTTATTTCGTACAACCCATCATTAGTATTGGACTTTATAATCTATGGACGAATTTTACCATCTCAGTAAACCATGTTGCATCATAGATAATCATATACAATGTTAAACGACAAGAACAACATCACACTAGAAGCTATTTTAATTTTTGAGAACTACAGTACCTACTGATTTTTAGTGCTAAGTATATGCTTTATTAACCGTAACAAGCAAATATTATTATGATTAATGTCAAGTTTCATTACAAGTGCCAGTCGGAATTAATATAGTATATAAAACCAGATTACCCCCCAAATAGAACTTGATAATTACTATAAGTATTCAGAGGATTAATAGCCATAAACTATTCTATGGTAGCATTAACTCTTATTTCCTATTGGCTAAATTACCGTAATATTATCACTAAACAACGGTCTAGCAATTTTCGTTGTCTTACAGTAGGAAAGCGCTTTGCTGTCACATATAGTATTAAACAGTTGTATAAAACGTATGCGAATTCTTATAAGAAATAGAAGGCTTTTTTCATAGTGCAAGGGCAGTCCTAACAAAGGTAATGAGGTAATCGCCCCCCGTCCCAACAACTAATTTTTTTAATACGTAAATACAGTTATTTTTTAATTTTTCTTGGCTGGTTTCGTTTGATATCGCCACAGAAAATTAGAAAACAAAAAACGAATACTTCTGAAATGGAACCCTCATATCGAAATTGTCCATGGCTGTAACCTAATCCTGTTACTAGCGTTTGATTTATAGCATTCTCTTAAAGTTGGCAATTTCTTCTTGTGAGTTTTTCTGGATTACGTTTTTTTTTACTTGTTTCTTAAAAACTATTAACTTTTTTTTGTTTATTGGTGAAAAATGAGACCTTAAATTGTCATTAACTTGCAAAGAAATAAAATATGTACAGAAAGTTGAATAACTTATAGGTGGATCAAATAATTAATAATTAATAATACATTTTTTGTATTTCGAAAACAAACTGCAAGATTTTGTTGAACAAACCAGACAAGTGTATAATTGTATTTTGTACGAGAATACACAGAAAATAGTTACATACTTGTCCGGTTTGCCATTACAATCTGAGTTTTTATTATAAGGTATATAATTTTAAATAAATTCACTACAAAAGTACTTCTGTATTTGAATGGCATAAAAAAAATTAGAATAATACTATCTTTTCTTGCCAAACAAATCCTTTAGACATGAATATCTCGGAAATATCATTGGGGAGGGGAGGGGGGAGGTTGGGCTCCATACCCACAAATATACCAGTATAGTAAGTATTATAAATTTAACATAAGGCCTAACGAAAACTACTATTGCTATTCATTTTACCTGTTCAAATAAATACGCGTCTCGAAGAATATAATTATTATCTTATATTTGTCTATTATTTTACCTTCATCTGAATAAACTTTAATATACATGAAATTTAGATTTAAAAAGAGCCGTTTTCTAAATGGATTAGATCCATAAAATTTGTCAATAATAATTGTAATCTTTTGATTATCGTAATTTGTTTATTATTCCGATTAAATAAATGCAAACGGCCAATTAAAATTGATGTAATATTATCCTTTCTCCAAAATTCCGTATTTTTTAAAAGAATTATTAGATATACGACGATGTGTCTTGCATACTAATTCAGAGGGGGTCAAGGCAGTTTGCCATAGAAAGTAAAGTGGAGTTTGTGATTTTTATGCTAAATACGTAGAAAAGGACTATTTTCTTTAGATACAATTTTTTGCAATTTAAAAACTAAGTCCATTTACAGAAAAATAAAAGCACGAAGTATTTCTCCACAATATTTATTAATCGAAAAACTAGGCGAACCTAAAAAAAAAAATTGTGTTCCCGTTAGAGAGGTTCTACTGTAGCCAACACGTGTAGGATGGGAAATGAACTTGAACTTGACATTGTAAAAGGGGGAAACAAATAACAATGTCAAGTTCAAGTTCATTTCCCATCCTACACGTGTTGGCTACAGTAGAACCTCTCTAACGGGAACACAAAATTTTTTTTTTTTAATTTCTCAAAAACTTTTTTGCACCAAATGTGTCTGCTTTGACTCCGGCGGGGTAACTGGGCCGTAAAACGCCTGGTACCCCAACAGTTTTTACTTTTTAACCAAAAGGTAAGCTAATCTACCGCATTTCTTAAATTTCATTTACTACATTCCCCTTTCTATTTTTTACAGATGCTTTGACCCCTAAAAAACAACTTTTTTCTTTTTTTTTCTTTTCTTTACATCTTACCCCAACATTTTCACATGTTTCTGCCTAGGCCAAAATTCCCTAATTTTTACTACCCTATATTTTTTTGCACGGCACAGTGTGCTTCTGCACTTAACCCTCGACTCTTCAGTCTTCAGGAGTCTTGATTGTCGACCTTCTGACTATTCAATTTTACACCTCTTGTACACCATTAAAAGCTCCATTACGGCTCAATCTCACCATTATTTTCTCTTTTGCTAAAAACATCAGCTGGAGAAGAAGGGCTTCTTAAAGTCACATCCATTCCACAAAAAAAGTATTAAACATTAAGTTTAATTTTAAAATAACGGAATGTATAAATGTTTGAAAAATTACTCTTTTCATTCATAGGGTCTGGACAAATGAATCGAGGTTAATGAAACGCAATAGTAAAAGTGTACTAATAAACTATTTATTTAAAAACTATATAGAATTACTTAGAATAATATTGTCTATGCATTAACAACTGCCTAAAACAGTTAAACCAAATTTAATGCGTATAAACAGAACTGTTCACTGTTTATAAAAAAGTCATTCCAAAACCATACTGCTATAAATAATTATGAAAAACTTAACTACGACTTGTAGTAACAAAAATACTTTAACAACAAGTCAAATTAAAGCGTGTTGCTCTTGACAAAACAAACGCACAAACTCTTTAAATGTTGATGTGATTTCACTAAAAAATGTGATGTTGTAAAATCAAAATACAGGAACAAAAAACACTCTGCAACTTAAATGGGCTGATGTTGGCATAGATAATGGAAATTCATTACCTTGTGTCCTTAGTTTTGGCATACATTAACTACACAACAAGTGCATAACACTTCGACTGCATACTGTATACAGCTTGACAACTGTCTGACAAAACCATTTCTAAGATGACATCTAATTGGGGATCCAAAAACTCTTCCTTTTGTTGAGATTGGACAACACGAACAAGTAGTATATATTGATTATAAATCCCAACTAAAAAGGGAAATATAAAAGATGCCGTTGTAGGCAAGGGGTACTGAAACTGGGAGCGGAGTAAACGACTGAACGATTCTGTCAGTGTCAACAAAAAACCCACCTGCTGGTCATTTTTTTTTGTTGTACCTGATCATTGCCTAGCAATGGCACGGAAAATGATTCGACATTGTAGTTTAATATACCGGGTGGCATGTTTGTTGTTTTAAATTACTTTTGTTGGGGTGTTTCCCCAACATCAGCATTTTACTTTTCACTTTGTTTCCTGATGATGAGTGTTTCTACACTCGAAACATGTCGATGTGATCCTAGGTTCGCCTAGTTTTTCGATTAATAAATATTGTGGAGAAAGACTTCGTGCTTTTCTTTTTCTGTATCATTTAACTCCATTTTGAGTATGGACTACTTCTTCAAAATTAGGTCCATTTAGTTAAAACAATTTAATACAAAGCTATACCAATACCGTTTTGTTGTAAATCAGATTTAATTTGCACAGGAAAAAAAATAATAACTACTTGTTATGTTTCACAAATTTAATCAGTTTTCTGACACGTGTTTCGGCCCTTGCGGGCCATTGTCAAAGGAGTACAAGAAGACACTAAATTCTACGTGACATTACAAAGGTATCTATATATATCATCATATTATGTATTATCTTATTAACATGTCATTAAATTAAAATTAGGATTAGAAGATTGAATAGTCAACTGTGGGTTTTCCCAATTTTTAAAGGTACAGATACATATTTAGTCCTAATAAGTATGCTATTAAGAATTAGGGAAGCACCTGAAGGTATTTCGGTTTGATTATAAACAACATTACATTTGTTTTTTATGGCTTTTTTAAAAGCTATTGTTTCTAGTAGATTCAGTTTTTTGCTTTTGATGTGTATGTATATGGGTTTTATGTTGTTAGAGATTGAGTGATTGTGTAATATGCAGTGATCAGCTAACTCTGTTTTATTATGTTTTTTTAAAATAGATGTTCTTTAAGCCTGGTGTCAAAATTTCTACCTGTTTGTCCAATGTAGATAGCATCGAAATTGTCGCATTCTATTTGGTAGACCCCACTTTGTAAAAGTTTGTTTTTAGTTTCTTTTTTAGCATTGGATATGTGTTTGCTTAAGTTGTTTTTATTGACTTGTGTATAGGAATGATATTAAGGTTTTTAAATTTTTTGGAGATTTTTGGCTTGTGTTCCATGTATATCTTATTGAGCAGTATTTGTCCTTAATTGGAGTGGGATGTTCTTTGTAAAGAAGTGTGCATAAAAGAAGAGTGAAGAAATGTCACGTAGAATTTAGTATCTTCGTGTACCGCAAGGCAAGGGCCGAAACACGTGTCAGGAAACTGATTAAATTTGTGAAACTTAACAAGCAGTTATTATTTTTTCTTCCTGTGCAATGGAACAACAGTTTCACCAAGCATGTAGCTCAGCAAAAATTAATTATAGATTTAATTTCTTTGTTACTATCCTGAAACTCTATCTGACAGATAGGACATTATCCACGCATGTGCATTTCCCCTAATACCATATCTATTCAGTTTAAACAACAACAATAGGGAACTTGACAAAAATTTTAAATGGGGAAAAAATTCCATAAATCATAAGAATATATTGTCATAAAACATATGGCAGGAAAAAAAACAACATATTTCGTCCCAAAAGACCGCTAGCAAGATTTAAAAATGCCCCAAAATTCAAATTATTCCAAGCGGGTAAAAACGGGTCGTGACGTCAAGAAGTATAATTCGTGTGTGACATCCACGAAATAGGTTATAGGTTGGCAATAAATTAAGCGACGTTGAGAATTCCACCTTAAAACAACAATACAATAACAATAACACAAGGCAATCCAAATGCAAACTCGGCAGCTCGGCCACCGGTCAGGATGACGGATGACGGAAAAGTCATACTTCCTTACGTCATCGGGCTTGGCGCGCTTAAAAGGTCGTTTGAAATGCTTTTGACACGCGCGAAACTTTAAAGAATTTTTATCAAGTTAATACTGATTTTTAAGGAGTAATAATTGGGGAATATTTTTTTTAGGCCTAACAATCATATATTATAAAAAAAAATGGGAAAGTTCCCTATGCCCTATCTATGAAATCATATCGCTGCTCCAGAACCATATCGACGTAACTGCAATTTAAAAAAATGAGTTATCTACACCAGCACGACATAAATAAAACTTCATTTTATTTGATTCTAAATTGTCAAAACTGTAGTACCTACAAAATTTGACCGCTAGATGGTAGTTGCGTCATTATTCAAGACAAATAATTTTAATTTAAAAATACAATAAGCGGCAATTATTTCACCCACAACCTTTGATTAACCCAATTAATAGTAACTTCTAGACAATGAAATAACTCTTAACTTTTTTTGCACTCGTTAAATCTACAAACCGCCAAAGCGCAGATATTTCCACTCGCGTCTAATAATGTTTTGTCTATTCTTATAATATAAAAGTCCATACAAATGTCTATATGTTCACTGTTTTAATAGACATATTCTCAACCCTGTAATTATTTAGCGTTAACGTTTGCCTTCCTTCTAACAATCAAATTCATTAAATGATGCTGACAGGGACTTATGGTTGAAAAAGGGCCAATTAATATGTTAGCAAACAATTATGTACGAACAGATCGAATGAAATTTTAGCGATAATTACTGTTATAAAATATAAGTTCATGGAGTCTTTTAGAAATACTAAGTATGGTGTTATATACAGGGGTAAATTAATACATAGTAAAGTTTCATTTCCAGAGGATGAGGATCGGTCGCGCATGGCCGGCACATAATTCTCAGGGGCCGGAGTATACATTGAAAAGACTGATACGGTTCACAACGGCCTTCCAAGCTGAGTTAGCAAGCTGAGGAAGCATATAGGTGTTAAAGAAGACCCAATCTGCGCTGGATGTCTGGAGGAAGGGAGACTCCGCTGAACTTTCTGGGTACCTGTGAGGCCCTGGAGAGATTCAGGCATCTGGGATTAGCGGTTCTCCAAAAGTAAGAAATCACGACCCTAGCCCACGACCCTAGCCTGGAGCGACATACTTGCCTTCATAAGGTGATCGGGACGATTGGGCGAGGGCCAAGGTGTTAGAGTGGTTGGGTGGGGTAGGCAAAAAAGATCGCCGTTGGTTTAATTGCCAGGTTTGTTCGGGTTTGTTCGGGTTTGTATGGCCGGCACATAATCCTCAGGGGCCGGAGTATACATTGAAAAGACTGATACGGTTCACAACGGCCTTCCATGCAGAGTTATTTGACTGCCACCATGTCAAAAGTAAAGGACTGTGAGTGGTAAGCTGTATAATAATATGTCTACTCTGACAGTCAGGCTGCTTTAAAAGTCATATTATTATGCAAACCTAGAGTCACAATCAATCTATGGATGCCTTGGAGGGACTATCGAGGAGGAAAGAGATAAATTTGGTGTGGGTTCCCGGACACTACGGCGATGGCAGGTGAGCTTGCCAGACGTGGCGCCGGAACCTCATTCCTTGGACCTGAACCGATCGAAGGAAAAACTACAGGCAGGGTCTGCATGGAACGAGTGGGCTGAACGAAGTTCCAAGAAGCAATGACGGATGGTTCAAGAGTGCAAACAGCTAATGACTTCATAGCCTGGCCAAACAAGACTAAGCTAGAGTGGATTTTAAATAGAAGACGATGTGTCCTTAATTGAGATACGGACCGGACACTGTAAGCTGAGGAAGCATATAGGTGTTGAAGAAGACCCAATCTGCGCTGGATACCTGGAGGAAGGGAGACTCCGCTGAACTTTCTGGGTACCTGTGAGGCCCTGGAGAGATTCAGGCAACTGGGATTGGCGGTTCTCCAAAAGTAAGAAATCACGACCCTAGCCTGGAGCGACATACTTGCCTTCATAAGGTAATCGGGACGATTGGGCGAGAGCCAAGGTGTTGGAGTGGTTGGGAGAAGACTCTGGGGGTAGGCAAAAAAGATCGCCGTTGGTTTACTTGCCAGGTTTCGGAACCTCCCTCAATTTCTACTACTACTACTACTACTAGACCGAAACCTTACAATGGGCCCACACATACGGAATATTACGGAAAAAGCCAATAAGACCATTAGATTTCTGGAACGCATTATGCCAAATGCCAAATATAGCACGACCCAGCAAGGGAAGCAGGAGAATCCTCTGCTCGGTAGTTCAATCCATGCTACTCTATGGAGCATCAATATGGTAAAAGGCTATGGCTATGACAAAAAAGTTACATAGGAACAAATATTTGGGAGTTCAACGAAGAATGGCCATCAAAATTATTAGAGCGTACCGGACAGTATCAACACAAGCACTACTAATGATCGCCAGAACACCACCTATAGATATTCTAGTACAAGAAAGAGTATGGGTTAAAACAGAGGGCAAAGACAGTAAGAAACTAGCACATGAACGAATGCTAGACCAATGGCAACAAGCATGGAATTTCGACAATGATAAGGCAAACTGAACGAAAAGACTAATTACGAACATTATACCGTGGGTACAGAGGTAGCATGGAGGAGTAAGCTATCACCTAACACAAATACTTACTGGACACGGCAAATTCAATGCATACCTTCAGAGATTTGGAATAAACGAGACTGCCGAATGCTAATACTGCGGGTCCATCGATACTGCTGAACATACCTTCTTCGAATGCACAAGATGGTTACAACAACAAACAAGACTAGAACATGCTATAGAAATACACTTAACACCGGACAATTTGGTCAGAGAAATGCTCGCCAGCAAGAAGACATGGCAGGAAGTTGACAGAGCCGCAAGAGACATACTATCGGAGAAGGCAAGGGAAGAGAAACAGACAAACAATTAAACCAAGACATCAACTAGACAAACATCAATATAATTGACCACCTTCTCGAAGTAATGCCAACAACACTTACCTTGTCTAGAGAGAGGGAAGGGTTTAGTTGGTAGGTGTGACCCAACAGGGCATGAATCCGACACTTTGCAGACACATAAGATCACTCGTTTGCAAGTCTTACGAAGATTCCTAATCGTCAAAAAAAAAACTACTACTACTACTACTACTATTTAAAGTGGATGTAGCAAACGTAAAGTTAAAACTTAAAATGGAATCCCTTAAAGAAGTATATCAATAATTACTCATAGAATTAGTTGTTATTAAATAGACAAAACGAAGAATGAAGAAAAAATTAATGAATATCTACAACCGTTTTAAATAAATAGTAATTTTTTGATAGTTGTAGGTTTCTAAGAGGTCCTTGTTATTTGGCAGGTTATTGTTCCAATTATAAAAATGATTGAGTGGAATCTGCATTAGAATCGATGAAAATAAATTATGTTCGGTGTATCTTCCTTTGGTAATTTTTTATAGCGTTGTTTCAAGAACTTTTTTTTAAAATTAAAACACTTGTATTGTTCTGTCGAGTGGCGAATCTTAAGAGATAACATTTTTTACCAAATAATTAGGTTCACTTGTGAATAGCGGAAGTTTTTTAAAACGTAGAATTAAAGGTAGGGCGTAATGTGAGCTGACAGAATGGCACATCGACACAGGTACCCCGATGACTCTTGATTGGTTGGTTGGTTAAATGCGGGAATTATGTTTGTGCCCTGATGATGACTCTAGAAAGTAGCCACAAAAAAATATTGGTATATATGGCACCCTCATTGAGACAGATTCAGCTTGACAAGATGTTTATGAATGAACTGAATCAATGTAACATAAAATTTAAAAAATAGGTCTTTGATAAAAATATATAACTTTATACGAGAGCAGAGGAATGTCAAGTTGTAAAGGTCTAGGAAATAGCGCGCAAAATCGACGATTAAAGGTAACAGTCTGCCAGTCGGTAATCGAAAATGTTTGTTTTGATGTGTATAGTACTGTATTGTAGTGGCAGACCTTTTCATTAGGCCGCTTTTTCAGTAATTTGCACTGAGAAAAATCATTCAACCCAAGTTTTTTTTTTGAATAAATAAACCCTTTTTATAACTAAAATGTACTTTTTAGGAACTAAATAGTTCCTATTTGAAAATATGAAAATATCGTTTAGGTAACTTTCAGCGAGCGCTATATAGTCTATCCCTTACTAGAATCGAACAGAGAGGGACGAACTAACTTAAAACCATAATGGGCTTCGCGTGGTTTAAGGTGAATGGAATAATTCAAAACATATTATTTAATTGCCGTTGTTGGTGGCTGATTGATGTCTGATGGTATGGTGTACTTTTAGTGCAAGTGCGAGGTGCATGACTGTAAATCAAATTTTTTGTTCCGTGGTATAAGTGTTTTGTAAATATATCCTTATATTTCAGGTTTATTTGTGTTTATTTTCCCCTTAACCATAAACTTGATCCTCTGTTGTTATTAACATATTTATGATAAATAAAAACCAATCTTATTTGGTTTTACGTGGTTGTAAAAATAAATGTTTTCATACATTGTCGTTAATTTTTGTGCTTTATTAAGCATAGGCGTAGTTAGGGGGGTACTTGGGGGTGCTAAGCACCCCCGAAATCTAAATTAGCACCCCCCCAAAAAAAATTACAATATATAGGCTAATTTTAGAACTAACCTATTTTTATAATATAGGTACATGTAATGAATTTTTCATATTAATATTTCAAGCATTCGAATTCTGGTACAAATTCAAGTATATTTAGGTAGTTGCGGATTCTGTTCAAAATTTCTCTCCATGTACCGTGTAGTTCACGCCCAGTTTACTTGTCAGAGCGGGTCTATGATCATAAAAATCTCGTAAAATACGAGAGCGGCATAATAGCTTGTGTATGTCATGTTCTGCAATTCTGCATTAATTTGATAATTTAAATTTAACCAGTCGTAGTCGTTCAAATTCGCGGAAATTTTTAGCCGGTATTTTGACTATTTTTTTTGTTTATTAAGGTTTAATATGGTTTTATTGAATTCAGTTAAAGTTTAAAGTTAAATAAACTCGAAAAAACAATGAGTGCGTCGTCGGATATAAAATACACCGTGGAATTTTTGAAAAAATCTTTTAGCAAGTTACCGTTGGAGGGGAAAGTGATTGTCAAGAACATTGAAAGACCTAAACCTGCTATTAACATCACATTAAAATATTTACTAAAAATTATTGACCAAATTTGGGCGTGGTCTTAGAAAAAATTTCGGGCTTTTTGTGCACCCCCACATTAACATGTCACGAGCCGCTACTGGACTTCAGCACCCCCAGTGTTGACCGTCTAACTACGCCTATGTGATTAAGCCTTATTACAATTGATATCTTTGTTTAAGAATTTCAACGCCTTTTAATTTTTTATTTTGATTTCCTTAGTTTATTTTCTCGAAATAAACATCACTGGTGATAGTCTGAGGCAAAATACCTATAGATTAGAAAGTACTATATATATATATATATATATAAAAATGAATGTTTGTCTGTCTGTCTACCTGTATGTCCCGTATGCGTTCCTATACCATTTATCCGATTACGATGAAAATTTGGTGAGTTGTTGTGTGCAGGCCGAGGAAAATTTTGGTATAAAAAAAGTGGCGCAACGCATGCCGGGATGCAGGGATTTGGTGAGTTGTTGTGTGCAGGCCGAGGAAAATTTTGGCATAAAAAAAGTGACGCAACGCATGCCGGGATGTCGGGATGCCGGATATTTGTGTAATGTCTTTCCTTCAAATTTATTTTAGTAAGTAGCCTAGCAACGCGCGCGGGGTATAGTAATATATAAAATAAGGTATCAATTCAATCAACTGGCCATATTCATTTTTACTTTTATTCTTTAAAACTGGGTACCTATACTTAGGTAACTGACTCGAAACGTCACTGTCACGACAGAGAGTTAATTTGGCTAAATAAAAGGAGCCCCGAAAAGGGTAATTTAGCTAGGTAGACGATCAATGATAAAAAAAATTTATACAGACAATTTTTAGTATTAAAAAGCAATACTTTACTTAATTAATCACAAAATCATATTTTTTTTTATAAATAAACGAAATTTTTTTACCACGGCCTCATATTTTTTTGGCAATAGAGCTGTCTTTTAGCAGCAAAAAATTAATATTTAAAAAACGACTATGTTGAACATAAAAAGTCATTTTAAAAAAATGAACCTAGTAGCTACAACAGAGTTGTTTTTTCGGCGCCTATTTTATGCAGATTTTTTGCTGCTACTAATGGATTTCTAGCTACGTATAATAGAGTTTTCTCTCAGTGTGCTACCAAAGTCGCGACAAAGTGACCAAAATTTTGAGAAACAATAGAATTTTTCGTATTTCCCACTGTAATAGCATACTTACAGCCAAAGGGGACGTTTCTTAATATTTAGAAAAACAAATAGAAAGAATAGATTCACTAACTTAAGAAGGATACTTTGCCAACAATTCACAATTTTGAAATGAATCGAATATTTAACATAATTTTTTTATTGCAGAAAGTGAGTCCCTACTTTCTTAGATTAAGGTCTTCCTTTCGCCTTGCAATTTTTCACTGAAAATAAAGTAATAGGTGCTGTCCGGCGTTAGAGGAACTGCCCCTAAGCCTTTTTCCAATTAATTTTTTGTTTTTCCGACGCCAAAGCTGTCAATAAGTATTTGATTTATCGTTAAATACCTATCGTACCTTTATAACATCTCTGAAGAATTTCACTAAATAATGTATGATTTTATAAGGTAATTATGTAGCAATCCTAGGCTTTCATTTTAGTTATTAGTTTCTGCCGTATGAAATTATAAATTCAGTAAAAAAGTAAGAAATAACAGTTTTTCGCATTGAGTTATGATTTACTATCTTTTGTTGCATGGAGACTAACAAATGATAAGTGAAGGGTGAATGATATGTTTTTTTTAATAACCATGCTTCTAAAATGAAAAATGAGGATGCGTCGGAAACTTAACTTTAACATATCCTGTATATTTAAAGTTCACAGGGACCCCTAATTCAAATAGTGTACTTTTTGACGTCACATTCGCATATTGTTCACTAACTCGGTAGACCATGGGCAAAAAGACGACTTTTTGCAAAACGAAGATTTTTTGGAACATCAGTGTCAACAGCCGTTGCACAATTTTATTAAATTACTTAGCCATTATCCAGTCGGTTATGACTAAAGGGTGAAATATATTCAAAATGCATATTTTGTCAACTGGTATAATAAAATACATATTTTACATAAATTATTATTTTAAGAGCATATTTTTATGTTTTCGGCTTTATCAAAAAAATTGCACGTTAAAGGTTTTTAATGTCCAGTTCGGTACTTCGGTACTACTATCTCTAACCGTTTTCAAGTGTAAATCAAATTATAATTCTAAGGTTATGCTATCCATGTGCAAGGAAGCTTGATGACTCCGCCGATGTGCTTATTGGAGTGTGAAGTTTGAGCTGTTGGTTTTGGACAAAAAGAGGCTTTCAGATATTGGGGATATCTATTAGGGTGGAGTGTATACGTATAACTATACGTGTCGAAAAAACATTGTTTTTCAAATCGGAATAGCTGCAAAAACATGCTCTACTACTTAACTAAGAGCTATGCGAAAGATGGTTTCTCTAAAATTATGTTTTGAGGTGCCCCAAGAATTTTTAAAATAAAAAAAAATCGATGATCATGAAAAAAAATATTAGTTTTTCAAAACGGAATAGCTGTAAAAATCTGCTTCACTACTTAACTAAATGCTATGCGAAAGATAATTTTTCTAAAATTATATTTCGAGGTGACCCAAGCCTTTTTTAAATTAGAAAATTTTCGCGAAAATTGAACACTAATTTTTTTATGCAACTAATGCTTATTTTAAATTATCATTTCTGTTTTAGTTTGTATACTTTTTTGCCAAAGAGTTTGTTTTCTTATTAACTTGAATATTTTATTAAAGGAATATTATATATTATAATTAAATATATACAATAATAATGTGTAATTTAAATAAAAATCATGTTTTTTTTTTAAATATAAGACCTTTGGGGCACCTCGAAATATAATGTTAGAAAAATTATCTTTCGCATAGCACTTAGTAAAGTAGTGAAGCAGGTTTTTGCAGCTATTCTGTTTTGAAAAATTAATTTTTTTTTCATGATCATCGATTTTTTTTTATTTTAAAAATTCTTGGGGCACCTCAAAACAAAATTTTAGAGAAACCGTCTTTCGCATAGCTCTTAGCTAAGTAGTAGAGCATGTTTTTGCAGCTATTCCGATTTGAAAAACGAATTTTTTTTCGACACGTATAACTTCACTCCACCCTAATATAATATCTATACTTATACTTGGTTTACTAAATATAATAATATGGGTATTTTGATTCATGAAAGCTGCTTCTATAAATTTTCGTTCGTTTTCTCCAGTGCTGTTCCGTGTCCAAAACTTTGGCTTCTGACCACTGTATATTATGTTGGTTGGTCCTTACATGGTCCGCTATACCTGACCTCGAAGTTTCACCTCTTTCAGTATGTTTCAGATGTTCTTTAACTCGTACGGTAAAAGGTCTTTTTGTTTCTCCAATGTACGATTCGCCACACTCGCAAGGGATTTGATAGATACAATTTTTTGTGTTTATATTACGTGGGGGTTTACTGTTGTAAGAAATAAGCTTCTAAGCGTATTTCCGGATTTGAAGGCTGTGTTGATACTATAGTTTTTGGTTATCCTTCTAATCTTTTCAGAAATTCCCTAAACATTAAGGTACCTATTGTAAGAAATGCTCTTCTTTCGTTTCAGTATTAGTTTTTACTTCGCGATTTTTAAGTTTTCAGATGGTATTAGTTACAAAGGTTTTTAACGATCCGGAATGTTGCAAACGTAAAATGCTCTGGGATAAAGAGTTTGAATTATGACTTGTTTTATGGATTTTGAATTAACTTTGAATTAATATATTTTGTAAGTAAACCAAGTATAGATATCCCCAATATCTGGAAACCTCTTCTTGTCCAAAACCAAAACTTCACACTCCAATCAGCACGTATAGGCGGAGTCATCAAGCTTTATTGCACATGAATAGTATTTAGAACAGTAGCCTTAGAATTATTATTTAGTTTACACTTGAAAACGGTTAAATAACCGAAACAATTTGTTAAGTAACAAAGCAGCACAGTCTTGTTGAATAATGAATTACTTCTAATACAGCAATTCTGTTGATAATAAAATTGTATCATCTCAATGCGACGCATTTTGTTCCCAGTAAAGCGCTTTCTCTACAAATAAGAAAGCAGAACAGCGTCCCCAAAAATGAATTGTATTCGTTTGAACCTATAATCCACAAGACGTTGGTGGAGGTTCGTAGCGATCGGCAATCGCCGCGCGCCCTAGTATTAGTTTTAATGTTCTTGTTGCGCAGGTCACATCGTTGTTCGGAATCTTTTAGCTGTCCTGTCTAAATTTGAATTTTATTGATCGTACCAATACCTGTTTCTATTAATTTATATTTACTTTGTATATAGGGTTTTTTAATACTTGTCATGTCAGATAAAGCAATAGAAGATTCTTATTTCGCACAACCCATCATTAGTATTGGACTTTATAATCTACGGACGAATTTTACGATCTCAGTAAAACGTGTTGCATAATAGATTATCATAAATGCAATGTTAAACGACAAGAACAAAGTCACACTAGAAGCTATTTAAAGTTTTGAGAACTACAGTACTGATTTTAAGTAGTAAGTCATATGCTTTATTAAACGCAGCAAGCAAAAAATATTATTATGATTAATGTCAATTACAACTGCCAGACGGAAGTAATACAGTATATAAAGCCAAATTACACCCCCCATTGAACTTGATAATTACTGTGAGTATTCGGAGCAATAATGACTATAAACCATTCTATGGTTGCATTAACTCTTATTTCCTATTGGCTAAATTATCGTGATATTATCTCTACACAACGGTCTAGCAATTTTCGTTGTCTTACAGTAGAAAAGCGCGTTGCTGTCACATATAGTATTAAACAGTTGTATAAAGAGTATGTGCATTATTATAAGGAATAGAAGGTTTTTTTCTTAGTGTAGAAATGAATCAGAACTATAATTATTTCGCCAATTTGACCGGTTTTTACGTCTATTATTTCATACTCATAACAAGTAATGTTCAAGCAAAATAAGTCTTTATTACCTTTTTTGCAACAACGAGTTTTATTTATGTATGTTTTCACTCAATAACAAACAGAACTAACACATATTGCTGTTAAAGAAAATGTTGCGGTAAGGTGTGATTATGTATATTGTGCAACACTGGCTGTCATTATCTACCAATCTTCAGCTATCAGTAATCTCTATCGCTCAAATCATTGACTAGCAAAACCAAGAACGTTTATAAAGATTTGCTGCAGTGCAAAAAATTGTTAGGAATTTTAGGATAAAATAACAATACCCAAACCCAACGAATCTTATAAGGGCAATTATGCAGTTTCAAGTTATTAAACAGCAAGTTTTAAAAGTTATTGAAAACAATTAAACCCAAAGGGGTGCTTGTTCTGATCATAGGTGGGTTTGCTTGCTAAAGAGGTAATCAAAATTTGATTTAAAAAAGAAGAGATTAGTTAGTAACTGCACACCACTTTTTTTGACATAACCTGTAAACCCGGACCTTGTGTCAATGGAGAAACGGGATTTATTCGAATTAAAAATATGTTGGTGTAAGATTTCGGCAAAATTAATAATAATAATAATTCATTTATCATTTATTTCCACTGGATTTGCAAAGTAAGTATGGAGTATTGACAGGTATAGTCAGTTACAAATATTAAAAAAATCTCAAAAACATATTTAACTCAAATGTTTACACATGGAAAACTAACAAAAATATCTGCCAGCAGCCATTGATTTATAAGTTGAATGGTTAAATCTATAATAAATATGCGGTGTTTCAATAAAACACCCTATTCAAAGACAGAAGTTTTATAAAGGGAATAGAAAGCATTTCTGCAAAGTAGCCTCTTCACTTCAGACTCAGTTTATTAAACAATTTGATTGGCAATACGAGACAACTGTTTGCTACAGAGCTTAATCTATAAGGCGGAATGTTTACACTGAGAAAAACAGCTTCTATTCCTTATAACAATTCACATACTCTTTATACAAGTGTTTAATACTATATCTGATAGCAACGCGCTTTCCTACTGTAAGACAACGAAAATTGCTAGACCGTTGTGTAGTGATAATATCATGGTAATTTAGTTAAGTTACTATAGAATGGTTTATATGTCTTACTGCTCTGAATACTCCTATTGGGGGTGTAATCTGGTTTAATATACTTTATTAATGCCGACTGGCAGTTGTAATGAATCTTGACATTGATCATAACATTATTTGCTTGCCACGGTTAATAACGCATATACTTACCACTAAAAATCAGTACTGTAGTTCTCAAAAATTTAAATAGCTTCTAGTGTGATATTGTTCTTGTGGTTTAACATTGCATATGATTATCTCTTATGCAACATGGTTTACTGAGATGGTAAAATGCATCCATAGATTATAAAGTCCAATACTAATTATGGGTTGTGCGAAATAAGAATCTTCTATTGCTTTATCTGATATGCAAAGTTAAAAAAAAACTGAAATACAAAGTAAAAATAAATTAATTAAAACAGGTATTAGTACGATCAATAAAATTCAAATTCAGACAGGATAACTAAAAGACTCCGAACAACGATGTGACCTGCGCAACAAATAATTTAAAACTAATTGCCGATCGCTATGAACCTACACTCAGTGTTGCCAGAGTAACAAAGCAAAAAGTCGCCATCGATCAGTATGAAAAGTCGCCACTTTGTCGTCACAGCTTTTTTGAGATATTCGGGTTAGAAAGCTGTCAATACTAAATTTAAAAAAATGTTTTTGTGGAACAAGCTAAATAAACTTTATTATAGGTACACAAAGAATAAAAATAAAACAAAGAAAACTTAAAAATTTAAAAAAATTATTCTGATTCACTGTCTGACTCTGAACCTGATTTAGTTTTTTCCTGTTTATTTTTATATATTATCCATTTTTAAAAAGTTCTAGAAACACCTGTAAAAAGTCGCCAAAAATAAGCTTTTTATTGAAAATCGCCGCCACACTCTCATAGAGACAAAAAGTCGTCATTTTGGCGACTTGTCGTCCCAAATGGCAACACTGCCTACACTAACGTCTTGTGGATTATAGGTTTCAAAGGATACAATTTGTTTTTGGGAACGCTGTTCTGCTTTCTTAGTTGTAGAGAAAGCACTTTACTGGAAACAAAATGCGTCGCATTGAGAAGATACAGTTTATATCTTTTCCTACTCGCGTGCGGTAAAGTACACTTTACAGCACTCATTTTCATGTCGTAAGTAGTACTTTACCGCACTCAGTGCGGTAAGTGCGGTAAAATTTCTTTACCGCACCCAATGCTGTAAAATTTCTTTACCGCACTCTTGTAAATTTTATTATATGCGTAATATGTTCTATTTAATTTACTACATTATGATGCTAACCACAACTAACGGCGATAAGTATCACATCATTACGAATATTTTTACTAGGTACCTATTTTTGGTCTCATACTTTTATACGTTTCTTCTCTACTTATATAATGAAACACCCTGTACCTAAAATATTATAAATAATTTTATGTCATAATTTTTATGACAGGAATTTGATTAAACGTCTGATCTAGATGGCATTAGTCAAAATCTGCTCGACTGCATTGCATTGTATTCCCATAGCAACAACTCATTATTATAATTCTGTAATTTACAAAAACTGCTCAACTACATCTGATGAACAAAATCAAGCTCGCTCAGCACTTAATTTGCATTGCGCTACAAATTGTACATTTAATTTTAATATTTATCGTTAGCTATATTTTTATATTATAATGTTTGTATGTAATAAATATTTTTAAAAAATATTGTTTCTTTTTGTATTAATTTTGTAATATAATTCTTTTTTTTACCGGTGCGGTAAAGAATCTTTACCGCACTCAGTGCTGTAAAGATTCTTTACCGCACTGTATTAATTTTATTCAAAAAATGCAATTGATGTACTTGCATTCGCGCAATGCATAATATAAAAATATTTATAGCTTTTAACAATTAATATTTGTTACTTTTTATAAATTTTTTCTTTTAAATTTGATTTTTGTTCCAAATATTATTGCTCGAAGGAAAAATTGTGTACCTACCACGTGCGTAAAGTGTCTTTACCGCCCTTAACGGCTTGCCCGAACTCCGCTTCGCGTCGTTCGTGCAACTGCCGTCGCGTGCGGTAAAGGACCACTTTCCGCACTTGTTAGGTAAATAACTATAACAAAATTGCTGTATTAAAAGTAGTTCATTATTCACCAAGACTGTGCTGCTAATGGAACTGATTACTACCAATAAAACACTGCTCTAGCAAATCTGGAATTAATATAACGCTAAAGCGAGTTTGATACGCTAGCAATTTATTTAATAAGGGGGAATAAAAAATAAGCTATCAATACAAACTATGTCTTAGCAAACCTGTTGTATTAGAACAATTGTCCCAAGCTAAAATAGTGTCAACTAAAACTCACAGTGGTCCGGTATATTTAGGATATTCGACCACTGTGCGTTGTTGAGATTGCAACCCACTGTGCGCTATTCAGGGTCAAGTGCATTGCAATCTCAACACTTATTTGTGTGTATATACTGGGCCAACTCAAGCAACAGCATCGAAGCCTGCCGCTCGATCAAACCATCAATAAGTGACTATCCTTGACCATCGTCAAGTGCCGCACTTAGTCTTCAGTTCTACGATAGGTGACTAGCCTTGACCATCGTCAAGTGACGCGCCTAATAACACGTTAGCCCATTGCCCGAACAAGTTACAGACATGCTGGTTTCCCTACTAGGGTAATAATCAAGAAGAGACAATAGACGACCATTTTTTAGAATCCAGACTTTCCTTTCTCTACCACTACGACCCCCACGAAGATAAACTTCGTGACATGGTGGAGGTGCCGGCGTTCGAATCCCAGGCCGTCTAATCTCCATATTAGACGCCACTACTAAGTCAGATGTTGTTCATCGATTCATGTCAGACCAGTGCCAACTAAGAAGCAGAAGCGAATCCATCAGCCAAGCCATACCTATCGCCAGCAGTACCAAATTGGAGACCAGCCCAGAGACTTCGCCAACAACAAGCAAGAATAAGCCAAGCAGCAGAAACAGGAGTGAATCCGTCAGCCAGGCCGTACCTACCGGACAGAAGACAAAGCCAAGCAGCAGAGGCAAGCCAACTGAGAAACAGGAGTGAATCCGTCAGCCAGGTGCCTCATTCGCCTTCGCCATTGTCAAGAAAACCGGTACGAGCGAGATAAGCCAAGCAGCAGAAAGAGGAGTGAATCCAGCCAGGCCGTACCTACCGGACAGAAGACAAAGCCAAGCAGCAGGCTTCCTTCGACGGACTAAACTATTGTTGTGGAGTAGCCACCCAAGAAAAACTAGACTCTCTGGTTATGGACGCAGACACATTGGACAGACGTATCAGCGCCATCACACAAGGAGTGGAGCAGACCATCAGCACCATCTCATCACAGTCAACGCAACTAGACAAGACACACTCCAGGGACCAGCGTGTGCAACAAAACTATTTCATGGGACAACCAAGGAGGAATAACCTCGCAGGAAATACCACAGGCCCGGACTCCAGCCAGCCTGCACAAGATGCCCAGCGGCCCATGTACAGAGAAACAATTAAATATCTTAAGTTACTGTAAAATAATTAAGATAAATCCTATTACCAAATTGTAGACAAAAGGGAAACTAACATGTCTAAGCATTGGGGGCCAATGCTTTTCAGAAGGGGGGCATGTCAACTAAAACTCACAGTGGTCCGGTATATTTAGGATACTCGACCACTGTGCATTGTTGAGATTGCAACCCACTGTGCGCTATTCAGGGTCAAGTGCATTGCAATCTCAACACTTTTTTGTGTATATAAACCGGGCCAACTCAAGCAACAGCATCGAAGCCTGCCGCTCGATCAAACCATCAATAAGTGACTATCCTTGACCATCGTCAAGTGCCGCACTTAGTCTTCAGTTCTACAATAGGTGACTAGCCTTGACCATCGTCAAGTGACGCGCCTAATAACACGATAGCCCATTACCCGAACAAGTTACAGACATGCTGGTTTCCCTACTAGGGTAATAATCAAGAAGAGACAATATACGACCATTTTTTAGAATCCATACTTTCCTTTCTCTACCGCTACGACCCCCACGAAGAGAAACTTCGTGACAATAGCATAATCATTGTCAATTAATCAATAAACTTCCTTGGTGAATTGACTGAAGCTGTGCCATTATCTCCTAGTACTTCCGTCGATTTAATTTCCTTGCTGGGACATACTGTGATGTATTAATTTTAGGTCTTGTGTGTTATTCGTCTATACTATCTACCTATTTCACACCGAAAATGATACTTTCTTATTTTTCCGAGACAAATGTAATTTTTGCAATAATTCGCAATATAATGTCATATTACCTTTGGGGCAAGTAATAGTAAAAGCTAGAAAGAACAGTTAGTTTAGAATGTCTCGGGTATTTTATTTTAGATACGGTAATCTTAAGAAAATCATACCTATATAGGTATACCTATACATAGTATATGGAAATATTATCCTGAAGATAACCTGTGGCCAATGATGATAGGCAAATTTAAAAACGATGAAAGTGTTGCGGAATGTTAAGTTAGTATAAGTATTGTTAACGTTTAAGAACGAAACTGATATCATATGAAGGGAGAGGGAAAATGGTTAAGGGTTAATTGTGGCGAAGCTTAATATGATCTCATTTCTTGTTGACTGTATGTATATACAGCCACGAATTGGTCATGTTTTTTTTTACTTAATAAGGTAATTATTTGTATACAAAACATGTATTATTATATCACATTATACCGGGCGTTTCTCAAAAGACGTTCACCCCTATAACTTTTTTTATATTTATATAGATATTAAAATGAAATTTTGAGATTATGCATTAGAGATGAGTCTGCATTTATTGGCATACGTTTCAATTTTATAACACTTCCGGTTTGATCGGAAGTGACCTTGACTTTGATATTTTAAATGGGACATCTTATATATTTTTACTTATTTGGGTTCAGCTCAGCATAACTTTATGAGTAAAATGACACCTCACTTGTCATTTTTTGGCGTGTTATAACATTTTTTTATGTTTATTTCGTTATTAATCTAGAGTGATACAAATTAGTTAAATCTGTTAATTTATAGGCAAGTAGTATATGAAAATTAAAATTATATCATAATAATTGCCTTTCTATGTTTCACAAGCGTTTAAAAAATTAAATTTTGTTTTCTTGACGTTTACTTTATTTTTCCAAATGGAACGATGGCATTTTTTTTCCAACAATTTGATACCATACACTCCTATGCTATTTTAAAATTGACACTGAAAAATTTGCCTTAAATCCCAATCGCAAATTTAAAAGCGTTATGCATTATTGCCGCCCTTTATTTTCTAAAGAAATATAATATATGGGTTTTAAACAAATAGAATCTATTCGTACATTATACATGTCATATGTTAATAGTGTACTGTCATTTGGATCGGTAATCTGGCGTCCGCAATATGATGTATATGTCGTAGGCTGATAGTGAAATCCGTCATTTCATGAAAAGCCTAGTCACTTCATGAAGCGTCGGCAGATTGTGTAAAAACATGAAATTACACGATCTGCCGCGTCACTTCATGAAGAGACCTTGACGTTTCGGCGTATTATGTATAACACAATCTGCCTAATTTTAAATATCGTCACTTCATGTAGTACCTAACGATGTCATGTCAGTCGGCAGATTGTGTAATTCCGTCTAAAAGGTATATTGGCAACTGGTTTGTTCGTTGTTCCCCAGAGCATTTTTTTTTAAATTAAATTTTTACAACTAATATTATTTTATAAAAATAAAAAAAATGCTCTGACAAACCCGAACAAACCAGATGCCAATATACCTTTTAGACGGAATTACACAATATGCCTTGTTTTTGTGGCATTTCATGAAGTGACGATATTTAAAATTAGGCAGATTGTGTTATACATAATACGCCGAAACGTCAAGGTATCTTCATGAAGTGACGCGGCAGATCGTGTAATTTCATGTTTTTACACAATCTGCCGACGCTTCATGAAGTGACTAGGCTTTTCATGAAATGACGGATTTTACTATCAGCCTACGACATATATATCAGTAAAATTGAAAAAGTCCAAGAAAAATTTATAAAATATCTATGCTAGAAATTTTATTTATACGACAACTTTACTTCAATCAAACGGAATTTAAAGTTATTATCACTTGAGGATAGAAGACAAATGTACGACATAAAATTTGCCTACAAAATTCTTAACATTATTATCGATTCAACGCCAATTATTAATTCATTAAATATAAACGTTCCATCCTCTAACACGCGAAACCAGCTTTTTTCCATATACAACCCAGAACAACAAATTATCTCTTACTCGTTTCTGAATCGTTGCTGTAAATCGTATAATACACTTTCAAATTTGGTTCAACTGGATATCTGTTTTCTTTCTCTGATGGCTCTAACTAAAGCTCTCAAACAGTTTTATTTGGATCATATTGCATAGAAAGTATCTTAAGAATCTTATGAATTCAGTTTTAGTATAATAACTGATCTGTTAATATTTTGTTTTATATTTAAATTAAAAACGTATTTTTATATACCTTTGTTTGATTTTATATATAAGTAAAACTGCTATAATGTTAGAACTATATTTTTTATTTAGTGAATACTGTTCCTGGGTTCGTCCCGTTTGTATTCTTTAATGTAAAATAAATAAATAAAAAAAACCTAATTTAAATTTGCACTAGTAATTTCCCTAGTAATCACTATCGGAAATATTTCCGAGAGCATGAATTTCAAAAAAAAATTCATAATCGAGGAGATATTCTGTAATGGTTCCTAATCAGAGACTTGTCTTGTAACTGGTAACCGGAGAATAGCAAGCAGTATTACTCCATCTATCGATACCCTAAATCATGTTCTTTATACCACACTGAGTTTGCGTTGCTTCAATTAAAAATTTACATTCGAGCAGTCAAATTAATGGTGTAATGCACCATACGGGAGAAAATGATAAATCTTCAACATCTACTTAAGTATCTGCTGCTGATAGCAAAAGAAATACGCGCCCAAAAGATTAATAGTTTTCCCGGAGATAATTTATTCAATATTTGCTTGAACCCTCTTTACAGATCAGACCTGGGGTCAAGCGATTTTTCATCGTACCAATGGTGCGGGTCAGGAACAACGATGATGCGTTATGTAAATTATAAATTGATAATTTTCTCCGTTATAGATTTACAATATGGAGATTTGTGATTATCTTAACGCTATTGTGGTTTTTGTAAAAAATCATCAAGTAATAATTGTTTAGGCGTCAGAACAACATGTTGTCTAAAGTTTATGTTTTTCGACCCTCATAAATAAAGAATTTACTTATTTATGCATCAAAAAGTATGTTATAAGAATACATAGTTTTATTTTCAAAATACAGTGCCTATACCACATTCCCACAGTGTGCCCGAACGAAGTATACTGGAACCAAGCAAACCAACCATATCGAAACAGATATCAAGGAAACCCTGTGTTCATCCAGTCAACACCAAAATATGATAAGATTTTTAAATTTTAGTTTATACATTTTTGTAGACGTGTCAATGGCCACACGCGACTGAGGCACTTTACGGGGTGGACTTTTTAAGTGGAATAAATTCAGTATTAGAAAGTTGGCTTGCCAGATATAAATTTGGAAAAAGGGGTACTTATCTACATGCAGTCAGGCGCGTATACAGCTCTTAGTTATGGGGGGGGGGGGGGGTAATTGGAAGAGAAAAAAGCGCCGCAGGCGAAATTTTTTTGGGTGCCACGCCCTTTTTCCAATGTTTGTGCTTGATTTTTAATTAGGAAAATAAAATGCACAACATAGAATCCTCAAGAAAACTACAAAAACAGTGTAACAAACCATAATAATGCTTTAAAAAAATTCAACTTTAATTGGAAGAAACAATAAAAACATTAAAGCAAAAGCAAAACAATATGTGGATTTAAAAACTTACTTTAATATGGTAAATTCTATAACTATTTATTGTAATATAAATAAAAAATATAATAAAAACATTAATAACTCTAACCTCTTTTAATTTAATTGTTAGATAAACTTTTCACTGAAAGTTCCATTCCAACGGAAGTTCCATTCCAACGAATATGGGAGGAGGAATAATTTTGCTCTTGATAAAAATGTCCGAGCTGCCTAAAATGGGGTATTTTCGGTACCCCTTTTAGGTTTTTCAAAAAGGGGTACTTTAAAAAATATAGTTACAAAAAGGGGTATTGTACCCCCAAAAGGGGGTACTTCTGGCAAGCCTATTAGAAAGTATAGAAAGCCTCTTTATTTTCTGAAAGAATATAGAACTACGGCTGCGTTTACTTTTATATTGGCATACATTTTTCGTGTCTTTACGAAATTTATCCTTCTTTTGGGGTTCACAGAGGAACATGATCTAATACAACAAAGGATTGCTAAGACATAGTTTTTATGGATAGCTTATTTTTTATTAACCCATATTAAATAAATCGCTAGTGTATCAAACTCACTTTAGTGTTATATTAATTCCAGATTTGCTAGAACAGTGTTTTCATTTGTAGTAATCAATTCGATTAGCAGCACAGGCTTGTTGAATAATGAACTACTTTTCATACAGCAGTTTTATTATAGTTATTAATGATACTATTTAACTTAACTTGTGCAATTAAACCACTCGGCTAACGCCTCGTGGTTTAACGTTGCACACGTTTCGTTATAGTGTTCATACAATAACTTCTAGTCATATCGAACGTGTATCATTCAAAATTTAATCTACGACAGTGCAAATAGATTTTATTCGTCTAAATTTCATTGATATCAGATAACGTTTTCGTAATTTTTAAAATTTTTAAGTGTCCATATTAGTCGATATCATGGTAACCGCATTTTTGATTGTTTCAATTTCGATTTTGACAACGTCATTATTGCCGTCTAATTTTCTATTGTCTGCAAAGTGTTGGCCAAAAATAATTTAAATATGGTAGATTCTGAATCCGAAAGTGTCCCTTCGGATGTTTACAATAAATAAATGCAATCCGGTTTTCTAAGTAATAATAACAAATAAATAGTTTGCACCGACTTTCTTTTTGTTTTTTTATCTTAACATTTGGATGTTATTATGAATTCATAATGGCACTGAGTGCTATTAAAGGTCATAATGACATCTAAATGATAATGCTAAAAACGTCATAATAGCACTGTCGTAGATTAAGAAATAAATTGTATATCTTCTCAATGCGACGCATGTTGTTCCCAGTAAAGCGCTTTTTCTACAATTAAGAAAGCAGAACAGTCCCCAAAAACGAATTGTATCCGTTAGAACCTATAATCCACAAGACGCTAGTGGGGGTTCGTAGCAATCGGCAATCGCCGCGCGTCGTAGTATTAGTTTTAACGTATTTGTTGCGCAGGTTACATCGTTGTTCGGAGTCTTCCAGCTGTCCGGTCTGAATTTGAATTTTATTGATCCTACCAACGGTTTCAATTAATTTATTTATACTTAGTATATAAGTTTTTTTAAACTTTGCATGTCAGATAATGATAAACCATTAGAAAATTCTTATTTCGCACAACCCATCATTAGTATTGGACTTTATAATCTATGGACGAATTTTACGATCTCAGTAAACGCAGTTTGCATAATAAGTAGATAATCATATACAATGTTTAAAGACAAGAACAATATCACACTAGAAGCTATTTAAATTTTTGAGAACAGTAGGTACTGATTTTTAAGTACCTTTATGTTTTATTAACCGTAGCAAGCAAATATTATTATGATCAAAGTCAAGTTTTATTACAACTGCCAGTCGGATCTAATACATTATATAAAACCAGATTATACCCCTAATAGAACTTGATAATTACTGGGAGTATTCAGAGCAACAATGGCTATAAACCATTCTATGGTAGCATTAACTCCTATTTCCTATTGGCTAAATTAGCGCGATATTATTAGCACTCAATGGTCTAGCAATTTTCGTTGTCTTACAGTAGAAAAGCGTGTTGCTGTCACATATAGTATTAAACAGTTGTATAAAGAGTATGTGAATTTTTATAAGGAATAAAAGGATTTTTCTCAGTGTGGGGGCAAAAATGCAATTACCTTTTTCAATACTAAGTATTTATTTACCTGCGTAAATGACGCCACTATCTGAAAAAGTATGTTAATGGCAGGTTAATATTTTTTCGTCATCACCCTGTATATCTCGTGCCAAACACTCTCAACATGTTATTCGTATCTAATCACACAGTAAAGTCGTAGTTTTTCAGCACACGCCGGTTGGGCCACGCTTGGGCAGCCATGCATATCTTATGGCGCTCTTCTGCTTGAAGCAGTCCGATCACAGATGACTCCGGATCCGCTCCGGTGAAGCTCTAATGACCCTATCGATAACGATATTTTCGTAATTGAATAATATCATATTGTGCCAACGAGCTTTATTATAACGCTACCTGATGTTGCGTGGTGCCAACTGGTGTCGGTCGTGCCTAAAGATATAGGGTGGTGCTTCGGATGGAGCGACATGGGAAATCCCATGGAAAATTTAAGGTAGTCAAATATTGGGTCCCTTGTTTATTTTAGATTGAAGCGGTCCATACAGATTCGGGATTCGGGACAGTTTTATCCGTACGAGAATAAACCGTACGCTGGTAATCACGAAAGTGTGTTAAAATCATATCGAACGGGTAACTAATCCTGATCAATATAGAGTGATGGTACGGTTGACGACATATAAATTCGTACACTCCACCCATACATAACCCAATTACAACAAAATTTGGTAATACGGGTTTCTCACCTTGCTGCTTATACCTGGATAGAACACCAGCTATATACATAGCTGTAAATTATTGTTTGTAGGATTTTTTACCATAAGTAATAATGGTTATTTCTAAATATTTTTGTGTTTAAATTAAATAAAGTATATAGCCAAAAAAGGGTAAATTTATTAACAAACAACAAACAAAATACTAATATTAATTGCTGCGCCATTGGATTCTAACACTAATCGTAATCCTCTTGGCATTGACAAAATAATACTCCTGATGTAATCCGGAGTTAGCACTTCTCAATTTTCTTCTATTTTATCAAATAACTCTATTTCATTCTGTGGTTTAAAATTTATTTTGTACATTTTTTTTTACCATCAATCGCCAAATATTTTCAATTGGATTTAAATCAGGACTTCTTGATCACCAAGGCAGACATGTCACGTTGTTTTGTCTAAATCAGTTTCCTATATATATTTCTTGCAGTATGCACAGGGAGTTATCCTAAAATATAAAGTTATTTCCTACAAAAACTATCGCGGCAGAAGGAAGAAAAACATTATCCAAAATCTGAAGATATATATTACTGTTTAATGTTCCACCAACATTCAAGCATACACCTGCACCGTAAACACTTATCCATGCCCACACATTAACGGAGAAACGTCCACTGGTTTACTTTTTTTGAGTCTTCTCATCATATCGAGAATTTGGTGGTCTATATACTGGAATCCTTTCATTATATATAGACTGGAAAGGTTTTTTCATCGGAAAAGATAACATCTTGCAAAAAAAAAATCATTTTCTGGTAAATATTGCATAGACAACCCAATTCTTTGTTCCTTATCACTATTTTAGTAACTAAAGTAAAACACTTTAACATATTTTATTTCCACTTTTCTCATTCACGTACAGGAAATATTATTTACCTAGATGGGTTCAAAAAGACGTAATTCATCCATTTCTACTTCCTCATCACAGCTTGAAAAAAGACATAATCAAAGAATACTAATAAATACCCAACGAAAATCTAAAAACAGGGACAGAATGGAACTACAACTTCCGAAACCATAAAGTAAACAAAACAAACAACTGATCTGATTTTGGTGATTCTGCAATTTCCCCAGGTTCACTTGGGATCACTTTGACGGTAGCGGGGGAACAGTGATCATTTGCGAATCGAACACAGATCAGTTAGAATCAGTTAAACCAGCGAATCGATCACACCTCTGTACTGTAAGTGCTCTACTGCTTCTTGTGAAAACCTGTTGCTTTAAGGGTGTTGTGAAGATTGTCCTTTAAAAGTTAAGACATGCTTTGACACCATACTGAACAATCGGAGGTAAACAACAAGTTAAAAACAGTTAACCACATGTCACGTTTGTGGCTTTGTACTACATTGAAACGGAAACAAGCGCAGGCGTACCGCTTGCCGCTTGATTGGCGCGTAGCTACTATCTTTTGGCAGGTATATTGTCAGGGTTGTTCATAGCGTTTTCCATTAATAAGTTTATTATATACACGCAAGAACATATTTCTTTGTTTTACCAATAAATAACGCTATAATTTTTAAATTATCGCACGTTGAGGTAGATGTTATATGTAAATAAAATGAACGATGCAGTTTTGCAAGCCATACCAATGCTAATAATATTATTACAAGTTTAAAAGATGGAAAATGCGAAGGTAAAATAACTTAGTCCAGTTCTGTCTCTGTCGCTAACCTCTAAACGATGCGACGTTTTCTTAGAGAAATTTGACTTTAAAAGCAAACTGTCTCAATAATCCCGAGAATGTGGATGCTCTAGACGGAGTTCTTGAAACGTGTCAGGTAATCATTCGGGTAAAATCGTCTTAAATCCCGAAAGCGTATGGCCCGCTTAATACTGTGCGAACAAAAATTATTTGCATCAAAGAGGGCTTGGATTAAAAAACGTAGGGCTTGGTTTAGATCACAATGATATGGGGACGATATATCTAACCAAATCTAGGTCTAAATTTTGTCAAATTCATATTATGACATGATATGCCAAACTAATGAGTAATAAAATAAGTAGACAAATACAAATATATTTTTGTGGTTTACAAAATTAACACAGTAAGAATATACAGAAAGAAAAATAATTACATAAATTTATCTGCTTCTTAAGAATAGTCCTGCATGTTCCATAAGATCTTCCCACTTCTGGGGACAGGCGTCTTATAAAGTACAATTTGTTGGCGTATTTTGCATTATTTTACAAACGTTTGCAACAAGTTCTTCTGTTCTTACAGATGGTCTTCCTGTCCCTTTTTTGTGTTGTATAGAACCTGTTTCCCTAAACACAGCCACGGTTCTTTTTAGGCAATGATAAAAATCCACAGCGATAATAGCAACGTTAGGAAAATGTTCGTGAAAATCGTCCATGCACAAACCCGGATTGTATTGCCACTTACGTACTCACCATTTACTCTAACCCCGTTTCGAAAATATACGCTTCAACCATGAATGTTTCGTGCTGTTCCGTAAAGCCCATTGTGTGAATTGTTCAAGAAATTGGAAAAATTAGCGATGAATCAAATTACTTGTAACGACTGTCAAAGATGACGGAATAACTGATTGATTGTTAATTCAGGTAGTTACTGACACCCAACAGGTATTAAGCTCTACGGCTAAGCATTACGTCCTTAGATACAAGGCCCTCTTTGATGCAAATAATTTTTGCTCGCACGGTAGGTATTAGTTCGTATGCTAAGACGCTCTTTTGAGAACATCATTGGATGGCCATAGCTTCCTCATAAAAAAAATTTAAAGACATCCAGCATTCATAATATTAACTATTTTTCATTTTTTTAATTCTAGAATCTCGCCATAAAATATACGTAACCTACGTAATTCCCGACACTCTGTATATTATATTTGTTTTATAAATAAATGTTATTAATTTTTATATTTTATAAATTTTCTTGCTTGCGGCACTCATATGACTGATTCCTCTCGTCCTTTTTAGTCCATAGCTCTTAAAGAATCAATTGCTAATTTTTATAATAATAGGATTTTTTAAATTCATTTGCCCACTTATATTATGTAAATAATAAAAAAAATAAACATAATTATACAACAAATATAATATTACAGTTTATATGGATTCAATAAAGATTTCACGTAAGTCTTCGGTAGTATAGTGGTAAGTATCCCCGCCTGTCACGCGGGAGACCCGGGTTCGATTCCCGGCCGGAGAGGAACTTTTTTTCACCTAAATGGAAAATTATTTTTTTTTAATAATATAATTTTAAAAGCAAGACTAAAACATTTAAAAAAATATATATGACTAGACTTTAGAAAAAAAGTAATTCTTAGAAAACACATGAATTTAATTTTATTAAAGTAACATAACAGGCAAACAGTTAGAACTTCGACCGAAAATTTCTCATGTCTCCGATAGCCGTGATCGTCTAGTGGTTAGGACCCCACGTTGTGGCCGTGGTAACCCAGGTTCGAATCCTGGTCACGGCAATGTGCAAACATTGTCACGGAAGAGACTTTTTTTAATACTTTTTATGCATTTTAGTACCATTAAATTTATTGTAATAGATTTTTCTACAACAACTTTTAACATAGTTTTAAAAAAAAAATTCTTTTGAAAGTAATACCATACTTATATACAGGGTGTCCGGAAATAATGAGAATAGAATTTAGGGGGCAATTTTAGACCGACAATAATTGTCTCTTCCTATAATTTTTTCGAAAATTGATTATTAACAGAGTTACCAGGGTTAAAGTTAGATTTTTATTTGCAGTTTTAAAATACATAAGTTACTAGAACAATAAATTAAACATTCAAATCAAAGGTTCAAAGTGACGTCCTTCCACTCCTTCCTCTTCAATGCATAAATTAATATTCTTCTTAAAAAATTCCGACGAACTCCATGGAATACTCCTTCCTTTGCTATGCTATGTTTAAGGTTGAAAATAAATTCAAATAGTTTCGTATTCATCACATGCAAGCAATGTTATTTTAGCGTTTTTTTCAAAAGCGGTTAGATTTATTAAAACAAAAGGAATATACCTTTTTTATATCAAAAGGTTAGATGAATAAAAATATTCAGTCAAAATGCGCATGCACAAAAAATTTGGGACCATTCAAATTAAAGTATAGGATCCTATGTGGCGTTCTTTACAAAATGCGAAAAAACGGTGGGCAAATTTGTATTCCTCATCCCGAAAAATCCCCATATACGAGATTTCGTCAAAATATTATGAGCGTGGCAAAAGATATTGTAAAAAAAACTGCAAATAAAATTTAACTTTAACACGCTGCAACTCCGTTAATGATCAATTTTCGAAAAAAATGTTATAGGAAGAAAAAGCATTTATTGTCGGTCTAGAATTATCCCCTACATTTTTTGCTCATCATTTCCGGACACCCTGTATATTTACCAGTGGCGTAACTACCGGTGTTCAATGTGTGCGAAGCACACGGGCCCGGGTGAAAAAGGGGCCCGGGAGCGGAGCCACAAAAACATAAAAATGCAAAACAAAATATTCTCATAGAAAAAAAAATGCAATATCCGCAAAACTACTCTACTCAATACTTTTATAGATAGTAATTCTAATTCATCTTCCAGTTTTAGTGAAATTGTAACTGCCTGCATTATTTTTTTAGACCATCCCTATTTCGGTTGCATCAGCTGAACGGTCTTTTTCCAAGTTAAAGTTAATTAAAACTTATTTGAGAAATTGCATGACCGAAAAAAAATTATCAGCTTTAGCAATTATTTCTATCGAAAATGAGGAAGTTCAAAAAATAGACATTTTTAACCTGATTTCAAACTTTGCGCATGTAAAAGCAAGAAAAAAAATTTTTTTTTTCGGTAATCGTCCACAAACCGACATCTTTCTGGCGTGATTTGATGCCATGCACAATAGTAATTTACGTTACAAGACCGGAAAGTAGTGTTTTTCAGGTCGAGACAAGCATTTCCAGGGCGAGCCATAGGCGAGTCCTAGAAGCTTGGAGAGACCTGGAAAACACTAATTTTCGGTTGCGTGACGTACAATATTTTTTTTTAGACCGACACTTCGATATATTTTATAATCTACTCGAAACAAGTTTGACATAAAGAACAAAATTAAAAATCAACGAACTGTCACTCGACAATACATCGAAATGTTGTTGTCATAATAACGAAATCAAGGTATCTTGTATTATCAAAGAGCGATTGGAAAAACAAAAAACAGGGTGACAGTGACATTAGAGACCGGAAAAGTGACATTAGAGTCCGGAAAAGATTTTTCCGGTCTCTAATGTCACTTTTTCGGTCTTGCGATCGGAAAAACGTTATTTTCTAGACAAAAAATTGTCCAGAAAGTGTAAATTTTCTGGTCGGTTTTAAAAAAAGTTCATTATTCCAGTATTGTTAACCGTTGCTACGCAATGAGACATATAACGATACGGGAATATATTATTCTCGGCCTAGGCCCTAGGCCCTAGTACTACTTTCAGACACAAACTACGTTTTCAAAAATACTTATTTTATGACGTTACAGGGTTAAAAACAAATAAACTTTGCATCACATGAGACCAAATTTTAATAGCCCAATTTTGATTTTGTAGAAAAACACACAGTAACTATGGCTCTACTTTAAAGAAAATATATCTGAAATAAAGCTTTGTCAAAACTGAGAAGTTTTATGTAGGTTGCGTTGAGTCTTATTTTGCAAAAGTGGTGCAATTTGCAAAATATAGGTAAAAAATCAAAATTATCTTATGCAGCTAAAATTTTGCATGTGGGCTAGGAACTGTATTAAAAAAAAAACTTTTTCAATAACTTTTTTCGATATTTTCAGAAATAACCCTACTTTTGAATTATTTTTTGTAAAAAATTAAAATTTGACAGCTAATGCTACTATTTTTTGCTTAATTTCATCTCGATCGAAGCAGAACTTGATGCTAAAGTCAAATTTTGAATAAAGCTATTAATAAAGAAAAAATCCCATATGATGCGGACTTTACTGGTGACACTGTATATATAAATTATACTTCTTTGTTTTTGATAATATGTACTTGCAGATATTTTTCTATGTTCAGGAATATAACTACTTAGCGTAACAATAATTATTGCTTTTTTGTGTACCTACTCAAAATTCATAAATTAATATGGTTATCAATAATAATACTCCGTATCATAATGGGGGCCCGGCACAGTTTTCGCACACGGGCCCGTGGCTACGTTGTTACGCCACTGATATTTACCTGTCGGTATAATAAGTTAAGTTTTAAAATTGTATTAAAATAAATTACAGTACCGCACTTATGGTAGCTCCCGGCAATAATTACTTATATAGTTGAAAAATATAGTATTTAAAGTAATCACAATCATACAGAAAAATAATAATATGGTAATTGCCGTGTCACAATTATTCTTCGAGAAAGTTAAATAAATCGGCATAAAAAACATTGATTTCTTTGAGCGTATGCAAAAAATATAAGTAGGGAAACGTTGGGTATCTACTGTTTTTACTTTCCACGCATAGAAAGTATTCCAATCGCAAAAGAAATTCTGTAAACATGTTTTTTTTAAGACCGACCAGAAAATATACATTTTCTGGACAATTTTTCGTCCAGAAAATAACGGCAAAAGATTTTTCCGGTCCCTGGGTGGTCATTAAGTGCCGTGAATGCGGCAAAGTACAATAGCTGAGTTGTTATGAAAAATATGCAGAAAATGTGAATAATAATAATGTATTTATTTCTACATTACAAAGGTTTAAATTAGTGATGGGAAAAATCGAGTTATTTCAATAATCGATTACCGAGTATTCGAGTGATTTAAAAAACCGAATGATAATCGATTGTTCACTCAAATACTATATGAGGGAAAAAATTAATTTTTTTAATCACTTCAATTATCAAGCACATATATATAAAAAAAAAAAAAAGGTCGGCAGTTCCATAAACTAACTACTTTGTATAGCCCCGCAATGAGTGATCGGTTATTTTGTAACTCGAGTGAACCCATCACTTTCAAAAACCATTATGTTCATCACTCATTTCGTCACTCGAATGATTTCCGAAGATAATCGAATTATTCGAGTGATTGAAAAAACCGAGTGATCGGTTATTTTTCACTCGAGTTATCCCATCACTAGTTTAAATGTTAACATTTATTATACTGTATTAATTGCAAGTGTAGTGTAGAAAAAGGCGAAGTTCAGTAATAGACTGTATTTACTAGAAAATATAAAATAACAAAAAGTACTAAAGCATAAATCTCGCGAAACGAAAAGTATATAAATCAGTCCTTTCTCGAAGACTACCTAATAATTAACTATAAAATAATTTTTCTGGCTTTCTGAGAAGCAAATTTGTCAATAATTGCGGTGAAATCAATTTTCTCAGAGATTTCGGATTCAATAGAGATGATAGCCAAATCTGAAAGTCTTTCTTGTGTCATATTATTTCTCAAGTAATTTTTAATAAATCTTAATTTACTGAAACTTCTTTCACCTGAAGCCACAGAAACAGGTAAGGGGTAAAAGAATCCTTATTGCTAGAGCAAAATTTGGAAAACAGGGAATGAGATCATTTTTGACTAAAATTTCTAATATCTTAATTGGCTATTTTTTACCTGGAAAAATATCCTTAAATGAAGTTATTTCATTAAAGCGTTGTATACCGTCTATATCTTTTACAATAGTTCCTTCCTCCTGTACCTGTAACTTAATATCTAAGTCCATGCAGGCTTTCATGAGGTCATCATTAGAAATGGTGTGAAACTCATACAGAAAGCAGAATATTGAATAGCACTCAGATAATAAGGTAACTTTTTCATTTATCGAAGAGAATCAAGAACTGCAAAATAGAAAGCAATCTTGAATTGCAGGAAGGGATTTAAAACTGGTTCATCACTGCCCTCGTAATCAAATAAACTAACTTTTTTCTGAGCTTCGAGATGGGAAATTCGGGATCAATACCTAAATCTCTAGCAAGTGTTGTTGCTGAATCGACAAATATTTTAAAATTATCGTCAGATCTTTGGGAAACTAAATATTTTTTAAGATTATCTAAGCCTTTAATGCATTCCGCGATGTTTAATTTAGGACTTTGAAACATTTTACTCAATACATTAATTCTTGATAATAAATCATGCCAAATTAAAATTGAACACAAATACTTAAATGTTTCAAGACTTTAAATTATTGATTTAGCACCAATTTTTGTTTTCGTGTCTCTGGTGGTATCTACAATTAATGCCTTTAATGCGGTAATAATGTTTTTTAGCTCTAATTTTAGAGGTCTAATAGCATTGATACGACTTTCCCATCTTGTTTCACTTAACGGTTTTAAAGTAAGAGTTTTCACGTGTTTTTTGAGTAAATCCCATCGATATGGGGACGCAGAAAAGTAATTATATACCTCTTGTACCACATCAAGAAAATTAGAAATGTCACCACTGGCGCTGGCTGGTTTGATTGAAAATCTTTAATAAATAAATCCATTTGAAATAATTCACAAAAATATTGTTTTCTTCTTCGACGTTAATTTAAAGTTATCTTTTATAGTTTGATAAATGTCACTTTATTTTTATTTCGAGAAATTCGTAAAAAGTTTTGCTTGATTGACAGAATTATCGGCGGCCTATGGCCGCCCCTTGTTTTGGCCGCCCGCGTGCGGTGCACGCGCTGCACACCTGCTAGAATCGGCCCTGATTATGGCCTATAACTATTATTACCTCTATGCTATAACGTAAAATTATGTTTGATTTTACATGTTGACTCCAAAATACATAACATCATTAATTTGATAATATTCTTAAAAAATCGAATAATGGGAAGATTCTGATCAAAAATTAAAAATATTGTAAGTTTAATTGTCACATCCATTAGCATTTGAAGGTATCAAACATTTCCTGGGATAATTTCTTTATAGAATTCTTTTTTCTTTTGGATAGGGGGTAATTTTTTAAATTCTGGATTACTCAAATAAATAGATACTATCTATTATAACACACCAGGCAAAATTTGCCTAAATCATAACAGGTAACACAAAAAATGGTTTAAAGGGGTTAAGATAATTTTTGTAAAAAAAATCTACAACATTTAGCTACAGTAAGTTAAAAGAAAATTTAATTGATACATTAATAAAAGCATAAAACGAAATTTTGTCAAATTTGGGCATATTTCTTTTTCTACTGTTATTAATTTATAAATTCAATTTTTTAACAGTAAAACTGAAGCTAATTGTATTCCAAAAAAGGGTAGGTATTCGGCTGATTTTTGGATAAAACGAAAAAGTAACGAAATATTGATCATAAAACGAAATGACGAAGGCGTCACTAGTGTTTGATCTTAAGAAATGCTGAAATAGTTTTAGTGAAAGTTAAAATTACTTCCACATCACTCTGGGTAGCTGAAATATCGCAATCCGCACTGATTAGTTAAGTCTTTTGTTTTTCTACTACCGTGCGTAAAATTCTTACTTTGCGCACTATAGAAAGCGTATAAAATTTACCTTTTTACGCCAATGCGTAAAGTATAGATCATATAATATGTATTGTGATATCAAGAATGTAATATATGTATTTGAATAATTTTATTTGATTTTATTTTAGATTTTTAAATCTCAATAAAATATGGACAATGATTTATCGGATTTTATTAGATATTTCCTTTTATGCAAAACATTGCTTAAAACAAAATACTTTACGCACTAGTGCGAAAAGTAAGGTGTTTATACTTGGATATATACATATTTTCCGAAAGTAGAAAAAATAGTGGTGCAATTCGTGCGTAAAGTGTATTTTTTTTACTCATGAGATTTGCGAACTCGCCTGTAAAAAATTCCATTCGTACAGAAAGACCTAATTCACACACCTGTTGCATTAATAACTATTTTATTTATTTGGATTCAAAAATAAGACAATTGTTAGTATAATAATAATTGTTTTTAAAATTTAGCCAATAGGAAATAGCTGTTATTGCTACCATAGAATGGTTTATAGACATTATTCCTTTGAATACTCACAGTAATTATCAAGTTCTATTGGGGGTGTAATCTTGTTTTATATACTGTATTAGTTTCGACTGGCAGTTGTAATGAAACTTGACATTAATCATAATAATATTTGCTTGCTACGGTTAATAAAGCATATATGTACTTACCACTAAAAATCAGTACTGTAGTTCTCAAAAATTTAAATAGCTTCTAGTGCGATATTGTTCTTGTCGTTTAACATTGCATTTGATTATCTATTATGCAATATGGTTTACTGAAATGGTAATATTCGTCCATAGCTTATAAAGTCCCATAATAATGATGGGTTGTGCGAAATAATAATATTCTATTGCTTTATCTGACATGCAAAGTTTAAAAAACTTAAATACAAAGTTAAAATAAATTAATTAAAATAGGTATTGGTGCGATCAATAAAGTGATTTATATGAAAAAGGAACCCAAGTTATATGCGATGAAAATACCGCGTTCTATTTGCTGGTTGTTTTAAAAACATTTAAGTATTATACAGTGTGTGTATAAAGTCTGGAAACGACTTAATAACATTACAATTTACTGGCCGATTTAAACCAAATTTGGTACAATTGTGTAAGAGGATCTAACGTACCGAATGACGATATTGGCGTTGTTGCCAGCTTTTTAGTTTGTCTGGAATTCGAACGAATTTTATATTTTTAAATATAACACCCAGTATATTTTTACATTTTTAAATTCCACATAAAATTATAATTATTTTTTAATAAATGCATTATTAGTCTATACTTCATAGTTTCCGAGATATTGACTCTCGAAAAGTGACATTTTTGAACTTTGACAGCTTATAACTTTCTAACAGTACGTCTTAGAGCAAAACGGCTTACATGTCCCTATCTTCAATTTTTATTATCTTCCCAAAAAATCAACTTCCAGTTAAACCGGAACAACTATATTTCCTTCTTTCGAGTTACATCCGGTTTAACCGGAAGTTGATTTTTTTGGGGAAGATAATAAAAATTGAAGATAGGGACATGTAAGCCGTTTTGCTCTAAGACGTACTGTTAGAAAGTTATAAGCTGTCAAAGTTGAAAAATGTCACTTTTCGAGAGTCAATATCTCGGAATACTGTAGTAGAGTCAATATCTCGGAAACTATGAAGTATAGACTAATAATGCATTTAATAAAAAATAATTATAATTTTATGTGGAATTTAAAAATGTAAAAATATACTGGGTGTTATATTTAAAAATATAAAATTCGTTCGAATTCCAGACAAACTAAAAAGCTGGCAACAACGCCAATATCGTCATTCGGTGCGTTAGATCCTCTTACACAACTGTACCAAATTTGGTTTAAATCGGCCAGTAAATTGTGATGGTATTAAGCCGTTTCCAGACTTTATACACACACTGTATATAAATTATGCCTTCTATATATGAATAATAATAATAATTTGTAGAAATAGTTAATTTGTACCTTTTATCTTGACGATAATTTACTAAAATCTGATTATGTTAAATTGATTTTTATCTGTAACGACATAGAATTTGATCCAAATAACTTTGAAAGAAATTGTTACAATTTCTATGTCTTATCTTATTTTAAACATTATTTACCGATATGAGTAAATATAATTAAATCATTATTAATAAATTTCTCACGACACACAGAATGTAAGTTGCTGTAACAAAAATAAAATGGGATAATTTAATAAATTTCTGTTATATATACCGGGTGTCCCAAGTGTAACTGGAAAACTTTAGCCCATAGAAAAAAGTGCAGGGAGGGTCAAAAAAGTGTGGCGATAAAAAGTTACATTTCTTTAAATAGAACACCCTGTATATTTGTGCCTTTTTAAAATCTACGAAGCCTGCGTTTACTAATAAATGATTCTCTAAAATGCAATTGTACAGGGCGTTTCCAAAAGTTTGTAAGCATGAGAAAATATTGCCAATCAGGGCGTGGCACCCAAAAATTTTTTTCGCCTGCTACGCTTCACGTATAAAGATTAACTTTAGGAGCTAGCTAATATACAGGGTGTTTCATTTTGAGGGATATAGCATAAGTTTTGATTAGATAAGAAGTAATTCAAAAAGAATCAAGAATAAACTTTTGTCAACACCACCCATCAAAATCAAATCTGCCGATTTTGTTTCATATCACGGCTATCTAGATTTATTTTTAAAAACATCATATTATAATTATGCCTGAATTAGAAGTTTTCCATGATAATGTCATTAATTCTAAAGTAGTTTTTTGGGCCATTGGAATAATGAGTAACAAACGTACATATTACAGAATCATAAAGTTAAAAAAATTTTTTGTCGTGGAATGCTTTGGCCACGAAGCGATAGAAACAATAATTTCTTCGATTAAAGTGTTAAAAATTATTGTTTTGGCAATAATTCTGGAACGAACACAGATATCAAACTACGGTCTTCACATTTTTTCTTGCAAATTTAATCTACTTTCCGATTATGATGTCATAGTTATACCATATGATTTGAATTTTCGGGATAAAATTAAAAAAAAAAACTGTTATTATTACAAATTGCGCCCTCTAGCAATTTTATTAGAAACTATCGTGTACCATTGGATACGGCAATTAAAGGTACCTTTCTCTTCCAAACAAGCTTAGATTTAGTAAAATCGAATAAGTCGTTTAAAAGTTACAGCGATTTTAATGTTTACACTTTCAATAGCTTCCTCCACTCTTATCAAGGTCGGTACACCAATGAGCCTCAAACCGAAATGATGCAGAATTGTCTAAGCTTTCTAATGATGTAATCAGAGTTATACCTTTATATGGAAATTTTCGGAGAAATTTAGAATTAAAAAATGTTTCCCAAGTTTCTATGCTTAGTAGTTTCCGAGTGGCCACCCTTAATGAAACACCCTGTATAGGTTTGTCTTCCGGCGCTTACATTTCTAGCTACGCCACTGACAGCCCAAGACTGATGACTGAGGAATCATGTACCAGTATACCTTTCCTTCTATTTTTTAAATAAACATTAGTACTTATGCTTTCCCATTAATATACGATCTGTAATTGCTTTTATTTTAACAGTACAGTAACTTTTAGAATAAAATGACGACGCAAAATCAAACACAGTCGATGGCTGCCTTGCACATTATCAAACACTAGAAGTTCTCTTTTCAAATCGTCTTCAATATTTTGCGAGAAAATTAAAGTCTTTGTTCTATTATCGTGCACGCAGCGGCAATTTGTCCAGATGTTTTGCACTTCATTAGGCGAGTGTTTGAAAAAGTAATGGATTTAGTACCCCTCCTGTTTGCGGGATTACTCGAAAAGAACTACCTCAAACGGTACGGAATTCATCTTGAAATAGCTTAATTTGCCATTTGCTTCTGACGATACATTTTTAAACGAAATTAAAAAATAGCGTAGAAGCAAGGGGAAAGAGACATACACCGAGGAAAATGATCTAATATAACAGGTTTGCTAAGAAATAGTTTGTATTGATAGCTTATTTTTTATTAACCCATATTAAATGAATTGCTGGCGCCGACTTTAAAAAATGTGTATGGGTGCTGAAGCATATCCATTTTTATTTCCATCTTAAAAGATGCGCCGCAGGCAATTTTTTTTCAGGTGCCACGCCCTTTTTTGGACTATTAACACTTAATTTGATTCTATACGTTTCGATAACCCGACCCGTAGAAGTAAAGAAATTTTGCACAAATAAAACGTGATTTTAAAAACTTGCTAAATAAATTTTATCAAAAATTTATTGATTTATTAAAGTATTTATTACCAACACAAAACACAAATATACTACCTATACTAGGTAGGTATTGTGTAATATTAACATTACACTTTTTAAAATGATGTTATTGAAATCAACTGTTTTTAAATGCAAACGTATTTGGGCGAACCGCTCGATTTATAAATTTATCAGCGACTTCTTTAAGGTCCAAATCATCTGCCATTTCTCGGTTTACGTGCACTACCATTTGATTATTTAGTCATTGCTGGGTCATAGTACTTCTTAAATAAGTTTTTATTCTCCGTAATGCTGGAAATGATCTTTCGGCGGTGCATGTCGATACTGGAATAGTTAAAACGAGTTTTTACCAATTAGACCAGTGCTGAAGCCTTTGAAAATGGTAAAAAGTGAAAAAAAATAATAGTAGGATGAAACCCATTGGAAAAGGAAGAGAATAGAACAAAAATGAAAGGAAAAATAAATTACGGGCGATCCGAGGTCGGGAAGGGGGGGATTTAAGGGGAGAAAACGATTTATCTCGATTTCCGGTAAAACTACAAGTCCTATGGAAAAACGGTAAATCGCAAAATTGTAGGTAATAAAAAGATCTACAACTTTTGTATTTACACTTTTTTCATATAACCTCAAAATGTATGTGAAAAATTCAAATAATCAAGTTTTTGGTTTTTTATTTTTATCTTTTACAAAAAAAATTTTTTAACCACGAAATTTGGTGAAAACTTACCTTTTTATGTCCCAAACACACTGTAATTTTTTTGATTTAAAATATTTATTTTTTAACCTTATTTTGACTTAATATCGAAAAAACACCCTAATTTTCAATCGAAAATTCTCACCAAAACAGTTAGTTATTGGACAAAAAATTCAATTACTGGACACAACATTTTCAGTTAATGGACACTGGCAAAGTTATGACTAAATGCCAATAAAAAATTAAAATCAGTGTTCAAAAACTTTTATTAACTTAAAACTACATTCACTTATATTTTTTCATTTCATTTTGGTACATGCTAAATACTTTTTCGACGTCCAGGTCGTCATTTGCATTATTTTCTGACATCTGGCCCACTTTTGTTCTAAAATCTTTGTCACTTCCCATTTTTGGTTCCTCATAAATTTTGCTATCAGTTTTCAATTGATCGTCTGTATCGATTCCTTCTTCACTTTCTATTTTTCCCGGCGAGTTTTCACAAATTGGGCTGTTGGTTTCATCTTGCTCATCTACTTTATAACATTCGCTACTTTCTACTTTTTTCGATTCATCGCACAATTTGCTGTATTTTTTTTTCTGTACGTTTATTTCGTTACCTTTCTTATTGTCAATTTCTTTTGTTTCTTGATCAGAGTTATCTTCGTTTCTTTCTATTTCTTTCGGGTCTTTATATATTTTGAGGTTGGATTCTATTTGATAATCTGTTTCGATATCCTCTTCACTTTTTATTTCTTTAAATCTTTTACACATTCTGCAGTCGAGTTCGTTTTCATTATACATTTCGCAGTCTTCTTCACTTTCTATTTCTGAAATATCATCATCATCACTTTCCTCAGTATAACACATGTGACACATGAATAAACCTTAGAGGATCAGACCCCTCCCTTGCTGAAAGAATTGGATTTGGGCCGCATGTATCCTTATGACCAGGATTTTTTATTTTAAATTCCAGTGTTGATTTGGGTACACCGTATTTGTGTGCCGCATTTCTATATGACGTTTTGTTATTCTTGACTTCATTTATCGCAGCTTCCATCGATTCCGAATTATATTCATTTTTCTTGGGCATGACTGAAAACTAACAACATAAAAAAACTCATGTTTCGCAGTTATAGGACAGATTGTAACCAGTTATAAGACGGGCGTCCAATAACTGGCTACACTCTGAATAGTGACCCAAAATCGGAGGTGCCGGAAACAGAGAAGACGCACTAACATTTCACACAAAAACTGTACGAGCTTTGCAAAATGCAGTTATTGGACAACTGAAAATAATCATATTTTAGGTCAGTTATTGGACACACTTGTAAGACATAACCTAATTTAAATATATTGATTTAAACCTTAAAAATACTTAGCTTTACTACGCCAGTACCTTGTATATTTATACGGAGCACTTTGGAACAATTTCACCACTAATTATGACACTAAAATTTACCTAAGACTTCTTAATATAAACTTAAGAAAACCGTATTTCTTGTGCATGACCAAAGAATGTCACATTTGGCGCCAAAACAGAAACATCAATCAAATGTAATTTATGTCAATATTGATACTAATAGTACAATGGCGACATCCCAACAAAACTTAGCGAACTACTGAATACAGAATTCTTGTTTTATGCTGATATAATTGGGTGTCCAATAGCCACCGGCGTATACAAGGGGGGGGGTAATGGGGGTAATTACCCCCCCCCCCCCAAGATTACTTAAGCGTTGTTAAATTTTTGTCCTTACTCCTTAAAGCTGCTATTATCTAGTATCCTAGCCAGGCACGTAGCTAGGGGGGAGGGTACAGGAGGCCTGAACCCCCTCCGAAACTCGAGCTCTGATTTCGGCAACATAGGCAATACATTAAACATTTCCTACACTATTACATTTTCTTCACCTCAATTATTACCAGGTTTGTTTTTGAGATTTTCTTGAGGATTTTGTGTTGTGTTTTTTATTTTTCCCACTTGAAAACCAAGCACCATGATTCAAAAAAGGGCGTGGCACCCAACAATTTTTCGCCTGCGGCGCTTTTTTTTTGTGCCTTCGGCGCAATCCCAATAGCCCCCCCCTCCGAAAGAAATTCTGGCTATGTGCCTGATCCTAGCCAATCGATTACCCCCCCCAGACGCATGAGCTGGATACGCCGGTGCCAATAGCTCCCATGGGTCCAATAACTGGTATCTTTACCCTATGCGGTTTTAAATAATAGCTTTTGTTGTGATTTTTTCATCCTTACCTTCACGGAAATTATATTAATTTGTATGGGTTTGTTCGCTGCTTGCGCACCCACAGCACCCACGGAGTCGGCGCCTATGCTATAGTGTATCAAACCCGCTTTAGTATTACATCAATTCCAGTTTTGTTAGAACAGTGTTTTTATTGGTAGTAATTAGTTCCATTAGCAGCACAGTCTTGTTGAATAATGAACTACTTCTAATAAAGCAATTTTGTTAAGAAATAAATTGTATCTTCCCGACACATTTTGTTCCTAGTAAAGCGCTTTCTCTACAATTAAGAAAGCAGAACAGCGTCCCCAAAAACGAATTGTATCCGTTAGAACCTATAATCCACAAGACGTTGGTGGGGTTAAAACGTATTTTAGGGAAACGATAGAAATCAAAAATGACCCGGAAAGTATCAATCGAAGGACAGAAATAGAAGCCCTCAGTAGGTACTTCATATTTTAATTTAATTGAAAAAACGAGAAGGGAAAAAAAAAGGTGTACAACAATAATTTATTTCTATATTATCACCGCTAATACCTGACAAACAAATCAGTTGGTTTCTCGCCTTGCACAGGTTGTACTGCAAAATTTCTTAAAATTTACTAATAATTGTTTACGGTGCCGTTTGTTACGTGTCCCTTATACCGTTAGTGTCCGAATTTTATCTTTTTTTATTTGTTTTTTTTACCATTATGACTCGTAGAGCCCAATTTAACTTTAAGTTTTAGCCACTTTTTGTTTGTTGTTTTGTTGTGTTTTTGGGTTCACCCTTGGTCCGTATTTTATTTTATTTTAATGAGAATACTTTTCTCTTTTTCGCTTTTTTCTCTTTTCTAATGTGTTTTATGGGAAAGAAAGAAAAAACCAAAAGTCTTCCTGCACAAAATTTAATAGAATAAAAATTCTCTAGGGGTCTCTACATGTTTCGAACGTAGAAACGTTCATCATCAGGAGACAGAAAATGTATTTAGTGCTGATGGTTTTAGCAGAGAGAAAATGGTGTAGGATCTTAATGGAGCTTTTAAGGAATTAAAAATTGATGTGTAGAAGAGACATAATATGAAGAAAATTGATAAAGGTTAACCCATACTGAGTATGTGAGAAAGTTATTAAAGGGGGTCTGAACCAACCAAATAAACTGGGGAAGAAGAAAAACCTTCCTAAAAAGAAAGTGTCGAAGATTATTTAAAATTTTTTATAAAACTTTTAAAGTGTAGTATGTCTGTAAGACATTATAAGGATAAAATTGTCATAATTATGAAGACATCACAATAAAATTACATTGCAAAAAGTGTTTTGTGGGGTACTGAGGATTAAAGCTTAGTAACCCCGCAAGCGGTTAATTTAAAACCAATAAAATTAATTATAATAAGTTTCACATTTTTTAAAAAGTTAAAGGCCACAAGGTTGTTCGAAATGTGGACGCGAACAAGCCCGAACGCTTTTAACTTCACTTTAAGCATGGACTATTTCTTCACGTTAATATGTTTTAATTTTGCTGTACTTTTAAAGAAAATTTAAATACGCAAATTGTCTCTTAACTTTCTTTTGTCTCTCTTTACAGTTTGTCCGTTACTTCTAAAAGTTTTCTTTTTCTCTTCAAACACCATGAGATATAAAAGAAAAAATGACACCTGCTTGTAACTGTGTTACTCTTTAATATATCAAGGATATATAATATGTACTTTCTGTCATGTTATGTTACCGAAAATAAGATTTGTCATTTTTTCAAACAAATCAATTACTTATGTAATGTTTTTATCGGGATGCTATTGTTTCAGTGCCCTGAGGAAGGAAATATATTTTCCGATACGTCGGCAAATTAAAATTTGAGTTTCATTTGCTCCCTAAGATCCTTAAACCCATAAAACCACCTATATTACTCTATTGAATATACAATAATGTTTTTTCCGGTGTAAAATTTCAGTTTATTACGGTGTTTGATTTGAATTAACATATTTTCTAGCAAGATCAACTAACTAGCTAAAACAAAAGATTGATGACACGCTTTCAAATCTATTTAAAATTCCCTGTCACGCACGAAATCTTCGAAATCTTACACTTACTCAACCTTCTATTTACAATCGCACAAATATAATAAATTCTAACTTCAATCCCGTAAAACCGACAGAAATACTCGACTTGAATAGCAAAATAATTATTTACCGAGTTATCTGATCTTTTTTTCTTCAACTTCAAATAAATTAATAACTTTGAACCGAGAAAAAAATTCAGAAGATGGTTTAGTTTGTCGAGGTCCGCCGTTACATATTCATGACCGAATATATAGAAAAAAATTTGGAATTGATTCTCGATCAGTGGTAGCACGTCGTATCTGGAAATGTGTAAACAAATAGGTTAGTTATTAAAATATTACTATCTATATTTTCTTCTCTAATTAAGATTTGAATAGGAGTGCTATAAATTATTGATCAAAAATTTGCTATTTATCTAACAATGTTAGTTTGCTTTAGCGTTACCTATCTTCCGCCAGGTGGTGCACCGCCATACTTTCCATGGGAAATTCCATGTTCATTTTGTTATTCCCAAATATTGGCTCCCCCATTAATCTTACATCAAAATTGTATAAGACTTTTTTGAAGGTCCTTGTATGATAAACTCGCACACCAAATATAATTGTTTTCTTAAAAGTCAATTAAAAGTTATTTAGAAAACCCTTCATGAAATACTTAAAAATTAAATACAGCTCTGATATATCATACCTGAATAAAATAAACCACCAGTAATAATATGATGATGAAGATGAGTCAAATATCACTAGAAGTTTATTTTTTTATTGGTTTGAACATGTTTTGCAATATTAGTAGTAATAGTTGTAGTAACATGTTTGATTTAGCAAAAAGCTACAATTAAGTATTTTTTAATAAATTTTTTTAACACATTTTATTGATTTATTTTTAAATTTTAAAACGCAACCTTCTTTTAACAAAAACAGACAGAAAAGTTAAACATTTTGTAAATTGTATCAAATATTACGTATCAATTTGTTTTTTAAATAAATGTAATTTTAAAGTTTTTTTTAAACTTTTAATGATATTTGAGATTTAATAGAATTTTCCAAATTATTATATTCTATCAACCCTTTATGAAAAATATACTTATAAGCTAATGTTTTAGACACTCTATCCACATAAAAATTTTGATTAGTTCTTGTTTTATAATTATGATGAAAAATTTTTTAAACAATCAGGCAATAAATTATTTTTAATTTTATGTATAAAGATACATACTAAATAAAAAATTAAATTTCTCACATTCAACCAATCTAAATTTTTTAACATAAAATTTATTTTTGTATATTTGTCACAAGTTAAAATAATCCGCATTGCCTTATTTTGTAAAATTTGTAATTTACCAAATATTTCCTCATTAGCACAATACAAAATGGAAGAACAATAAAGAAAATGTGGGAACAAATAACCTTAAATTAGACTGATTCTTTAAAAATAACATACTTTTCCGGCAATCTTCGATATGATACTTTCAAAATATTTTAAAAATTTTAATTTTGAATCAATAATTATCCCTAAATATTTAAAACAGTTTACTAATTCCAATTTTTCATCATCAATCACAACATTTATATTTTGACAATTTAAATTATTACCCATAACCATACATTTAGTTTTTGAAATATTTAATTTTAATTTATTTACTTTTAACCAATTTAATAATATATTTATCTCAGAATTTAGAGTATTTAGACCATCAAAAATATTTAAAACATTAATGTAAATTAAGGTGTCGTCAGCAAACATTTTGTAACTTACACATTTTTAAAACTAAAGGCATATCTTTGATGTATAAAATAAATAATATTGAACCTAGTATACTTCCTTGAGGAACTCCTAAAACATGTTGACCCTAATAAAAATATAACGGGTGGGTTTAGAGCAGCATTTTTAGGGCAGAAATTTTTGCAGTGGATAAAGCAGTCAATACCCTGCGGGATCACCCTGGCTTGAGAGGAGCTGCGTCTATAGCTATCTATATAGACAGTCAAGCAGCCATAAAGGCAATTTGTTCCAGCAATACTAAGTCAAAATTAGTAAGGCGCTGTCGCAACAATCTCTTGGTGGTCAACATCAAATCACCTTGTGTAGGGTTCGTGGACATAGAAATATATATGGCAACGAGAGTGCTGATGCGCTCGCCAGGGAGGGCACAAGCACAAGCATGTCAGTCGAACTAGCAGATAATGCTGTGGCTAGACCACTGGAATCAGTCAAAGAGGAGATAGATCGGATAGCTAAACAACTTGCGCAAAGCAGATGGACAGGCCTGACAACCTGTAGCCTGTAGCATCTCCAGGCAATTGTAGCCCCTACTTGACGGCAGGAAAACCGCAGCGCTATTACAGCACAGTCGGAAGGACCTAAGAAACATCACTGCCGTAGTAACCGGACATCGCCTGTTCGGTAGACACGCTGAACGTATGCAAATACCAACTAACGACTTCTGTAGAAGTTGCAGAGATGAAGAAGGGGGTGAAAGTATTCAGCATTTCTTGTGTGAATGCCCCGACCTCGCGAGAAGAAGGTTCAATGCCCTGGACGAACCATTCTTTAATGATCTGGAGCAAGTGAGCAGCTTACAACTTGGTCGACTCACTAAGTTTATTAACAGCAGTGGCTAGTTTGAATGAGCTGCCAAGATTCTTCTACGATCTACTTCGCGTTAACTATCAGGAAGCTAATGAGGATAGGTTTCGCGGAACATGTGTGGTACCACAACGGTTCTCATAGGACTACGTGTGACTGTTTGGACAATGCCAGAGGTCTGCCACTCTAACCTAACCTAACCTAACGGGTGGTTTCATTGAGGTATGGATCAGAGCAGTTTTTAATTTTTAAGAACATAACGAATAGTTTTTCTCAATAACTTTTAATTGGCTTAATAGAAAACAATAAAATTTGGTGTGCAAGTGCATCATACAAGGACCTTCAAAAAAGTCTAATAAAATTTTGATGTAAAATTAATTGGGGAGCCAATATTTGAGGGTGGCAAAATTTACGTGGAATTTTCCAGGAGTCATTTCGCATATCATTGTGAACAAAATAGGTTATTCGACAACATGACAACCATCCGTGAAAAGCGGCACGAAAGAATTTTAAAAGCTACGAGAAAGAGCAGCTCCAGGAAAAATACGGAATTTATATTGTAGAGAGAAAAAGAAGCCACAAAAGTATAAATTATCATACTTGCTCTTGGCAGGTTTTTTATACAGGGTCGCTTTTATGTATAGAAACGGTCGATTATTTGCTAAAGTAAGATAGCTAGCGAAGAATGTTAAATACAAAACTTTTAGGGTTTTTAGAAATCTATTACACTGCACATAAACTAAGTATGCAGGATCAGTCAAAAAGCCATGGAAGAACAAAGTAACTTTATTTTAAATGGAACCCCCCACATACCCAATCTTAACCGTTTTTGAGATATCGTTTTCAAATAAATTATTACATTCATTAATTTTCTAGTCCATCAAGTTACCTTAGAAAATAATTATTTCCATAACAATGTTGTTTTGTCATCTTGACAACAGATAGGCCAAAAATACTTACATTTACAACTTGTAAACAATTTTCGCGTAAAAATGACACGTTAAACACCCGAATGCACCGTAAGCAAATTTTGCGGATTAGTTAGGTAATCCAGGATTAGGTTAAATGTTTACATGCGCCGCAAGAAAAATGTAGTTTAAGCTTCAGCTTATCTAATCGGTCAACGAAGCGTGGATTGCCCTGGATTAGCGATCGACATCTAACTTCAACGTCAAATTTTGGCACTATTTTTTTGTAAGTGTTGGATTTTTTTGCAATTTTTTTTATTATTTCGGGATAAAATGGAGTTTATAGAGGATGAAATATTCATTGATGATGACCTAGATATCCTCGACATCATCAACAAATTGTGCGATTCCGTCGTTGTCAGATTTCTAATCCGGATTAGATAATCTAATGACGACGCATAGCTACGGATAACAGATTACAAAAACTGGATCGGGGAACTGGGATTACAATCCACAAACGGTGCATTCGGGTGTAAGTGATACCGAGCGCATTGAAATTTTAATGATGATAGGGTACGGCGATGGAACACGGAGTTTTACCCAAGTGGTGAATATTTTTAATGAATTGCATCCAGAATCCAGATCGGGAACCTATAACTAAATCAACTGTTTTCAAAACATTGCAGCGTTTTCCTGAAACTGGAGGTGTGAAAGATCGACCAAAAAGTGGAAGAAATTCATTTGTTACAAGAATTGAGTGAAGACGATTTTGATCGCAGAATTCAGTTTCGCGAAATCATTATCGATAAATTGAATCAAAATGTCAACTTTGTCAACCACATTTTATTTTCTGATGAATCAACGTTTTGTTTAAACGGGCACGTAAATCGACACAAACTGTAGATATTGGTCAGACCAAAATCCACATTGGATGGAACAAGTTCATACCCAACGACCCCAAAAAACCAATGTTTGGTGTGGCATTATTGGTGGAAACGTCATAGGACATATTTTATACATGGAAATTTGAACTCGGAACGATATTTATTATTTTACAAGAGAATATTGTTCCACAACTCAGACGATTATTCCCAAACTATAATAATCCCAATTTACCGGCTGAACAAATATGGTTTCAACAAGATGGGGCTATACCACATTTTGGACGGATGGTGAGGGAATATCAAGAGGAAACTTTTCCTGGTAAATGGATTGGGCGCAGAGGTGCAATTGAATGGCCTGCTAGGTCTCCTGATATGACCCCTCTTGACTTTTTCCTGTGGGGCCATATCAAAAATTTAGTGTACAAAAATAGGCCACAAAATATCGAATATTTGCAACAAAGAATAATGCATGAAAGTTCCAGTATTGCTCCCAATATCCTTTTAGATTCGCTACAAAATTTTGTTCACCGCACCGAACTCATTACTGCCAGGAGGTAAACGGTGGACACTTTGAGCACCTTATAAAATAGGATTTCAAATTGTTGTTTACTAACACTTAGTTTGTCTCTTTTATTATTGTTATTAGATTTATTTGAAAATGATATTCGAAACTCGATATCTCGAAAACGGTTAAGATTTGGTATGTGGTGTGCTTAACATTTTTTTTTAGAATCTTGTAAATAATTGAAATATTGAATAATATACATAATATACCATTTAAAATAAAGTAACTTTGTTCTTCCATGGCTTTTTGACTGATCCTGTATACTTAGTTTATGTGCAGTGTAATAGATTTCTAAAAACCCTAAAAGTTTTGTATTTAACATTCTTCGCTAGCTATTTTACTTTAGCAAATAATCGACCGTTTCCATACATAAAAGCGACCCTGTATATTAAGATTCCAAAAGAAGACCCAACTACCTACGCCTTTGAAAATATTTGTTGTTGTATCCATCGAACAAGCTTCTTTAGATATTATGATGTTCTACGAACATCTTATTTTGAGCCGTGATATATGATATTCATTCCGAAATTTTAATTATATTTATTTGTAATTCGGTTTTACCAATAAATTTACACTTCCTGACCTGTTTCGAAAGGATTTTAATGGTCCGGAGATAAGCCGTAATAGAAAACCACAGATAACATTTAAAGATAGAATCGTAAATAAAAGAGAAACATATTATGGCCATTAGGGATTCATTGGGTTATAGTAATGACTTGATTAAAAACCTAACGTGAGATTTTGATAAAGTTTAGTAACCAGTTTCTCAACGTGTTTTAGCAAAGATGATTTTGTGGAGATAAGAAGTTTGAAAATAATAATCATTTATCCGATAACAAGTTTTTATTTAAAAGGAACTGCAATATTTAACACGTTTTCTTGTGGGAAAAGTAAAGTGTGAAGGTTTGAAGCACACTATTTCAGTCAGATAACCACAGAACCCAAAAAACAAATACTCCTGTGGCAGGATGCATTACGGCGATGCCGACGGATAGTTAACTAGATAAGATATAGTTTACGGCCTTTTCACTACAATCGAATTCATCATAATACACTCCCGTGCAAAAAAAACGGGCATCATAAAATTTGGATTAAGTTTAGGGGTTTATAACTTTTTTATTCATATTCCGATTTAAGTGATTTTTTAGAGAGCTATATATACATTTATTAGTTTTAACATGCCTATACAAATTTTAAAATAAATTGGTTTTTGGACATATTATACAAGGATAATCGAAAAGTTGTTTTTTTTGCTTAGTGTAAAAACACCCTGTGGAATAATTAGGAAGCAAAATTACTTCAAAATATCAGTTTCCACTAGGTCGGAAATATTTTTTTTCATTTTGGTTTTTTGGTTCATGTCAATACGTGCATTTGTTCTCACCAAAAGGCAGAATGATCTTGATGTCAATAATTTAAATTTTTCCATAGTTTCTCATTGTCATGGCATTAATTTCATATAAAATAGACTATTAAAATGCAAGAAAACAAATGTTATGTAATAATCAAAATTTAATAAACAAATAAATTTAAGGAAAAAGGTGCGTATGTATATACCTAAGATTTAAAAAATAACATTTTCGCAAAACAAACTTAACAGGTACCAACACTAACTACTACTACCTGCTACTGCCTGTACACATCGGTTCATGCCTTCAAATAGCTTGCGAATATCATCCTGGGTAATATTCCTCCATTCTTGACTCCGATAACGCGGTAGTAATTTAGGTCCAGTTGCTGGTCTGCGTGAGTTTAAATTACCTTCGTGTAATTCTTCGGCGAACTGTCTAAGAACTGAAATTTTTAATTTGAACCTCTCGAAGTTGGGTTTTCGCCTGTACTAACGGCAAACGACGATTCCGAAGAGTTTTAAGTACAAAAAATCGGTCATCAAAAGCTTTAGTTTTGCGTTTCCTAAATTATTGACATCATCAAGATAAGATCATTTTGCATTTGGGTGAGAACAAATGCACGTATTTACATGAACCAAAAACCAAAATGCAAAGAACATTTGCGGCTTAATGGAAACTGATATTTTCAATTACTTTTGCTTCCCAATTATTCCACAGGGTGTTTTGACACTAAGCAAAAAAAAATTTTTGATTATCCTTGTATAATATGTCAAAAAACCAAATTCTCTTAATATTTGTATAGGCATGTTAAAACTAATAAATGTATCTAGAGCTCTCTAAAAAATCACTTAAATCGGAGTAAAAATAAAAAAGTTACGAAGCCCTAAACTTAATCCAAATTTTATGATGCCTGTTATTTTTGCACTGATATTCTGAATTAGACCCTGTTGAAAATAGTATTTTCCAATAATAAAAACCTTTCTTGAGTGTATGTTACACAACTTTTCTAGAAACAAATAAAAATACACCGTGAAAGTTTTGAACTTAAACAGATCTATACGTAATCCCACTACATTTAGAATATTTCCTATCATCAGTTAACCTTTCCAGAACTTCAAAGCAAAAGTTTGCTCTTTGTATTTCATCATTTCCCCTCAATTCCTGATGTTTTTAATATTTATACTTATATAATTTGCTCAGTAATGTTGGTTGATGCTTTTCTACAGTTTTGCCAAAAAAGACTGATGCTAATTCCAATATTTTCTTGTACATAGAGTAAAAGTTCTAAATCTGCCGTATTTTCTTGTGCTCTACCATCGAGTATATCAGTATTTCGCCCTAAGCAGTTGCATTTATTAATTAATTACAGTATTACCTTTACTTTCAAAATTATAAATAACATTCAGGACCGTCAGGAAAGATTCATTCGAAGAATTCGAAGAATATTTCGGATGCTCTCCGAGAACTATATAACTTAATCATTGTTACTTTTTCTCGAATATAGTAAAACGTGTTGAAACTTGCAAAAAATAAAACGTCTAGTAACATCATCATTCATAGCCGTATTTAATTTTTACCAATTTTAAGAAGAGTTTCTTTAAATAAGTTTTAATTTGCCGATTCGAAAATAATAAAATTTGGTGTGCGAGTTCATCATATAAGGACCTGCAAAAAAGTCTAATACAATTTTGTAGTGGTGGAAAACTATCGTGACTATCGATACTATCGGTCTTTCTGTAAAAACTATCGCTATCGAAGTATCAATAGTATTTTATTAAACTATCAATAGTAATTTAATTACCGCCTTAAAAAAATCATTCATTTGAAAAGTAAGCGAGATCCGACACCTATGACCAGTAGAGAAGTAGAAATCAGAAATCAAGTTTTATACCAATAGTTGTTGGATTACATAGCAATTTGGTAGAAATGGCATCAAAATTGAAAACTAACATTGCCATTAATCTTGATGCAAAACTATTAGATTCAGTTGTTAAAAGATTGTTTCCATATCAGCAAAGAACTGATCCAAGAGCAGCAACAATATTAGATCCTACATGCATTTAGAAGCAGGGAAAATGCAAACCAAGGTCAATTATGTGTCCAGAATTTCACTTGGTGATTTGTTAGCCAAAGAAATAAATACAACTTAAAGCAAATCCAACCTAGACGAACCTTCTACACACGCTACGAATCCAGTGGCCTCGTCAGAGCAGTCAAAATTGGACAATTTGATAGCTCCCGTAGGCAGTGGCGCTTTATTCAAGTTCCTGGAGAATCGAATATCTTTGGAAAAGACGACACCAATATCAGATTCAATTATTATTGTGCGCCAATATTTAGAATCATTAGATACCGATGACGGGGAATCCGCAGGAAAACTCTGGCAATTAGCCGAAAAATATTATTCCATTCCTGCTACTTCCGTGTCTTCTGAACGACTATTTTCAAAAGCAGGACAAGTAATTAGTGACAGACGTTCACAAACAAAGTCTAAGAATGTCAATATGTTAAATGTTATAAACAAAAATAATTTTTTGAATGAAGTCTTGTTTTGAATGTATTGGCTAAATAAAGTTTTTTTTAATAGCGTGTATTTTTTTTGCGCAAAAAAAAAACTTTTGAAACTATCGATAGTACTATCGATAATATCGATAGTTTTGCAGTTTGACTATCGATATATCGAATACTAGAACTATCGATAGTTTTCCACCACTACAATTTTGATGATGTCAAATTAACAGGGGAGCCAATGCAAGTTTGGTATTCGGCATGATTATTTGAAAATAATAGCGTTGTCAATAAAAACAATCTAGCTTCATTTTCACTATTTACATACAGACAATAATCTCAAACTACAATATTATAACACTGACATTGTTTTTTGCTGTTAGGTTTACACACACAAATACGAAACGAATATTACAACGAGCAATAAAATCTCAAATTTCCACAACGGTTTATGAAAAAAAAACACAAGGAAATGTCCCGGTTTATTAACTATCCAGCATTAGATTATAATTTATTATTTAATTTATACTATATTTTTAACATATTACACACATTGTATACCAAAAAAGACAGATAAATAAAACAGACAAAGTGTTTTTAGAGGTCTGACGCCGGTAACTGACCTATTTTTGCACTTGCGTGCATTCTGTTCCGCCCTGTGCAGGCAACCAGCGTTGCGAACCGCGAGGGGCACCCTAGTCGTTCGTTTTGAATTCGGGTCCAGTGACGCATGCATATTTGTTAGGTAATATTATAAGTACAGTGAGACCTCAATAATCCGGACTAATTAAAACCGCGGTGATCCGAATTAGTAAATAATTCGGATTACTGAAGCTGCATAGTTTAGTACAGTCTATGTATATAAGTCTTGGCCGAATTACCGAAGAATCCGGTTTACTGAAGGTCCGAATTATATAAGTCTTGGCCGAATTACCGAAGAATCCGGTTTACTGAAGGTCCGAATTATAGAGGTCGCACTGTACTAATATTTTGGTAATTGGAGGAAAAAGTAGAGGATTTTGAGAATTTCACATTTGTTTTATTGTCAGGTTAAATTGTATAAAGAATGACGTTACTTTTGTGGAAAGGAATAATATACATTTTTTACTTTCTTGAGTTTCTTGCGGCTTGTCTTGCTCTTTTCGTTCACGCGGCGGCTTGCTCTCGATCGCGCCTGGCCCATGATTGGCTTCACGGCATCGGCCTTACTCGCTGAGTATCGGGATGCCCGCGCACACATATTTAAAAAGTCAGTGGCGCAACATCAATTTATTTCACAACAGTCATGTGTGAGGTGAATGTTAGCAACACTGTGTCAGAACTGCGAGATTTTAACTTTAGAAACACTTTTGAAAATTGTTGAAGAAAGTTGCGTTTATAATACTCACATGGTAATGGTAATAATAACAACCCGTATGTACTTGCAGTTTTCGCAGAATTTTTTTTATGATGTCATATTGCAAAAACGAGAAATTACGAGACTCGCGAGACGAGAAACCATCGTGCGTAGGGAATTCAATCCCGGGATCTCGTTTCCCGGGATCCCGGACATTTTTTCGATCTCGAAATCCCGGGATTGTCGTTTATTTTATCCCGGGATTTTCGGTATTTATCTTTGCATTTTTCATTAATTTATATCGTGCACAAGGTCTAGGTTGGGTGATCAACTTATTTTTTTAAGAAATTTTTTTAAAAAACAAGTTTAGAATAACTTTTTTTCCTACTATAAGAATCGTTTTTATGTTATGTTTTAACATTTTTTTTTATTTATAGGTTATATTTATAGTGTACTTATATGTTCATTGTTATTTTTTTTTAGTTAATAAAATTAAATGAAGAGAGTATGTTTTAGTTTCTTGGTTTTGTATTAATGTTCTGATAAAGATATAAATAATGTTTTTATTTAATTAATAGGAAAAATTGCAATGAAAATTATTTTTTTTATAAATCCCGGGACCAATCCCGGGATCCCGGGATTGAAAAATTATAATCCCGAAATCCCGGGATTGAAAATTTCCTCCGGGATTGAATTCCCTAATCGTGCGAGATGTTAGCGAGGAGAGATTTGGAAAATGAGACGAGAGTTTTTAAAAAGTGCAAGATTTCTCGTCTCGTGAAACACTATATCCCATGGTCTAGCGGTATATAAAAATGTAATCAATTAACTTTTTTGGCTTAAATAATTTTCAAAATGGTATTTTGATTTGTTCAACGTTTGAAAAAACTAAAGTTAGGACTGTTCTATTACCTACATAAAATGTATATGCACTATAAGCGCATACCAATTTACTTTTCTTGTTGGTCCGATTAAAAAGATAAGTTTTAGTAATTTGGATTTAATATAGATAAAATCGTTCACGAAAAAAAATCGATTTACTTTAATATTTAAAATTTCTCGGGATGGTCTTATCGAATCTCTCGCCAAAACGCCATAAAACTGCAGATTTACTGCCGAAATCCCAGAGTTAACGATTTAAACATAACACAAGAGTTATGCGTTGTGCCAATAAGATCAAAAAAAAAATTTAATACCGCTATTGAGGTTTTATTTCCAGTCGGAATAAATAAATAATACCGTTTATGCGGATTTTTAATAACGGCAGATAAATGTTTAATTGTTCTCGTATAAAATGAAGATGTTTAGGTGACAGCGTATACGGGGTGATAATAATTTTCTTTTTCGAATTTTTGAGTCAATTTTCGATGGCCAAGGTGAAAAATAATTTGCTTAAAAGATGTTATTAAGAGATAATAAAATAAAAGAGATGTAAAGGCACTCTGTAGCGCACAGCGCACTTATGGGGACTGGAAACTTCTCTTCTTTATGGTTTGGCGAGCAAGCAAGCTATTGACCTATAACACTGGCCGACAAGATTTTTCTAACACAGGCCAGCTCTTTATTTTTAAAATGGAAATACCCTTCTAATAATAGAAAAAATATTCGGAAAGCCCCAATACATACCATTTTTCAATAGCTTAATAAGACCATTTTACATTAGCAGGTAGTCAATTTAATTAGGGGACGGTTAAAATGGATGCATTTTATAACAGAAAAATTACCTGAACTGTAGGAATTTTAGTAGGACTTCAGGGAGGATTTACAAAATATTGCTGTTTTCTTTGTTTGTGGTACAGTCGTGCAATAGATCAGCATTATGTAATAAAAGATTGGCCACAAAGAAGTGAATTTCAGCCGGGATCTCAAAATGTTAAGTTTGCACCTCTTGTAGACCCCAAAAAAGTCCTTCTGCCTCCTCTTTACATTAAACTTGGGCTGATGAAAAACTTTGTGAAAGCTATGAATAAAGACGGTGATGGATTCAAATACCTAAGACAAGTCTTTTCGCAGTTAAGTGATGCCAAATTAAAGGAAGGCATTTTTATTGGGCCACAAATCAGAAAGTTGCTGGACGATGTCAACTTTACAGAGAAGCTTACCAGGCAGGAACTCAGAGCATGGAACTCATTTGTTAGTATAGTAAGAGGATTTTTGGGCAACAATATGGATGCAAACTATCAAGTTAGTTGATGAACTTTTAGATTCCTACAAATCGCTTGGTGCCCAAATGTCATTAACAATTCACTTCCTCCATTCCCATCTGTCATTTTTTCCTGAAAATTTGGGAGCTGTCAGTGACGAGCAGGGTGAAAGGTTCCACCAGGATATCAGGACAATGGAAATTCGCTATCAAGGACGATGGGATCCAGCCATGATGGGTGATTACTGTTGGTTTTTGAAAAGAGAAGATATGACCCCTCTTAAAAGGAAAAAATAAAATTTAATTAGTGTGTTCAGTTAATATTTGTAATGTTTGTGTTTTTCTTAGATTTAAGGTATCTTTAGTAGGTGTAAAAATTTAAATATAGTCGATATACACAGTTAGAAAATTCTTAAATAATTTTTTCAATAGATATTAAATATTGTAACATTAAATGTGGTACTATAAATGTAACAAGAAAACGTTACGTGTTACAACTTTTTTTTTCTCATTTTCGTACTTGGATAGGTCCATTCTACCACAAGATGCTATTTAGCTTTGTGTTACAACAAAAAAATAATTTTTGGTCGGCCAGTGTAATTTTTCGGGGTTTTTAGATCGCCCCCTACGATAGAAGGAATGTCGTCAAGGCAGGCCAAGGCAAGGTTTCCGCTTTTGTCATAATCTTATTTAATGCTTCTGTTATTGTTTGGTGTAAGGATGTAAAGGATTAACTCCAGAAGGTTTGCAGGTTATCTGGTCACCACTGCCTTCCAGTTTTGACGATTTTTCGAGGCAGAAATTTATCCAATCCGGATGTTCCATATACAAGGTCCGGAAATGATGAGCCAAAAATTTAGAGGATAATTCTAGACCGAAAATAAATGCTATCTCTTCCTATAACATTATTTCCATATTGGAATATTAGCGGAGTTACAGGGTGTTAAAGTTATATTTTATCTGCAGTTTTAAAATACATAAGTTACTAGAACAATAAATTAAACATTCAAATCAATCTTCAATGCATAAATTAAGTAGTCTTAAAATATTCCGACGAACTGTATAGAATAGAATATTCCTTCCTTTGCTTATGCTATGTTTAAAGTTGAAAATAAATTAAAATGATTTCGTACTCATCACATGCAAGCAATGTTATTTTAGCGTTTTTCTCGAGAACGGTTAGATTTATCGAAACAAAAGTAGTATAGCTTTTTTGTCAAAAGGTTAAGAGAATAAAAATATTTAGTCAAAATGCGCATACGGTGTAGGAAAACAAAGTTGAGACCATTCAAATTAAAGTATAGGCTCCTATGTGGCGCCCTCTACAAAATGCAAAAAAGCGGTGGGCAAGTTTATATTCCTCATCCCGAAAAAGCCCCATATACGAGATTTCCTCAAAATATTATGAGCGTGGCAAAAGGTATTGCAAAAAAACTGCAAATAAAATTTAACTTTAACACCCTGTAACTCCGTAAATAATCAATTTTCGAAAAAATGTTATGGAAGGAGCATTTATTTCCAGTCTAGAATTATCCCTTAATTTTTTTGCTCATCAGTCGTCACTTCCGGACAACCTGTATATCACAAATATTAGCTTCAGGAAGGTCACAAGGGATTATATACAGTGAGGACCTAAAGTTCGTCCCCCCCCCCCTCTAACTTCTAAACCGTTCGGTATATTTTAATGAAATTTTGAACGATAATATTTGAGCAAGTCTTGCACTTTTTGACATACCAATAACAGCTTTAAATGTCAAAATGACAGCTGGGTCCGCTTTTGGAATATTTTTTTAAATGGAACACCCTGTATATTTTTACATTTTTAAATTCCACATAAAATTATAATTATTTTTTATTAAATGTATTATTAGTCTATACTTCATAGTTTCCGAGATATTGACTCTCAAAAAGTGACATTTTTGAACTTTGACAGCTTATAACCTTCTAACAGTACGTCTTAGAGCAAAACGGCTTACATGTCCCTATTTTCAATTTTTATTATCTTCCCAAAAAAATCAACTTCCAGTTAAACCGGAACAACTATATTTCCTGCTTTCGAGTTACATCCGGTTTAACCGGCAGTTGATTTTTTTGGGAAGATAATAAAAATTGAAGATAGGGACATGTAAGCCGTTTTGCTCTAAGACGTACTGTTAGAAGGTTATAAGCTGTCAAAGTTCAAAAATGTCACTTTTCGAGAGTCAATATCTCGGAAACTATGAAGTATAGACTAATAATGCATTTAATAAAAAATAATTATAATTTTATGTGGAATTTAAAAATATAAAAATATACAGGGTGTTCCATTTAAAAAAATATTCCAAAAGCGGACCCAGCTGTCATCTTGACATTTAAAGCTGTCATTGGTATGTCAAAAAGTGCAAGACTTGCTCAAATATTATCGTTCAAAATTTCATTAAAATATACCGAACGGTTTAGAAGTTAGAGGGGGGGACGGACTTTAGGTCCTCACTGTATACCAATAATGAAAATATTCCTAGAGTGTTAGAAAAAATTAGAAAGACGCCGAGAAAGCAGAGAATTTGAGACCATGAGATCAGATACTCGGCACGTCATCCCATTATCCGCGCAATTCTTTTATTTGCCACTCTTGAGGTCGATTTTATCCTTGTCTTTGTTTCGATAACTTAAATAGACAAGAAGAGAATACTAGACGCGAGATACCAATCAGGCAGAAGCCGGAGGGTCGATCTTCAGTTCAAGTCCCTGCCACTGATCCATTTGTTATGAAGTAGATCGTTGGTTTTCCGAGGTTTTATTAAAGGGCGTTTTTGTTTAATTTGTTTCTCTGTAAATAATTCAAAATTTTAAAAACTGAAACCGAAAATTTTTTTTTCTTTGCGGTATGTAAAATCAAAATTTAGTGAAGGAGCCTATAGTATTAATGCACACAACCCCAAAAAGTAAACTTCTTATTATGTATTGTATTCTTATAGCTTCAAATCTATCTCATCCTGTACATCGATACTGGATTGGAAAATTCACAATCGTAATAAAGACGTAAACTTCTTATTAATACGTAGGTATATGAATAAAAGTTTACTGTGTTTTAAATAACTTTTTACAGCTCTATCTTGAAACCGATATCAAATTACTTTTTTATGTGAGCTGTGTGCAAATTGAAAGAACACGATGGGAAACATTGCAGTTGTAAATATAATGTCTTTAGTTCATTTTATTTTTATGTCAAGTAATAAATTACGATATACACGAAAACGTTGGCATAGGCGTACTGCTGGAGGGGAGACCTGGGTTTAACCCTGTCCCACGATCAGTGGCGTGAGGTTGAATATTAAAGTGGATAAGCTGGATAACCTGTTTTTTTGATTATATGATTGGGCTTAAGTTCCGTGGATTTTTTTCACTCGCATCAAGAAATAAAACCAAACCAAGACCAACAAAATAATTTAACCAATATGTGAAATTCATTCATATCTTATTATACAGGGTGTCCGGGAAAATGTGGGAAATAATATTACAAGTTCATATAAACTTCTTTCGTATCGGCCTCCTCTTTGGAGATATGGGCTTCCAAAGAGCACCCATGGAATTAAGTTGGTGACATATGATTATTAAACCAACAGGTATATTTAATTTTTTTTTCATATGCTGTATACCAGGTAAGACCCTTCAAATTACTATCCCAGAAAGTGTTGCGAATTACTCACAGCTGCAGGGACGGACTAGCTGTGACAATAATGTGCCAATTTTTTTACGTCCTGTATGATAAAAACTTTGGACAACGTTTTTTAGATACCTTTAACTATTGATTAAAAATTAAGTACTCTTCATTCATGTCGCTAACCTAACCGTTTTCGGAAAAACCATTTTCCTCATCCTCATTTTCCTCAGTGTAAGCTAATAATTTTCGGTAATTTCTCTTGGTAACTTTGGTAATAAATATTTTTTCTGCACATTTAAGTAAATTTATTATGTGACAATAAGAAATCTAAACAATATATCTATTAAAACAAAATTTCTAACCAGTTTATTTTTAAATGTAAACTTTTTATACATTTATGTCGGTAGTTTTAGTAATTGCTATTGATTTCTTGAATACAAGCAAATATAATGGCATCAATATTATGTGCCATATGCCAAACATAGAAGAAAATTGGCAGGCTATTTATAGTTAATACTAAAACGGTAGAAACAAAATAATCCTATCACAATTATAATTCTAGAGATTCGCAGCATGATATAAACTGATTGAGTAACTGATTATGAGAGTTGTTTTATAAAACGAGTTTTTAGTAAAATAATTATTTGTTCTATAAAACTTTTAAATAACACGTAAGAATGCCAGAAAGCACGCATAGCAAAAAAAAGTTTAACGGCTGTTTTATTGTTTTAAATAAAGATATTTACGAGTATAGGGGGGTTTTATGTTTTATTTACAATCATTTAATAATGGGCGCATGATACTTCTGATAATAGGAGCATTATGCTATGCATAATACAACAAGTGCAATTATGAATTCGTAATAATTCGATTAAAATTATTAAAATTTGCGCAGTCAAAAAAAGCCAAAATGGGGTAAAATCGACTTCAGTTTATAAAGGTATATAAACCGTTTTCGGAAAATTATATGCTTTTAAATAGAATGCCATCTATACTGAGAAACAAGCCTTCTATTCCTTATAAGAATTCACATACTCTTTATACAACTGTTTAATACTACCTATATGTGACTTCCTACTTTAAGACAACGAAAATTGCTAGACCGTTGGTGTAGTGATAATATCACGATAATTTAGCCAATAGGAAAAAGGAGTTAATGCTACCATAGAATGGTTTATAGCCATAATTGCTCTGAATACTTTCAGTATTTATCAAGTTCTATTAGGGGTGTAATATGGTTTTATATACTGTATTAGGTCCGACTGGTAGTGGCAATGAAACTTGGCAATACAATAACAGTATTTGCTTGCTACGGTTAATAAAGCATATACTAACTATTAATACTCAGTACTGTAGTTCTCAATAATTTAAATAGCTTCTAGTGTGACATTGTTCTTGTCGTTTAACCTTGCATTATGATTATCTATTATGCAACATGGTTTACTGAGATGGTAAAATTCATCCATAGCTTATAAAGTCCAATACAAATGATGGGTTGTGCGAAATAAGAATCTTCTATTAGTTTATCTGATATGCAAATTTTAAAATAACTTAAATACGAAGTAAAAATAAATTAATTGAAACAGGTATTGATACGATCAATAAAGTTCAAAGTCAGACAGGACAGCTGGAAGACTCCGAACAACGATGTGACCTGCGAAACAAATACGGTAAATCAAATACTAGAGCGCGCAGCGATTACCGATCGCTACGAACCCCCACCAACGTCTTCTGGATTATAGGTTCTAACGGATACAATTCGTTTTTGGGGACGCTTTTCTGCTTTCCTAATTGTAGAGAAAAGGCTTTACTAGGAACAAAATGCCTCGCATTAAAAAGATACAATTTATTTCTTGACAAAATTGCTGTATTAAAGGTGGTTCATTATTCAACAAGACTGTGCTACTAATGGAACTGATTACTACCAATAAAAACACTGTTCGAGCAAATCTGGAATTGATATATAATTAAAAGCTGGTTTGATCAATAACTTCTCCAGTTTAATACACTCGCAATTTATTTAATATGGGTAATAAAACATAAGTTATCAATACAAACTATGTCTTAGCAAACCTGTTGTATTAAATCATTTTTCTCCGTGTGGCATAAAATAAAGCGTCACCTTGGTATTTAAAATATGAAATGTCACATAAGGCAAAAACTGGTGTTTGGTGGACACTGTACCAGGGCCGTAGCCAGGCTTGAATTTTAGGAAGGGCCGTTAACATTTCTGGAAGGGCGAACTTATTAAACTTTTTTTATTAAGTATTTTATATAAAAATGAAAAAAAAAAATAACATAATAAATCAAAAAAATATTCTAAAACAGGTTTAGATTATTACAACTGTTTTAACACTTAAAACAGTTGTAATTTTCTGTTGCACCTGTTCATTCCAACACTATAGGATAAATAGTAAGTATTGAATGAACATTTTATAACGTAGGTATAAAGTTAAAATATCCAGAAAGGGTTACCATTGTTGTTTTTTTCCAGGAAGGGCGAATTTTTCTCTATATAGGAATGGCGGCGCCCTGCCTGCCCCCCCCCCCCCCCCCCCCGGCTACGGCCCTGCACTGTACAAGTGGATGGTTGTAGATAAAGCATAAACTTTGACTCGAGTATAATGAAGCATAATGTACTTCGATGATCATCCTTGTTTATTGGGGCTTACATTATACGCTCGTTAAATAATATACTACATTGAGGGAAAACTTTGATTACCATAACTAAAATTTTAATAATCACAACCAAGATATCGACATTACATATAAGATAATGTTCATGTTTGATTACCAATATTATAATAGTATATTAACGTGCACGTTTTATAAAGTATCATTTTATAGCACGCGTCAATGTTAAAAAACGAGCCGCTTGCGGCGAGTGTTATAACGGGACAAGTGCTTAAAACTGCTTTATATAACATGTACGTTATACTATTTTTTTCTAATTTGTAGTTTTTTTAATAAAAAACACCTATTTAAAAAGAAAATAAATCCTTCAAATTTTGTAAATTTTTATGTCTAAATTTTATGTTGGTAATACATATTCATATTCATTTCATAGTAGCCTCTGGACAACAAAAATTATTTTGCGAACTGTCATTTTTTGATTTATTGACCCATTTTCACCACGAGATTCTAAAGTTATTTTAGCGATATGAGATTTGAAATTGGACGGAATACGTTGTGTGATCCTTGTACATTCGGTACATATACAGAGCGTTCGGAAATTCGGGCGATTTTGCTACTTTTTTTCGAATTTCATGAGACGTGATTTTACGTCACGGCATTGCAATTTAGTATAGGGAAGATGGAAAATTCAAATAAAGTTAAAGTTAAAATCGACATTGAAAGGTTAGTAGATTGAATTTTGGATAGGATTTGGCAGAAAATGATAGCTTGAAGCATCTACAAAAGATTGATTTATAGATGTATGCAACCAACATACATGACTGTCATCCACACAGAATAAAAAAGTAGGTTATCAAGCTATTTTTCCTCTGCAAAAAATGGGTTTTCTCGTAAATCACAAAGGCCGCGCAAGTCAATGAAATAAAACATTTAAATGTTACCAACATCAAATAAAGAAAAAACGCGTATCGAAATAGCTTCATTACGATACGCAAATGCGTATCGTAATAGATTTGTTATGATACAAAATTAGAAAAAGTAATTTTACAGCTACGCCTTTTTACCGTTATTAAAGACGTTTGATTATCTAGCGGTATTAACAAATTAATTACCATAATCAAAGGGTTTAATTGCCGTTATCAAACTAACTTTTTACCACAACTAATACTGATTATTCCGATTATAATAATGGGTGTATTGAATTATGGTAACCAAACTTGTAATTCGATCAAAGATTTGTCAAACAAACTACTAGCATCAGTAACTAAACTAGCTTATTACAATAACCAATAATTTAGCGATAGTAAACGGTTCTGCAAGATTTGTTTAGTTATCATAACTTTGCTTAAACAGTGTTGCTCATAAGTCCGGAATAAAATTAATATAGCCTTAACCTGTAACTTTTTGGGAAAACGCTCGGACACGTCAATTTAGTTTTATATATGCTCACATTTTGACGTTTATCGTTTTTTTTATAGGCATTCCAGATCTTTTTTTTAAATCATTTGACATTTGTCAAAGATATGACGACATCGATCTTTTTTTTTTTTTTATGGAACATTCTTTTTTTTTTATGAAAACATTCTTTTTTTTTATGAAAACATTCTTTTTTTTATGGAAACATTCTTTTTTTTTTTTATGGAAACATTATTTTTTTTTTATGGAAACATACAGCTCGTGATACATCATTTGAAAGCTAATATCTCGTACAGTATGCTCATTAATTTTGACGCGATTCTCTTAAGCTATTTCAAAATGGCGACTGTTAAAAGTTTTAAAAGATCTTTATTGTTTCACGTTCTGACATTTTGTGACTTAACAATAGTTATGGTTTATTTGGTATTTGGTATAAGCAAAACAAAACACAACAAATAGGTGGTTTAACGTGGCAAATGCTGGAAATGTCCTCCACCCTCTACTTGGCATGCATGCTCCCAGACGATGGTAAAATCCGTCGACGGAATTTCGAATCGCTTCAGCCGGTATGTTATGTGTCTCCAATCTAATTTTGTATTTCAAATCTTCAATATTATTTGGCCTATTTTGGTAAACTCTCGGGTAAACTTTTTCTTTTAAATATTGCCAAAGAAAATAGTCTAGAGGCGTTAAGTCTGGGGACCTCGGTGGACATTCAATTGTACCACGTCATCCAATCCAGCGACCTGGAAATATCTCATCTAAATATTTTCTCACATTGACACCAAAATGCGGGGGAGCACCATCTTGCTGAAACCAAATTGTCTCATTAGGTATATCTACTTCGTTGAGAAAAATTACAGCTATAGAGCAGGCATCAACTCGAAGGTTAAGAAATCCAGGTACCGATCAGGTGTGAGGTTTCCTTCAAAAAGAATGGCCCCAGAACTCGGTTATTAATGATACGTGCCCATACATTTACTTTCTGGGGCCGCTGAGTATGCGCTTTAAATATCCATAGCGGATTTTCTTGACTCCAGAAACGATAATTATGTCTGTTAATCACTCCGTTTAAATAGAAAGTAGCTTCATCCGAAAATAATAATAATATGTTCTGGTGGAAACCTATTATTCTCTTCACACCATCTCATCATTTCTTCGCAAAATTACAAACGCCTGTCATAGTCATCTTCTAAAAGCTCTTGGACAAAATATACTTTATAAGGGTGGTATTTTTCTGCTTTTAAATATCTTCCAATAGTACCTCTAGATGTATCATGATTTTGAGCCATTGAAACTGTTGAAACATGCGGATTATCCTACAAAGATAATGCAATATCCAATTTTTCATCGTCGCCTAAAATACGTGGCCGTCGATTCCTAGGCAAGTCATTTACTCTGCCATGTTCATTAAATTTGTGGACTTCGATACGCTGTCTTTCCGACAAAACCATTTTTGTTTAAAAAATTGTAAAATAATACTTCAGAAATACCTAAATTAATTTTACAAGTTCACAATGTCACAAAATGTCGTCGTTACTAAACTACCCCATAGACGACTCGATTGTCAATCTGGTTGCTGGATAATCGCTTGATATAATTTAAAACTTCTCTCCCTCTTTGTTAGCTAAATTAAATACCTCGCTGGGTTCGATAGAGGATACCATTTTGGTTTGCAATTATTTTGATAACTTTATAAATTTAACTACAGATTTTTCCCATATGGTAATTACTTGCCGTAAGTGTAAATGTCAATTTTTTATCTTAAACAATATTAAAGAAGCTGAAGTCGCAACGTTTTAATGTATACGAAAATATTTTTATATTGTAGTAACGCAAAATTAATAGGTGTCCACGAAATCTACCTGATTTAAACCCGCTGGATTTTTATAATAGGTTGAGATATTCACAATGATATAATATAATAAATTGTTTATAGATATAGATATCTTTTTTTATTGATTTTCTTATACGAAAAGTTGTATTGTAATTGTACAGAAAGCTTTGAATAATTACTTAATTAAATTTGACTTATTATACAAGCTAAAAAGTACTGTAAATAAAGTAATAATGCAACTGAGAATGACACGCGTCTGTAGATACATATTATTCTTCTGTGTTCATCATGGCCTTCTTGCCAAAAATTAATAAGATTTTAAACCTATTCTAGTTGGTTATATGGACACCATTTTATATGTGGACGGATAGGAAATGTTCTCGCCTATCCATTGAATGAACCAGCAACGGCTTCGTATTTTTTTTTTGAAATTTTTGGAAAAGAAAAAAAAAATTTACTTTTACACTTCCCTGCATCTAATTTATTAGATTTTAGGTCACACACTGTTAAACGTCAAATTTCGAGAAAAACATTTCTTTCTCAAAAACGGATAAAGTAGGATACAAGAACTTTTAATAAAAATTATTGGAAGTGAAGAGAGGAACACAAAAATATACAGGGTGTACCTTAATGACGTGCTAATATTTTAGGGTGTGATTCCTCAAGTCATTTTATGAACAAAAGTTCATATAAACATATATCCCGCTTGCTACAGGGTGTTGAATTTTTTCCTTTTTAATGCGTTTTTTGCAATATCTCCGAAAGTACTTTAGACAATATTTTTAATTTTGGCATATGCTAATAGGACATAAAACCACATGTTTTAGTTATAAAAGTTATTTTTTTGTCCCACCAGCAAACATGTCCTCTGATATTTTTTAGAAAAAAAGTGGTACGCCACTGACATTTTTCCATGTGGATTTTTTTTGATTAGCCTGGTCAATTCTACATAAAAATGGTCTCTTGAATTTTTTTTCTCAGGCACACCGTTTTTAATTAAAATAATTAAATTAAATTTAATTTTATTTAAATTATTTATTATTATTAACATTGATAATGCAAAATTTTGTTTTATAAAAGTTGTTGAAAATGACCACCTTCACTGAATAGGCATGCTTTTGCCCGTCTTTGCATCGAATAGCGCACTCGTTCAAATATTCCAGGCGAATTCCGTGTTGTTTCACAGAAGGCAATTATTCGCTCCCTTAAATTTTCTAAAGTGTTATTAGGAGTTTTATACACTAGAGTTTTAAGATGACCCACAAGAAAAAATCCAAACTATTGAGATCAGGGGATCTTGCTGAGGGCCATTGTTGAGCTCCTCAGCGACCTATCCAACGATTCGGATAAACTGCATCTAAATAGTCGCGAACGATTACACTGAAATGAGCAAGAGCTCCATCATGCATGTACCACATTTGATTCCTTAGCATATTATGGCATATCTTCAAGTAACACAGGTAGTTCTTCTTGGAGGAAATGCAGATAAGACTGCCGCTAAGGCGTTAATTATGTTTTTAAGAACGTCGCCGTTCCAGGATAACTAGATTTATGTGATCAAAAATTATTCGTCAATACTGCAAAATGAAGCTAATTTAATTTAATTATTTTAATTAAGAACAGTGTGCCTGAAGAGAAAAACGCAAGATACCATTTTTATGTAGAATTAATCAGGCTAATCAGAAATAATATCCACATGGAAAAATGTCAGTGGCGTACAACTTTTTTTCTAAAAAATATCAGAGGACATGTTTGCAGGGAGGCCACTAGTGGGTCAAAAAAATAACTTTTATAACTAAAACATGTGGTTTTATGTCCTATTAGCACATGCCAAAGTTGAAAATATTATCTAAAGTACTTTTGGAGATATTACAAAAAACTCATTTAAAAAGAAAAAATTTAACACCCTGTAGCAAAAAATTTAAACCGTTACGACATATGTTTATATGAACTTTTCTTCATAAAATGACTTGAGAAATCACACCCTAAAATATTAGCATGTAATTAAAGAACACCCTTTATATTATACAGGATGCTCCATTTAAACTAAGCAAGTTTGAGACAACTTCCCGTATAACCGGATATCGCGTCTGTTCTTTTATTTAAAGATCCGAAAACCACATTATCCAAATTTGCAGGATTCAAAGCGCATTACTTTCCGAAATATTCTAATGGACGGTCCCCGTAAGACACCCTGTATATATGTGAGATTAACCTATACATGTGAGATGTTTGTGTTAACTTAAAATAACATTAACGCCTTGAAAATCTACAAAAAATAGTGTTAGAGGCACACATACATTTTTCATTTTTACTGGTATAGGTATAAGATAGTACTAAATAATAAACGATGTATTGTTTAAAAGCTATTGTTTTTACAAAAGCTTTTGGCATAGCCACGCTCGTAACGCCACAATAAAGGTAATTTTACACAAAAGTTTTTTTTAAATACGTACGTATTTTATTGAGAAATAAAAATAGGTTTTACTACTTTTTTAAAGTGTGAATTATTTTTATGATCGAATCATCTATACCAAATAACCATTTTTATTACTTATTAACTTTTATTACTTAAGAGAATTATTAAGAAAGCGTTTTCGTGTAAATTATATTACATAATTGGTTGTTTTCAGTTTAAAGAAAATCATCGGTAAACCAGAAAAAAAATTACAAGCGAACAACCATATTCTATACAGGGCGATCCACGACGGTTGGCGAGCGCCTGTATCTCCGAAACCATACATGCTACGACTTTGAGGTAAAAAATTATTATGAAATATGAGCAAAAAAAATCAGTGGAAATAATTTTTAAGTTCCTAGTTTTACCGCTAGGGTGCGTAGTCGCACATGAGACAATACAGGTCAGAAATTAATTTTTTATATGCTCTGTAATATCGTCTATAAATTTTGTAATAACAATTTTTTTGTAGTTGGAGAAGGGTAACTACGAAGGCGCACAATTTATAAAAAAAAATATACACCCAAATTCCGAGTTGTATCTCGAAATTCCGAGTTGCATCTCGGAATTCTGAGTTGTAACTCGGAATTCCGAGTTGTATCTCGAAATTCCGAGTCGCATCTCGGAATTCCAAGTTGTCGGTATGTTTGCAGTGTTGCCATTTGGGGCGGCAAGTCGCCAAAATGACGACTTTTTCTCTCTATGAGAGTGTGGCGGCGATTTTCAGTAAAAACTTATTTTTGGCGACTTTTTACAGGTAAAAAAATTGAATATAGGTACACGTTGTATACAATACGTAGAAAGAAACAATGTCGCAATAATAATCATTATTGCACCGAAGGATTTCTTAAAAAGAATATCTGACGCGCTGCGAATTGTACGTTAAATTTTGGGGAATCCCCGAAAGCCTACTTGTCGGTCGGTCGATTGTCGAATATCCATATCAAAGCCAGTGCCATTAGGAGGCGATAATTAGAGGAACAAATTCCGTCTAAAAGGTATATTGGCAACCGGTTTGTTCGTTGCTACCCAGAGCATTTTTTTTTAATTCAATTTTTTCAACTAATATTTTTTTATAAAAATAAAATTTAAATTAAATTTAAAAAAATGCTCTGGGTAACAACGAACAAACCAGTTGCCAATATACCTTTTAGAAGAAATCTGTTCCTCTAGTTATCGCCTCCTAATAGCACTGGCTTTGATATGGACATTCGGCAATCGACCGACCGACAAGTAGGCTATCGGGGAATCCCCAAAATTTGACGTACAATTCGTGGCGCGTTCAGATATTCTCTTTGAGAAATCCTTCGGTGCAATAATGATTATTATTGTGACGTTGTTTCTTTCTACGTATTGTATACAACGTGTACCTATATTCAAATTTTTCACCTGTAAAAAGTCGCCAAAAATAAGCTTTTTATTGAAAATCGCCGCCACACTCTCATAGAGAGAAAAAGTCGTCATTTTGGCGACTTGCCGCCCCAAATGGCAACACTGAAAACATACCGACAACTTGGAATTCCGAGATGCAACTCGAAATTCCGAGTTACAACTCAGAATTCCGAGATGCAACTCGGAATTTCGAGATACAACTCGGGATTCCGAGTTACAACTCAGAATTCCGAGATGCAACTCGGAATTTCGAGATACAACTTGGAATTCCGAGTTACAACTCGAGTGTATATTTTTTTTTTATAAAAGTTCGTAAAACTAAAAGTACTTAAAAGGCTGTAACTGCGGTTTGCGTTAACCGAATTTAACAAACTATGGCTTATTTTAAAGAACGTTTTATCCTGATTGAACGTTGATATAAATATTATTAAAATTAATGCATGAGGTTGATAATAGAGGGTACTTTAAAAAAAATATATTTCTGGCTCGATTTCTTAAAAAATTTAAATGTAACAATTCAACCATTTTAACTCTATTCTATAGCTAACTAGTTAGTAAAGAGAACTGCAAAAACCGCAAGTAGTTTCGTCTTCTCTCTTAAAAGTTATCGCAAAAATAGTGGAAAAGTGTCATTCTATTTCGGCTTTCGGCAAAGTTTTGGAATTTTTCTTTTATTAAAATATTGGAATCCAACAAAAATAGCTTTTTTAACTATATTTACTAATTGTAGGCTTTTTGAAAAAATAAATTATGATATTTTGTTAACGATTTAGCTATTTATGTAAAAAATGGAATAATAATCCAAATGTTACATTTATTACCAAGGCCGCCGTGGGCAATTACGAAATAAAACAAAAGAATAACCTTATTGTCGTTTTACCTATAATAATATGTGACAGTTAATGTTACTGCTGTGATCATTAAGTCTAATTTTGTGAAATAAGTAATATTAATAAAAAGGCATTTTACGAATGAGGAAGTCTCTGATATGATGATATTTTTAATTGTTTAAAAACGCAGTTTTATCTTCAAGAGAATACGCCATGCATTATCCTCATAGAGTTCACCATTTCAGACAAGTTTTTCATGATTTTAATTACATAAATTATTTATTTATTTCTTTTACTTATTACCTAAAAAATAGAGTAAAAACCAATGATTCCTGTTTTATCAACGGCCTGTGACTATGTTTAATTTCGTAATTATCCACGGTTGCCTTGACAACAAATGTAACATTTAGATTATTATTGCATTTTTTAGTTGAATAACTGAAATCAATAACAAAATATCATAATTTATTTTTTAAAAGGCCTAAGATTAATAAATATAGCCAAAAAAGCTATACCTGTAGGATTTCAGTGCTTTAATAAAAGGAAAATTGCAACACATTGCTAAAAGCCCAAATCAAATTACACTCTTCCACTATTTTTAACTTGGCAACACTGCATCATCAAAAACCCAATTATATATTTTTAGAATGCCGCACTTACGCTGCAACTCTACTCCAAAGACAACAGGTTTCGTCTAAATAAACAATGGTTATTTTTTCACTTTTATATCTGCTTATATCTCTTAGGTTCTGTCGTCTCCAAGAAATTATATCTTCTCCATCCAATGACATTGACTTTCGGTTGGGATTTCCCAAGAAAAATTTAATTGATGTAAAATTTGCCACCATTTTTTTCTTCCTAATTCCTATACGTTGGGTAAAGTCTGGTCTTCTTTTACAGCATTTAAAATTTTATCTAATGTTGGGATCTCTCTATTGAAATAAAAATTATGCACTTTTCTTCTTATGATAACTTTCACATCCTCATCAATTTGTATAGGTGTCCTTCCTGGCGACTGTTTGCCCCATTTATTAAAGACCTGACAATTGCAGATAAGAAAAAAGTAGTCATATAATACCTGTCTTGTGCCAAATTTAATGCTCTACACAGGGACGTAGCGAGGCCATGACCATTGGGAGGGTGAGAGTTTTCAACATTTCCCAACTTGATAAATAAGATCATCTAGTTTAGCAAAGGTTTATTTGTGATATATATTTAAGTACATTAAACTGTAAGTAAACCGAAAACTCTTTGAACACATTTTGCTTAAATTTTAAAATATTATTAATATGTACTTAGTACACACACAGTTACATTTTTAATTGGATTCGTCGTTGTTTCAGTTTAGTCCACTGCTTTACAATTTCTAAATTATCAAAAAGTGCAAGATCCTTTTCGCTTTTGATAGCCATTAAACAGTCCAATCTATCAGTGATTATTGTGGACCTATTAACATTTTAAATAAATTTCAGGAGGCTAAATTTTCGTTCATTAGTTGCGGTTGAATACCCTGCAGTAAAAATTAATTGACACAACTGAAATGTAAGTTTAAGTGGTATTTTATACTTGACAGCGACGTCCATGACTTCCTGCATGATTTTTGTGTCATTTTTCATGCAAATGTTAAATAAGACCTCTATCTGGGCTTGCAGGGCATATTCGTCGGGTCTACAATTTGGAGGATACAGTGTTACTAGTTTTTCTATATTCTTCATTAATACATTTTCTTTGCTAAGTGGAAATTTAAAAACTTCGACAAAACCAGATATATTTCCCAATACTGACACTAATACAATTTTCAAGAAATTGGATTAGTGTATCTAGCACACAGACAAATTCTTTTCGGTAAAAATCTTTAACATTTAGTTCGACTGCATCATCTCTATTTCCATCCAATTTTTTAGGAATAAGTCGACGCCTATGGTGTTTATGAAAATCGTCTATATGAGAAAATCCTAATTTCGAAAAAACTATGGCATATTTAATAAGGTTATTTATTTCATTTTCCTTGTTTCTTATAGTTTTTAAACTCTCTGCTGTACTCAAGATAAGTTGCATTGCATCCACTAAATTTAAATAATCCCGCTCTAAGATTTCTGTGACAAGTTTCATTTTATAAAAAATATGTTTACAGAAAAATAAACAGGAGATAAAATCAAATGATAATATGCGTTTGTACAAGCCGAGAGCTTTGGCTTTGCTCTTATTATCAATTGTTTGATCTTTAGTTATATTTTCTAAGACCTCGATTATGCCTTCAAGAGAGGTGCTTACAGCTTTTAAGGTCTCAGCACGGGCTGTCCATCAAAAATTCCAACCAAATCTCCCAACTGGAAATTATTGGTAGGGATGAAACCCCCCAACCCCCCCCCCCCCCCATGGCTTCGTCCCTGGGTCTACAACATTTGTAAAATGCTTTTTCCCTTATATTTTCTCTCCTAAACAGAGTTATAGCCGGAAAATATATTTTCAACCCTATTTGGAGGTTTTTTACACACTCGTGCACGGGGTGGACACAAAATTCTGGTTCTTCATGATAAACTCTATTCACCTTCAAAAAAGCTGCTTTCTAGCTACAATTTTTTTTTGTGCGTTTCATTTACTCGACTAATATTTAATTTATAATAATGGGAGCACAACATTCTGATACATACAGCCAATATAATATACCTTTAGGGAGAAATTTTATTGTATAATTATTTATATCGATTTTTTATATATTTTAGTGAATTCACAGACGGTTTTAAATACAGAAAAAACTTGTTGTGAATAATTATTTCATTAAGCTTGACTTATTACATGAATTAAATAATACAGGATTTGCAAAATTTTTTAAAGATTTTTTGGATATGTACTAATGATTTTCGATAACAGATCACTTAAGATTCCAATGTTTAGGAAGACATTTACTAGAAAACATATTTTATTTTGATTGAGGTTAATAGGTGGACAGTAATTTCGCTAAATCCAAACCCGCTAGGACGGTAGATATAGAAAAATCAGATAGGGTAGGTAATATATTTTTTACTAAAAAAAATGTTTTAAATAAATTGATAATAGTAGGCAAGGGCGTTCATAAAGCGTTTTTCAGGGGGGGGCAAAAACTTAAACAATACTTTTTATATACAGTGTCACCAGTAAAGTCCGCATCATATGGGATTTTTTTTATTAATAGCTTTATTCGAAATTTGACTTTGGCATCAAGTTCTGCTTCGATCGAGATGAAAATTAAGCAACCAAATAGTAGTAATGTGATTCGCTTTATCTGCCAAATTTTAATTTTTTTCAAAAAATAATTCAAAAGTGGGGTTATTTCTGAAAATATCAAAAAAAAGTTATAGGAAAAAGTTTTTTTAAATGCAGTTTCTAGCCCACATGCAAAATTTCAGCTGGATAAGATAATTTTTATTTTTTACCCATATTTTGTAAATTGCACCACTTTTGCAAAATAGCACTCAACGTAACCTACATAAAACTTCTTATGTTTTATATCAGATACATTTTTTTTAAAGTAGCGTTATATTCAATGTGTGTTTTTCTACGTAATCAAAATTGGGCTATTAAAATTTGGTCGCATGTGATGCAAAGTTCATTTGTTATTGACCCTGTATAAGGTAACTTCATAAAATAAGTATTTTTGAAAAACATAGTTTGTGACTGAAAGTAAAAAAATAAAAAAGAAAATAAAGAGATTTTAAATTAAATCGTTAAAAATAGATAAACTTTCCGTTGGGTTAAGCAAAAATTTATTTTCCACTTAAGGTTAAATTATTAACGTCATTTAATCTATTGCCAACCTATAACCTATTTCGCGTTGATTTTTTGAGTTTATTATTTTAATAACTAACATTTAAAGAAAATCAATATCGTCGGTACATTATTTAGGTAGTATCTAATATATTACAAAAATATCAATTTATTTCATTGCTTATTTTGGGAGAATTGTATAGTGAAAGAACAACGAGTGACATTGACATAACAATATTAAAAAAAATCTTACCCGATATTTTTCGCTATACAATTCTCCTAAAATAAGTTATGAAATTCCTTGATATTTATTAAATATGTCAATTAAAACCTATAAAATATCAAGTCGATACTGATTTTCTTTAAATTTTGTATAAAAGATAGAAAACATAAATAAATCTACGCGAAATAGGTTATAGGTTGGCAAGCATGTTGATACTCCCACCTTAATGAACACTTTACTGCATTTATAAAAAAATTATAACTTTTTTCGATATTTTCAGAAATAACCCCACTTTTGAATTATTTTTTGAAAAACAATTAAAATTTGACAGATAATGCAAATCACGTGACTACTATTTATTTGCCTAATTTTCATCTCGATCGATGCAGAACTTGATCCCAAAGTCAAATTTTGAATAAAGATATTAATAAAAAAATCCCATATGATGCGGACTTTACTGGTGACACTGTATAAGACTATTTATTAAACTTATGCCTAATGTATTAATTTATTGATATGTTTTTATTATGTAATTGTTCAGTTTAGTGATTTGTTGGTCTACTAACTAACCACTGTACTATTCAATATTTAACTGAATTATGAAATAAAATAGTAATGTGGGCTCCTAGGGGGGGGGGGGGGCAAGTTCCCGTTTTGCCCCCCCCCCCCTATGACCCTTGATAGTAGGGGGAGAATATAAAGTTATATTAGAAGATCTTTGAAGAGCGTATACAGTGTGTCCACGCAGATAGAGTTTGGAACAGAAAAAACTTTGTTATCAGTAGGTATAGAAGACACAGTCATTCGATAAAAACGTCTGCTTGTGCTGAAACTACAATTTCGAATATCAGATTTGCGATTACTATACAGGGTTCGTCACAAACAACATTTTTAGTTTTTTGTATCTTTATTTTTCAATTTCTTGATTTATTAAATTAATTTTGCTAGTGTTGAAACTACAATTTCAACTATAAGGGTTCATCAGCAACAACAGTTTTTGGATTTTTTTTTCAATTCTAATTTTCAATTCCTTTTGATCACTGACTAAATCATCACATTGAGAACAAATGGGTTGGAAGGTACCTATGATCCAAATCAGTTGGCAGTGTTGGCACGTAGGAGTCGCGATCTTACAATTGAAGACATAAGTGGATAAAGGTGTTATGTCGCATTATTTTTTAAAACTATTTTTTCTACTTTTTGAGCATCCCTGGTATAGATCTTACTATTAGTAAACCTTAAATGCAACTTTTTCATAATAAAAGATTCATAATAATAATAATAATAATAATAATAATAATAATAATAATAATAATAATAATAATAATAATAATAATAATAATAATAATAATAATAATAATAATAATAATAATAATAATAATAATAATAATAATAATAACAACATTGAATAACTTGAAAAGTTTAAAAATGTGACATGACACCTTTATTCACTTACGTCTTCAATTATCGACTTTCATTTATGGGAATATCTGAAGCCACATGAGTATAAAACCAATTTCAATAATGACTTAGATCTCTTGAAAAAAAAATACGAATAGTTCTTGCAAATATCCCAATACAGCAAGTTTGTAACTGTTATCGGGAATTCAGATTACGAGTTGAACTATGCGCTAACCCTGTGGTACCACGTTTGAATAAAAGTTTTATAATTTATGATTGAATAAATTGAAGAAATATGAAGTACCTAATAATAAAAATACTTCAAAAGTAGGCAAATAAAAAATGGTTTTCTTTCAACAAAATCGTTACTCGGCTCGATATAAAATCATATTCGAAGTAAGAAAGCCACAATAGTTGTTTGTTTTTACGTACCTAAATTTATTTTAAACGAAATCCTAAAAACTAAAAATGTTGTTTCTGACGAACCCTGTATAGTAATTGCAAATGTGATATTTGAAATTGTAGTTGCACAAGCAAAATTTATTTATTAAATCAAGGAATTAAAAATTAGAATTGAAAAAAATTCTGAAAAGTAAAAATATTGTTTTTGACGAACCCTGTATAGTAATCGCAAATCTGATATTCGAAATTGTAGTTTTAGCACAAGCAGATATTTTTATAAAGGATGGCTTTTTTTCTATACCTACTAATAAAAAAATTGTGTGTGCTTAAGACCACACGACAGAAGTGAAAACTTCAACAAGGTGAAATTAACAATATCAAATACACGAGTGTCTAGACAACGCACACTGACTGTTTCCACGTCGATACTGAATGCGACCGATGGCGACATGCTCTTTCATATAACGTTCAGTCGGGTCAGGGTCAGTTCGGATTGAATATAGCAGTTAAATTCGAGCGTAGCACACCCGAGTCTGACGCCTGACGCGTGACGGCTCAGTTTAATTCAGTGCCCACAAAAAGTGCTAAACGCGCCTAAAGAAGTTTTCACTTCAAAAAGTTTTTCCTCTTCCAAACTCTATCCGTGGACACACTGTATATTAACTTCCGGTTATGCCGGAAGAAAAGGCCAACTTTTTAAAATATAATTAAGCATGGGGTAAACATGTTTCGTACCGTGCACCTATAAAGATTGTTCTATAGTAAAAAACTTAATGAGACATAGGAATCTCATATTTCCTTCGAATAGCCCTAATATGACCATCTTAATTAAGATTTATTTTTAATACAAATAATCATAGGCAAATTCTCGACAGTAAAAAACGTCTGGCATATTTTTATTACTGTCTGAGAAAAATAATATATAGCAAGTATAATTATTTTTATTTAAAAAACCCACACAAATCAGATTTGTCCTTTTTTTTCTAAAAAATAATTTCTTACTTTGTCAAAATTAATCGGCGTCCATCAGTTTCGCCTTAGTTAAAACCGTTAGACTGTGTTTAATCCTAAACATTTTATATGATTTAAAAATAAATATAAATAATCCTTTAAAACATGTAAGTAAGATGTTATTTATAATTTGCATATAATAAATTATTTGTTGTAAAATTGCTTAAATAATTTGTAGATAGATCACAAATCTCTACTCGAGATTTATGACTGTTTTCTTTTTATATTCTTTAATATTTCATATTTGGCGGCTGTGTCCAATTGTTTTTATATTGTGTTCAAGTTTTCATACCGTGCGAGCAAAAATTATTTGCATTAAAGAGGGCCTTGCATCTAAGGACGTAATGCTTAGCCGAAGATCTTAATACCTGTTGGGTGCCAGTAACTACCTGAATTAACAATCAATCAGTTATTCTGTCATCTTTGACAGTCGTTACAAGTAATTTGATTCATCGCTAATTTTTCCAATTTCTGGAACAATTCACACAATGGGCTTTACGGAACAGCACAAAACATTCATGGTTGAAGCGTATTTTCGAAACGGGGTTAGAGTAAATGGTGATTGGCAATACAATCCGGTTTTGTGCATGGACGATTTTCACGAACATTTTCCTAACGTTGCTTTTATTGCTGGGGATTTTTATCATTGCCTGAAAAGAAACGTGGCTGTGTTTAGGGATACAGGTTCTAAACAACACAAAAAAAGAGCAGGAAGACTATTTGTAAGAACAGAAGAACTTGTTGCAAACGTTCGTGAAATAATGCAAAATACGCCAACAAATTGTATAGGTAAGTCGCCTGTCCCAAGAAGTGGGAAGATCTTATGGAACATGCAGGATTATTCTTAAGAAGGAAAAAGAAAGGATTATCCAATAATGTGGTAACATTTTTCGAGAGATGCTGGTCAACACTTTCGAAAAAATGAAGAGACGTGTGAATTTATGCTTGGAGCATGGCGGTGGCCAATTTCAGCAATTTATGTAATTATTTTTCTTTTTCTTTCTGTATATTCTTACTTTGTTAATTTTGTCAACAGGAAAAATAAATTTGTATTTGTATACTTATTTTATTACTCATTCGTTTGGCATATCATGTCATAATATGAATTTGACAAAATTTTAACCTTGATTTGGTTAGATATGTCGTCCCAATATTATTGTGATCTGAACCAAGCCCTACGTTTTTTAATCCAAGCCATCTTTAATGCAAATAATTTTTGCTCGTACGGTATTATTATCTATGCTTAGCGAAGTAATAGGTTTGGTAATTAGATGGCCCTTAAATACATCGCTAAGCCTTTTCAATCGCTTTACGAAATGTTTATTTTCTTTGCTTTTATTTACAGTAAGAAGTTTCTTAAAACGGATAACAAATGAAATCACAATTTTCTCCCAGGAAAAACCATTCTAAACTAAATAAAATGTATTACAAACCCGAACAACCACTCCCTTCACCATCTAACGACAAACAGCCTAAACCCCTAAACCTAGAAACATGAAATTTTGAGGGCTACTTCTCCTTATAACGTTGGCATCCAATAAGAAGGTATTTCTCGAACCGGGGGTAGAAGCAGGGGTTGAAACTTTTAACGGAATTTCTTTATCTCAGAAACTAAAACTGATAGAGGTCTAAAACTTATACAGTGTGTATCAGCCAAATGGAATAAATTCGATAATAAATACATGGTTTCGTGTGTGAAAAAACGCTTGGACATGTCGATTGATATTTCTAGTTGCGCATTTTTTTCAATAAAAACTTTTTATACAGGGTGTGTCATGTAACAGTGGCCAATACCAACTTTCTTATGTTAAATACAACGCCCTATATATTATTCAGTTTTTGGATTCTTCAAAAAATTTTAGACATATTTTATGTACAATACCCTATACCTATCTTCAACTGTTTCGGAGAAATTAAGTGTTTTCAGATTTATTGCATTTCAGCGTTTCTTTTTACTCATATGAATAAATTTTAAAAAAAAGTATAAATAGTTTTTTTTACTTTCGTTTAAAATCCTGACCTTGAATTTCGTTAACTGCATATCAGAAAAATTATTTATTTTACAGAAATGCACAAAATAACAATTCTATAGATGATTGGTTATGGAGATAAAACACGGACACAAATGAAAGTTGCTCGCTTATTTAATGAAAAATTTACAAATTTACCGCCTATAACTCAAGGAAAAGTAGCTGCCAATGCAATAAGTGATGATACCAAATTGGATATTATGCTTGAGTTTGAGAAAAACCCACATACTTCTAGTCGAAAAACAGCCACAATGTTCGATGTTAGCCATTCATCGATTATTCGAACATTACAAGAAAATAAAATGTATCCCTATAAAATGATACCTACTCATGAGCTCATGGAAGACGATTTTGACAGGAGAACGTATTTTTGTGAACAAATGATGGCAATGTTAGATTACAATGTGATCCAATTAAAACCTGTTTTTTGACGAGTGCACCTTTACACTTCACGGTCATATGCTTATCGTCAGAATTGTCGCTATTGGTCTAGGGAAAATCCTCACTAGATTAGAGAAGAACATACGCAATATCCTGAAAAGGTTAATGTTTGGGCAGGAGTAGTTGAAGATCATATTATAGGTACTCGAAACTTTTTCATTAATGGCAATTTAAATGGCGATAATTACTTAGCACTGCTCCACAATAATGTCTTGCCAACTTTGACAAACTTATATCCTGATCCAGCAAACCCACAACTTCCAGCGAATATGATATGCTTTTAGCAAGATGGAGCACCGCCCCATTACCAAATCAATGTCCGGCAGTACCTCCACCGAGTATTTCCAAATCCGTGGATAGGGAGGCGTCGATCGATGGAATGGCCAGCACGATCCCTTGATCTGACGCCATTAGAGTTCTTCTTATGGGGTTATGTCAAAAATATTGTATACAAACTAAGCCCCTCGACTTAGCTGACTTAAGAAGACGAATAACGCTTGCGATTAGATCGGTCATGCCTGAGATGTATTTATTCCATTTGGCTGATACACACTGTATAAGTTCCTTTAACAAAATAAGAACATACGTGTTTCTATTTTAATAAAATAGATGTATCTTTTTTAGCGGTTAATCTATAACGCCTCATAACTTAAAATGGAGATTAAACGTTATTTGTCGATGTTTCTTTCCAGCTAGGCGTATATTCGAGTAATATTAATTTATGATAAACTAAGTACTATTTATACCAGTTAATAAATAGATCTTTTAGAGCAAAAATATTAAGATAGTTAGCATTTAAAATAACCAGAAGTGCAAGGCAACGCAATGCAATAACTGGGATCAATTAGCGATAAATCGTAATGGGCGAAGGAAGTCTAATGGTAGGGCAGTTAGAGGCGTCCAACCTGTGCCGATAAGACAGCAACATGAGACTTTCTTTTATTGACTATTTACTTGCATTTGTATTAACGGGAAATCACATTATTCCCCGTAAATTTTATTTTTCTTCAGATTTAAGTCGTTACTTAATAATAATAATAATAAAAACACGCAGCTTTTTTGAAGAAATATATTACCTATAATAAAATTATTAATTTATAATTTTTAAGTAAAAAATATTACTTAGGTATATAAATTATTCAGAACAATATTAATTAATTAAAGCATTTCTAAAAATATTTTCAAATTGTCTGTTTTTAATATCCATGTTTTTATTTCGACTTAAAATTTTTTTAATGAAATCAATTTTTTAATTTTTGTTGGTTTAATCGTTTAAATAAAAACATAAATATTTGAAATTTTTTTGTCCTATGGACTTATTTATTTTAGGTTTTCTGGTTATTTCATTTTTATGACGTGTATTATGATTATGGTTTTTAAATTGTATAATTTTTAAATATATATTAAGATGTTATAAATGTAAAGTGGTCTTATGTTCAACTTTTTTGTTTCTGAATATAATTCTTTTGAAGGATAAAGATAATCTTTATTGTATATAATTTTTAGAAACCTTTTTTGTAATATTTCTAATTTTTTAACTAAAGTTATATTTATTCCTCCCCAACCTAAAATTCCGTAATTTAAATGAGTTTTAACTAACGCTTAATATAATATTTCCATATGTCTTACATTTAAAATTTTTTTAATGTTTTTAAAAATCGGTAGTAAACTTCTTAATTTTTTAATTAAGTATTCTACGTGAAAATTCCAATTTAATTTACTGTCAAAAATAATTCCTAAATATTTTATTTTATTAACTTTAAAAATTTGAATGTCTTCATTTATTTAAATATATACTATTCATATTTTGTGGTAGGTTATTTAGGTTTAAAGTAAAAGAATAATAATTTGTTTTATTAAAATAAATTGTTAACAAATTGTTATCAAACCAATTTTTTATAGTTTTAAAATCTTTTTTAATTTTATTATTTAAGTTTTCGCAATTTGTATCGGTATAAAAAATTGTAGTATCATCTGCAAATTAAATTAACTTGGTTTAATCCCCATAGAAATAAAGATGTAATATTAATAATATAAATATTTACCTATTGGTACTGCATTGAATCCTGGTATAGGTACTTCCCTAATGCTTGTTTCAAAATTCTTCCAAGGACAACTGTTGTTTCTGTAACAAATACATAAAAAAAATTAAAGCTTGGTTTAACACTTGGGTCTGGTACTTTAAATTACATTTTGTCCCTAGTTAAGTATTATTTAGGTCAAGCCTACCCTGACACATTTCAAACTCTGGTTAAATCAACTAGAAATCAAATAGGGGTTTTCTACTACCGTGCTTAAAATACTAACTTTACGCACTATAGTAAGTGTATAAAATTTAACTTTTTACGTCGATGCGTTAAGTGTGGATAATATAGAATTGTGATATCAAAAATGTAATATTTGTAAAATTTTATTTTAGATTTTTAAATCTCAATAAAATATGGACCAGAACAAAATACTTTACGCACTAGTTCGTAAAGTGAAGTGTTTGTACTTTGATTTATATTGTACAGTGTCCGCGGAAAAGTCTCCACCATATGGGAAAGTGTTCTATGTGTTTTTTTTTTGCAAATCTGTTTTTGGTATTAGGTTCTGCATGACACAAAACAAAACAAAAGCTTAAAACTTGTAACTTGTGACGTGCGTTACACCTTCAAATGTAATTTAAAAGTTTCAAACTGGCGAAAGTATAATTTTTTTTTAGAGATAAGGTAAGGTGGGGTAAATGCAAGATTGGGGTAAATGTGTTATTTGGTCCTATAATTTACGCCCTTGAGCGTGAGATGGCGCCGCATGTATTAATTTCGTAGTTCAAGTGTCCTCGTCCATTCTGCAATGATGTAAACCTACTGACAAATTTGGCAGGACTTGCCGTTTTTGCCCTTGTCCTGCCACGGTCCTGCTTGTCCTGCCAGGGTCCTGCTTGTCCTGCCACGGTCCTGTTACTGTCCTACCACAGATACACAACTTCTAAATATTTATCTTCTTTCTTAACAAAGAAATAAACTCGGAAATATGTAAACAATATATTTTATCAATAACTTGCATGAACATAAGAAATGAGACTGCAAACTTGACTAGTCGACTGTTGTGATTCATCGGTGTTTACAACAGAACTCAAACAGGAATATTTTGCGGCGACGCGCGCCGAGAACTTTAAAAACTGCGACGTCTGTTACAGGCAATTCCATTTCACTTTCAATTAATAAACAAAAACAAACAAAAATATTTTTTGCTCCCCGCTATTTATCCCTACTCCTAAAGTTATTGGAGAAATCTGATTGGATCTGAAAGGTACTGCCTGTCCTGCTTCGATCCTGCCAGAGGCCTGCCACAGTACTGCCACGGTCCTGCCACAGTACTGCCATGGTCCTGCCAGGTCATGCTACAGTCCTGACAGGTCCTTCTACAGTCCTGCCAGGTCCTTCTACAGTCCTGCCAGGTCCTTCTACAGTCCTGCCAGTTCCTTCTACAGTCCTGCCAGGTCCTGCCACAGTCATGTCAGTCCTGCCACGGTCCTGCTAAGTCCTGACAGGTCCTTCTACAGTCCTGCCAGGTCCTTCTACAGTCCTGCCACAGTCCTGTCAGTTCTGCCACGGTCCTGCTAAGTCCTGCCTTAACATTTGTACATCTACTGACACAGTGAGACACCCCTTGCATTTACCCCATTATTTGTTTTCGTTTAAGACTTATGGTTGATAATTTTTTGTTTTAGGCGTCATGGTCAGAACATATGTCAAAAAATCCGTTTGCGTTATTACGTATTTTTTAACTTGTTACTTACTTAAAATGAGTGGATAACAATTTACATTTGTGTTTTACTTTAGTTCTTATTTTATTGAAAATGATACCATTAATCATAATTTATTAAAAAGTTTGTAACTCCTTCAGTTATAATGAAATTTAGTTGAAATAAAAACCATATGTAGTAAAAACCGGTCCTTTTACATTTGCCCCGTTTTCGAATCTCATATAGATTACCTCTTGCAAATACAGGCAGCTATTACATTTGCCCCATTTGCTGGGGTAAATGTAATATGTTGATATTATTTAAAAAAAATATGTTGTAAAAATGTAGTTTGAGCTTTTACCAAAATTCCTTCATAAATTAATGGCAAAATGACTGAACACCCCATGGTATTTTTTGCAAAATTTTATTTGAATCATTCATATTTTTTATGGAAGTCCAAAAGTCAACTATTCAAAAAACCAGTTGCATTTACCCCACCTTACCTTACGAAAAAAAGTTATAAGAAAATATGCTGCTGATCATCTTTTTCTGGACTATTTGTCTTGTTTGCCTAGGGCAAATTTAAACTTAAACAAAACTATGTATTAAATAAAAGCTATTAGGTATTGAGAGAAAAAAAAGTTTTATTTCTTTAATTTAAATTTGCTCTAGGCAAAAAAAGCCAATACTCCAAAGGGGCCTTAAAATTTTTGAAGAAAAAGTTTCTTTGCTATAAAATGGATTTATACAATAACTAAATTTTAAAATGCTGTTAGTGTGATTCAGAAATAAGTATTTTAAATAGACTGACACAAAAGAGTGACGATAAGTTGAATTTCCAAAAAAATGAATTGAAAAAAATTTACATATTTTTCACACAAAAATTAGAGGATAGACTCAATGGATGATGAAAAGCAATATTTTCTTATATCTTTTTTTCGTATCTTTAAAAAAAATTACACTTTCGCCAATTTGATACTTTTAAATGACATTTGACAGTTGCAACGCACGTCACAAGTCAAACGTTAGCTTTTGTTTTGTTCTGGTTCATGCAGAACCTAATGCCCGAAACAGATTTGCAAAAAAGAAACGCAAAAAAAAGTTTTCTATATGGTGCAGACTTTTCAGCGGAAACTGTATATTTTCCGGCAGTAGAAAAAATATTGTATGCAATTCATGCGTAAAGTGTCTTTTTACTAAAGAAATTTTTAAACGGGTTACTGTCTTTACTGGTGGTTCAACTCTTTTCTAATTTACTTGTTAAATTGGTTATACCGGGAAGTTTATATAAATATTATGTTTATTTAATTGGTAGTTAAAAGTAGTTATCTAGTACCTGGTAGTTATGTAGTAGTTAACTTGTGGATGAACTCTTAAATAATGGCATTTTCCTTATTTGCTAAATCCTTTCTTTAAGAGGTTTAAGTTTTTATTCTGATAACATTTGGGAATTCATTTGTTTCACTTGGTCTAATAATTAATTATTGTTTTTAAATATCTAGTTTGTTGTATTAAAACTGAATGAACTGATCGTTTAAACGGAGAGTCCCCTGACAATTGGGATCTCGGTTAATAGTGGACAAAAAGTGTTAATTTAAAAAAAAATGGGGATGTTACAGCCCATTTCAAACTTATTTTTCAATTTTTCCACAATATTGGATTTCAGAGATGTTTGGAAAAAATGTCGATTTTGTTTTTCGTTAATTAATTCGTACACCCTTTATCTGACGAACTATTGCAATATAAGAAGCCTTTTTTGTGAAATAATAATTACCCTTAAGTTTCAGAATATTTTAATATTTCAAAACAATTTATTTGACCGGTCCGAACGATTCTTGATTAAATTCGCGGTATTCTATGCTGTATAGTTGTTGGATTGCAGTCCTTTAAATTCGGTATTCTCATATTTTAAAAACAAGTTTACTAAATTTAAGATTTTCACTTTAATTGGGATGGAACCATGACTGTAGATGTACAGAGTAACATTGCTGAATGCTAACTGCTAGGTACTACTAACTGAGTACCTTCTAAAAATAAAATACAAGGTACTGAATGTTAGTTATTTTCTTTAAATTGAAATACATGATGCTTGCCAAAAGCCTAATTTCTATTCATAAAAAAATTTCTATACAGGGTGTTATTTAAGTAAGTGGCCAAACTCCAAGAGGTGCTTCTTAAAGTGATTTTAAGAAGAAAAGTTCATATAAACCTGGGTCCGAAAATGCATAGTTTTTACGATACAGGGTATCTTACTTTAAAAAAAAAATCGGATATTCGTAAATATCTCAATACTCTTTTATTTGATTTTGTTGAAATTAGGCAATTCTGTTTGTAATAACAAGAGGATAATTTAGCCTCAATTAGATTAATTAATTCGAAAAAAATACATAAATTTTAAAAGTCAGTGGCGCGCAATTTTTTTGTCAAAAATATTAGTTGGACTGTCTTCCGGGAAGCCACTGGAGTTAATAATTTTAATCTAATTGAGGCTAAATTATCCTCTTGTTATTACAAACAGAATTGCCAAATTTCAACAAAATCGAATAAAAGAGTATTGAGATATTTACGATCGTCTGATTTTTTTTTAAAGTTTGACACCCTGTATCGTAAAAACTATGCATATTCGGACCCATGTTTATATGAACCTTTTTTCTTAAAAATCACTTAAAGAAGCACCCCTTGGAGTTTGGCCACATACTTAAATAACCCCCTGTATTTTACAATGTCTTCAAGACATACTTATTTTTATTATAAAAACTCTTTTTGACATCTTCTTTTTAGAACTGTTTTTTCTGCTTCCCTGGTCTTTTTGGTTGTTTTAGACTCTTTCAACTAACTTTTTTACTTACTCAGTATGTTTTAACTTATTTTCATTTCTATTTTTCCTTACATTATGTCATTTCACCAATCCAATTTTTGATGCCATAAAAGCTCCATTAAGGTTTTATGCCACTTATCATTTTCTGCTAAAACCATCAGCAATATATTTTTCTGTCTCCTGATGATGAACGTTTCTACATTCGAAACATGTTTAAACAAAGAATTTTTTATTCTATTAAATTTTGTGGAGGAAGACTTTTATTTATTTATTTATTTTATTTATTTATTGAAAACTACACAATACAGGTTAATACAGGACATATCATTGACCCAATTATACATGTAGAATTTAATTAGTAAACCTAAATAACAATGAATTTCCTACAATAGAACACACTTAACTTACACACCTAGTATTCTTATAATAATTTAATATTAACCCATTTACACATACAGTATCCAAAAGTAAAGCTAATAGTAACAATCAATATCATACAATAGAGCACACTTAACTTACATGCATAATATACTTATAAATAATATGGCAGAATTTGTAGAGAGAGTCTCTAGATATCTACAGAATCTGTTAAGTTAGAGATTCGTTTTTTGCGTTTATTTATAAATTAAGTTTTAGAATCGTTAAATATGTCACATTATCTTTGATTTTCATTGTAATTAACAATCATACATCTAACGAGACATTTTTTTTGATAATTAGTTCTAATTGATTTATAATGAAAAGTTCTATAACCTAGTTGTCTAGTTCTATTAGGTATACATATATTAGTTTTTCTTTCCTATTCAAAATACTATTTTTTGTGATTTTATAACTGGCTACGGGTCTGTTATGTCCCCTCCGCTCCCAAAACCACGGCACTGCACTAATAATAAGCGAAAATGATAATTTGCGAATAAACCATAGGCCAAATCACACCAATACGCGGAGATTCTGAAAGTGGCTACCATAAAATAACACTATAAATATTTTACAACCCAATATCCTTTATCTTAAATAGTGTTCTGTGGGTACGTGGTCCGTAATTTTTCCCTTTATTGTAGAGTAAGCACTAAATTCTTAAACATGTTTATGGCAAATTCAGATTAAAAGATATAATTTAATGAAGATTTCTAGTTAACCAGGGAGAGTCATTTGGGGTAACGAAGTGCAGCGGGTAAGTGTGAGCAGTCCATGTATTTCAGCGTATAATTTTAGTGGGGATGCTTCGTCTAAGTCTAAGTGATTAGCGTGACGATGGTATTTCGATTAACACACGGTTCTTTAAGAGCGATGAGAGCAAGTGAAGGAAGGCTTCGAGACAAGGAAATCGTCCACTAACAAATCAGCATTCTCCATTTTACACATATTTACCAATCACGAGTTTTAATACTGATCATATGACATAAGATTTTTAAAATTTAATTATTATTAATCCACCTCGGTAACAAATTGGTTTAGTCTACTGCCAGCACCGGAGATGGAAGGACCTCTGAAGAAGCTCGCCACTCGTGCTAGCGAAACGTTAGGAAGCAATTCCAACCGATGACGGCCTTTAAACCCGAATGATGACTACACTAGCCCACCTCGGTAACCCACTTTACTTTATAAAAAAATAATGATGAAAATCGGTTAAATCAAAATAAGTTAAGAGTGAATTAACAGCAAGAGCCTGATCATTGCTTCATTTCGAAATTCCAGATCCTCCTAATTTGGCGCTGCATAAAATACTCAAATACACATTTGCTCCTAATGACTCTAGCATTATTATGTTCCATTCAGTAGAGTCTCTTTTAATGTTAATATGGTTTTAAAAGTTTAAAAATAATTTTTTTAGAATAGAAATGACTAAGTAAAATTGATAGTCACTGATCCATATAAATTATTTTAAAGATAATTAGATAAATATACTTATTTACTTAATTAATTTGTCTTTTTTAATTATTATTTATATTTATTACACTGAGGGAAATGATCTAATACAAAAGGTTTGTTAGGACATAGTTTTTTGTATTGATAGCCTATTTTCTATTAACCGATATTAAATAAATTGCCGGTGTATCAAACCAGCTTTAACGTTATATCAATTCCAGATTTGCTAGAACAGTGTTTTTATTGATCGTAATCAGGTCCATTTGTAGCTTAGTCTTGATGCATGATAGATAATCATATGCAATGTTAAACGACAAGAACTAGAAGCTATTTACATTTTTGGGAACTACAGTACTAATTTTTTGTGGTAAGTAGATATATATTATCGACGGGAATTATAGAACCCGGTGCGACATCTTGCGTCCCAGTACGGTACCTTAGAAAAGGTCAGTCGTAAAGGGGTTATTCTGTAAAAGCAGAAAATTTTGCAAGTGCGCTCTCAAAACCGGTACAAGTGCCGGACCACAGATATTAATTCAAGAAAGTTTTGTCTGTTTCCTTCCGCCAAACTCATCCCCAGACGCGTTTCGCCGTTTACGGCTCATCAGTGAGGCTCAGACTGGGACGCAAGATGTCGCACCGGGTTCTATAATTCCCGTCGATAATCGATCCTGACAAGTGATTTGTCTTTTAGCCCTGTTTCCTTCTGCCAAACTGAGCCTCACTGATGAGCCGTAAACGGCGAAACGCGTCTGGGGATGAGTTTGGCGGAAGGAAACAGACAAAACTTTCTTGAATTAATATCTGTGGTCCGGCACTTGTACCGGTTTTGAGAGCGCACTTGCAAAATTTTCTGCTTTTACAGAATAACCCCTTTACGACTGACCTTTTCTAAGGTACCGTACTGGGACGCAAGATGTCGCACCGGGTTCTATAATTCCCGTCGATAATCGATCCTGACAAGTGATTTGTCTTTTAGCCCTGTTTCCTTCTGCCAAACTGAGCCTCACTGATGAGCCGTAAACGGCGAAACGCGTCTGGGGATGAGTTTGGCGGAAGGAAACAGACAAAACTTTCTTGAATTAATATCTGTGGTCCGGCACTTGTACCGGTTTTGAGAGCGCACTTGCAAAATTTTCTGCTTTTACAGAATAACCCCTTTACGACTGACCTTTTCTAAGGTACCGTACTGGGACGCAAGATGTCGCACCGGGTTCTATAATTCCCGTCGATAATCGATCCTGACAAGTGATTTATCTTTTAGCCCTGTTTCCTTCTGCCAAACTGAGCCTGACTGATGAGCCGTAAACGGCGAAACGCGTCTGGGGATGAGTTTGGCGGAAGGAAACAGACAAAACTTTCTTGAATTAATATCTGTGGTCCGGCACTTGTACCGGTTTTGAGAGCGCACTTGCAAAATTTTCTGCTTTTACAGAATAACCCCTTTACGACTGACCTTTTCTAAGGTACCGTACTGGGACGCAAGATGTCGCACCGGGTTCTATAATTCCCGTCGATAATCGATCCTGACAAGTGATTTGTCTTTTAGCCCTGTTTCCTTCTGCCAAACTGAGCCTCACTGATGAGCCGTAAACGGCGAAACGCGTCTGGGGATGAGTTTGGCGGAAGGAAACAGACAAAACTTTCTTGAATTAATATCTGTGGTCCGGCACTTGTACCGGTTTTGAGAGCGCACTTGCAAAATTTTCTGCTTTTACAGAATAACCCCTTTACGACTGACCTTTTCTAAGGTACCGTACTGGGACGCAAGATGTCGCACCGGGTTCTATAATTCCCGTCGATAATCGATCCTGACAAGTGATTTATCTTTTAGCCCTGTTTCCTTCTGCCAAACTGAGCCTGACTGATGAGCCGTAAACGGCGAAACGCGTCTGGGGATGAGTTTGGCGGAAGGAAACAGACAAAACTTTCTTGAATTAATATCTGTGGTCCGGCACTTGTACCGGTTTTGAGAGCGCACTTGCAAAATTTTCTGCTTTTACAGAATAACCCCTTTACGACTGACCTTTTCTAAGGTACCGTACTGGGACGCAAGATGTCGCACCGGGTTCTATAATTCCCGTCGATAATCGATCCTGACAAGTGATTTGTCTTTTAGCCCTGTTTCCTTCTGCCAAACTGAGCCTCACTGATGAGCCGTAAACGGCGAAACGCGTCTGGGGATGAGTTTGGCGGAAGGAAACAGACAAAACTTTCTTGAATTAATATCTGTGGTCCGGCACTTGTACCGGTTTTGAGAGCGCACTTGCAAAATTTTCTGCTTTTACAGAATAACCCCTTTACGACTGACCTTTTCTAAGGTACCGTATTGGGACGCAAGATGTCGCACCGGGTTCTATAATTCCCGTCGATAATCGATCCTGACAAGTGATTTGTCTTTGAGCCCTGTTTCCTTCTGCCAAACTGAGCCTCACTGATGAGCCGTAAACGGCGAAACGCGTCTGGGGATGAGTTTGGCGGAAGGAAACAGACAAAACTTTCTTGAATTAGATATATATTAACCTTAGCAAGCAAATAATATTATGATTAATGTCAAGTTTCATTACAACTGCCAGTCGGAATTAATACAAGATATAAAACCAGATTACACCCTCAAAAGAACTAGAAAATTACTTGAGTATTCAGAGAAATAATGGCTAATAATGGTAGTATTAACTCCTTTTTCCTCCTGCTTTGTTTTTACAGTTTGGTATGTTAACTTTGGTTTATTTCTTGTTCTAATTAGTGAAGAATAATTTAAGAACTATTTTCTGACATAATTTTAAAAAAATTAGAAACAAACTGGGGCTATCCATATTTACACATTTTTTATGGAAATATCCACTAAAGCTACTTGATTTTTTAACATTATTATTTACCGTTAAAAGAAAATATGTATTATCCTAACAAATGCAGAATGAGACATATTTCCGCACGCAACTGCTATAGCAGTTTAATGCTAAAAAGTGACTTTCTGCATGAGTTAGAGTCAAATTACGTGCTTCAATAGTTTTTGAATAAAAACCAATTTTTCATCATCAACACACAATTCGTCATTGAAAAGCCGTAAAGGCGTATCTCGATTTTTACAAGTTTTCAGTAGCAATTTGAAGAAAAGTGTTATCACCATTTTCTTCATAAACCCTAAATGATTAGATCTATTATACTTCCATTTTCGCATTTATTTTAGGCAATACCTATTAAACACCATAGGCCATAACGAAAGTTTGTAAATTTACTATTACATATTTATATCCACTTTTGTTGGAGACACGCCTTTACGTTTTGCTAGTAACAAATTGTTGGTCACTGATTTATTGAGATACGCCTGTTTAAATTAAGATGCAAAAGGATTTAATTTTAAATTTTGATGGAAAATAATCAGGAGAAGCAGGCTTTTATTATAATAATTTATTTTATAAGGGAAAAGCAATGACAGATTACAATAAATTTTAATGTGGTCTTCGGAATCCCTTTATTGAGACCAAAACGAAATAATAACATTTTAAAAATCGGAGAAAGAAAACAAAACAGTAAACAAACATAACACATTGTCTTGCACCGACAGGCATAAAGAAGCAAAATTTAAGATAGGCCTAATATTTAAGTATTTTCTTAAAATTAAATTGTAATAAAAAGGCGTAAGTCAAGATTCGCCATAAGGCGATCAAAATATATATATTATTTTGTGACGTATCTCAAGATACGCTTATACGTAAAAATATGTTCATCGAATTTTTAAGAAAGGCCAAAGAGGAAAAGTTTAATTTTATGGAAGCAGTATTAGATTTAGATACGCCTTTTCGTCACAACATAGAATACATATGGACATGTTTAATGCTGGGTCTAACTCAATTTCGCCAAAATTTGAGATACGCCTTTACGTTATAACAGCGACGAATTGTTTTGTATTTCTGGGGATGCAGCCTCCCCCTTGTCCCACTTCCCTAAATACGGCCTTGCTCCAAACTGAAGTTCTCTCTTATCTCACTAAATGTCAACAATCTGTAATTTCTAAAAAAACTCGACGTTTTCTTGTAAGCAAGTACTTTAAGCGTCTGGGGGACAAAAGCAGATGCAAAAAACAAGTTAGAATCGCCGGACAGTCGTGTCAAAAAGTGCAAGATCGTTATTTTTTATTTTAACGGCTTTGAAAGTAAGCATAAAGATAATAAAAGCAACGTCCTGACATGACATGTTCTGTAAGTGTTACATTTTAAGAATTCTATAAATTGCAGAATGATAATGTGTATATTCAGAGCCGTATGCTATATATAAATTTTAATAAGACAATTTAAAAGCAAATTAATATTATAAATAATTTTGAGTCAATTTGACTATAGCGCCTGTAAAAATTCTAGAAAGGTTTATTTAAAGCAATTTTTTCAATAAAAGCTAATTTTTTGGTAAACTTTATGTAATTTTAAGGTTAAAGTACTTTACACTGTAAAATCCTTAGGGAAATAACACAAATTTTGTAATTAGTAATGTTTACAATTTTCTATCCGCTTTACCGCCATTGGTGCATCATGAACTCTTTATTATACACCGAGGAAAGTGTATAGGTTGGGTTGTGGATTTGACCGGTCAATTTGTTTTTTGTCAATTGACCAGTCAATTGACTGAAATTAATTAAAATTTTAAAATGCAGTGGATGAACCTAACTATACTTGCCAAATTTCTTATTTTGTATTTTGGAAAAAATTAATTTTTTATAACAAGTTTTGCTTGTTCTGAAAAGTCTATTGCCATACCTAAATTTTATATAGAGTGGTCAAATGGATAATATGGTTAGGTCCATCCAGGTACACATTCTATAAGTGTATATCTCAATAGTTGCTCCACAGTAGATACATTTCCCTTTTACTTTGTTTTCTTCTCTTATTTCGGTAAAACAATTCCAAATTTTGGTTTTGGACTTCCCCAAACTCATCGTAAATGCGACGTCGCGCCGTTAGTTCACAAAAATGCAAACCCTAACTCTTGACCGGTCAAATACGTAATGGTCAATTGACGGTCAATTGACCATGCCCAACCAATACCCTCTTAATGGTATTGACCCAACTCTATGTATAGGTATATAGCAATAGGATTACTAAGACATAGTTTGTATTGAAAGCTTATTTTTTATTAACCCATATTAAATAAATTGCCAGTGTATCCAACCAGCTTTAGTGTTATATCAATTCCAGATTTTCTATAACAGTGTTTTTATGGGTAGCAATCAGTTCCATTAGCAGCACAGTATTGTTGAATAATGAACTACTTTTCTTTTAATACAGCAATTTAGTTAAGACATAAATTGTATGTTATTAATGCATAATAATATTATTATAATTAATGTCAAGTTTCACTACAACTGCCAGTCGGAACTAGTAGATACAGTATATAAAACCAGATTACACCCCCAATAGAACTTAATAAACTGGTTATGAACCATTCTATGGTAGTATTAATTAATTTCCTATTGACTAAATTAACGTGATATTATCACTACATTTTCGTTCTCTTACAGTCGAAAAGCGCGTTGCTGTCACATATAGTATTAAACAGTTGTATAAAGAGTATGTGAATTCTTCTAAGGAATAAAAGGCTTTTTCTCAGTGTAACATAAAATTAGAACTAAAAATAAGCTCCAGAGAAATAACTAACCAAAATCACTCGCAGGCTCCTGGACTATCTAATGTTATTTACGTTGCGCCACATTGCCGTTACTATGTAAACGAGAAATTTCATTATGCCTAGGTATTAAATATGGGGGGGAGCACCACCATGCCACAGATTCATCAATATGATATACCCTAAGGATATAGGGCCAATATTAAGCTAGTAGGAGCTTTCCTCTTTATGGTTCTTCATTTAAAATCAACCTTTATATTTCTCTTGGTAATGATAGGTATACGTAATTTAATATTGAAAAAAAATTAATTTTAAAAATGTAGTTAAATGATTGCAAGATTACATCTCTTTTCTTTTTGAGAAAAATAATGTTTTATTATATTTTAAAAGTATTTTTCCCTTTTAAACTCTTTTTTACGAGTTTTGTTGTACTTCTCCTTCCATTCAGTGACTTTGGACTTTTCTTTCTAAAAATGTTTGAATTGTTTTTTACAAATATCTTTCCACAAAAAATTGTCTCAAAAGTTTTTTTTTCACTATTCATATTATGTTATACCAACACACCGCTTTATACTCCATTAAAGTTAGATACCATCTATCATTTTCTCTTCTGTTAACACCATCAGCAAAGCATTTTCTGTCTTCTAATAATGAACGTTTCTACGTTCGAAACATGTTGAGACCTTTTAGTTTTTCTTTTGTTCCCATACATTTTTCCTTATGTAATTCAAAAATTTGGTGCGGGGTTAACGTTATTGTCCTTTTCGGGCAAGGCGTTAAAGGTGTATATCAAAGTTCACACCCCGTAAATTACTATTAGTTATATGCGTACAATAAAGATCTCTGACGACTTTAAAAGCAATGGAAACGTTTATGGCAAGTTTTAAAATGCGATTCTATGATTTGTTATGTCTCTTTACTAATGAAAAATGCCTAAAGACAGATTTTTTGTTCTAAAATATTTTAAAGCGTTAACTTACCTACCTAATGTTTGAATAAATGAAAAATCAAAGATTCTTTTAGACTTAAGACCTAAAGGCAAATAAATGGCTCCATGGAATTAATGGCATTTGATACTTTAATGCAAAAAAACCTTTAGGCACGTAGAATTTACCGGCTAGACATTATATTCGATAGTGATAGTAGGTAATACTCATATACTTACAATTATTTATTTTAGCTTTTGACTTAGAGCTCTGTTGGTTCAAATACACTCATTTTTGACTTCTAAAAAAAGTCAACGGCGAATTTTAGAGGTGTTGCTAGTGACGGTATTGATCCTCAAAAAGCAAGAGCCTTGGACAGTACTCACTTAATCGATTATCAGACCGGTTTTTTTTGCTTAAGAAGCAAGCAAAAATAATTTTAGTACTGGATATCTAGGTAGATTTGCGGTAGATCTACCCCGTTCTTCGGGCAACACTGTTGTTATATGCACACGTGTATGTAAATGTAATACATCTAGTCAAATAAATAGCTACTATTACAACCTATAATGTATATCACCGGTCGGGGAATCCCAGTCTTACGCTTAGTTCATACACACGCGAATTAGCAGATTTTGATGTTTTAACAATGATTTTTTTATCTGTTTTATTTTCAATTAAAACCGCTAAAAAGGTGTTTACCACTTAATTTAAAAAAAAGCCGACTACATCTAGCGGGAAGCTCGCTAAATTGGCAACACTGCCTATAATTCGTAAGAGGGTGAACAGTCCAATAAGGTAATTTTTGATTCGTCCATAAAATTCTGCACTCATTTTAAATAATACATTTTATGTCTACACTGAGAAAAAGTATTTTCTTATAAGAATTCACATATACTTTATACAACTGTTTAATACTATATACTATATAATATATACAACACACTTTCCTACTGTAAGACGACGAAAATTGCTAGACCGTTGTGTAGTGTAGGAGTCAATGCTACCATAGAATGGTTTATGGTCATTATTGCTCCGAATACTCACAGTAATTATCAAAAAAAAAAAGTAATTATCAAGTTCTATTGGGGGTGTAATTTGGTTTTATATACTGTATTAGTTCCGATTGGCAGTTGTAATGACACTTGACATATACAATAATAATATTTGCTTGCATATACTTACCACCAAAAATTAGTACTGTAGTTCTCAAAAATTTAAATAGCTTCTAGTGTGATATTGTTCTTGTCGTTTAAAATTGCATGTGCTTATCTATTATGCAACATGGTTTACTGAGATGGTAAAATAAAAAATTCGTCCTTAGATTACAAAGTCCAATACTAATGATAGGTTGTGCGAAATAAGAATCTTCTATTGCTTTATCTGACATAAAAAGTTTAAAAGAAACTTAAATACAGAGTAGACAGACTAGCTAGAAGACTCCGAACAACGATGTAACCTGCGCAGCAAATACGTTAAAACTAATAATATAGCGCGCTGCGATTGCCGATCGCAACAAACCCCCAACATCTAGTGGATTATAAGTTCTAACGGATACAATTCGTTTTTCGGGACGCTGTTCTGCTTTCTTGATTGTAGAGAAAGCGCTTTACTGGGAACAAAATGCGTCGCATTGAGAAGATACAATTAATTCATTTCTTAACATAACTGCTGTATTAAAAGTAGATCATTATTCAACAAGACTGTGCTATTAATGGAACTGATTACTACCAATAAAAACACTGTTCTAGCAAATCTGGAATTGATATAACACTAAAGCGGCTTTGATACACTAGCAATTTATTTAATATGGGTCAATAAAAAAATAAGATATCAATACAAACTATGTAAAATAAATAAATAATAAAAATGTCTTTATTAACACAATCAACCAGTATAACAAAAATCATAGAAATTCTTAGATAAAAAATTGTTTGTTAACAAAGTTACCTACAAAGCTTTAAAAGCTTGTGTTTTAATTTTTTTAAGATATTGACATTTGAAAAATGGCTAGTTATGCCCGTCGCATTTAAACAGCGCATTGTAGGCTGTGTTGATCCAGTCCTTATCTATTAATTTCTTATTCTAATATTCTAATAAGGAATATTTTTAAAAATTTTTAATCGACTTTTGTTAAATCCAAGTATATTTCGATAGTTCTAATGTTTAAACTTAAAAACGGATACTAACTACCTAATCCAAACGTTTTGACAGCGTCAGTTTCTTGACAAAATGCTGCAACTTTTAAGAAAGCTTTTATTAAACAAAAACAGGATTTATAATTTTTGAATTGTAGAGGCCTCTACTTGAGGAAAATTGATTACATACTTAATGAAAGACGAAGTATTTGTCAACTTTCCATTCTCCAAGGTAGCGAAACGCGTTATTTAAAGAAGATTGTTAAATAAAGTGGAAATTATATAGCTTAATAAAAATTCATTCCTGCCCTGTCTGTCTAGGTCGCACGAGTTGCATTGTCAGTGTCATACTGTAGACTGGAACAATTTATAAAAGACATATTAACGAGTAGTGGTTTATTATGTTATTTATGTATTAAGGGCATTATGATGATGTTTATGCCTCTGAGGGCAACAATCTTACAAAGCCTAGGGCCTTTGGCCCGAGGGTTTTTAAGTCGCCCGAGGGTATAGACATTAAGTAATGCCATGGTACATACAATATTTTATGTCCTACTTCAGATAATTCCAAGAAAATTCAAAATCAGGAAAAGGCTTTTTACCTATAAAGTTGCTAAATAAACCAAGGTAATAAGTGTTCATTGTTGTACTGTGTCAATGTCAAAACTGAAATTCATATAAAATAATGGATTTTTCGTTGATTTCGGATAGACGTACTGTGAATGCTGCCAAAGCTTTGAATAATCTTGTCCCAAAGACGCCTATGAAAAGGAATATCAAAGGTTTGGGGATTGAATGAAAAATAACGATGTAAAAAAATATTAATTATATATATCGATTATAGTCTGGAACATTTACTTCTAATTCTCCATGGACGAAATATTCAATGTTAACACATTAATAGTTAATAAAAATATAGACAATGCAAAATATTTCAAGCAAGCATTCAAAGGATATGAAGCGAAGAAATCGAAAATTTTGACTCGAGAAGATGTGCTGAAATTCATCCGTACACAATGTATCAATATTTTTTTTAATAAAAAAGGGATTTTTTTATTATTAGCTTTATTAGAAATTTGACTTTGGCATCAAGTTCTGCTTCGATCGAGACGAAAATTAAGCAAAAAAACAAGTAGTCACGTAACTCGCATTATCTGTTAAATTTTAATTTTTTCCAAAAAATAATTCAAAAGTGGAGTTATTTCTAAAAATATCAAAAAAAGTTATTAGAAAAAGTTTTTTTTAATGCAGTTTCTAGCCCACATGCATAAGATAATTTTGATTTTTTACCCAGCACTAAAATTTAGTTTCCATTTAATGAACATTTCACTGATGACACTGTGTTCTTTTTGTCTTAATATTAAGGTGTATTACTTTCAAACAAACTACGTTTTTAAAAATACTTATTTTATGAAGTTACCTTATACAGGGTCAAAAACAAATAAACTTTGCATCACATGCGGCCAAATTTTAATAGCCCAATTTTGATTTTGTAGAAAAACACACATTTAATATGGCGCTACTTTAAAGAAAATGTATCTGAAATAAAGTATTGTCAAAACTAAGAAGTTTTATGTAGGTTGCGTTGAGTCTTATTTTGCAAAAGTGGTGCAATTTACAAAATATGGGTAAAAAATCAAAATTATCTTAAGCAGCTAAAATTTTACATGTGGGCTAGAAATTGCATTTAAAAAAAAATTCTAATAACTTTTTTCGATACTTTCAGAAATAACCCTACTTTTGAATTATTTTTTGGAATTGACAGGTAATGCGATTCACGTGACTACTATTTTTTTGCTTAATTTTCATCTCGATCGAAGCAGAACTTGATGCCAAAGTCAAATTTCGAATAAAGTTATTAATAAAAAAAAATCCCATATGATGCGGACTTTACTGGTCACCCTGTATGTGTGTAATGTCTGTGTGCTTGTTAGTTACAAAATTTATTTGAAATTTGATGGCAGGTTTTACAGTGTAAAGCAAACAGTCATTATCATTATATAGAAAAATAAGTCGTTATAAAGAAAAGGCAAGTGATAGCAAATAAATAAATTATTGCTCCATTAAGCAAACTACGTATCCATATCCATCGGCCCATAGCGTTCAATAAAAAAGCTATAATTTTAGAAATGCACTATCGATGGTCGCCGTTGATTCCTCTCAGTAGGCTTTTAATTAAAACCTTTTACAGTTCATAAAGTCATAAGCGTAAGAGATGTTTCTGTTTATCTCGAAAACGATTTATTTTGTCTATATGTGTATTATTTGGACAATACTGAACTGCCCTTGATTCTTCTGCTATAAACTGCTCTATATTCTTTGTACACAAACAGTTAACTACTATTAGTGCTAATAACAAAATTGTTGTTATCGAGCTGGAGCAATATTTGTAAGTTATTAAATGAAAATATTGTGGCATATCGGACAAGTGTGGAACTATTATTTATATTACAATACACAATGTTCCAAGTTTAATGGATACCCTGAGACGGGTAGACCACGACGGCCTTTTCGTCCTTGTTAGGACTCTACGGGCAGCCATAACCCAAGCAATTCCATGAATGATGGAAAAAAGTACTAAAAGCCTCTTTGCAAAATCAAAGCGGCCATCAATACACCGTAGCGCCATCCCAGCGGAATTAACTCCAATAAAAAAGGCAGTCACACTGGTAATAATCGAAAGGTAGAAAACTAAATAAACCACGAAGTACATCAGAATCCAGTATAGGGATGGCTATTTGCGTTTTCACCGAAAACATCTGCCATTTTGCAGACCAGAAAACATATCAACGCTGGCACCCACTAGAATGCGCGCAATCCGTTTAAGCTTTGGGCCATAAAAATGTTTAGAAGATGATATAGTGTCCGCGAAAATATTAAAAGAAAATATTGTGGCATTTGTAGGTTATGTATAAGTAAGGTTGCTTAGACGAGGTAAAGGAGGGGACGCGGCATGCGCATCTACCGCGACAGAAGCAAAGTGTGACCAAAAATTCGATTATTCCCGTGCCAAACATCCTATTGTCACCAAGCGGGTTTTTGTGTTTTTGATTGCAAAGTGAATGAAACATAGTAGTATTTATCGTTAAATAAAATGGTAGTTTGTTCATCTTACGGGTGCAAAAGTCGTAGCTATCGAAAGGAGCCAGGAATAAGCTTCACAGGTAATAATATATTTTTGCAGACCGCCATTTTCTTGGTGCCAAACAGTAAATTCTGGTCACAATCGCTGTTTATGATGCCGCGTCCCCTCCTTTACCTCGTCTAAGTAAGGTTGCTAGTGTAAGGCCCAAATTTTTATAATTAATTGTTATATTTGTTTTGACGGTAGTGCAACATATCAAAAAGTCATTTAATGGAATAACCTGGATTAAAGAGAGGGTTCTGCATGGAGAATGGAAACAACACCTTCAGAAAATAGGGCACACAAGAGTCATGAATCTAATCAACGACGAGCTCTTGGAGGTGAACACCGATCGTATGAAAGCGATCTACAATCTTACAAAACCAATTAATATCAGCTGCGAATCTTATATATGGATAAAAAGAACACCTCCCGTCATTAGACAAGGGCTTAGTCTGCTACACTGATGGATCAAAAACGACCAACGGTATAGGCGCAGATATATTTGAGAAAATACCCAGAATGGACATGAGCATTCCTTTGGGGAACTATGCCAGAGTATATCAAGCAGGAATACATATTTTCTAACAAGACTGGGGTGCATAATAAGCCGGAAGGCTGTAATGTAGAAGCTTGGTCTACACCATAGACTTCTCATACCGTGCGAGCAAAAATTATTTGCAACAAAGAGGGCTTGGATTAAAAAACGTTGTGCTTGGTTTAGATCACAATGATATGGGGACGATATATCTAACCAAATCTAGGTTAAAATTTTGTCAAATTCATATTATGACATGATGTGCCAAACTAATGAAATAAAATAAGTAGACAAATACATTTTTCTACAGTCGTGTGGAAAAACCAATTTTCCGCACGGATATCAGTGCGGAAAATTGATTTTTCCACACTAGTGCGGAAAAAATTTTCGGAACGATTATGTCAAAATCAATAATATATCAATTATAACTTGTAGTTATTACTTTTTTTCTCAGAATTAGTTACTGTTACATATGTATGTGATTGTTATAGTTAATTAAAAATTATTAAATTTCTTTGAAATATGTGTTACTTATTTCCACACGTCTGTAGAAAAACTATTGTACCTGACACGTGCGGAAAATGTTTTCCCTGCACTCGGCTGCTTAACCGAACTCCGCTACGCGTCGTTCGGTGAACGACTCGTGCGGAAAAATTAATTTTCCGCACTTGTTAGGTAAATAGCTATTACATTACACACGTTACAAATTTTTGTTGTTTACAAAATTAACAAAGTAAGAATATACAGAAAGAAAAAGAAAAATAATTACATAAATTGCTGAAATTGGCCACCGCCATGCTCCAAGCATAGTTTCACACGTCTCGTTCGTCTTCAAGTAATTGCTCCACAAATGGATTCAAAATATTGTCTCTATACCGCTGTGCTGTAACTGTGTCAAGGAAAAAAAATAGGACCAACAATTCTTCTTCGGGAAACCAGACACCAATTTTTTGAGGGTGCAATGTGGACTCTACAAAAAAATGGGGATTTTCACTACTCCACATGCGTGTATTCTGAGAATTCACATAACCTGAGAGGTGGAACCAGGCTTCACCCGAAAAAAATGTCAGGTCTAATAAATCATTTCGTTCCAATAAATTTTGGGTAAACCATTGAGAGTAATTTCTGCGTCTTTCAAAATCTGCGGCTTGTATTTCTTAGAATACTTGCACTTTATAAGGAATTAAATTTAGCTGCTTCTTAAGAATAGTCCTGCATGTTCCATAAGATCTTCCCACTTCTTGGGAGAGGCGTTTTATACAATTTGTTGGCGTATTTTGCATTATTTCACGAACGTTTGCAACAAGTTCTTCTGCTCTTACAGATGGTCTTTTTGCTCCTTTTTTGTGTTGTATAAAACCTGTTTCCCTAAACACAGCCACGGTTCTTTTCAGGCAATGATAAAAATCCCCATGCAGCAATAAAAGCAACGTTAGGAAAATGTTCGTGAAAATCGGTCATGCACAAACCCGGATTGTATTGCCACTAACCATTTACTCTAACCCCGTTTCGAAAATACGCTCAACCATGAATGTTTTGTGCTGTTCCGTAAAGCCCATTGTGTGAATTGTTCAAGAAATTGTAAAAATTAGCGATAAATCAAATTACGTGTAACGACTGTCAAAGATGACGGAATAACTGATGATTGATTGTTAATTCAGGTAGTTACTGACACCCAAAAGGTATTAAGCTCTACGGCTAAGCATTACGTCCTTAAATGCAAGGCCCTCTCTGATGCAAAAAATGTTTGCTCGCACACACACTCGCACAAGCCGCGGCACAGTGAGCATTGTACGTTATTCTTAACTCAAGATCATGGTTTTATAGGTCGCCAGTATACACAAGACCATGCATATCCATTTTTTTTTCTAGTTAGATGAGTTGATGCTTTCCATGCAAAACTACACACTAAACCAGTCTAGTGGCAAAACATAAATACGCCTAGTCCGTAAAGATAAAACCCCAAGTGGCAACCGGTGCAAGATAAAACTGTGACCTCTAAGTCATTTTTACGGCCCCTGATGGCACTCACAGTGGGACATTTACAAGAAAAACCACCTTAACTGTTAGGTGCACAAGTGCTCTTAGTACTTTCTTGTTCTGCAAGTGATTAATATACCCAAACGGTGTATACTATTTGTTATGTACTGAGAAGGAGATTTTTGCAAATACCTTTTATTTTGGAAAGTACCAAGGAAACACACAGTGCTTAGAAGTTTCCACTAATAATACGTATTATTCTGTGTGCTTTAAATGAAAAATATATATCATAATATAATCCGTTTTTTTCTATGAATTGATTTTTTTAAAAATGTAGCTTAAGGTGGGAGTATCAACATGCTTGCCAACCTATAACCTATTTAGCGTAGATATATTTATTTTTTCTAACTTTTACACAAAATTTAAATAAAATCAATATCGTCTTCATATTCTATAGGTAATAATTAGCATGTTAAATAAATATCAAGGAATTTAAGGAGAATTGTACAGTGACCGGCAGAAAGTACGCACCAAAGGGGATTTTTTTTTTATTTCGAAACTTACCAAATTTTTTTGGCGGTGGAAAAGTTCTGCATGTCCCTAAGCAAAAAAGAGCATAGACAAAACTAGTAAATATTGCGCTGTATACGAGGGAGAGGTGAAAACGTTAAATTCACTCAAGAATAAATTGCCCTTATTTTTCACTGTGGAAAATTTTTTTATTAGGAAATTTTGTTTGCACTTAAAAGTTATCCATAAATACCAAATTGCAGCTCGGTAGCACAAATATAAATATTTTTTTATTTTTATTCCGCTTATCCATAGAATAATGTACACCAGAAAAGTTAGATTATTTTTGACGTTATTTTATTAAACGTCCAGTTCTCGCGTATTTAAACAAATTTAGGTAAGTTATGTGTCCAATTGCCCAAGAGCTGTTAAAAAAATGAATTTATAGGTTGAATAGCTTCTATCGATTCGTTATACGAGGGGGCGTCAAAAAAACATTTTAAAAAGTAAAAACACTTTTTTTGTGCTACCAAGCTGAAATTTGGTATTTACGGATAACTTTTAAGTGCAAACAACATTTCCTAATAAAAAAATTTTCGACAGTAAAAAATAAGGGCACTTTATTCTTGAGTGAATTTAACGTTTTTACCTCTCCCTCGTATACAGCCCAATATTTACTAGTTTTGTCTATGCTCTTTTTTGTTTAAGAACATGCAGAACTTTTCCACCGCCAAAAAAATTTGGAAAGTTTTGAAATTTAAAAAAATCCCATTTGGTGCGTACTTTATGCCGGTCACTGTATATCGAAAAATATCGGTTAAGATTTTTTTTAACATTATTATGTCATTGTTCTTTCACTATACAATTCTCCCAAAATAAGCAATGAAATAAATTGATATTTTTGTAATATATCAGATATTACCTAAAGTCGCCACAGTGGATCTTTTCCCGTGCGTCATCAAAATCGTATGAATCAAATCAAAATTACGAGACGAAAAAAGTCAAAACTAAGTCCATAAAATGGACGTGCCTGCCTACCGTTTGACGTACCTACATAATATCTCGAAAAATTATTATTTATTTTAAGTTTTGCTCGGCATTCTTTATTATCTAAAATAAATTGACAAACAAATGTTAATACATTTAATACTATTTTTAAAGCTTAAAATCTAGAAAAGTTTGGTGTTTTATTGACTATTAAAATCGCAAAAGTCAAATTTTTGACATATTTTCATTTAAGGGAATTTAGCCACTGCCGTAAACTTTTCAAAGAACTTTTACGGTTAGAATATTTAAAATAAATAAATTAGGTATTATAAAAATCCATAAATACTTACCGCCAAAACAGATGGTGGGTATAATTAGCTCTAAAAAGAACTATTTTTAGAAAAAGGAACAGTTTTAAGGCACAAAAATTTACAAAATACGAATTAGATTGGCAGATCAAAATAAGGTTGACAATGACGTGCTAAAATACAACGGTAGTCAACTAAACAAATAAAAATAGTAATTAATTGACGTTTATAGTTTTATTCTTGTCTAGCACGTTATATTATTGCGGAATCTTGGAGACGTTCTTTTATGCTTTTATTCAAACTTGTAACTGTAATAAATAAGGATGCAGAGTTATTAACCACGTTGAGTCCTGATCGTTGATTGATGACGCACGGGCAAAGATCCACTGTGGTAACTTAAGGTAACGTGCCGACGATACTATTTTTATTTAAATGTTAGTTTAAAAAATAATAAACTAAGAAAAACAAGGCGAAATAGGTTATAGATTGGCAATAAATTAAATGACGTTGATAATTCCACCTTAACGTCACCTGGATTGCCAGGTCGTATTTGTATTACAGATCTGAATTAGACATAGTTTATGCTGTATTTTAAAGGCCGTTTAGTTTAGAGTTAAAGCAAATGTTAAAAGTAATAAAAGAGTTTTATGGTTAAAAGTTTAAATGATAATTTAATTGATTACCTATGTTAACAATTGTACACACTCTGGAAACGAGAAATAAGTTTCTTCTCTGAAGTACAACCAGCTGTAGCTAACTGATGCTTTAGGTGAATGTAGAAATGATAATTATATGCCCAAATAACCGATAAGAACATAAAATAGGACATTTTATGCTTAATTTCTTAGATTGAGTTAATATCCACGGTTAATTTTCAATAAGTTATGTTTCGTTAAGAAAGGTATTTATTTAAATGTTTCTTGTCATCTAGCAATTAAACGCAACTATCTCAAAAACTAATTGAAGTATCGAGATTAATGAACTTAAAAGACCCCTTACCTACCTATATTATAATATTATTGAAAAATCGGAAAGAAATTTAAATTATAATAATTTCGTTTTTAACCAAAACGCTCGCTTAGTTACCATGGAAACCATAACAAAGAAACGTCTATACAGTGATGGGCTACAATATGGAACAAATTCATTTAAAAATCAGGTATTCATTTTTTAAAAAAACGCTCGGACACGTCGATTATAATTCGTTCTTCCGGATTTTTTGCCTCAAAAAGAAATTATACCGGGTGTGTCAAAAAGTAGACGTAGCAAATTTTTTTTGTTTTTTAAATAGAACCCCCCTATTTTTACTTATTACCCTAATTCTACGTCAAATTCTGCGCAAAATTCATGTAGCATACTCTATCCTTATCTCTAACGGTTTTAGAGAAAAATTACATCATAAAAAAATATTCTTTAAAAAAAGGTTAAAAAATTAGTTTATTAAGTGTTAAAAATGCAAACCATTATTTTCTTGACAATATGCTAATCTATATAAAAACCCTTCTAAAACATTATTTACAGTATTTTCATTAATTTGCCTAATTTCATATCTAATTTTAAATTTTAAGTCTTCCAAATTTTGTGGTTTATCCTTATACACTTTTGATTTCAAATAACACCAAAGAAAGAAATCCATGGGTGTAAGATCGGGAGATCTTGCAGGCCATTCTATGGGTCCTCTTCTACCTATCCATCGTTCGGGAAATACAGTATTCAAATACTCTCGTACTTGTCGAGCAAAATGAGGCGGAGCACCATCCTGCTGAAACCAAAAAGACGCTTGTGGTAGATGAAGCTGATTCGGATTTGGAAAATCTGCTGCTAGTGTAGGAATTAATGAATTTTGAAGAAATTGTAAATACCGGTCTCCTGTAAGATTTCCATCGAAGAAAAAAGGTCCAATAATTCTATCATTTAATATCCCTGCCCACACATTTACTTTTTGTGGGTATTGCGTGTGCTGTTCTCCAATACCGAAAATGTTGTCTGTTTACCGAACCATTCAAACAAAACGTGGCTTCATCGCTAAAAAGTATGTTGCGATGGAAAAATAGATTTAAGTTGCAAATTTCCATCATAGTTTCACAAAACTGTAGTCGGCGGTCGGGATCATCTTCGTTTAGCTCGTGCAGCAACCTAATTTTGTACGGATGGTACTTTTCTTGTTTCAATACCCGCAACACAGATCGTCTGCTAACATCATTATTAAGGGCTACTTCAGTGGATGCACTATGAGGATTATCTTCAACCTCTAACAAAATGTTCAATTGTGAGTTTTCACTAATTTTTGGACGACCTGGCCGTAGACGATCCTTTACATTCCCTGTTTCCCTGAATTTCTTCTCAATTTTACTTACTGTAGATCTTGTAATCGGCCGTTCTGGATACTTAGCGTTAAACAAGTTACAAACTTCTTCTTGACTTCTTGTTTTGTCTCCACATCCAATTAAAATTAAAATTTCGATTCTTTGTGTTTCATTTAAATGCACCATGATCACCGTTTTTTAAAATTATACCTAAACTAATTTTTGATTGACACATGACTTGCTATCGTAGTAACAATTCATTTAAATTTACCTGTTTACCTTTAAGTAGGTACATGTACCTTTTTTTAAAGAATTTTTTTTTATGATGTAATTTTTCTCTAAAACCGTTAGAGATAAGGATAGAGTATGCTACATGAATTATGCGCAGAATTTGATGTAGAATTAGGGTAATAAGTAAAAATAAGGGGTTCTATTTAAAAAACAAAAAAATTTTGCTACATCTACTTTTTGACACACCCGGTATAATTTCTTTTTGAGGCAAAAAATCCGGAAGAAAGAATTATAATCGACGTGTCCGAGCGTTTTTTCAAAAAATGAATACCAGATTTTTAAATGAATTTGTTCCATATTTTAGCCCATCACTGTATATAGTGTATCTGCATTGCCGTTGATGGTGTTTGACAGATGTCGACAATAAAATACATTTTTCTATTTCACGTTCATAATAAGCACAGTACGATACGCATTTGCGTATCGTAATGAAGCTGTTTCGATACGCGTTTTTTCTTTATTTGATGTTGGTAACATTTAAATGTTTTATTTCATTGACCTGCGCGGCCTTTGTGATTCACGAAAAAACCCATTTTTCGCAGGGGAAAAATAGCTTCATAACCTACTTTTTTATTCTGTGTGGATAACAGTCATGTATGTTGGTTGCATAAATCTATAAATCAATCTTTTGTAGATGCTTCAAGCTATCATTTTCTGCCAAATCCTATCCAAAATTCAATCTACTAACCTTCCAATGTCGATTTTAACTTCAACTTTATTTGAATTTTCCATCTTCCCTATACTAAATTGCAATGCCGTGACGTAAATTCACGTCCTTTGAAATTCGAAAAAGTAGTAAAATCGCCCGAATTTCCGAACGCTCTGTATATGTACCGAATGTACAAGGATCACACAACGTATTCCGTCCAATTTCAAATCCCATATCGCTAAAATAACTTTAGAATCTCGTGGTGAAAATGGGTCAATAAATCAAAAAATGACAGTTTGCGAAATAATTTTTGTTGTCCAGAGGCTACTATGATAAAAAATAGTATTACCAACATAAAATTTAGACATAAAAATTTACAAAATTTGATAGATTTATTTTCTTTTTAAAATGTATTTTTCTTGATTATAAAAGGTGAAATAGAAAAAAATTTATAAAGCACATATTTCATAAGGCGTTTTAGCGCACGTGTCAATAAAAAAACTCGCCACTTCGTGGCTTGTTTTTTAAAATAGACTCGTGCGCTAAAACCGCTTCTTATGAAACGTGTACTTTAATATACTATTTTATCCGATTGTGTCAAAAAAATGACCTTTTATCGATCAGAGATTTGTACGAAAGGGTAACCATTTCAATAAGGTATTAACTGTTGCGCTGGTAGCTATAGATATATTCTGTGCTATAGGTTACACTTTTTGTCCCAGGCCGAAAAATATTTTTCGGGCGCTAACATTTTTTCAACAAACTGTTTATTTTATTTTCAATTATAAAACTGTGACATCTAAGTCAATATACAATATTTATATTAAATGTACAATTAGAACAATTTTTAACAAGAACAGGGTGCTATAAATTTGGTTTTGAGGATGTGTTATTATTTTTGTTCTCTGCTATGATATTATTCTCCAATGTTGAACTCGATTGGAGTACGGATTGCGATACCTGAGTCGGTACTGATTTGCGCTTCAGATTGTGGAATGTTAAATATTTTCTTGGTCAGCTCTAACTTATTGCTTACGGAATCATCTATATGTAGCCCTCGGCTACTCCAGAAGACTTCCAGCCTCCATGCCGTTTTAGAGAAGTTATGTCTGCTCCCGCATGTACAGGGCTATCCAACCAAGACTAGACAAGGCGATTTTTTGACTTTTCCTGTACTTTTATAAAAAAACTAAAATAGCCATCTTAAGTCATTTTCTCCCGCGAATTCGACTATCTTCAGCAAAAAACAATTGAACATCAAACAAAAGTACTAGGGGTCACTTTGATATTTTTTTAAATGGAACACCCTGTATATTTTTACATTTTTAAATTCCACATAAAATTATAATTATTTTTTATTAAATGCACTATTAGTCTATACTTCATAGTTTCCGAGATATTGACTCTCAAAAAGTGACATTTTTGAACTTTGACAGCTTATAACTTTCTAACAGTACGTCTTAGAGCAAAACGGCTTACATGTCCCTATCTTCAATTTTTATTATCTTCCAAAAAAATCAACTTCCGGTTAAACCGGATGTAACTCGAAAGAAGGAAATAAAGTTGTTCCGGTTTGACTGGAAGTTGATTTTTTTGGGAAGATAATAAAAATTGAGGATAGGGACATGTAAGCCGTTTTGCTCTAAGACGTACTGTTAGAAAGTTAGAAGCTGTCAAAGTTCAAAAATGTCACTTTTTAAGAGTCAATATCTCGGAAACTATGAAGTATAGACTAATAGTGCATTTAATAAAAAATAATTATAATTTTATGTGGAATTTAAAAATGTAAAAATATACATGGTGTTCCATTTAAAAAAATATCAAAGTGACCCCTAGTACTTTTGTTTGATATTCAATTGTTTTTTGCTGAAGATATTCGAATTCGCGGGAGAAAATGACTTAAGATGGCTATTTCAGTTTTTTTATAAAAGTACAGGAAAAGTAAAAAAATCGCCTTGTCTAGTCTTGGTTGGATAACCCTGTACAAGCAATATGGCCGATGTTCTTCGGAAACAATGTCCCGTGAATTCCTTGGCAATCGGCAGTTTTAGGTAAGACGCTATTTCCTGAGGTATGGAGCCAAATTTGTGAATACCGACCGTATAACTTGCTTATAGCATTTTTCATTGCGATCAGACATAAAAATTCGCTTATCACTCATATTTGTTGGACGTAAAGCCATATAATTTCTATATAATACCTACTTTAGTCACCCGTCACCGTAAATGATATCGGTTTGTTTGATTTATTATAGAGAATTTTTATTAACAAAGTCGTTCCCAAATCTTGTATGTCATTAATTTTCATATGAGCCAGTTCTTCTCGACGACATGCGCCCGCGTTTCCGAAAATAAAAGCAACCTGTTATTAAGAAAATTGTTAGTAAAAAATTTAAAATAAAATTATATAGTAATATTTACCTTCAACATTAAGTATTTTTGGTCATCTGGAGCATGGAAAAGGAATTTTTGAAACTCTTCTTTAGTTAGGGTTTGTTCGGATTTGATTTCTTTGGACAATATCCAAGACTTTTTCGTTTCAATAATGCTCGTAATCTCATGTATTTTTTGATATATCAATGTTGTGTTTAACATTTACCACTGCACGTAGCATGGAATACTGCGACCACAAAGTAGATGACTTCACAGTTTTCGATAAATCCGCCATATACACTAAGAAAACGTTTTCCGAGAACGACTGTATACTTTTTCTTGCCGGTAATCCATAACTTTTTTATAGGCTCATATATTTCCTTAGATTTTTGTGGCAACAAATGTAACATAACTTCATTGGCAGTTTCTCCAATATCAGGTGGCGTACCTACCAACCAAACCTAGGTTAAAATTTTGTCAATTTCAATTATGACATGATATGCCCAACTAATGAGTAATAAAATAGTAGACAAATACAAATATATTTTTGTTGTTTACAAAATTAACAAAGTAAGAATATACAGAAAGAAAAAGAAAAATAATTACATAAATTGCTGAAATTGGCCACCGCCATAAATTCACACGTCTCTTCATATTTTCGAAAGTGTTGACCATTGAGACTAATTCCTGTCTCATTTAAAATCGGCAGCTTGTATTTCTTGGAATACTTGCACTTTATAAAGAAATAAATTTAGCTGCTTTTTAAGAATAGTCCTACATGTTCCATAAGATCTTCCCACTTCTTGGGACAGGCGTCTTATACAATTTGTTGGCGTATTTTGCATTATTTCAGGAACGTTTGCAACAAGTTCTTCTATTCTTACAGATTATCTTCCTGCTCCTTTTTTGTGTTGACACCCTGTTTCCCTAAACACAGCCACGGTTCTTTGTAGGCAATGATAAAAATCCCCAGCAATAAAAACAAACCCGAACAAACCCGAACAAACCAGGATTGTATTGCCACTCACCATTTACTCTAACCCCGTTTCGACAATACGCTTCAACCATGAATGTTTTGTGCTGTTCCGTAAAGCCCATTGTGTGAATTGTTCAAGAAATTGGAAAAATTAGAGATAAATCAAATTACTTGTAACGACTGTCAAAGATGACGGAAGAACTGATTGATGGTTAAATTTAGGTAGTTACTGATACCTGATACCCAACAGGTATTAAGCTCTACGGCTAAGCATTTACGTCCTTAGATGCAAGGCCCTCTTTGATGCAAATAATTTTTGCTCGCACAGTACTATACTTGTTCTACAACTGCATATTTTTATATATTTTTCAAAAAACTTTAGAAAAACGCTTAATACTGACAAACCAAACGAAACAACATTGTTTGCTATGGACGGTAATCCCACCAAGCATACGTCATAAATTGTAAATTTCTTGTGATTCCTTTCTTTGGCTCAGTTTTGGCAGGAATTGACATCATTAAGGTGTGTGCAAAATAATTTTGCGCACAATTGTATGCAAAAGGCCGTCATGACAGTAGTAGAAAAAATACTTTTTAAACAAAATATTTAATTTACGATCAAAACTTAAAATAAATAAATAGTTAATAAATATAAATTAGTCTCGACACAAGAAGCATAGACGGCCGCGCCAATCAGTAATTAACATATGAATTTTAGTGTTAGTGCCTCGGGAATGCGTCGAGGAATTTAGGAGCATGTATTATGTATTTGCCTCTGCATTTTGCCTTTTTAAGGTTTGTAAACAATATGCTAGTTATTTTATAACATAACTTCACCATTAACTGCATTTAGTAACATTTATTTTATTTTTTTAATTATGTTTAATAATTATTTAAAAAAGTATTAAGTATACTCTTACTTTATGTATTAGTATATGTATTTTAGGTTACTATTTTTTTTATTGATACCCTATTTCGCTTATTTAAAGTACGCCTCAGCGTGTTTAAATCCCACTTTCAAAAACGCGCGTGTTTTAAAGATACCATGGCAACATCAACAACCCGTGAAACGTGAAGTCTAAATATGTCAACTTTTTAATTATTGATTTGACAGAATTACTTTTTAACGTCAAATAATAGTACATTGTATACCTTGTAGGAAAAGCTGAACATTCCCGGACGACCGTAAAGATTGCCTGTCGAGGCGCAAGCCGAGACTGGCAATAGGGAGTCCGGGAATGTGCTTTTTCTACGAGGTAAACATACAATTTTTCCGAAAATCGATAGGAACTTATTAGATACAATCAACTTGTTATGATTTTTAAAATAAACATTATTGTAATTATTTTATTCCCAACAAGGAAATAGGTATTGGTTTTGTAACTATGGAAATAAAGTAATATTGAATTGTCAAACTTGACGCAAGAAAAGTTTGTCGTTTAAAATGATGAGTGATGATGACTGTTCCATTTGCGGAACTCCCCCAGAACTTACGGAAGCAGTAAATACTGCCTCATTGGATTTATTGCCAAAAAAATCCAAAGAAAAATATAATTATTCATACAATCGTTTTATGGAATATCGGAAGAACAAAAATGCATGTTCTTTCTCAGAAAATGTTGTTATGGCATACTTTTTGGGGCTTGGTGCCAAGATGAAATCTTCAACTTTATGGTCGAACTATTCAATGTTGAAAGCAACCCTTGCAATTAGACATAATGTGGATATATCGAAATATCCAAAACTTCGTTCATTATTGAAATTGAAGGGTGAAGGCTATAGGCCAAAAAAATCCAAGATTTTAACTAAAGAACAAATCAACACATTTATACAGGAAGCTTAAGATAAAGAATATTTAATCATTAAGGTAAGTCCCATAACTTCAATTTTTATTCGGGTTATTTACATATTTATTTATTGCTTTAGGTTGCTGTAATATTTGGTATTTCCGGAGCTTGTAGAATGAACGAGTTAGTTAAAATTACTTTACAAGATATAGAAGACCTACAATCCAAGCTTTTAGTAAAAATACCAAACTCTAAAACGAATACATCAAGGTCATTTGTAGTAAATGAAATGTACTTAAATATTTACCGCAAGTATGTGGCTTTAAGACCAGTAGACATGAATAATATCCGACTTTTCTTTAAGTGCCAAAACGGAAAAGGATGTAAACAGGTAGTAGGAATACACCAATTTAGAAAAATGCCTAAAATAGTAGCTGCATATTTGAATTTGTCAGCTCCGACCGAATATACCGGCCACTGTTTTCGTCGGTCTTCTGCCACGATCTTGGTTGACTCTGGTGGAGATATAACTAGCTTAAAGAGGCTGGGCGGATGGAAATCATCAAACGTCGCTGAGGGATATATAGAAGAGTCTCTTACTAATAAAGTACAGGTGGCAAATAAAATTTTCGCAGCAGATAATAATCAACAAAATAACCCTACTAGATTTGATGTTTCCCCAATACCCAATTCTTGTCAAACAAATAAAATTATTAGTGTTAAAAATATTCAACAAACTAATAGTTCCATGTTCTTCCAATGTTTAATACTTGTACTAATTGTCAAATAACTGTAAATATATCAAATAATTAATTTTAAAATGTATGTTATAATGTGTTTAAATTTCGTCAACTACGGTTGTATTTATAAAAAAGGCGTACAAAGAGGTTACGTGCGTTGATAACTTTCAATGAAATTCTTATGGGACAGTGACATTTAGCCTAACCTTCTTGTAAACTTTTTTTTATAAATACAGCCGTAATTCTCAATCATTTTTTTAGTTTGCAAACAACTGTACAGAAATAACATTTTTCTACAGACGTGTGGAAAAACCAATTTTCCTCACGGATATCAGTGCGAAAAATTTATTTTATCACACTAGTGCGAACAAATTTTTCAGCACGATTATGTAAAAAATCCGTGCGGAAAATTGGTTTTTCCACACTAGTGCGGAAAAAATTTTCGGCACGATTATGTCAAAATCAATAATATAACTTGGAGTTATTACTTTTTTTTCTCAGAAATTATTAAATTTCTTTGAAATATGTGTTACTTATTTCCACACGTTTGTAGAAAAACTATTGTACCTGACACGTGCGGAAAATGTTTTCCCTGCACTCGGCTGCATAACCGAACTCAGCTACGCTTCGTTCGGTGAACGGCAGACTCGTGTGGAGAAATTAATTTTCCGCACTTGTTAGGTAAATAGCTATTCCGTACAGTACAAAAATAAATATTTCCTTACACTGATTTTTCGTTGCATAGCAACGACGAAGTGCAAGGAAATATTGATTTTTTCTTTCAAAAAAGGTGTCAAAAATGTCAATATTTCCTATCGATTTTCGGAAAAAAGTGTTTCATTATTTGTATTTTTTGTATTTATATGCTAAATTAAAAAAGAAAACCCGACAAATATTATTTGTTTAAATAATAACTTTTGTACACCCTTTTTACCCCTTTATGAACAGATTTTCAAAAAAATAAGAAATTCGTGTTTTATAAATTGTACAGTTCTGTTCATTAAAAACCCGTACACCTAATTTGTCATGGTGTAAATAGTTATTTTTTTATTTTTGGCATTTAATTTAAAAGTGCATGATGGCAATTGTTGATAGACGTCTAAAAGTCAAACATTTTAAAATGCCTCGTCCTTGAACATTAGTTGAAAAGGCACAAATAGTGGCAAAAATTGAAGTAGGGTGGTCAATTCGTGCCCTAGCACAATTTTATGGCAAAAATAAGAGCACAATCCTAGATATTAAAAAGCGTTGGGAGCAAGAAGGGTCTTTGAAAAGAAAGGAGGGTTCCGCTATGCTTCTGGAGCACTTAAGAGATCATCCCTTTGAAATCGCGAGGGAAGCTATAAATATCACAGGATTTTCTGGCTCTCGACCTACCGCAAGTGGAAGAATTAATGGATCAGAATTAAAAAATAGCGTTGCGGCGAAAAAAATTAAATTAACAGAAGAATTAAGGCAGTCGCGGTTACTTTTTGCATTAAATTACATATATCGCGAACCTGAATATTGGAACAGGGTAGTTTTCATTGATGAAAAAATTTTCCATTCCAATTTCCAATCAACGGACAACGGTGTATCGACCAGACGGAACAAGATTTGAAGAGCGTAATACTAGCAACCTTGCTTTTAGATCTGGGCGTTTTTCTGACAATATATGGGATTGGATAAGTGCCCATGGGCTTGGTGTATGCTGGCGATTGGAGGGAAGATTTAATTCTGAAAATTATCTTAATGTTCCGGAGCATATTATGCTTCCATCTGTTAGGTCCATTTACCCCAATAATTATTTTATTTATCAACACGATCATTGTCCCGTGCACACTGCAAATACTGTTAAGGGCTGGTTTGAAAATAATAATGTAGAAGTATTACCGTGGCCTTCATTCAGTCCGGATATTAATCCAATAGAAAATGTGTCAGCTATAATTGTAAAAAAAATTATAACCGTAATTTTTTGCCTCAAAATTCTACTGAAATGTGGGAAATAATTTATGAATGCTGGGAAGAACTTTACAAAGGCGTACAAGGGCCACAATTTATTAAAAAAAATGTACACCCAAATTCCGAGTTGTAACTAGGAATTCCGAGTTGTATCTCGAAATTCCGAGTTGCATCTCGGAATTCTGAGTTGTAACTCGGAATTCCGAGTTGTATCTCGAAATTCCTAGTTGCATCTCGGAATTCCAAGTTGTCGGTATGTTTGCAGTGTTGCCATTTGGGGCGCCAAGTCGCCAAAATGACGACTTTTTGTCTCTATGAGAGTGTGGCGGCGATTTTCAATAAAAAGCTTATTTTTGGCGACTTTTTACAGGTGAAAAAATTGAATATTGCACGTATACACGTTGTATATAATACGTAGAAAGAAACACCGTCACAATAATAATCATTATTGCACCGAAGGATTTCTCAAAGAGAATATCTGAACGCGCCACGAATTGTACGTTAAATTTTGGGGAATCCCCTACTTGTCGGTCGGTCGGTCAATTGTCGAATATCCATATCAAAGCCAGTGCCATTAGGAGGCGATAACTAGAGGAACAAATTCCGTCTAAAAGGTATATTGGCAACCGGTTTGTTCGTTGTTACCCAGAGCATTTTTTTTTAATTCAATTTTTTCAACTAATATTATTTTATAAAAATAAAATTTAAATTAAATTAAAAAAAATGCTTTGGGTAACAACGAACAAACCAGTTGCCAATATACCTTTTAAAAGGAATTTGTTCCTCTAGTTAACGCCTCCTAATGGTACTGGCTTTGATATGGACATTCGACAATCGACAAAAGGCTATCGGGGAATCCCCAAAATTTGACGTACAATTCGTGGCACGTTTAGATATTCTCTTTGAGAAATCCTTCGGCGCAATAATGATTATTATTGTGACGTTGTTTCTTTCCACGTATTGTATACAACGTGTACCTATATTCAAATTTTTCACCTGTAAAAAGTCGCCAAAAATAAGCTTTTTATTGAAAATCGCCGCCACACTCTCATAGAGACAAAAAGTCGTCATCTTGGCGACTTTTTGACCCAAATGGCAACACTGCAAACATACCGACAACTCGGAATTCCGAGATGCAACTCGGAATTCTGAGATACAACTCAGAATTCCTAGTTACAACTCAGAATTCCGAGATGCAACTCGGAATTTGGGTGTACATTTTTTTTTTATAAATTATGGCCCTTCTACGCCTTCGTAGAACTTGACCCAATAATTATAACAAATTTGGTTAACTCGATGCCTGATAGATTGGATCAAGTGATCGAGAAGCAAGGCTCAATGACCAAATATTAATTTTTATACTCAGTACAGTATCTACTTGTACGTCTCTGACAATGGCCCGCAAGGGCCGAAACACGTGTCAGGAAACTGATTAAATTTGTGAAACATAACAAGTAGTTATTATTTTTTCTTCCTGTGTAATGGAACAACAGTATCACCAAGCATGTAGCCCAACACAAATTAATTATACAATATTACAGAACAGTTAAAATTTTTAAATCAACTTTCAAAGTGTTTCTGTTTAATTTAGGCCTGTGCAATCCACCAAAATTTACAGTATGTACACATCACACAAGGACCTTCAAAAAACTCTTAATCTAATTGTGATGTAAAATTAGTACCACACACAAAAGTTAAGTTTGAAACCATAAAATTCACAACATAAAATGTTTACTTGTTATTATCATATAAATTCTTTTGGCTTTAGGTAGTAGTAGTTTTATTATATTAAATAGTTGTGTGATTCCTGAGTATATAAAAATCAAAAGTATATTAAACTATGCATCAACAGATTAAATTTTATATATTTATAAGTATGTTTATTTATAATCTGCGTCTCGGTCATCATACATATGTATAAGATAGTTAAGTTATATAAAAATTATTATACCCATCATTTATTGGTCAATAAAAGTTTAGATATTGGATATAAAGACATTTATTTTAGAATGTCCAATATATATAATTGTTTCACTTTGATACAATGATGAGCGGAAAGTAGGCACCATCGGAAAATTCCATAAATTGTCGTTGTAAAATAGGTTCGAGAAAAAAATGTCTAAAATAAAACAAAATGATCAAGAGAGATCGGTCATTATGGTCATGGGAAATTAATTACCTTTTTTTCGAATGTAACATTTTTGTAACACCAGGAATTCAACAAGAGCTTTAAGACTTACTAAAATAGGTTTTTTCGCTAAATTTTAATTTTTACCCTACCGCATAGAGGAAGAAAAAATAAAACCTTCGACAGTGAGGAAAATGATCTCATACAACAGGTTTGCTAAGACATATTTTGTCTTAATAGCTTATTTTGTATTAAGCCAATATTAAATAAATTGCTAGTGTACCAAACCCGCTTTAGTGTTACATCAATTCCAGATTTGCTAGAACAGTGTTTTTATTGGTAATAATCAATTCCATTAGCAGCACAGTCTTGTTGAATAATGAACAACTTTTAATACAGCAATATTATTAAGAAATAAATTGTATCTTCTCAATGCGACGCATTTTGTTCCTAGTAAAGTGCGTTCTCTTCAATTAAGAAAGCAGAACAGCGTCCCCAAAAACAAGTTGTATCCGTGAGAACCTATAATTCACAAGACGTTGGTGGGGGTTCGTAGTGATCGGCAATCGCCGCGCGTCGTAGTATTAGTTTTAAAGTATTTGTTGCGCAGGTCGCATCGTTGTTCGGAGTCTTTTAGCTGTCCTGTCTGAATTTGAATTTGATCGTACCAATACCTGTTTCAATTATTTATTTTTCCTTTGTACATAAGTTTTTTTAAAACTTTGCATGTCAGATAAAGCAATAGAATATTCTTATTTCGCACAACCCATCATTAGTATTGGACGTTATAATCTATGAACGAATTTTACAATCTCCCTAAACCATGTTGCATAATAGATAATTATATGCAATGTTAAACGACAAAAATAATATCACACTAAAAGCTATTTACATTTTTGACAACTACAGTACTGATTTTAGTGGTAAGTATATGCTTTATTAACAGTAGCAGACAACTATTATTATGAATAATGTCAAGTTTTATTACAACTGCCAGTCGGAACTAATACAGTATATAAAACCAGATTACACCCCAATAGAACCTGATATTACTGTGATTATTCAGAGCAATAATGGCTATACACCTTCTATGATAGCATTAACTGCTATTTCCTATTGGCTAAATTACCGTGATATTATCACTTTACAACGGTCTAGCAATTTTCGTTGTCTTACAGTAGGAAAGCGCGTTGCTGTCACATATAATATTAAACAGTTGTATAAAGAGTATGTTAGTTCTTATAAAGAATAGAAGGCTATTGATACAGTTTACGGTTTCAGTATTTAAAATTTTAAATTATTTACTGAGAAAATAATTAAACAAAAAAGATTATAATTAAAAAAAAAATCGAGAAACAAGCAATCAACATCATAACAAATTGACCAGTCGCAGGGACTTGGACTGAAGGTCTACCCGCCTGCTCCTACCTAAACAATATTTCACGTTTAGTTTCCTGTTCTTGTCTATTTAACACTTTTCCTGCCGCCTACTGTATGAAAAAATGTCGGGAAGCATATTACTCTAGTATTTTATCACCTTTAGGTAGAACTGAAATTTTACCGTTGATACGTTGTTAGTATTCATTTACATCTTGTTAATATTTCCGTTTGTAGATAAGACTCGCCGCGCGCCGCCGGTGAGAAAAGCGTTGATTGTAAATACTCAAATTATGAGATGTTGAAACAAGTTGACAAAAAAAAACTTGTAGGGGTATCTATATACAGTATGTCTCCGTAAGTTTGCACCATATGGAAAACTTTTTATTATTCATTTTACGAAAAAAAGTTATTCTTCATAAAAAGCTCTGCATGGTCTAAAACCTAAAATGCAACCATCAAATATGGAAATGTTCCAGTCATCTACGAGGTTTGTCAAAAAATGTCAATTTTTTCCAAGAATGTGAATTTTTCCCAAGAGTAAAGTACCTACCTTTATTTTTGACATTATCAAAGATTGTTATAAAAAAAAGTTGATCAGAAATCAGAACTAAAAACCACGTCTAAATATGCAATTATACGCATTTATTTTGAAAAATTATTTTATTAATTTATTATTAATTAGATATTTAATTTTTAAATTATTTAATTAATAAAGTAAAGTAAAGTAAAAATAAATAATTGAAACAGGTATTGGTACGATTAATATAATTGAAATTCAGACACGACAGCTAGAAGAATCCGAACAACGATGTAACCTGCGCAACAAATACGTTAAAACTAATACTACTACGGCGCGCTGCGATTGCCGATCGCTACGAATCCCCACCAACGTATTGTGGATTATAGGTTCTAATGACTACAATTCGTTTTTGGGGACGCTGCTCTGCTTTCTTAATTGTAGAGAAAGCGCTTTCTACTATGCAACATGGTTTACTGAGATGGTAAAATTCGTCCATAGATTATAAAGTCCAATAATGATGGGTTGTGCGAAATAAGAATCGTCTATTGCTTTATCTGATATACAAAGTTTAAAAAAAACTTAAATACTTACAGAATAACAATAAATTAATTGGGACAGGTATTGACATGATCAATGAAATTCAAATTCAGACAGGACAGCTACAAGAACATTCCGAACAACGATGTGACCTGCGCAACAAATACGTTAAAACTAATACTAAGGCGCGCGGCGATTGCCGATCGCTACGAACCCCCACCAATTCGTTCTGTTTTGTTTTCTTAACTGTAGAGGAAGCGCTTTACTGGGAACAAAATGCGTCGCATTGAGAAGATACAATTTATTTCTTAACAAAATTGCTGTATTAAAAGTAGTTCATTATTCAACAAGATATTGCTGTTAGTGGAACTGATTACTACCAATAAAAACACTGTTCTAGCAAATCTGGAATTGATATAACACTAAAGCGGGGTTTGATACACTAGCAATATATTTAATATGGGTTAATAAAAAATATGCTATCAGTACAAACTATATCTTAGCAAACCTGTTGTATTAGATCATTTTCCTCAGTGAGAGTTTTAAAAAAATTGAAAATTAGCCAGAACTCGCTCAACTTGGTAAAAAATAATGACGCATATATTTTTACTAATTATCCAAAAATAAAGAAAGTAAAGCCGTTTTTCACATGTTCGTAATAAGTTAGAACTGCTACAATTCGTTTTTAATAATTGATTGTTTGCCCAATATACAACATTATTATTATTATTATTATTATTATTCGCTTATGATTATTCTGTTCCTTTGTAAACAAATTGATGGTACTGCGATGGTGTTCCAACTTCTTCAAATTTATGTGTCAATAAACGGTGTTAATGCAGATACCTTTTTAGTTTTAACATTATTTAATTTATGACGGGGTTGATTTTGACCAGGAGAAGTGGCAAGTGTTTTCCTAGAAAAAATACATATTTTTTTTCTATAACGCCTGTTTAACTAATCTAAGATTAATGGAAATACTGTTTAATGATTGGTCCTAGGGAGTGTAAAAAATATTTAAAAAAATTAGTTTTAATTTTTTTTTTTTTTTAATGATTTGTGGTCCGTTACACTAATTCCTAGGCATAAATTAAGTTAAAAAATAATTTAGTTTAAAAACTGACTAAAAACAAGGTAATAAGGACGTGTGAAAAGGAGTATGTACCATCAATTTTAAAACAGTTAGTATTTTGATTAATAGAGTTTTAAAATAAGCTTTGTCCAATATTATGTAATACGTAAACATAAATCGAATGCATTGCCTAGAGTCATTTGGGGTAACTGAGTTTAGTAGGTACGTAAGTATGCCTTTTTGCTTGTACCTCAGTAGATTATCGTTATTACCTTATATCAAAATTTTAGTACACTGAGGAAAATAATTAAATGCAAAAGGTTTGCATAGCTTACAAATTGATAGTTTATTAAACCCGCTTTAGTGTAATATCAAATCCAGATTTGCTAGAACAAATTTTCTTGGAACTCGCTTCTGCTCACACTTTACGAGTAGTAGGGAAATAAAACGTTTCCGATGAACGCACAATAGGATTAAATTATACCATATATTGGCCCGTTAGGTCTCCCGACCATTCACCAAACGACCTTTTTTGCAGGGTCATATTAAAAGTGTTATTTAAAATTTCGAAGAACTAAATATTACAATTTCAGGGGTAAGCAATCGAATCTCTTGGCATCAACTTATTAATGTACATGAGAACTAAATTTCATGACTGTTCAGGATATCGCTGGAGCATGCACTAGGCGTGCAAAGCGGAAATACTAATCGAGTGGTCTGAAGGTTTATACGCCTACGGCGCGGAAACCGCAGGAACGCTACTCTTCTTTACAGGGTACTAGTCTTTAGAAGATTCTCATAGAAAAAAAAGGATACCTACCTACTGCTTGGCAGTCATCGGAAGACTGTTAGAACGTCTGATTAATAAACATTAAGTTTCCATTTAAATTACTTGTTGCATTAAAAGGTATCCTTTTAAAAAGCTTTGTTTCTCCACTTATGTCTTTAAATGTTGAAGGAAAACATAAAGTTCTCATTATTTCGTTTTATGTACGTTTATTAAATTAGTAAAAATTATTATGTTTTCTTAAATACTGTTAAAACATGTTAAAACTATAAAAAATAAAACGTCAAGTAACATTTGACCTTATCAAGGTGGATTCATTGAGGTAGAGTTAACTTTTTCTTAAAACCCAGCGTTTCGACAGCAGACAACGACATTTGACATTAACAGCTGATCTGGTTTCGTCGTTAAAGTTCCCAGACTAGCAGTGGGCCGAGCAAGCTCACGCGTCATATTGCGTCATATTAGTTTCTTCCGATTTTTTGAGTATTTTTAAAGTGTTTTTGTGGCTGTTTTTTGTGTAGTGTGTGTTTTAAACATTTTACTTTTGGATTTTATATATTTCAGAGACAAATTTTTTTCGTGCTTACTATTTAAGTTTAATAGTGAGTACAACCACCATTTTGGTTAATAAAGTGCCTAGTTAAACCATTTACTTATCGTTATATCCAGGATGTCTCATAACTAAGGGGCAAATACAGCAACATGAGATAGTAGACTTGAAAATATGTCATTTACGGTTAATAAATATGTTTCTTTAAGAGAGGTGTTAATTTAAATGTTTCTTGCCATCAAGCATTTAAACGCAATTATCTCAAAAAACTAATTGAAATATCGAGATTAATGAAGTACAACTTTTTTACGTATAAAAGATCCTTTTTTCATAATTTCAGGTAAAGCGGTTAGAAATTTGAGACAAAAAATATATTCGAGAATTGTTCAAACTCATATTGCGTAGCTGGCGTTCTCTAGGAGGTATCATAAGTCATTATGGCATTATGGAATCCTCCTTCTTGCCTTCAAAATCATAACTACACAAAAATTGATTTATATCCGCTTAACACCAAATCATCGCAAAGTAAAAATTAAATATTTACTTGGATCACCCCGTATCTCTTTAACCGTATAAGAAATGAAATGAAATTACTTATTTTCAAGTCCACTATCTCCTGTTCCTGTATAGCCCCTTAGTTACGGGACACCCTATAATATATCCATATATATATAAAATTCCCACAAAAGTTAGAATACCAAAAGGGTTCCCAATATGCTGTTTTAATTAGACGTGCACCACAAATCTTACACCTCGCAAAACATGTATTACTTTTTTCCTTGTATAATAAATACAGAAATACCTATTTTTGCTTGTTATAAATAAATACTTAAAGAAATGTTGTATTCTTTTTTTTCTTTAGATTTATAATATTTTCACATACTTATTATGGTAGGTACGGGTCTGTTAATATTTTATTTTATAAATAATAAAATTACTATCTACATAGTATCTTTACAAAATATTAAGACTCCCTTACAAAATTTAACATATGGTGAAGGCGAGGGTAAAAGAACTTAGTCCGGTTCTGTTTCTGTAGCCAACCGCTTAATGTCAAATATACCAGACTTCAACAGGGTGCCATTAATGACAGGTGATGCGGCGAGTTCTTACATTAATTTGACTTTATGTATCAGAGCCGTATTCAATTTTTAAGAAAATTATAAATAGTTTTTTCTGAATAACTTTTAATTTACTTGCTAATAAAAATTGAAATTTGGTGTGCGACTCCCCTATACAGGTACCTTTAAAAAAGTCCCATACAATTTTGATGTAAAATTAATAGGGGAACCAATATACAAGGGTAGCAAAATTTACACGGGATTTTCCATGGCCGGTCTGGCGGTGCACCTCCTACTTTAACATGCCCAGTAAGAAAATCAAGTTATATTAATTCAAATGGTAGGTACGACCAGTGGCGGCTCGTGACTGCCGAGTCAGGCGGGGGGGGGGGGCGCTGGCTTTAAATAATTTTTTTTTTAAATGTCTATTATTTTCGAAAGTACGTGTCTGTTTTGTCTTACTTTCTCGTTGTGAATTTTAATCTCATCAGCATACGAACTACTTAAACAATTGTCCTAACATCTCAAAACTTACCACATTATGACGATGTTTTCCACTATTTTAATGTTTTTTTATTTTCTCTGAAAGATGTTTTAAGTCCTGCACCCCATTTATAGTCCAATCATCATCCCCGTCAAAAAGAAGACACACGAAACAAAAAAAAAGAATTTTTGTCCTCACAACCGCATATCCAGGATTTTTTTATTATATATTTCTTTGTCAAACTTACGCGTAAACTGTGCCTTACTTTTACGTTTTGATTGCACCTTGTACTGGTATGTTCAATATTGGTAGTGGCCGCCCTGCATTTTTTAAATCAAGTTTTTCACTTAAGCTCAGGGAACTAAAAACAAGCTTCTGTAAATCACTGACCTTCATATTACACGAAATTTTCCAACTTTATAACGTAACTAATAAATTAAATCAAAACAAATAAACAAAACATTAGCGGCATCGACAGGTCGCCTCGTTAGAGTACATAATATATCAATTATTCTACCGTGGCATCGCAATTCGCGAACAGCTGTTGGGCGCGGAAAATTGGAGCTTATCCGTGGCCGCTCGTTGTGCGATGTGTAGGTGACGTCACGCCTCCGTCGTCATGGCAACTCACTGGGAAGTTGCGTTGAATCAGGACGAATAATCGGTCGCCCGGCCCGCCCCGCGCCTAGCATAATCTTGAGAGCGCGCAACTCGCTTGTCTATGAGTATAACCTGCCCGTTAGAATAGGGCTATGTTTGGTTTGAATTATGCCCGCGCTTAGTATAACCTACCCGCTGGAATAGGGCTATGTTTGGTTTGAATTATTTTAATGGATTGCTTACATACATTGCTTTATTGGTTTTTTAAGTAAAGTATTTTTGGATTATGTTTGAAATAATTGCAGGGAGGGCGGCGCCCCAGAGCCCTTCATTAACGAGCCGCCACTGGGTACGACTAATAGACATAGCTATTTAATGGGAAAATGCCCATGCTTTTAAAGATAAACCCTCGCAGAGATAATAGCTATGCAAAATGTCCATTATCAATATTAGAATAACCATAAACTGGAAAAACATCAGAGGCGCGCGGTACATAAAAGCAAGGGGAATAGTAAATTAAACATTCATTAGACTTTTTGCGTTCCTTGCAGTGAGAGTGTATGTAAAACCGGGTAAAGTTTGGGGCTCGCTGTACAGTGTGTATCAGTCAAATGGAATAAATTCGATAATAAATAAATGGAGCCGTGTCCGAAAAAACGCTCGGACACGTCGATTGGTATTTCTAGTTGCGCATTTTTTTCAATAAAAACTTTCTATACAGGGTGTTTCATGTAATGGTGGCCAATACCAATTTTTTTTATTTTAAACGCAACATCCTGTATATTATTCAAGTTTTGGATTCCTCAAAAAATTTTAGACATATTTTATGTACAATATCCTATACCTATTTTCAATTGTTTCGGAAATATTAAATGTTTTTAGATTTATTACATTTCCGCGTTTCTTTTTACTGATTACTGATTACTGAATTTAAAAAAAGTACAAATAGTTTTGTTTACTTTTGTTTAAAACTCCTGACCTTAGCAAATTGTTGTTGCCAGTGTTATAGCTGTATATCACTACATAGTATAAAACAAAGTCGCTGTCTGTCCGTCCCTCTGTATGCTTAAATCTTTAAAACTACGCAACGGATTTTGAAGCTTTTTTTTAATAGATAGAGTGATTCAAGAGGAAGGTTTATATGTATAATACATTCATAATGTTGTAGAGAAACACTAATAAATTTAGAGGTTTCTAATGCGATGTTGTTGGTAATATCATAAGAGAGAAAATTTTGCCGGTAAAATTTTCGACTGGTATGAAAGTTAGTTTCATGAGCGAAATAACCAAAAAGCAATAAAATTGAATGAAACCAAAAAAAAAATTTGGCCGATACACAATTTTCTCTCGAATGATATTCGATAAGACTATTTCATGAGAAAACAATAAAACACACTGTTTATTTAGCAACTTAGCACTAGAAACTTTATTTATTTATTACTAATATTAAACGTACAGTTGTTATAAGTAATAGTTTGTCCATTCTTTTCTATCAAAGCATGGTTTTGGGTATGATTGACTTGCATTTGTTGTTCTGAGATTTTCGATGAGGATCTAGCTGCAGATATGGTTTCAGGGAATATGCGTTTGAGTGGCCTGTTAACTTAACCAACTCTTGTTCCCCAACACCTTGTTTAAATAGGGCAGACACAGCGGAAGATCGATGAGAATGATTTGTTATTTTATGCTTCTTCGTATCTATTCCAATTCTTTCTGCTAAAGTTTTGGTTCACTTAGATACTGTATTTATTCCTAGTGGAGTCTTTTTAAACCAACATCCCTTCTGCCAGTTTGGATGAACGGAGAGAAATAATCTGTCTGTGAAAATGTTTGGTCCTCTTTTTTCCAATAATTTTTAAAAATTATCTTACAATAAGTCTTTGTTTGATGAATTTCTTACCAACCATTTGCTGTTTGCCAATCCTTTTGATACACCTTGAGCTGTCTTGGAAAATATGCTGTTATATTCAATTCGTCCGGTAAATTATCCCATGGCATCAAACTCCTTTTGAAAAATATTGAATTTTGCAATTTATGGTCTCATTTCCTCTCCAAGCTAATTCAAATGAGCAGAGATGGAAACCAAGCTAGTTCAAATGAGCAGAGATGGAAAAACTTTTTTGTGCTTCATCGGGGTTTTCTCCATTGTAGCTTTGCATTATTGTTAGTAAATCTTTGGTAGATAATGCTTTTCAACTTACTTTCCTCTTTTTCTGACAACTTTGGGGCTGCTTTCTCTTTGCGTCTCTTGCCATTTGCGCATTTTTTAAGGAAATATCGGTAAAAGGGTCAATCTTTATTTGGTATTCTGTAAAATACATGCCTTGAATCACTTTTGCTGTACTGTTCCATATAACCTTTACAGAAGATTCTTTATAGTCTTCGCCATTACCCTTCTTCATATTAAAGGCGTAATCTTCGAGGATTTTCGCCAGTTCCATCACAGTAATACATTTTCTCAGTTTATAATTTCTTACCATTAGAAACTATGAGAAATGTGCCCAAATTAAGTTCTTGGATTTTCATGTATTAAATGGAATATTTTCAGCTATTGATTTTTTATTACTTTGATATATTGACACCCAAATCTTGCATTTTCGTTTAAATTGCTCGTTTTGTCTTTTTCAAACCAGGATGACATTTGCCAGACTAATAGTTTTTACCTGACATCTATCAACATTTTTTTAACGAACCCTAAGATATACAGGATCTCCAATTAGTAAGCTAATGCGGCAATAGCTGAGTTGTTATTAGAAAGAAGCTCGGAAGGAAGTAAAAAAAATTGGATTTAAAATGCTTCTCCAGGGGCGACTGAACTGAATTATATTAAATATAATATACAATATTGTGTTTTTTGGGTGATTTATGTCCAGGCGACGGCATTGGAAAAACAAATGTAGATCCAATTTAATTGCAGTTCGTTAACTAAATAAAATTATTATAGCTTTGTGTTTCAAAGATGCTCTGAAAACGCGGCGGCCGCAGCTTCATCCCCCTAAGCATATTATATCTACTTTTATCGTCCCCATAGCTTATTCTGTTATAGAAACGAAGATGGTTGCCCTCCTTAATGCACGCCTTTGGAAAACATAAGCTTTAATGTGTCCTGTACCCGCACCTTTGAACAAATACTTTAAACCGGTAGTGTTTATTGACGTTTTTCGTTTTTATTATTCAGATAAAATGTTTACTACAAAACCGAAACATGCAGCCAAAGATGCGGCTTATAATATGTATATTGTTATGCCTAGAAACGCGACCCACCAACGCAAAGAGTTTTAGCATGTTTTATTATAACTTGTTGGTACTTTTTGCGAGTTAATTTGTGATTTGGGAAAAAAACAAAAAACTTTTTTTATATAGACGTTTTTTATATTCTACCAGAAAGCATTATTAGTTTCAATTTCAATTTTTTCTTTTAATACGGATCACGGTAATAATGCAGCCACAACAAAAAGTGGCCACGGTATGCGGTGTCCAGTGTTACCAACTTGTGGGAAATTTCCCGATTCGTGGGAATTATAAGGTCTAAAGGGAAAAGGGAAATTTTTACTTAAACTTCAATATTCGTGGGATATTCCATATAGCCTGCTAAACAGGAATTTGATTAATTATTACAATAATTAATGTTGAGATAATAACCACAATATCGTACTGGCTGGGCGATCTTCTGTTAACAACACAGACTCAGCCTGGATCCACATACATCCGTGATACGCATCCGTTCTGTACCACATGATTAATATGAACCAATGAAATTTTAGGGCCCTAGAATTTCATTGGTTCATATTAATCATGTGGTACACAACAGATGCGTATCACGGATGTATGTGGATCCAGCCTTAATCGTGAGTAATGCGATTTCCATTGGTAGATGTAGTGCGCACTGAGTGTATTCGCACATCAAATCCGCCATTTTTACCGCAGTTCAAACTTTTTACTCTTCCAACCTCCTCTGGTTTATCGAGATCGACTGCCAAATATGTGAAATATTCCCAAATTCATGGCAATATTTAATTAATTAACCTTAAATCTCAACGTTCCCTTGTTTTTTTTTATATATAAAAACGGATACAAATTATAAATAACCACCATCCATCAAATCCACAAAATATAGGTTAGTTTTTAACAAATTTTATACGTTCTACAATCTGCAAGTTTGTAGAACCTTCCAACCTTTGGCAAATTTGCAGACGAAAAGTATGATAAACATTTTCTGGAATTCCAATTTTGTCATTTGCGTCTGCAAACTGCTACTTGCAGCTGCAGACGTCCAATGCAGAGCTGTAATTTCACCCTAAAGGATATTTTGCTATTGTTCTACCAATTAAAGTTGATGCCATTACTTTAGGAATTTGCATTCGGGGATTTACCCTATTACTTACTAGAGGTGACATTTTCTTTTATAATTTACGCTAATATTTATTATTTGGAAACGTTTGCCCATTCGTGGGATTTTTCTTTAAAAAGGAAAATTTTCATCCTTCTCATGGGAAATTTGATTTTTAAAGGTTGGCAACACTGGCGGTGTCACAAACTTCTCCTATCCATCCTCCTAGTACAGGGGGGGGGGGGGGGGGAGGGGGTTCGCCATCCTTCCCACATGGGCGCCCATGTCCCTCACAACTTCATAGTGTTTTTTTCTTAATAAGTTACGCAATAATAATTTATTGTACTTTAAAGATATCATAAATAAAATAAATTAGTTACTACAAAAACAATAAGAAATTAGTATTTATTAAGTCTGGAAAACACAGCACAGACCCTATGAAAGTGGTGTTCTAAAAAAATAGGCTCTGACCAGAAATTAAAGTTACTTATAACATAACTAAACGGCGGATTATATGCACTTAAATTCAGTCAAAATATGCGCATATATATGCCTTGTTTGCCTTTAAAATATGCAGTTATTTGCATTTTTTTACCAAATATGCATACTGGTATGCAATATTTCTTAATTTTTTATAGTAAAAAGAGGTAAAGAAACACATTAGGTTCTAAAAAATATGTTTATTTTTAAAAAAATGCAAAAAAAAACAAAGGAAAATAAAAGTAAACAACTTTTTAACCTAAAATTGTATAAAAGGCATTTATTACTAAATATTTTTCAAAATTTTAAACTAAACAGGATTGCCTTCTATTAGTAAAAATTTGTTTATACAAAGAGAAGCTTCTTTCAACATTTACTGATGCATGTAATCGGACAATACTGCAACTTAGGTAGCAAAATATAAGGCCAAGATACAACTTCGTTGGATGATTTACCCTCATAAATGGTTTTTACTGCAGTTAAGTATTTAAATATTTGATTATTTTTTACAGTTACGTCCAATTTGTTCCTTACTTGACCTCCTACTTTACCGGGAATGTTGTTACATTTAGCGGAAAAATAAATCTTTCGACAAACTATAACAGAAGTATGTATTACAAAGGGATATAAATACACTTTGTTAAGCAGGTGATAATAACGCATTATTAAATGACAATAAACAACCCCTAACAATATGCCTGCAAACCCCGGAAACCCCCAATAAATACTTTGTCTATAATAAAATGTAATTATTTTATCTACGACTATTTAATAATAGAAACATAATGTGTTTGTTAGTAGGATGTAATGTGGTTCATATTACCATAGTTACTAATAATCTACTACCGTGGATTATGATATTTCATAATCCACGGTCCCAACAATGAAGCTTATATTGCTGATTCAAAAAAAAACTAAAATAGACGCTGCTAATAAAATTTTAAAACAAATAAACTTACATTTATGGCCATCTACATCTACCACCGTAAATAATTTGAGCTCCGAAACTTTTTCCATTACTAATAAAAACGATATGAATATAAGTAATATTCCTGCTCCCATTCATTTTCATAATTGCTCTAATGTTACAATCAATTTCGTGAAAAATTAAAAATAAGTAATTGTATTTTGTTTAATTATTGTTAACATTGTTGAATTTTATTTTTTAGTTAAGAAATACCATTAATAAAATTACCTTGTTATGTAAAAATATCCTATTGTAATAAAATTTGTTCAATCAATCAATCAACAAAATCTTTATTAATGCATCATATTTTGTATACATCAAGAATTTTAACTTGCATAATATATTAAAAATATATAAGGTATAGATATAATATTTATGTGTGTGGTTGTCCGTAGGTCAGGTCAGTTGTGTAAACTGTCTCTACCCAGGATACGGCACTGGCGGACGCCAGCGGGGTTGGTGTTAGCCCTAGGTTAAATTTCTTGACTTATCATTATGTTCTCGGTTTGGCCGGTTCCGTGACTTCTCTACCGCCATAAGGGAATTTATTTTATTCATCACTGAATTTAAGGGGTATGTAGCGCTGTTTTTGTGTGAAATTTTTATAAGTAACTATTTACTGGAAAGACATTATTGAAAAAACCAGCTTGATTTTCGTCAGGTACAGTAGCGCAAACGTTTTGCCAATTGGCTTGAAATAGGAGGTGTATCTGTAACTGATTGGGCGGAGCTTAAACTCAGTGCTTGTTGCTCTGAATGCATTTTCTAATTTTTTGAATACTGAATAGTCGTAAATAAAGTATAGTATTTGACTCGCGTATAATGGCTATATTACAGTCGGATTTTTAAAACACGATCCTTCGGCTCGTGTTTTAAAATCTCGTGTAATATAGCCTACATTATACGCTCGTTAAATAATATACTAATAATCTTCAGATTGGAAAATCCCTGAAAAAAGTACCGAACTGGACATTAAACCTTTACCGTTTTAAATTTTTTGATAAAGCCGGAAACATAAAAATATGTTCTTAAAATAATAATTTATGAAACATATGCATTTTTGAAAAGGAAAGAAAAACAACGAAATTTTCCTCTTTTTGGTCTTTCTAGACTCCTTTATAACTCTTTTCCACATACCCCGTATGTTTTTGACTTCCTTTCATTTTAATATCTTCAAAAATGCAATTTTATCGTTACAACTTTTAATGCCATAAAAGCTCCATTAAGGTTTGACGCCTACAACTTATTGTTTTCTCTTTTGCTACAACCATCAGCAACATACTTTCTGTCTCCTGATAATGAACGTTTCTACGTTCGAAACATGTTAAAAAACCTTTTAAGCTAAGAATTTTTATTCTATTAAATTTTGTGAAGGAAGACTTCGTGTTTTCTTTTCTTTTCATACTTTCAACTCCACTTTGAGTATGGACTATTTTTTCAAATATGCATTTTATTATAAAATTGACAGAAAATGCATGTATTGCAAAAAGTATAAAACCTCCAAATTAAAATGCCTACTAAAATGATGCTACTGGCTTAAGTTTAAAAGCTTTATTTTATAGTAATGGTATTTCCATACATCGTATATGATACTTCCTGCAAGAGATTAAAATTCTCAAATTTTTTATACTCGAAGAGGATGTCTTGGGTACACCCTGGACACCCTGCCCGTTGGCTGTGCAACTTTTACAAGCTTATTATTAGAACAATTTTCCATATTTTAAATGATACAAACCGACCATTTCTCCGTACTTATATTGTTACAATATACCAAAAGGAATCCGTCAAGTGCCAATTTACGGCATAAATAAAACATTAAACGCTGCAAATTACAAGTGAAAACACAAAAGCCTACTTTGACCAGCCTTATCTCAATGCGATCAAGAAAGTGACCAAAAGAACGTAAATCGAGAATTACTGCTTGCTCGATTGGCTGTATTAGTCGGGGCCGAGTATAGTGTCCTCTTTTATTGACCGTGTACAGAAAGAGAGGGAAATGGTACTTGTGAGAATGGTATGAGAATAGTAGTAACGAAACTGGTTACTGGTGAAATGGGTAAATGGAACATCCTCAAGGTGTAAATAACTTTATTTTACTTTTTGCTTCTTGAACTGCCGGGCAGGGTCGAATTGGGTGCAAAAGTTTAGTGGCTAAAATAGTAACTTACCTTACAAGTTCGGAAAATACTGTTTTTTTGAACGAGTCGACAAAATTCTAGGACGAGCCGTAGGCGAGTCCTGGAAGTGTGCGAGTCCAAAAAAACTGTTTTCGGACGTGTTGCGTACTACTCTATTTTTTCGGCAACCGTGTAGAATAACAAATCAATGAGACACATTTCTTTATTATGTTTCTTTATAGAACAAAATTTCGAACATTTTAATTCTTATTTGTATTAAATATTGAAATTCGAACAGAAGATAGGTACTAACAGAAACATTTTAATTCTTATTTATATTAATATTTATATTAAAATTCGAGCAATTGCTAATATTGATGTGTTTCTTTCCGGCCTAGTCCGGGAAGTACGTACTTCCCGGACTAGGCCGGAGAAATGCTACTTTCTCAAAGGAAAAGCGTCCAGGATGTGGGTACTTCCCCGACGGTTGCCGAAAAAATAGATTTAATTTGATTTCGACGAGTACTACTGTAAATATTACTGAAATTTCTATTTCCGCCATCTTGTTATTGTAATCAATTTTAATTGCAGTTATGACCAAGACACAGTACTGATATCCTAAATTAGAACGTAATGGTCCTAATTATAATACATCCTAACAATAAAAATCTTCCAGAGTGACACAACCCTTTCCTAGAAACAATCAAAATGACGCCGAAAAAACAAAAAGTTTGAAAACATAAGATCAGATATTTAGTACAGTTGTATTCATAAAAAAAGCGTACACGAATAAAAATGAGAGGAAACCTTAACCATATTTATTTGCGTACAACCGGCTTATCGCATATTAAAGGTTATTAAAATTGCAAAGCATTGGCGTTGGGCGTTAGTTCAATAAAATAACAAAAATTATTATTTTATTTTATAATTTAGTTTTTTTTTAAAAGTTTTATAAAAATTACAATAGAAACATAAACGTTTAGCAAGAATAAATAAAATCGTGGTCATATATCCCTGTCTTTCTATTACTTAAGTCAGTCAGTCTATTCGGAATTGACTGAATTATATGATACAATATTTGGATCAACCTATTCCAAACACGCATGTATTATTTTATTACATTATTTTTTACGATTATACCCCAAATATTGATATCGGGACTAAAAGCGACCCAAGGCAGCACATGATGGGTTTGAAACCAGTGGGTTAAAGCATTAGCAGTGTGGACTGGCCAATTAGCTTGTTGAAATATGAAAATATTATTGGGATATATTTGCTCAGCAGATGGTAACAATATGTTTTCTAAAATGTTAATGTAATTTCCGGCATTAAATCTTCCCTCTATTTGCCAGCAAACACCAGGTCCATGAACACTTATCCAGCCCCATACACTTACAGAGAAACGCCCATATCTAGAAGTGAGGGGGGGTTAGTATATCGCTCTTCAAACCTGGCATTGTTTGGACGGTACACAGGAATTTGTCCGTTATAAGTAGTCTGGTCTTTTCATCAGTAAAAATGACCCTGTTCCAAAATTGAGGATTGCGGTATATAAAATTTACAGCAAAAATAATCCTTGATTGTCGCAGTTCTTCGGTAAGAAACATGTTTTTCGCAGCTGGGCGACATTTTAGTTCGGATTCCTTGACTCTCCTGCTGGCGGTAGGTTGGAAGGCAGGAAATGCTGTATCAATAACAGCATCCCTTGCCGTTGCAAATGGATTATTTCTTAGATATCTCAAAAAAGCAGCATCCTATTCAGGGTTGGAACGTTTGGGACGACCTGGACCAATTTTCCTCTTTAGGAATTCTTCTTGTTCCCAGCGTTGCTTAATTTTCAATATAGTTATTTTATTTCTATTATACAACTGCGCTACAGCACGGATTGACCATTCTTCTTCGATTCTTGATAGAGCCTTTTCAACTTCAGACAACTGACGAGACATTTTTTATGTTCTTCTGTCAAAGAAAAAGAGCTGTCAAAATGCGTCGCATTGAGAATATACAATTTATTACTTAACAAAATTGCTGTATTAAAAGTAGTTTATTATTTAACAAGACTGTGCTACTGATGGAACTGATTACTACCAATAAAAAGACTGTTGTAGCATACCTGGAATTGATATAACACTAAAGCGGATTTGATACACTAGCAATTATTTATTTAATATGGGTTAATAAAAAATAAGCTATCAATACAAACTATGTAAAATAAATAAATAATAAAAATGTCTTTATTAACACAATCAACCAGTATAACAAAAATCATAGAAATTCTTAGATAAAAAATTGTTTGTTAACAAAGTTACCTACAAAGCTTTAAAAGCTTGTGTGTAGGTTTTTGAACAGTAATATAAATATACCCAAAAAAGCCAAGGAAAAAATTCAAAATACTTAATTATAATAATAGTAATTATAACAAAATGCCTAGTCAGTAAACATATTAATAACTAAATCACGCACTTGTGCGATTTAAATAGACAATAGAAAAGATTACAATAATTAGATAAATAATATATAAATAATAAATAAATAATATATATAAATAATAAAAGATAAGAATTAACAAAACTGAACACAGACATCATAATGCTCACAATAATAATCATTCAAAGCTTAGAAAAGGCGATTTTAAGTGTCATAAATTGTTCTTAGTATAAGTTCAGTATTATCAACTATCCAGAAAGTAATTTGGAGTTTAAAGGACTTAAAGTGTGTATTTGATCTAACATATTTACTTAATAAATTATATAATCTAGAGCCAAGATAACTAAAACTATATCTAGTCAACTTAAATCTAAAGCTAGGAACTCTAATAATCATGTTGTTAACGGCTCTAGTTGCTATATTATCATATCTGACAGGCAAAAAATCATTTTTATTTTTGTGCATATAACTAAGCACATTTTTGGCATACGGCTGTACAACCGATAAAACCCGAAATTCCTGAAAAATTGCTATCGATGAATACCGTTTTGGTCGTTTTAAAATAATTTTAAGTATACCCTTTTGCGCTCTATCCAGTCGATTCAAAATGGTTTTATATGCGGAACCCCATAGTACTATACAATACTGAATCACGCTCTGAACAAGAGCGTAATAGACCATTTTTATAGTTCCTCTTGAGAGAATATTTCTCAGGATTAGAAACTTGTACATTGTCTTCCTCACCCTATTAGAAATCTCAAAGATATGGTCCTTCCAACTAATTCGATTACCAATCAGGACCCCTAGATACTTAGTAACCGTGCAGTACTTGATACTTTCATTGTCAAGATAAAGGCTAGGTATATTATTTATTAATTGTAAGAAAGGTAATGCCACCGTCTTAGAAGTGTTTAATGTAAGTAGATTGTTACGAAGCCAATAGTCGATAAACTTCATAGCCGCATTGGCTTTATTTACTACACCTGCCCATGTTGGGGCCGCAAATGAGATTGCCGTATCCTCAGCATAGGCTGTTAGAAACCCATCAATCTCGATATTAAATATATATATCATTTAAATAGATGGAAAACAACAATGGACCAAGTATAGTGCCTAGTATAGCGTGCCTAGCATAGGTCACCGTATTTAGCGAGCTTAGCCTATCGTTGGCTCTGGTACATTGCAGACGGTTGGACAGATAATCCTTAAGGAGATCAAAACAGTTACCTCGTATGCCATAGTTATACAACTTATCCAACAATATTTTATGGCTTACCGTATCAAATGCTTTTTTTAGGTCTAGAAACACAGAAATAACCTTATTTTTCTCATTAATGCATAATTAAAAAAATTAGTCACCGCATCCGAAGTGCCTAACCCTTTTTTAAAACCGAACTGTGCACTATCAATAACCGAATTTATTTCAAAAAAACACTCTAATCGTACAAATATACATTTTTCCAGCAGTTTGGCGAAAGGCGACGTTAACGAAATGGGTCTATAGTTATTTATATCCAACTTATCACCTGATTTAAAAATAGGCACAATCATTGTGCTTTTAAGATTAAGTGGAAAAACTCCTTGTTTAAATGATAAGTTATATTCATAGCACCCAATAGACCAATAATATTTTTAAGGTGGTTAAAACACTTATTAGGGGAATCATATGATATTGCTTCGCGTCTTAGCAAACCTGTTGTATTAGATCATTTTCCTCGGGGTATACCCAAAACCTACCGTTAACGAGTTGCTGACATGTAAAACTCTGATTATATTCGACACAATATATATTACACCCTTAAAGGTACCGAAAAAATAGTAGGGCAATGGTATTTGCCAATTTTTTATAACCCAATTTGCCAGAACCCAACTCGACATCTACATGAACTACCTACACCTTGCCTCAAAGTATTTATAGTACCCATTAACTTTAAATTAATCAAGCTAACAGGGCATTAAACAATTGAATCGTGTCTTAGGTATTAGGATTTTAACGGCAACGTAAATATCTATACAAGAAGTAATTTTTTTTTCATAGTTGTAAGAATAATCCATAAATTATATATACCCATCTATAAAACCAATTTATGTCAGGTTCTAAGTAGGCCATATAGTTTGACAATAATGACAATGGTTCATATTATGTAGAATGTATAAGCAACAAACTTCCAATGGTATAGTTAAATGATGTGTTTGTGTGCAGTGTTATGTCTGGTCAGTACAATTTATAATTTCGTCAATAAAATAATTATTTTTATTTTGAATTTTCATGTTTATTAAAAAAAAAACAGGCGAATATTTTGACGTTGGGACTTCAACTACAGCCTTCTCCTACTAGTCTAGTAGGGGAAGGTTGCCTATATTGAACCGCTACCTAAATTGGACCACATTAAATTTCTCCAAAACTAAACAAGTGCCATATCATCTGGCAACACTGTAACATACTTCCACCCCGAACCTTTGTTCGGCAACAAACTCAACTAGTTGGCCGTTAGTGCTTGGCGTATACAGAGCAAAACGTAATTTACACAATTTTAATGTAATATTTTTAGGCTTTTCCTAAGAATTTACCTTAGAACCATAAAACTCTAAGCAAAATCTTTTTTATGCAAGTTATCAAGTAAGTTTTTCTCTTTCTATTTCTCCTATTACCATGCCATATTTGTTTTTTCTTGTTTCTTTCCTGGGTGGTTTTGTAAAACACGTGGTAGTTGCTTAAATTGGACCACTGGGTGATTGCCACTGATTGCCAAAATTGAACCGGTCCAATTTAGGCAATTTTTCCAAATTGTGCAAAAATAATTTTTCTCTTTAAATAGGTTCATGTCATAATTTAACACCATTTCAATATTGCTAAATTTTTTTTTGAGTTAAAAAATAAAACTACTTATGACTGGTCCAATATAGGAAACCAATAGGTACTTTTTTTGCATTAGATGTCTTCTACCGAAATTTTGATTGTAAATTTGATGTTTTTTTGAAATATAAGTATAAAACTTCCTATACCAACAATTTTATTTTTTATTTATTTATTTAACACCTAAGCTTCCGATTTAAATCATGTTGTCCAATTTTGGAACCCCCAGGTGCAATTTAGGCATCCGGTTTCCTATATCATAGATACTTTGAAATAAAATTCTGCAAAAAATTCTGCAGTTGAACAACATACTAATGCGTTGCGTTATTATCGGGATCTATGATAAGAAATCTGGAAATTGGTCCAATATGGGCAACCTTCCCCTATAGATACAAACCAACTGTATAGCAGGAAAGCAAATCCAAATGGCACTTGATTTTTGATAAACTGCAGGAACTATAAAACGCATAAGGCAATTATGTAGTCTATCTTTGAAATTAAATATCTCTGGAAATGTCAAAGATTAATTGATTCAGCCGATACTAGGTGGAAATCCATAATAACAGTATTATGGGATACAATAAAACAAAGTTGAATTTGTAAATTTCCACTATATTAACAAGAAAAATGACATGTTTCGCCAACACTATAGCTTCGTCAGATGATAATGATTTAATAAAAAAATATAATGTTCCTGCGTTCTTTTGTTAAAATGTCTACTCGTTTGGCCAATGTATGTTTTAGGACAATCTTAGCATTTTAATATAGACTCCTGATTTTTGTTGTTATCGCTTTTAGTTTTATTGTTTTTGATAAATTTACTTAAAGAGTTATTAGTTCTGTAATACAAATGTATATCAAGTTTATTAAGAAAATTGCCAACTACTTTGCTAGGTTGTCCAACGAAAGTGATAAGTTTAAATTGGTCAGAGTTTTTGCTTCTATAGGAAAAACTAAGTCAATAGCCTTTTTGTACGTTTTCTTTTTTAGGATTTTGTCAATTAGATTTGAGTTATAACCGTTAATAACTGCAATTTGTTAAATAATGTTTAGTTCTTTTAGAAAATTGATTTTATTGAGAGGGAGAGTTACTAGTCTATGGATCATACTGTAAAAAGAATCTAATTTGTGTTGTATAGAGTGGCACGAAGAGTTGTGTATGACAGTATTAGTATGAGATTGTTTATGGAAAACGGAGAAAACGTGCCAATTATTTTCTCTCTTAATATTTAAATCAAGAAAATTAATAGAATTGTCACTTTCGTGTTCTATGGTAAACCTGATATTTGTGTAGGCTGTTAATATATTCTAAAAATACTTTTAACTGTCTAACTGTCCAAGAAAACATGTTAAAACGTCATCAAAATACAGATGCCAATAAAGAAACTGTTTGAAAAGAGGATGAATGCTTATTTTATCTTCTAAAAAATCCATAAATATTTTAGTCAATAAAGGACTAAGAGGGTTACCCATAATAAGACCATTTTTGCTAGTGTATATTTTGTCGTTAAACTCATCATAATTCTGTTCAATGCATATTGTTTTTTTCATCAAATTTACATTTTTTAAGGTAAGAAGTTGATTAACCAAAGTAATCGTTTCATCGATAGGTACAGTGTTAGCGAAACATGTCATTCTCCTTATTAATATAGTGGAAATTTACAAGTTCAACTTTGTTTTACTGTATCCCCTAATACTATAATGTCAAAGATATTGGAACGCGGTTTAAAGCATAATATGGCTTATTGCTTGGTTTTCGGGTAGAGTGATTAGTTTTGTTTTGTATAAATTTCAATTCCATAATATTGTACTGGTATATGCTAAACATTGTCCTTATGCATTTCAAAGTTCCAGCACTATATTTTGTCGTCTTGTCGTGATTTGCCAAATAAAACTACCTGATAATTTACCTCACGTGTATAGAACCAATCAAAATACTAATTTTCATAACAACCACCTAGGTAACGGTCGTCTTACCCGATAAGACATAGCGCTAGCTCGATAAGACGCTAGTAGCTTTTTATATTATTTTATATTATTTTGCTATTTCAAAATACATATATTAATAACACCTAACGACCTTTTTGTTCAGTAAATTATCCAATAAAATACACCTCTAGAGGCGGCTTCTTATCTTCATACCTTTGTTTTTCACTCAAAACTCGATTTTCTAAAAAATTTTCACTCAATGTAATTTTTACTTATAATCAAAAATAAGACCCTCGAGCTAAAGCTCTCGGGATAATATCAGATTATAAGTAAAAATTACATTTCGTAAAAATTGATCAGAAAATCGATTTTTTTTAAACTGGGGTATTACCGATAAGACGCCTCCTCTATCAGTATATTACTGTTGAAAATATACCGATATCAACGTTCCGTCATAAAACTAACCTTAAAACATTAAATTAATAATCAAACAAATAATGTTAATTTGACGTGTTGTCACGATTTAACATACAAAGCTAACCTTAAATTATTTAGTTCACGCTCGTGACGCCTCGGAGACACCACGTCACCTGGATCCGGGCTGAAAGAGAGTGGCTAGGAATGTTGTCTCACTCACTTCTTTGAAATCGAGAAGGCTATGCTTCAAACGATAGGTAAAGATGACACAATCGTGCGACTGACAACACTGTTTAACCCGTTTTTGCCAAAGTTTTAAGTTATATTTTGTTCGTTAATGCTCGAATTTTTTAAAATGTTAAAATATTGTTAATATTGTATTTTTAGGTTTGTTGGTGCTTAATTACATTATTTTTGGCCAAACAAATAAAAGTTAACTCAAGATTCTTTAAAAAATGTGCGTTCCAATAATGGAACACTGGGAACGAAAGATGGCGTCTACTCACAAAAAAAAATTAATTGTTTGAAGCAAAAGGGTGTATTTTATTAAACGTTTTTACACAATATTAACTTGAAATAATATGGAAGCCTTTAAAACATTGTTCATGTAGTGTGACATTACATTTTTCGCAAATTTTTGTCGTATTCTTATGACATATGGCGCAACGTCCTTGCTTTGGCGCTGGTATCATCCAGTGGTTGAGTCCATCACAATCACCATGACGTATATTTCCATGCACTGTTTTAACACAAGAGGGTTATAGGTATCTGAGTCTACCTCCCATAACATACGCCATCTTGGTACTTGTACATGACCCGAAACGAATAAAATGCCAATAAAGCATTTTATTTCTTCCACTGTTATATCAAAAATATGGTCACCACTTTGTCTAGCGTACGACAGGAACATTTCTTTTAGGTATTTGAAAATATCCATATCAAAAAAACCTTTCAAAACATGCTATTGCATCGGGATATATTATGTCAGGTGGATTAATCTTTGGTGAGACAAATTTTGGAAAGTTGGTCTTCAAGTCGTATTTGCCCAATCTCTTTCAGCAGTGTTGCGTCTGATTCCAGTGAGTTGTGCCAAAGGAATCTCGTCTTCACTTCACTATCCCAATCTTGGTTTCGAGTGTCATGATGAAAGTCGATTTAACTTGGCTCTTGAGAATCATCGTCATAATCTCCGGTTAGAAATATGGTGCCATCTACTTTACGAATTTTTGCACTTGCCTCAGCTACCAGTTGTCGTCCACTGAGGTGATTGATATTTGTTGTAGGTGCTTCTTCGTCGTCTGAATCCTCCTCTGAATCTAAGTCATCATTTGGAGGGGTTATGAAAACATCCGCATCCCAAAAATCTTCATTTTCGACCATATCGATAAGTTCTTGTGTACTATAAAACCTAAAAATATATGCCAGAATTAATGACCCCATTCGTTACCAGTGTTCCAATTTTGAAACACGTATATATAGGTGAGTGTGAGAACAAAAACATTTTTTTATTTTAATATATTTATAGCATAAAATGGTTACTAGTTACTATATGTACGCTGTAAAGATCATATATTCTCATAATATACAAAAGAAATATATATAAATACTTACTTCTTGGAAGCCATTTTCCTTAATCGTATTCGCACAAGATCTAGTAAGCAACAAAATATGTAAAAAATTATTTGGACGCGAAATAAGCATTTCGCTCGATGAATGCATCTGTACTAAACTAATATTGACGACCGATGGACGATTCGATGCGTTTTGGGGATGGGGGGGAACTATGAGGTAATGTTCCATTATCGGAACACTGGGAACAAGTAACTTATGTCCAATTATGGAACACTGGACAAAAACGGGTTAAGGTGAGAGTATCAACATGCTTGCCAACCTATGACCTATTTCGCGTAGATTTATTTATTTTTTCTAACTTTTACACAAAATTTAAATAAAATCAGTATCGACTTGATATTATGTAATAATTGACATAATATTTAATAAATATCAAGGAATTTCGTAACTTATTTTAGGAGAATTGTATAGCGAAAAATATCGGGTAAGATTTTTTTTAACATTATTATGGTCATTGTCACTCATTGTTCTTTCACTATACAATTCTCCCAAAATTAGCAATGAAATAAATTGATATTT